>JAPMAC010000209.1:16000000-17200000 GCA_028671895.1 Oenanthe sinensis
TATAGTGGATGAGGGAGAAATATTTGACTTCTCTTGGATCATGCGAAAGGACCTTCACTCCTTCTGCAATCTATGATACTATCCATGAGGCTGCTAAGGTGCAACTACAAGCCAATCACTACCTAGCAAGGGGCCTCCAGTCTGAAATTGAAAATCACAGAAGCAAGATGGAGAGCAGAATAAATTCAATTGATGAAAAGTTTATGCTTGGTGGTATGCATGCTCCTAGATCTGAGTCATCCTTGGCAAGACTTCAAATAAAAGAGATGAATGATAAGATGGAGAGGATGGAAAAGGCCTTCAAGGAAATGGTTGAAAGTAATGCCACTCTTCAACCTACTCAATCAAGGATAAATAACATGGTGGAAGTTCTCTATAAGAACATGCATGCTGATATGCTGCCAAAGGATGTTGAAAGGCAGAGTGTCTAAACTTGTAACACTGTAACTTATGTAACTCAACTAAAGAAAAGATACTTAACCGGAAGACAATAAAGAACAAGAAGTCACAAGGAAATCAATACAAAATGAAGACAAGGTAATTGATACAATTCAATATGTTAATTATGATCAATCAAAGAGGAAATCATAGGAAGAAGTTCAAGTTAAAGTTGTTCATGCCTCAGTGATTTGTAACTTAAAGAATCAAGATCATAACTATCAGTATCAATAAGGCTAATTGGTTCGAAGTGAAGAAGCAGGAAAGCAACTGTTGGAAAGCCACATTACTAATTGAATATGGTAATCTATTCAGAAGCAAGAACCCTATCAAGACTAGTCACTTATGAACCAGACCATTGCATCAAGTGTCAGGACATTGATAGCAAGTTTATGTCAGTAGTAGAGATCCATGTTCAAGAGCTTGTTGAAGAATATAGAAGACAAGAAGAAATCACAAGTTTAAGATGTTGCATTGAAATTTCAAGTTGAAGCCCAGAATTTCTCTAAGTACTTACTAGGGAACCTATGTAGAAATTCCTGTCTAGAAATTCTAGACAAGTTTCTACTTAGAGCCAAGTAGAAATTCTAGAGGTAGAAATAATCTCCAAGTACTCAAGGAAGGAAGCTATCTCGAATTTCCTATGTAGAAGTTCTACTAAAATTTCGAGATAGAACCTAAGTAGAAATTCCTATGTAGAAGTTCTACTTAAATTTCGAGATAGAACCTAAGTAGAAATTCCTATGTAGAAGTTCTACTTAAATTTCGAGATAGAACCTAAGTAGAAATTCCTATGTAGAAGTTCTACTTAAATTTCGAGATAGAGCATAAGTAGAAATCTCCATGTAGAAGTCCTACATAGAGGACAGTTTCAACATGACACATGGCATCATCTGGTTGGCCGATTTCCAAGGTTTCAAGGCAAGATAAGATTTACGTGGACAACATTAGGCCATTCATATCTTATCTTTTGAAGACTACAAGTCATAGATTACAAGTAGTATAAATAGAAGTACTTGTGTAACTTTTCGAAAAGAGCAATATTAAGAGAAACACTTGTAAAAGAGAGAGAGAATATTCACAGAGCTTAGTATCATTTACTACTCTCTTTACTTTTGTTGTACTAGTGTAATGAATGTTGTAGCAACCCTTTCAAGTTATATATAAGACATATATTCCTTGAATCATTGTGTTCCTTTATTACATAGTATTTATTGCTTCATAAAGTTAAAAAGTTGTATTCACCCCCCCTCTACAACACATTTGGACCTAACAATTTGTATCAGAGCTAAATGGTTGACATACGAAACATAGATCCTTGTATTTGGTAGAAGATTAGTGAGTTTTCTTTTCCAGATCTACTTTTCAAGTTTTTCTTGAAAAGTGTGCTTTAATTCTTTTCTCAATGAAAACTCATCCTAAACAAATTATTTAAATACTCCAGGTATGATTATTTAGCTTGGGTGGATTTTAGATAATTTTTGTGAATTATACTGGGTAATTTGGTTTGTGGTGTTCTTCACGTATTCATCAATGTTCTTGATAAAGAAGACAAACCCAACAACTTTTGATTTCCTTTTCAAAAGACAAAAAGTGAAAAAGGTGTTATTGGCTTTTGATTGGACAACATACTCACTGCACAAAAAGAAATTACAGAAGACTCTGTACCTATCACGTGGGTGTTAGGTGAGTTAGGTGAGATAAGACACAAAAGTCAAAAAGTCTGAAAAATAATATTGTTTATTCAATATTAAAAGTTACCTGCAGTAAATTTTCTCTAAGGACAAAAGTTCTACATAGAATCTCTACTTAAGAATTTCTACTTAGAAATTTTGACTTGAACAAAGTTTTTACTTAGTGAAATTTCGACTTAGGCAAAAGTTCTACATAGATTTTCTACATAGCCTAGTCTTGGGTACTTAAAAATTTTTGGTGACCAGGATTTGAACTTTGATTTATTCTGAGATAATTCGATTTTCTTTTAATTACTATTCAAGTAATAAGAAAATTTTATTATCTCTACTCTAAATCTACATTAAGATGGCACCTAAAAATCTATTCAAGATTCCAATGTTCAATCGAGATCACTATGAAGAATGGGTTTTCAGAATGAAACTATACCTTGAGTCCGTTAATCCTGGATATCTGGAAGTCCTTAACAAGGGTAATTTTGTTCCGATGGTTGTTGTTCCTGAGCATATGGAAGGAGATGTGATTGTACCACAATGGTCTGAGCTTAAAAAGGCAGCGGACTTTTCAGATGCTGATAAGGAGCAAATAGCTTTCGATACATTCGTACGACAAACCTTAATGGAATCCCTAGATCATGAAATGTTTAATATAGTTAAAGGACTAACTATAGCTAAGAAGATTTGGGATAAAATAGAGGTCATCATAGAAGATACCGCTGAGGTCAGAAGCAACAAAACACTTATACTTAAGATGGAGTATGACACCTTCAGAATCAGAAAAGGTGAAAGCATAACAGATGTCTATCTAAGATTCAGTTAGTTAGTGTTGGATTTGAATCTGAGACGTATAACTCTCCCCATAGTTAAAGTCAACATGAGATATCTAAGGAACCAGCCGAAGAGCATTGAGCATAGAGTCTACGCCGTAAGAGAAACCAGAGATTTGCATACAACTACTCTGGAAGAATATTATGGAATTCTAAATACCTATGAGCTGGAGACCCTTCAAGATCAAGCATGGGAAAATGATTCAAAAGGAAAGGAAGTTGCATCAGGATTAATTGCTGATGAGGAAGAGTCTAAAAATGCAATAGTTGCAGAAAAACCTAGATCATTACCAGCCCCACATCAAGTTGTTAATGATGATGAGTGCACCTCTAATAGTGATGATGACTACTTCACCCAAGAAGAGCTGGACAACATGGATGATAGTGTCGTGGCATACATGGCAAGAAATTTCAGCAATATAAGATTCAGAAAGAGTAACTGACCACAGAGAAAATCTTCATCTTTCTACCGGGTTACTAAGGGTGGTGGTAGTTCTTTAGGTTACAAAGGGAAAGGCAAGAGTACCAGCTACAAATCTCCTTTGGATTTCAAAATGAAGTTCAAATGCTATAACTGTGGTGAAGCTGGACATTTTGCTACAGACTGCAAGAAGCTGAAACAAACCTATCCCAAAGAGACTTATGAAGCCCTCAAAAGAAAGTACGAAGCCTTGGTGAAGGAAAGACATGGAAAGAAAGCTTTAGTTGTAACAGAAGGCTGAGCTTGGGATGATTCAGATGAGGAAGAAGTTACTCATGCAGCAAACTTTGCCCTCATGGCTGAGACATCAGATGATCTAGAGGTACCAGTTCTAACCCTTAAAGAAGAAATGTCTATTGATGATTATAAGGTGCAGAACGGGGCTCTTAGCGAAGAGATCTATATGTTGTGCAAAAGCCTAAACACTTCTCAAAAGGAACAGAAAACACTTGTTGCCAAATGCAGAATGCTTGAGGCAAAAGTGGAAGAGTTAGAGGCTGCTTGCACTGTAGATACTTCCCTAAGAGACTCTATTAAATCTTTGGAACACAAGCTCAACCTTAAAGATGAAATAGAAGCATGTCTTAGAAATAAACTAGCTGAGTTAGAAACTAAATGCGAAGCTTATAAACTAGCTGCTAGCAAGGTGAATGTTGATAGTGACACATTTAAGAAGATAACTGGAATCTGTGTAGGACTTGACTATTCTAACTTATCTAAGAAAGAAGGAAAAAGGCCTGTAGACACTAGTTCCAGTGAGATCAAAATTGAAATACCTACATTTTTTAAATCTGCTGTCAAACCTATCTTTAAACACTTCATTCCTCGTGAAGAAGGAGAGACTGACTTGTTAGTTAGATATGAAATTGAAATGGAAGATTGCAAGAAAGAACAACCTTTAACTCCTACTAAATCAGTTAAAATGAAATCCCCTAGAGAAGAATCTAGACAAGGATTAGGAGCTAAGGCTATTAAATAACAGAGTAAAAAGGAAAAAGGCATAAAAGAGGTTAAGGCAGAACGTGTGAAGAAAGAGTGTTATCACACTAAATCAACTGAACATCTTTCTTATGCATACAAATATAACATGAATATTCCTGTTTCACATGCCATGCCTGTACCACTCACAATGAATAATATGCATAAGAATCATGCACAATGTGGTCAACCTAATTGTATGCCATGCACTTTTAACATCATGCAAAAGTTTGTGAACTTGATGAATGCAACTAGCCAATCGTGTCTAAATTCTTCTGTTAGTTCTAATGTCAAAAAGAAGCATGTAAGAGCTAAGACTATCAGTCCTCCTAAAGTTAGGAGTGACAAGCCTTCTCCGAAGACTGACAAGTCTATCAAGTCTGAAAAAGGAAAAGACAAAGTCAAAAGCTCTAGTAATGTTAAAGAAGGTGCATCTCCTGTTATTAAATCTGATAATTCTCGATCTTATAGAAAAGCCGGGCCCAATCAAACTTGGGTTCCGAAGAATGCCTAATCAATCTGTCATTGCAGGGTATTAAGCGAAAAAGAAATAAAGTTATATGGGTGCTAGATAGTGGAGCATCGAGGCATATGAAAGGAAACAAGTCCCTGCTTACAGAGTTGGTTATGAAGGTTGGCCCTTATGTCACCTTTGGAGATGACAGCATAGGTGTGACAAAGGGATATGGCAAATTGAAAACTGGTAATGTCATCATTGAAGATATTTCCTATGTTGAGGGATTGAGACATAATCTGTTGAGTATCAGTCAATTTTATAACAAAGGATACGAAATTGTCTTCAATAAGAAAGCTGTATCAATCACTCACGTTGAGGAAGGTTCATTGGCTTTGAGAGGAGTTCCAAAGGCAGATCTGTTTGTTGCTGATATGGATCCGGCAAACCAGAATGAAGTCACCTGTTTCTACAGCAAAACTTCAGATGATGAAAGCTGGTTATGGCATAAAAAGCTATCTCACTTAAACTTCAAAACGATGAATGCTCTCACAAGGCGAGAATTGGTGAAAGATCTACCTCAAATGGAGTTTGCTCATAAAGGACTCTGTGAAGCCTGTGAAATGGGAAAGTCAAAGTGAGCGTCGCATAAGAGTAAAGAAATTTCTAGTATCACTGAGCCTCTGCAACTCCTATATATGGATTTATTTGGCCCAGTGAATGTCCTATCATTATCTAGGAAAAGATATGCATTGGTAATCGTGGATGACTTCTCCCAGTATACGTGGGTATTGTTCGTTATAACAAAAGACGAAGTACCTTTCTAAATCATTGATTACATCACTAAGATTGAGAATGTTTCATCACTCACTGTGAAGATGATTAGATCAGACAATGGCACTGAATTTAAAAATGCAATACTGAATGATTTATGTGTCTCTAAGGGAATACGTCATCAGTACTCATCCCCAAGAACTCCACAGCAGAATGGAGTAGTTGAAAGGAAGAACAGAACATTGGTTGAAGCAGCAAGAACTTTGTTTTATGCATCAAAACTTCCTCTATACTTTTGGGCCGAAGCAGTGAGTACAGTGTGTTACATTTAGAATAGAACCTTGATTATAAAAGATAAAGAGAAGACACCATGTGAACTAATGAATAACAGAAGACCAATAATCAAATACTTTCATGTCTTTGGAGCTAAATATTATGTACTTATAGACGATGAAAAACTAGGCAAGTTTGAAGCAAAAACACGTGAAGGGATATTTGTTGGTTATTCTACAGATACGGTGGCAGCTTATCGGGTATTCTTAGTGAATGATCGAAAAGTGATTGAAAGCTACAATGTCAGATTCGACGATACCAAACTCCCATCAATTTCTAAAGATACTAGTGAACCTGAGTCACTAAAATTTCAGAATCTGGACTTGGATGAAGTTGAGGATGGACCTGAGTTGGTTGTTACTTCAAATATACCAAGTGTTCGTGAAGAAATACCTGAGTCTAATGGACAATCGAATTCTACGAGATCAGAAGAGACTTCTTCCGTATGTTCTGGCAATAACTCAGGGGGAGTAAATAGCAGCTCAAGGACAAGTGCTCAAGACTCGAGGAGAAATGACACTAGTTCTGTAGGAGATGGCACTAACTCAGGGGGAGTTAGTAGAAATAACACAAGTAGTCAACACAACAATTCAGAAAATCAAACTGAATCATCAAGACAATTACCAAGAGAAAGGGTATGGAGTAGAGACCATCCGTTTGAATTAATTATTGGTGATCCGGATGCTGGTGTGACTACTAGAAGAACTACAAGAGCTGACATGGCTAATATCTGCTTGTACTCTGGGTTCATGTCCAAACTTGAACCCAAAGAAATAGAAGAAGCTCTTGGTGATGCTGATTGGGTGATTGTAATGCAAGAGGAGCTCAATCAGTTTGAAAGACAGAAAGTTTGGAAGCTGGTACCCCGACCAAAGAATAGATCAGTAATTGGAACTAAGTGGGTATTCAGCAATAAACTGGATGAAAACGGACTTGTAACTCGAAACAAGGCTCGTTTGGTAGCGAAAGGTTACTCTCAACGAGAGGGAATCGATTATGATGAAACCTACGCTCCAGTTGCAAGACTTAAGGCAGTTAGGATGTTCTTGGCCTTTGCAGCACACAAGAACTTCAAGGTTTTTCAGATGGATGTGAAAAGTGCCTTCCTGAATGGAGAGCTAGAAGAAGAAGTGTATCTGGAACAGCCACATGGCTTCATTGATCCAGAACTTAAAGATTTTGTGTATCTTCTCTTCAAAGTTGTCTATGGCCTCAGGCAATCCCCAAGACGATGGTATGAAATTCTATCCTTGTTCTTAATTGAAAGTGGTTTTACTAGGGGAGTAATTGATAAAACATTGTTCTATAAAAATGTAAAGGGTGATTTAATACTTGTTCAAGTCTATGTGGACGATATTATTTTTGGGTCATCTAATAAGCGCTTGTGCGAGAAATTTGCCAAGTTAATGCAGGACAAGTATGAGATGAACATGATGGGAGAGCTGTCCTTCTTCCTTGGATTACAGATCAGTCAGAGAAAAGAAGGAATCTTTATCTATTAGTCCAAGTATATCAAAGATTTACTCAAAAAGTACAATCTAGAAGATGCATCAGCAGCTAAGACTCCCATGGCAATGGCCACGAAGCTTGATGCAGACAAATCAGGTAAACCAGTTGACATCACAAGCTATCGAGGTATGATTGTCACACTTCTCTATTTAACTGCAAGTAGACCCGATATCATGTTTATAACTTGTTTGTGTGCAAGGTTCCAAACGGATCCTAGAGAGTCACATCTCATAGCCGTCAAATGAATCTTTAGGTATCTCAAGGGCACACCAAATCTAGGGATTTGGTACCCAAGAGATATAGGTTTTAATCTAATAGGCTATTCGGATTCAGACTATGCAGGTTGCAGGATTGATAGGAAAAGCACATCTGGTGCTTGTTAATTCCTAGGCAGAAGATTGGTGTCCTGGCAAAGTAAAAAGCAACATATAGTATCTACTTCTACTGCTGAAGCTGAGTACATTGCTGCTGGAAGCTGTGTAGCTCAGATATTATGGATGAGGAACCAATTGAAAGATTATGGCATGGAACATAAGAAGATTCCAATCATGTATGACAACACTAGTGCCATTGCCATGACCAACAATCCTGTAGATCACTCCAGAACCAAGCACATAGATATCAGGTATCACTTCATAAGAGAACATGTTGAGGAGGGAACTGTGGAGTTACATTTTGTACCCACAATGTAACAAATTGCAGATATATTCACTAAACATCTTGATGAAGTAACATTCCATAGGTTAGTTGGTGAATTGGGGATGCTTAACACAAGTTAGTAAATCCTCCTATCTGTAAAATCTCAGTTTTGATCATGTACATATGTTTGTTTCTTTTTGTTATTTGCCTAGTTGAAAACATATGTAAATAATCTATAAAATTGCTCAAAATATCACTTCTGCATGCTATTTAATCATTATGGACTTAGACTTTAAAATGTTTAATTATTGATTATTATATGTTGTATGTTGTGTTATTTTTCATGAATTCACTGTGCATTGAGTGAAATTATTAGTAAAAACTTTGAATTTATGCTCATTTACTTGCATAAACATAGGGGGAGTTAAATTCATATATCTCTAAATTAGTCATGATTTTTAGATGAATTTTTCTATGTTTTTCATGTAATTTTTATGCATTGAGAGGACTTAGAATTGTCAAGGAATGTTTCTATTACTGGTTTGATTAAAAATCCTTGAATTGATATTTATTTTAATTTGGCAAAATTTAATTATTGTTTTTCATGAAAAATTGCCAAATTTTACTATGTATCTTCAAAATATCGAGATAGGGTCTATCTCGAAACTCATCTCGAAATTCGACTTAAATTTCGAATTTGAGCTTCCAGGAGTGAATTTTTGAAAATTCTAAGTCTGGGAAGATTTTCGAGATAGAGACTATCTCGAAGTTCGAGATAGAATTCCAGGTGTGAAATTTTTGAAAATTCTAAGTTTAGGAAGATTTTTGAGATAGAGTCTATCTCGAAACTCATCTCGAAGTTCGAGATAGAGTCTATCTCGACATTTATCTCGAATTTTGACTTAATGTTCGAGATAGAATTCCCTGGTGATACTTAGAATTTGTTTTGGGGTTCGGGGAATTTCGAGATAACTCCTATCTCGAAACTTATCTCGAATTTCGACTTGAAGTTCGAGATGGATTTTCCCTAGAGGTTTCATGCTGTTTATTTTTTTAAGTGAATATATTTCGAGTTAGCCTCTATGTCGAACCTCAAGTCGAATTTCGACATAAAGTTCGACATAGAGTTCGACTTAGATTCCTCAGTGCGTACTTAAGTTTTTTTTTCTTAGGGGTATTTTTGTCCTTTCACTCTAATGCCTATATATACATCTCTAACCCGATTTTACTTTTACTTTTAGCCATTTGTTTTAACCCTGATTTTTACAGTAGCCTCCCCACCCTCCCAGGACTGTTCATTTTTTTTGCGTCTAATCTCATACATATCACGAACTACTGCCCATTTTTTTCTATTCTCTGTCTGCATCATTTATCTTCTGCGTTTTTGTGTTATTGGGTCGTGTCTGTTCATCTTCAAATCTTGATATATACACACACTTTCTCACATATGTATTGTAATTGCAGGCTTCAGTAGTTTGTTTATTATTGCTGTGTTTGCTTTTAATTCCGTAGTTTAATTACAAGTACAACACCACGATTGTTTGCTTAATTAAAAGGAATTAATCTGCATTCGTTTCGTTTTCTTAATTTCCTTGCTTAATTGTCTGCTTTGTTTGTTTTTTTAATTCAAGGAAATTATTTTTCAAAAAAAAATGACTCACCAATTTTCACTTGCTAAAAACAATTTTTATAATATTACTACGGAAATTGGTGATCAACTCCCGCGTTTCACGTTTTGGGTACGATTTCTCAACTTGTACTCCAAAGCTAGTACTGCTTTTACTGCAAAACCAACACTGGTCCATGATGCTTTACAGCAATTATGGACTAGTGCGGTTACATTTGGGAGTAAATCGACCCCCTATGGTTTTAGGTTTACCTTGGCAGGTCAGAATTATGAGGTTACAAAGGCGGTTTTCAATCGAGTTCTTGGTTTCCCAGTCAAGGATTCTTATGACCCTGAACCTACAGCGGCTGAGCGCCTGCAATTTTTTGAGGAAATTGGATGTTATACTCCTACTGGACGAATATCTACTTCCAGCATTCAAAAAAAATTCTTTCATGTGGAATGGAATTACTTTTTCGAAGCTATTACTAGAGTATTTCGTGCACGAGAAAGAGACTTTCATCAAATTCCAATTCCCATGTAAATTTTTGGTGTTTCCCTAGCCAGTGAACTCAACATTAATTATGGAAGGCTCATTCTTTCTAAAATAGTGGCTACGATGGGATCACCTGCTACCAGGGACATTGTAACTACCGATGTTGTCTGCTAGTATCCTCGTTTCTTACAAATGCTTATTAATCATTTAGTACCGACTAATGCTTTATCTGTTAGGCAGGCATTTGTTAGGAGTTCCACCTCTGCATCTCTTGGTATGGGTACTAAGTCACTTACTACTATTGCTAACCAGGATAAACATCAGGGTAAACCCATGTCTATTCCTGAGAATATTCGAGTGTGGCTTTCTTATGATGGAGGTGTCACTTCTCTTGCGGGGACTTCACAAATATCATCACATGCTCATAATCCATCTGCTCATACTGACGCATTTAAAGGGATTCCTGACGAGCATCTTGATGACGACCAAGATGATGGCCAATCTCACAGTCAATTCACAGCCGGGTAAAGGGAACATCAAATGTCTCCTAGGTCAACACATGTTGATTCTGATCCCTTTGCTGGACAAGGTAATGAAGAAGGTACTTTCTTTGAACATGAGCAAATCTCTGTTCACACTACTAATACTTCTTCTTCCTCTAATTCTGATTCCGTGGCCCAAGATTCTGCTAACCCGCAGGATCTATCCCGGGGTGATAGCCAAATTTCTGAGTCTGATTCCCTCACTTCTTCCCTTTCACCCCTGTTAACGGGAGCTAAAAGGCCGGCATCTGTAGAATTAGGTGAGAATTCTGATGAGAGTGACCCCGAAGTGCAGCCAGTAATAAGGAAGCGAGCCAAAATTTCCTAAGATGCTACATTAACAGCCCAGTCCACACCTAGAGTGTCTCTCACACCCACTCCACCTCACGTGAGTGGTTCTCCCATTGCACATTCAACACCTAGGACTATTGGTGAGGATTTAGTGCCTTCTGAAGAGCCTGTTGCTTCAGTTAGGATAGAAGTTTTAACTGCTTCTAAAGTACCTTCACTGGTACGTACTGACGTTGCAGAGAGGATCGGTTCTCCTATTGTACATGAACACTCGGCAGCCTCTCAGCCTGAGATTCAACCTCTGGACAAGACAGGATCCTTAGATCTCATAACTGCTACTAATGTTACTTATCCAGTTTCTGCAGGTACTGCTTTTCATCTTAGTCATGTTGTTAAAGACATACATGAGCGTGAGACAGGGAGTGTGTGTGAGCTTTTATGGAATGAGGGACCTTCATTTTGAAGGCCCGAAACCGAGCGACAAACACTAACAGAACGATTTTTAGAGCGAGAACACCTAAGCCAAACACCGTCCCTAGTTCTTGAAAATCTTGATACTCGTATGACAGTAATTGAGACTCAGATGAAGCAGTTCGGGAAGTCAATGGGGGCAGTTGGGGGTCAATGTTGGAGATAACAGGAGAGCTCTTGATGACTACGCGGCACGAATGACAGGTCAAGTTGCAGCTTTAAATGAAATGACGAACAAAGTGAATGACCTGGGCCATGCTGGTGGTGTCTTGGGCAGTACACTATATGATAGAATGGGGAGCGTAAAAAGCATTCTGCATATCATGGCAACGGAGGTCAGCACAATGATGTATGCAGTTCGGCATTTAGTTCCCCCAGAGTGCTTTGATGAGCAATACACTCAACCTCCCCTGGATGATGATGGTACTGGTGGTGCTAGTGGAGCTGCTA
Source organism: Oenanthe sinensis (assembly GCA_028671895.1). Classification (NCBI taxonomy): domain Eukaryota; kingdom Viridiplantae; phylum Streptophyta; class Magnoliopsida; order Apiales; family Apiaceae; genus Oenanthe; species Oenanthe sinensis. The sequence continues at coordinate 16,011,981 of JAPMAC010000209.1, forward strand.
TTAGACCTTCTGGATTTGGTTTTGGTGGTGCCTATACTGCTGAAGGATCAGGTGCTCAAGGTGGTGTTCCAGATAACTCACCTAAGGGGGAGAGGGGAAATGATACGAGACAACAGTCACTCCTGGTTGAAGAAGAGATTGATCTATTGAAGGAAAGTGAACCAGTGACTGATGAGGAGGCTCAGAGGAAGAGAAAGGGTAAAGCAGTGGTGGTTGAACAAGAAGATCCATTCACTAACTTTGGTGTTCGACAGGAAGAAGTACATGATGATTCTGATTCTGATATGGAGGACGTACCTCTAGCACATGCTATTAAGAGATCCTTGGAGGAACAAGGTGGAGGTGCTGGGGCGTCTACTGAAGAGATTCCTGTTGACGAGGAGACCATGAAACCTCAACAGTTAGCCTTGGAACAAGCTCAGTTCTTTAAAATGAAGGTGATGCAAAATAAGGCTGTTTTCCTTGAGAAGTAAGTGGAGCTCAAGGAAAAGCAGTATAATCATGAGCTTGCCAGATTAGCTGATCCTCAGATTGTAATGGACAAACGAAGGATTGGACAAAAATGGGACGATGCACGGAAGATACTAATGGGGACTTGTGCGAATGTAATTCATAACAAGGAGGCAGATGAGTTGCTCTACAACTTGAACTTGAAGAATCCAATGACTGTGGACTACATAAGTGCTTTGAAGAGGATGATTTCTAAAGTCCGTGTTGGATATAAGATGGTGGTTAAGGAGTGGCAAGTCATTTTGTCCTTAGTTGATGGAGCCCCAATGTCTTTCATGTACGTGGATGATCAATTCATGTCGAGAAGATCTGCGTCAGAGTTGTTCTTGCTAGAAACTAAAATTCAATACTCTCAAGCTGAGGAACTTAGCATTCTGTAAAGAGATCAGTTAATGCAGCTAGCAACGGACAAGGGACCAGAATTCTTAGCAAATCCAGATGTTGTTCGAATGGTGGTAGATGGAAGAATGAAGAGGATTAGTATGGAGGAAAATGATCTAATGGCTCTATCGGTGGAATCTCTAAAAGCTGTCTGTAGACAAATGATGAGTAAGGGATTCACCTCTGACATTAAGGAAAAATCAGTAGAGTTCATTGAGAAAATAATATTCAAGAAGTGCAATGAGATATGGAAATGTGATGTCGTTGCTCCAAATCCTCTAGATAATGTGAAGATTGAGCCAGAGCTTATGCAGAGAAAATGGGATATTCTACAAGCTGTGAAAAGTGTAGATGAAGCTCTGACTCTTCCTTCTGGACCACTGGAACAAGGAGAAATAAGGGAGGCAGTTGGTGTTCCAGGCAGAGATAGTGTATACTGGATTCACTCTTACACTGATGATACAGCTGATGCTTTGGTATTCATTGATGCAGACCAGAAACAGACCTTCTTGCATATGAGTAAGAGATGGCTACTACAGACTCTAGATGCTGCATTTCTAGATAAAGTTAGAGAAGAATTCAAATGGGGTGATGTAGAGGATATGTTTATGGATGAGAATCAGAGACTACTAAAGTACTTATCTGAGATAGTGCAGGTGAAGAGACGAATGGAGTTAGATGCGGCTAGTGTTTTCAATACCAACCGTGTCAAGGGCTACCCTAAGATGATCTACTATCAGTTTAAAGCTGATAAAACTCATTGGAAGTCTCAGCTCATCATGAAGAACTTTGAAGATATTCTAAAGATCAGGACTACTCAGGAAGTGGACAAACTCAGAAGGCTTTTCAGACATCCGTATCCAGAACCCAAGAATCCTCTAGAGATGGAGGCAGTAAGCATGTTGAATGCTAGATGGGCACAGTTACATGATCCAGCATACAAGAAAGAACAGTAAAAGAAAGAAAGGCGCAGAAAATAGAAAGAAGATGAGCGCGGAGCTGGAAAAGAAGTTAGGAAGGGGAAACGGAATTAGAATTAAAGTTTAGAGGGATGTGAACTTGAAGTTGGAAAAACTTCATATCTTTTGGTTGCTCTAACTCATTTGAGGAAAATTCACCTGACCACGGTATGCGAGATAGGCTAATTTACCATACTGTAACCGTGAATCAGAGTGGATCCAATAAGGTGATATGAGTTTGACTGAAAGGCATGAAATAATCCAGGTGATAGAATTCATTTCAATGATCTTTGATTCGAGGTTCGAATTCTCTGTCTAGCTTATGTTTTACTTACTAAGTTCTTTGTATTGTTTTCAAATTATCATTCAGTTGTAACATGAACAAGACATTAATGTTACTTATCTTTTCTCGTCTCATTATTTAGTCACTTATGAACCAGACCATTGCATCAAGTGTCAGGACATTGATAACAAGTTTATGTCAGTATTAGAGATCTATGTTCAAGAGCTTGTTGAAGAATATAGAAAACAAGAAGAAATCACAAGTTCAAGATGTTGCATTGAAGTTTCAAGTTGAAGCCCAGAATTTCTCTAAGTACTTACTAGGGAATCTATGTAGAAATTCCTTGAAAGTGTTTGACCTAAAACCAATCATGTATGATGAGTTAGGAAAAACTTTCTGCTACTCTTATTTGATTTCATTTGATAATAATAAAGTATTTATGTACGGGCTTAATCTATTTGAAGTGTATTAAATAAGATGTTCCATAATTTAGAGCAAAACTTCTAGAATTATAATGAGATTGTAATAATGAGATCTAGAAGATAATAGCTTTAGACTTAAACAGTTTCTGATCATAGGATAACTAATTGGAAATTGGTAAATCTGTAAAGATCAGTACATACTATGTTAGCTCTCTTAGGAGGATGTCTGTTCTCATAGACATTTGTGTGGTGACACTATAGCTAGTATATAGGTGCTTATTAAGGAATAAGTTCACTGAACATGACTCGATAAGTAGAACAACTAATGGAGTTTACTCACGTGTCGATAGTTGTTTATTAAGTAAATAGTTGTACAAGTATCCTTAGACTTGAGATCGTTAGAGTAATCTCGTACACAATGATTTATGCTTTGGTTTAGTCCTTAGTCTCTAGGACATTCATTAGGTCCATTCTGGGCATAGTGATTTGTGTATGGAGATAGTTAACGGATCAATAAAGGATCTGCCCCTTCCAGTAAATGAAGTGAATATCCTATGTTATTCTTAGATATGCAAGTTCAGGAATCTCTGGCCAGAGTGAATGAAATTAGAAAGAGTTTCTAATTTGCATTAAAAGGAACTTTGCATTATGAATAAGAAATCATATGATTAAATTAGATAGGCTTGACACGAGTTCCATGCCTTGTATTTAATCGGGATATTGAAGGGTAAAAGGAATTAATTGTACGGTAACTAATTACTGACAGCTTCTAAGTATTCTAAGCAATGATTTCGTATTATCTGGATAGTCGCGATATTTTGAGAAGCATCACTCACGATGTAGAATAAATATAATTAATCAGATTAATTATATTTAATGAATTAATAGAATTCATATAAATAATAAATGAAATGTTTATTATTATTTATTTCTACTACCGACTTAATATTGAACCTAAAGAGTCACACCATAAAAGAGATTAAATTATAGATGAAGGAATAATTAATAATAGCTAGTCATTATTTATTTATGAAATAAATAATTACTTAGCAAATTTTATAAATTAATTAAATGAGATTTAATTGATTATAAATTATTTAAGATAAGATCTTAATATTATTAATTAAATATTTAGTTAAAGTAATTAAATATGAAGAGAGAATAATTTTCTAAAAGAGTTTAGAAAAAGGAATTAATGATTAAAATAGTTTTAATCATTAACTAATTAATTAATTAAAAAGGGAATTAATAATAAGATATTTATAGAAAATATCTCAGCTGAGATATTTTCCTATAAATATAGGATTATAAACCCTAATACTTGAACCCCTAATATTTGTGAGAAATATGTTAACAGGGAGGCAACCCTAATTTCCTCTCTAGCCTCCTCCTTCATCTTTTAGTTTGATTCTTGGTGGATATCTTTATAGCACTCCACACTTGAGGGGTGATTACAAGGATTGAAGAACAAGATCTTCTCTAGCTGTTGTCGGAAAGCAATCGAGGTATTCTTCAATTTATAAAATAGTTTTTGTATCTATATGTATGTATACATAGGAATATATGCAAATAAATGTTATACAATGCTTCCGCTGGTGCATAAATTCCTTCAATGGTATCAGAGCATAGGTTGTATGCATATAGATTCGTGGTCAAGTTTCAGAATTTTATGAGCATGTATGTATTTATTATGATTTATACAAGCAATATCATGTTTTAATTATGATTAATATGATACTGTTCGTCAAAATTTTTTTGATAATTTTCCTGGGTTCTATAAGTGTTGTAGATCGTCCAGTTAATGTTTCATAATTTTCTGATGCGTAGAATATTTATTATGAATTTTGAAAGCAATAATAATGATTTAATTATGATTAATTCATTACTGTTCCTCAAAATTTATTTTATATTTTTCATGTGTTCTACAAGTGTTGTAGATCGTGCAGGTATTTTTAGAATATTTTTTGGAGCAATAGATTATTTATTATGGATTTTTAAAGTTGTTTTTAATTAATTCGTAATTAAATAATAATATCTGGAAAAAAATGGTGTAACGCATTCTGCACATGCGTTACAAGCTAAAAAAGAGTTTTTGGTTTGTAACGCTTACCCGAGATGCGTGACAGGGTGTCTTGCACGCGCCTGACCCGCGTGCGCGCATGAGGATGTGTCAGAAACTTCTCGGGGCGTGTGCGGGCGTGTGGGAGCTCAGAATGGGGAGTGTAATATACCGTTGGATTCTTTTTTCCGAAACGATTCTAATGGTATATTACAATAAATTTTCTGAAATTGTTTTGGACTGTTTAGAGCTTCCAAAAGTGTTTTAAAGCAAGTTTTAACTGTTTTAAGTTGCTTTTAAATACACCATGTGATACATAGAGATGTATAATGCTTATATGTTGTAATATATGATTTAACATGCCTACCTTATGTTTATTCGTGATTATATATATGTGATATATGCTTGAATTATCATGAGATGATAGATTTAGGTGAACTTAATTAACATAAGGCGTATGTTAGACAATCTAGAATGATGAAATTGTTTCGTGACCTTTATTTACATATTATGAATACAATCATGAGATTTTTGTGTTTATGAAACACGTGATTGAATATGAATTTTCAACTTAAGTGAAAGGATGATTCTGTCAAACAACAGATGTTCTATCTGTAAGAAAGGGGATTATTAAGAGACGCCTCTTGACAATGCTCCACCCTTGGCCTGGGATGACTCCAAGTATTAATAGTTGATTTGAAATATTTAATCCAATCTAAAAGAATCTCTTTATAATATGATTATGATTGTAACATAATATAATCCCCTAAAATATAAAGAATATCAAGTAGTAATTGGCCATAAAACACAAAGGGCTTGTGTTGGTCATAGCCTTCCAACATAATAGAAAGTATTTCTTATTTTTGAAACTCTGTCGTTCCGTGCTACAGCCGAGGGCGTTGTTTCCGAAAGAAGAGATACTTGTCTATAACATGAGATGTGTATGATGAATTGAAATCTTATGGTCGTTACGTGCTACAGCCGTGGGCTATTTGAAACTAGTTTGTTATTCGCCCTTAAGTACACTAAGTTTGGAGAAGGGGGGGTTGAATACAAACTTAAGAATTAATTCAACTTCTTGCGGAAATAAGTTTGTACAAAGAGAGTGTTTAATTAAGATTGATGTAACTAAGAACTGGATAACTAAAGTGTTGAAAACAGAAACAACAAGATTAAAAATTACTAGTGGATTGTTTTTCCACTAGTGAGTTTTTTCTTTCAATTGATCTTAGTAAAAATACTAAGCTGCGTACAAAGTTGAATGTAGAACTTAGAAAAGCATTACAAGTTCTGCCTGATTTTCTACTTTGCTTTTCTTGAGTTCTTCTTAAAAACTTCTTCTTTGCTACTGTGTTTTTGCTTTTTATATAAACAAAAACTACTACTCTAGTTCTCTATCGACTGATAACAATATAATATTACAATTTATACTGTTTACATAAAAATAGAAACTAGCTCCTTTTCACAGCTTTCCTTGTAGAACTAACTAGCTCTGGAAGTGTCTTTTGTCTTAAGATATTCCTTGGATGCTGTGTTGCCTAGAAAGTCTTCACAGTCCTGACAGGACTGTCTTCCAATGATTCAGTTTCTGCACTATTCCCGTAATATCTGGCTTTTAGCTAAATAGGGAAACTTTAATCAACTGATAAATGCTGTTAAGCTTATCAGTTGATTCACCTTTGCTTATCCATCGATGGATAGGATATCTGTTGATCAGTTGATGTGTCGATGGATAATTGAGTTATCCATCGACTCCTTATCCATTGATGGTTCTTTATCCGTTGACTGTAATTATCCATTGATGACTTGTATCTGTTGATAGCTTTCATCCGTTGAGTAGTGTCTTCATCCATCGACTTCAACATCAGTTGATCACTTCACTTGTGAGAATTCTGACTTAGAATATTTACAATTGATCAGCCATTCTTCACATCTGTTGAGAAGCTAGAAATTGAAGTAAATAACATCAGTTGACTACATCATTGCATCCATCGAGGTAATACAATCAATTGATAGTGAAACATAAATCAATGCTACAATCGAGTTTATCAGTTGACAAACAAGTTTCAACTGATAACTGGTTTCCTAGTCAATGGATATTTATAAGTCATATCCATTGATCAGTTACAAAATAATTTTGAGTCCCTATTGAAATTCTAAGTAATTTGTTATCATCAAAACTCATAATTCCTAACAATTTCCCCCTATTTATGAATATTTAAAATATGCATAAATTTTCTGTTGATGATAACAAAACTCCTGAACATTTTCATTCTTAGCAAGAATTACAATATTGATAAGTAAAGTTTGAGACAGAGTAATCAGATACCAGACAAGGATGAATTCTGATAATTTTGATGATTGAGGTTGAATCTCCTATCTTCTCCTTCTTCCCCTTGACTCATTCATCTTGTCTTCATTCTCCTTCATCTTCCTGTAGAGGGTTCCCTTCAATATCTTCTCATCTTCAATCCTGTAGTCCAATTGACTTGCCAGATGATTTAATTCCAGATTTGGCAGTTTGTCTATTTCTTGACAAATATCAATGCATTTTTCTCTGCCTTCCCTGTCCTTATATATCATCAAGTAGAAGGGCTCATGAAGCACTTTTCTTCCTTCAGGATTCCAGATCTTTATTCTGTCATCCCTTTCTTCTTGAACAGGTGCCTCCCTTATCTTCTTCATTCTTTCAAGGATGGCCTTTCCTAGCTCTTCAGTTAGATAATATTTCATGTTGAGCATAGTGTAGATTTTCCTCAAGATGCCATATCCTTGATCCAATACTTGGTTGAATGTGAAGGTTGAGTGTGATCCATCTTCATACTCAATGTGAAGAAGATCAACATCTTTCTTCCTTTGCCCTTTTGCTGCAATCATTCCCTCAGCTTTGATTGGCACAAAGTTTTCAGATTTGTGTTTGAACACCTCTATTTCCTTGGCTTAATTACTCCCAGAAGCTTGACCTTCAGTCTTGACTTGTTTTGGCTTCTTCTCCTTGTCTTCTTTGTCTTCATCAGCTAATGGTCTTTTAACTCCAGATGATTTTGGTGCATCTTTGGGCTTGTTTGCTCTTTGCTTCATCCTTGGCCTCATTTCACCTTCTTTTCTTCTGGCTTCTCTTATTAGCCTATCCTCTTCATCATATTCCCTTTGCAATTGAATGGCTAATTCTTCTTGTCTTCTTTCTTGTTGCTTCTTTTCTCTTATGCCAACTACTATGGCTTTGCTCAACAATTTTTCACTTTCCCCTCCACCTGTGACAGCTTTCTTTTTATCATCTTCAATTAGCTTTCCCTTTCCTTTCCTGTCACCAGGTTGTGAGCTACTAGAACTTGTTTCCTTGAATTTGCTAGCACTTGCAGCAATTGCATCAAATTTCCTTACTATGTCTTGAGCCAACTCCTTCTTGGGATCTGTAGACTTTACCACAGCTTCAGTACCACTTGCTTTCTCCAATGCATCAGCTTCTTGCTTCTCCCCCTTTTTGTTATCAGCAACTGGCACTTGTGCTACTGACTGAGAGAGTATGGGAGTCTCTAAGAGTTTACCCAGAAGATTGATTTGAGTGACTTGATTCTTCAAAATTTGCTGCATGTTAAGTTCCATGGAGGTTACTCTTTTCTCCAATTCCATTACCTTGTCCTTTGCTGAAAACTCAGTGTCCAACCTTTGCTTGATTCTAGTCAGCATTGTGAGGCTGAGTCTGGAGTCAATGGTGGTGTCAAAATGCATCCTTGAGCTATCAATGTCTTCTCTTATTTTCTTCAATTCATACTTGGAGCTTGTGACATGCATTTTCTGGATCTTCAAATTATCCCTGTAAAAGTTCAGAATTCTCCTGTGCAGGGGATCCACTACATCTACTTCAGCCATGGACCTTCTGTAAAGAGAAATGATGGCCCTTTCTGTTTCAGCCAAATTAGTTTCATCACTAGCCTGTGGTTAGATACCGCCTGTGGTTCTCACATTTGCAATTCGTTGCAGGGACTAAGGAGAAGTAAGACTCTTGAAGAAGTGGAGGTGATCCTACGTATGGGCAATGGAGCAAGAGTTGTTGCTGTAGCTGTAGGATCGTTTGATTTACTTATGCCTACGGGCAAAACTATTATTTTGGATAATTGTTATTTTGTTCCCTCAATTGTGAGGAATATTATTTCTATTCCCATGCTAGACTTGGGTGGTTTTTCGTTTGCTATTGAGAATAATAAATGTTCAATTTTTAGAAATAATGTTCTTTATGGTGTTGGTATTTTAAATAATGGTTTGTATGTATGTGACGTAGAACATAGTTTACTTCAAATTGAACATAGTAATAAAAGAAAAAGAGATGATGAAAATCCCACCTACTTGTGGCACTGCAGACTTGGTCATATTAGTGAAAATAGACTTAAGACATTGCATAAGGAAGGGTTACTAGAACCTTTTGATTTTGAATCATATCCTACATGCGAGTCTTGTCTATTAGGCAAAATGACCAAATCTCCATTTATTGGACATGGAGAAAGAGCTGCGGAGTTGCTTGGATTGGTACATACAGATGTGTGTGGGCCGATGTCCACGCAAGCCATGGGTGGATTTTCATACTTCTTTACTTTTACAGATGATCGATCTAGATTTGGATATGTGTATTTGATGAAATACAAATCCGAAGCCTTTGAAAAGTTCAAAGAATATAAGTATGAAGTAGAGAAACAAACCAAGTATAGTTTTAAAACCCTTCGATCAGATCGAGGAGGTGAATACTTAAGTGGCGAGTTTCTAAATTATCTCAAAGAAAATGGTATAGTCTATCAATGGACTCCTCCGGCCACTCCCCAGTTGAATTGAGTATCCGAAAGGAGAAATCGAACTTTGTTGGACATGGTTCGATCCATGATGAGCTATACAGATCTTCCAGTATCACTTTGGGGTTATACATTGGAAACATCAGCATATATATTAAACAAGGTGCCTTCCAAATCTGTTCCTCAAACTCCGTATGAGATATGGAAAGAAAGGAAACCGAGTCTTAAGCACGTTAAGATTTGGGGATGTCCGGCTTATTTCAAGAAAATTGACCCCGATAAGCTAGAATCTCGATCCGTGAAATGTAGGTTTGTAGGATATCCTAAAGAGACTTTAAGGTATTACTTTTACACCGAACAAAGGGTGTTTGTCTCTCGACATGCTACCTTCCTGGAAAAACAGTTTATCCTTGAAGGGAATAGTGGGAGCAAGATTGAACTTGATGAAGTTCATGAAGAACAAACTACTACGGTTCAAGAGGAAACACCTGTTCATAATGAACAACCTTCCGTAGAATAGCCTATCCGTAGATCACAAAGGGTGTCTCGCCAACCTGAGAGGTATTATGGCCTTGTCATTGAGAATGACAATGAATTGGCGGTCATTGATGGAGACGACCCTATGACCTTCAATGAGGCTGTGAGTAGTGTTGACTCAGAGAAATGGCAGAGTGCCATGAAATCCGAAATGGACTCCATGTATGTCAACCAAGTATGGACTTTGGTAGAGGCACCCAAGGATATGAAGCCTATAGGGTGCAAGTGGGTATACAAGAGAAAGATTAGAGCAAATGGCCAGGTAGAGACCTACAAGGCCAGGCTCGTGGCAAAAGGATTCAAACAAAGATAAGGGATTGACTTTGATGAAACTTTCTCTCCTGTAGCCTTGCTCAAATCAATTCGGATTTTGCTTGCTATTGCAGCTTACTATGACTATGAGATCTAGAAAATGGACGTAAAGACGGCCTTCCTCAATGGGGAACTTGAAGAAGAAGTGTATATGACACAGCCAGAGGGTTTTATTTCCAAAGGAAATGAACATCTAGTATGTAAGCTACTACGAACCATATATGGGTTAAGGCAAGCTTCTCGAAGATGGAACATCCGTTTTGATGAGACAATCAAAGAGTTTGATTTTATCAAAAACATAGATGAACCATGTGTCTACAGGAAGGTTAGTGGGAGCGCAGTAACATTTCTTATTTTGTATATAGATGACATACTCTTAATAAGAAATGACATACCAATGCTGCAATCAGTAAAAATGTGGCTATCAAAGAACTTCACCATGAAGGACTTGGGAGAAGCGTCCTACATTCTTGGTATGAAGATCTATAGAGATAGATCAAGAAGAATGATAGGTCTAACCCAAGGTACGTACATCGATAAGGTGCTTAAAAGGTTTAGCATGGAAAACTCCAAGAGAGGTCTCATACCGATGAGCCATGGAGTCTCCCTTTCTGACAAGATGTCTCCTAAGACACCTGAAGAAAGAGAGCGTATGAGTAGGATTCCTTATGCGTCAGCAATAGGATCTATCATGTACGCGATGTTATGTACTAGACCTGATGTTGCTCACTCAATTAGTGTGATTAGCAGATATCAGTCAAATCTAGTCGAAGACCACTCGAAAGTAGTGAAGAACATCCTTAAGTACTTGAGAATGACTAAGGATATTTTTCTTGTTTTTGGTGGGTCTGAGTTGAAAATAGAGGGTTACACTGACTCTAGTTTTCAGTCACAGTGTGATGATAGTACATCCATGTCAGGGTATGTGTTTACTCTAAATGGTGGGGCGATTAGTTGGAGAAGTCGTAAGTAATCTACGATCGCTGACTCCACAACAGAAGCAGAGTATATAGCTGCAAGTGAGGCTGCAAATGAAGCTGTTTGGATGAAGAAATTTGTTTCTGAGTTGGGAGTAGTTCCTGGCATAGAGGGGCCTATTGTGTTATATTGTGACAATAACGCTGCAATAGCTCAAGCCAAGGAACCGAGGTCTCACAAGAATACCAAACATATATTGTGGCGGTTTCATTTGATTAGGGAGATCATTGAAAGAGGAGATGTCAAGATCGAAAGAGTTGACACACATAACAACATAGCAGACCCGTTCACGAAGCCGCTGTCTCAGTTAAATTTTGATCGTCATAAGGAGCGGATGGGTATTAGATACCAGAGTGATTGGCTTTAGGCCAAGTGGGAGATTGAAAGTGTTTGACCTAAAACCAATCATGTATGATGAGTTAGGAAAAACTTTCTGCTACTCTTATTTGATTTCATTTGATAATAATAAAGTATTTATGTTACGGGCTTAATCTATTTGAAGTGTATTAAATAAGATGTTCCATAATTTAGAGCAAAGCTTCTAGAATTATAATGAGATTGTAATAATGAGATCTAGAAGATAATAGTTTTAGACTTAAACAGTTCCTGATCATAGGATAACTAATTGGAAATTGGTAAATCCGTAAAGATCAGTACATACTATGTTAGCTCTCTTAGGAAGATGTCTATTCTCATAGACATTTGTGTGGTGACACTATAGCTAGTATGTAGGTGTTTATTAAGGAATAAGTTCACTGAACATGACTCGATAAGTAGAACAACTAATGGAGTTTACTCACGTGTCGATAGTTGTTTATTAAGTAAATAGTTGTACAAGTATCCTTAGACTTGAGATCGTTAGAGTAATCTCGTACACAATGATTTATGCTTTGGTTTAGTCCTTAGTCTCTAGGACATTCATTAGGTCTATTCTGGGCATAATGATTTGTGTATGGAGATAGTTAACGGATCAATAAAGGATCTGCCCCTTCCTGTAAAGGAAGTGAATATCCTATGTTATTCTTAGATATGCAAGTTCAGGAATCTCTGGCCAGAGTGAATGAAATTAGAAAGAGTTTCTAATTTGCATTAAAAGGAACTTTGCATTATGAATAAGAAATCGTATGATTAAATTAGATAGGCTTGACACGAGTTCCATGCCTTGTATTTAATCGGGATATTGAAGGGTAGAAGGAATTAATTGTACGGTAACTAATTACTGACAGCTTCTAAGTATTCTAAGCAATGATTTCGTATTATCTGGATAGTCGTGATATGTTGAGAAGCATCACTCACGATGTAGAATAAATATAATTAACCAGATTAATTATATTTAATGAATTAATAGAATTCATATAAATAATAAATGAAATGTTATTAAACCTAAAGAGTCACACCATAGAAGAGATTAAATTATAGATGAAGGAATAATTAATAATAGCTAGTCATTATTTATTTATGAAATAAATAATTACTTAGCAAATTTTATAAATTAATTAAATGAGATTTAATTGATTATAAATTATTTAAGATAAGATCTTAATATTATTATTTAAATATTTAATTAAAGTAATTAAATATGAAGAGAGAATAATTTTCTAAAAGAGTTTAGAAAAAGTAATTAATGATTAAAATAGTTTTAATCATTAACTAATTAATTAATAAGATTAATTAATTAAAAAGGGAATTAATAATAAGATATTTATAGAAAATATCTCAGCTGAGTTATTTGCCTATAAATATAGGATTATAAACCTAATACTTGAACCCCTAATATTTGTGAGAAATATGTTAAAAGGGAGACAACCCTAATTTCCTCTCTAGCCTCCTCCTTCATCTTTTAGTTTGATTCTTGGTGGATATCTTTTGAGCACTCCACACTTGAGGGGTGATTGCAAGGATTGAAGAACAAGATCTTCTCTAGCTGTTGTCGGAAAGCAATCGAGGTATTCTTCAATTTATAAAATAGTTTTTGTATCTATATGTATGTATACATAGGAATATATGCAAATAAATGTTATACAATGCTTTTGCTGGTGCATAAATTCCTTCATTCCTATCTAGAAATTCTAGATAAGTTTCTACTTAGAGCCAAGTAGAAATTCTGGAGGTGGAAATAATCTCCAAGTACTCAAGGAAGGAAGCTATCTCGAATTTCCTATGTAGAAATTCCTATGTAGAAGTTCTACTTAAATTTCGAGATAGAACCTAAGTAGAAGTTCCTATGTAGAAGTTCTACTTAAAATTCGAAATAGAACCTAAGTACGAATTCCTATGTAGAAGTTCTACTTAAATTTTGAGATAGAACCTAAGTTGAAATTCCTATGTAGAAGTTCTACTTAAATTTCGAGATAGAGCGTAACTAGAAATCTCCATGTAGAAGTCCTACATAGAGGACAGCTTCAACATGACACATGGCTTCATCTGGTTGGCCGATTTCCAAGATTTCAAAGCAAGATAAGATTTACGTGGACAACATTGGGCCATTCATATCTTATCGTTTGAAGACTACAAGTCATAGATTACAAGTAGTAAAAATAGAAGTACTTGTGTAACTTTTCGAAAAGAGCAATATTAAGAGAAACACTTGTAAAGGAGAGAGAGAATATTCACAAAGCTTAGTATCATTTACTACTCTCTTTACTTCTGTTGTACTAGTGTAATGAATGTTGTAGCAACCCTTTCAAGTTATATATAAGACATATATTCCTTGAATCATTGTGTTCATTTATTACATAGTATTTATTGATTCATAAAGTTAAAAAGTTGTATTCACCCCCCCCCCCTGTACAACACATTTGGACCTAACAGATGTCAAGTTGCATGAAATGACTCATTTTCAGGTGGATTTGTATTATCAGTCAAAAGCAAAGGATGAGTAGGCTCAAGCCTCTATAGTTGTCAAATTAACTGAGAAAGTGGAGCAATTAACTGCAGATCAACAAACCATCTCCACTACTGTGAATGAAGTTGTTGCTAGTGTGAGCTCCCTCCAAAAGGAATTCAATTCCTCAATGTCTACCCAAGGCATCACTCTTCAACAAGTCTCAAACCAACTGGCCAACATTCAGACTTTTCTTTCCACTATGCTTGCTTCAAGACAAGCACCTCAAGTGCAAGTCTCTTCTCAAATTAGGCAAACTCACTCTTCCTTTCTATAACAGCAACAAGATATCAACCCTAAGGGGGAGAAGGAAATAAGGGATGAGATTGAGATAGAAAGGCAAAAGGCAGTAATGACAATTCCCAGAAAAGAAGTGTTGAATCCATGTGTAGATAAAGAATTCTTACTTGAGTTGAAGAACCCCAAAGCAAATGTCAAGGGTCATCACTGGGACTACAAGAAGATTTTGGAGAATGCCATTATAGTTGTAAAAGGAGTGAAATATGAGAGGAATGGCAAACTGTGCAAAGAACCAGTAGTGCAGATGGAGTCTTGCTACTTTAAGCTATCTATTGGGACATTCCATCAACTTTCTTATACTGAATTGGAGTGCATGTACAAGGCAATTGAAACAGTGACCCGGGAAGATGAAGAATTAAAGAAATCAGTCATAGCAAACAAGCTGGCACACTTCATGTTCTCTAAACACTTGAATCAAGGAAACATAAACCAAGTCATGAGTCTAATTGATCTACTTGAAAACAAGCCTGGTAAACAGGAAGAAGACAAAGTGATTTTGGAGAAATTGAAGAAATTCATAAATGATCAAGTGTCAAACTTTGCCAATAAAGAATTGAAGAAGAATAAGAAGAAGGATGATGATGACAATGGTCAGGGAAAGAAAGACAATAATCCTGGACCTAGGAGTGATAAGGGAGGAAAGAAAGATGGTAGTAATAAGAAGAAGAATGGTGATTCAGTCAATGAAAAAATATATGAAAGGAATAAGCCATCCAAGCAGCAAGTTGCTGGTACTCATACTAGTGTACCTACTCAAATTCAGGACACTAATATGACTCCAACAAATTCTGAAACTTCTAGAATCCCTAAATCCAAATCACCAGAAAGACATCTTGTCAAGGTGACTGCCAATGGAGTGATAATGAATGAAATAAAAGAAAGTCAACTCAAGAATTTGAAGTCATGTCAACAGGTAAAGGTCAACACTGTCACAAAAATAAAATTCAAGAAACCTACTAGTTCATTGCTAGTTAGATGTCCTAAATGGAGAAAGTATTTCATTGTTCCTGACAAAGGTCTAACAGTTAAGCCTATCCAAGAGGTTGTTGAAGTTGATAAAGTAAAGATCAAACAATGAAAGGCAGACAAAATTCAAAAGGTTCTGATAAGGGACAAAAGAATGTTTGTGACCACAGTTGATGGAGAAGAAAGACCTTTCTACCATGACAACTCAACTTCAACCACTCATGATATCAAAAGAGTGATTAGTCTTTTTGACAAGAAATGCATGATAGATAAATTAAAAATGGTTGAAGTGGATGAGTACTTGGCTAGGAAGTACCAAAAGAAAATTGACAAAGTCAAGTACTTGGAAGAGATGGTGAAAATGAAGATGAAAGAAGATGAAGAAATAGAGAGATTGTCTGAAGAGCTAAAGAGACAAGGAAAGTGCAGAGTATTCAAAGATCCTGATAGAGTTGAGTTCAAACTGAGGAATGGTAACAACCAAAATCAGACTGAATTTTGTCAATGATTATCTCCTGCAAACTTTCAAAATTGCTGCTGACATGCTAAAAGATGCAATTCTAATTGAAGAAGTAATGGTTAAACAAGAAATTCTCCAGGTTATTGAAGAGATCAACTCCAGGGAGAAAAAAGAAAAGAAAGCAAGATATGATCAATTCATGCAACAACAACAACAATAAAGGTAGGCTTGATATCTTGTATTAATTTATGAAATTGTCTTTTCCCAAATTGGGGGAGATTATTGGACCAAATCAAGCCTACTATATTGTATTTACTTGTCATATTGTAACACTCTAGTACTTCTTGTATTAAATAGTGACTTAGTTTCTTTAATTATGTACTTGCAGTTAGAAGCATATTTCTACTGTATCTTCAAATGTAAATGAGTGATATCAAGAATAATTGTACTGGTAGAAGATTCTATGAATTATGCATCAGGATAATGAAGGTCACATAAAATAAGGAGTTTATAGAAGAAATAGTTACTAAGGCAAATGATCAATCGAGAAGTCACATTGATAGAGAAGTCAAAAGTTCAAACTAGTAGAGAAGCCTCAAATGACTCAATCGAGAAGTCAACTCAATCGAGAATGGTAAAGAAATGCTCAATCGAGAAGTCCAGTTAAACAAATCGAGAAGTTAGCTAAGGAAACAATCGAGAAGTCTGTGAAATGAGTCAATCGAGAAGTCTGTGAAATGAGTATGCAATCGAGAAGTCTAGACATTCGAGAAGTATCAAGTCAAAGATCAATCGAGAAGTCTCACAAGTACTCGATCGGATAGTCCACAGCATGACTTCTTGAAATGCAATGAAGTTGAGTATTCGAATGTTTCAAACAACTATTTTCAAAGAGATTTGATGTGACAACCCGGATATTTTCCAAAATTTATTATTGTTATTTAAATATTTTATTGGTTTTCTCAAAATAGCAGGAATAAAATTTTTATATTTTATTCCAGTTGGATGCATTTTCATATTTTTATTATTAATTTAGTAATTATTTCGATTCAGTGGGATTGAGTTCGGTTTAAAAAATTTTATATTATTTTACTGATCGGGTCAGTATCTCGAGTCGGTATTTTATTCAGGTAAAAAAATTTTATTTGAGTAAATTATTTAAATATTCAAAATTTAGTATTTTTATATTTTTAAATATTCGAAATATTCCAATATTTTGAAAAGTTATTATTTTTAATTAGTTTTAAAAATAATAAAATTTATATTTTTCCCATAAAATATATTTATAGATTTTTGGGATTATTTAAATTATTCAGAGATTAAAAGTTATATTAAAATGATTTTTAGAAATATATTTTTATATATTATAAAAGTTAAAAAAAATTATAAAACCTAAAACTACCCGCTACCCCCCCTCCCCCCCCCGCACCCCCAGTTTCCCAACCCAATTCCCTCTCCCTTGTGTTTTTCCTCTCGCCAACATCTACTGTCTTTGCTGTCTCTTTCCTATTTCTACGCCGTACACGCGTCACACCCCCCCTCTATTTTTCTCTCTCAAAGGGTACGTTACTACGCTACTTTCCCACTAGCTTCCTGTCTCCTCTACTGTCTTTTCTCGGTACGTATATATATTTTTAAAGCTTTCAAAATTCATTACTTACAAACGGTGCATCTAATATCCGATATCTATATATATAAATGATCAGCGCTTTAAGGCCTACGCATAGGTATAATTTTGGATGAGTTTTGAAAAGATTATTTTCTGAGCAGGTTTTCCTTTTTAATTTATTTAGGAGTAAAGAAAGGGGATTTGATGATGCTGATCAAGCTAGGAGGCAGTACGACATGTGCTTGTGCATGGGGATTAATTTTGGATTTTTCTGAAAATATTTTCCGGCCATCAGAAAAGACTCAAGGGGTGTCCGTAATTAATTTTTTTGTAAGGATTTTAAGATTTTGATTTAGCACTCGTAAATATTCGGGCATGTTTGTTTATATATATTAATTTCATAATTTTTAGAGATTATTTTTATACTTCGTAAAGTTCCCTGTTGACCAGATTTTTGGGTTTAGGTGACTTTGTTTCTCGTTTCCGGCAATTTTATGTGTATAGGTATAATTAATTTTGTGGGTTAAATTTGTTGTTAGGAATATATTCATTTGATGATGTACAAAATACTAGAAAAGAGTCTAGCATAGTTTATCTGTAACAAGTCTTTCTAGTCTCTGAACTGTTCTATAATCAGAGTCTAGGTAGTCAACATTCATGTTTAGATGTCATTTATACTTAGAAGATTTTCAAGAGAATTCGAACCAGAGTCTGGATGCAAACCAGAGTCTGGATGCAGAGAAAGGCAGAGCAAATTCGAAATCATCAAAGGAGCTAGTACATCCATTCCGTAATCAAGATCGTGAGACATTCTTGAAGGTGCTCGTGTGGATACCATAGAGGTGTTTTTCGAGAGGAAGACACAAGTCGTGAAAGCTAGGATCTCCGTTGAGTTCGTGAAAGTCAAGACCAGAAAAGGTATAATTCGATTTCACCATAATCTGTCCAAGCTTATACATGATCCTGCGTTAGGGTTCCGAAATTTTTTTCGTTATATTTACGTTTAATCCGCTGCGTTTTATGCCTCGGAACCCAACAAGAAGTTCGTCATAGAACCCCTTAATGAAGAAGAGATCTTAATGAAAGAAGAACTCCTTGCTGATGAGAAAAAGGAAAAGGTAGAAGATAAGAAACAATTGCATAAGAAATCTGTTAGAATTGAAGAACCTAAGAAACGGGTTAAAAATGAAATAGGCAATAAAACTGATAACAAAAAAATGAATAGAAATGGCAAGGTAGGTGTTAACAAGAAAAATGCTAATGCTTATTCTACTAGTGCTGCTAGGAAAGTTTGTAACAATTGCAATTCTACTGGTCATCTTACGCATGCATGCAATAAGATAAAAGTAGTAAAAACAGAAACTCCTAGTATATCTGCTATGCCTGCCATGTCTAATCCTCATCAACCATGCGGTAAAGTAGGTTGCATGCCATGTGCTTTCAATATCATGTCTGCATACATTAACTTAACGAATACATCATCAAGTACTTGCATGAATACAAATGTGAACATGACTAGAAAGCATGTCAGGGCAAAGACTGCCAGTCCTCCTAAAACTAGGAAGGAAGCCCCTGTCCCTAAGCCTAAAGACATACCTGTCAAGGCTAAACCAAAGGACAAGGGTGCAGTCGATGAGAAAGACAAGGAACATAAAATTTCTATAGCTAAAACTGTTTACTTATCTAAACCTCTTGGATCCAATCAAATTTGGGTACCAAAGAAAAAGTAATCAATCTGTGGTTGCAGGGTACAGCAAAGAACAAGCGTGTCATGTGGATTCTCGACAGCGGCTGTTCTAGGCATATGACTTGTGAAAAAGCCCTACTATCAGATGTGATTGAAAAAGCTGGCCCGATAGTGACCTTTGGAGATAACAGCAAGGGATTCACAACGGGATATGGCAATCTGGAAATTGGAAATGTTATCATAAAAAATATCTCTCTTGTGGATGGATTAAAGCACAACCTTCTAAGTATCAGTCAGTTCACTAACAAGGGCTTCAAAGAAACTTTTGAGAAAGAAAGATGTGCAATCCAAAATAGGAAAGATGCGAAGCTTGCTCTTCAAGGAGTGAGAAAGGGGAATATCTTTGTAGCTGATTTGTTCTCTGCAAGTAAAGGCGAAGCTCAATGTTTTTACAGCAAAGCTTCAACAGAGGATAGTTGGTTGTGGCACAAGAAACTTTCACACCTGAACTTCAAGGCAATGAACTCTTTAGTCAAGAGGGAATTGGTTAGAGGTTTACCTGAGATGGAATTCTGTCAAGAAGGGTTATATGAAGCATGTGAAAAAGGGAAGTCAAAGAAAGCATCTCACAGAAGCAAAGACTCTTCAGACATTACTGAACCACTGTAACTAATTCATATGGATTTATTTGGTCCAGTCAATGTCAAGGAAGAGATATGCACTTGTAATGGTAGATGACTACTCTAAATACACGTGGGTGTTGTTTCTAGCCATAAAGGATGAAGCCCCTCAAATAATCATTGATCACATAAAGAAGATAGAGGTAGAAGCTGGTTTGTCTGTCAGAAAAATCAGGTCTGACAATGGAACAGAATTCAGGAATGTAACTCTAAATGAATTCTGTGTTGAAAAAGGTATCTCAAGACAATACTCAGCGCCCAGAACTCCACAACAAAATGGAGTAGTAGAAAGGAAGAACATGACTTTGGTTGAAGCAGCAAGAACAATACTGAATGAAGCAAAGTTACCTTTATACTTTTGGGCTGAAGCAGTCAACACAGCTTGTTACACTCAAAATCGTACCCTGATCAACAAAGACCATGACAAGACTCCGTACGAGATAATGGAAAACAAGAAACCAACACTAAAATACTTTCATGTGTTTAGAGCAAAGTGCTTTGTATTGAAAGATGACGAGCACCTAGGAAAATTCGAATCCAAGGCTCATGAAGGCATATTTCTTGGCTACTCTCTGGAATCTAAGGCGTACAGGGTTTATGTGATTGAACAAAAAAAGGTCATTGAAAGCATGAATGTAACTTTCGATGATCTCAAGCTCCATAGTCTACAAAGATCAGACGACACTGAAACTCTGCAGTTTGAAAATATGAACTCAGATGAAAGTGAATTAGAACCTGAAGCTGCAACAGAAAATCAAGTTCCAAATGAGAATAACATCAATGGTGATTCTGACCCTAGTAGTGGAAACAGTGAAAGATTCACAGAAACTACTAGTAGTAGCAGAGAATCTCATTCTCAACCAAGCAGCAGATCAGGGGGAGCAACTGAAGGATCAACTAGCATGACCCAGCACAATAATAATAATCAAGCTGAATCTTCAAGAGAAAATCTACCTAGACATAGGGTGTGGAGTAGAGATCACCCCTTTGAGTTGATTCTTGGAGATCCAGATGCTGGAGTTCAAACTAGACGTGCTTCACAAAATGAATGTTTATTCTCTGGTTTTCTCTCTGAGATAGAGCCAAAGAAAGTGGAAGAAGCACTAGAAGATCCAGATTGGGTCATTGCTATGCAAGAAGAACTCAATCAATTTAACAGACAAAAAGTCTGGAAGCTGGTACCTAGGCCAAAGAACAAGTCTGTAATTGGCACAAAGTGGGTATTCAGAAACAAGCTGGATGAAGATGGCATTGTTACGAGGAACAAAGCCAGACTGGTTGCTAAAGGTTATTCCCAAGAAGAAGGAATAGATTATGATGAGACATATGCACCAGTGGCAAGGCTTGAAGCTATCAGGATGTTCTTGGCATTTGCAACACATTCTAACTTTAAAATTTATCAAATGGATGTGAAGAGTGCATTCCTGAATGGAAAGCTTGAAGAAGAAGTGTATGTGGAACAACCCCCAGGGTTTGAAGATCCAGAATTTGCAGATTTTGTATACTTTCTCTTCAAGGCACTCTATGGCCTAAAGCAAGCATCTCGGACATGGTATGACACTCTATCTGTATTTTTACTTGAAAATGGTTTCACTAGAGGTGTCATAGATAAGACTCTGTTTCACAAAATGCACAAAAATGATATGATATTAGTGCAAGTATATGTAGATGACATTATATTTGGTTCTAATAACGAACAGTTGTGTAGTAGATTTGCTAAGCTAATGCAGAGTAGGTATGAAATGAGCATGATGGGAGAGCTGAATTATTTCCTTGGACTCCAAGTAAGCCAAAGGAAAGATGGAATCTTCATTTTCCAGACCAAGTACATCAAAGATCTTTTGAAAAAGTATGGTCTTGAAGATGCATCGATAGCTAAAACCCCAATGGCAACTGCCACTAAGCTTGATAAAGATGAGCCTGGTAAGAGGGTAGACATCACAAGCTACAGAGGTATGATCGGCTCATTACTATACTTAACTAGAAGTAGGCCAGATATTATGTTCGCTACATGCTTGTGTGCTAGGTTTCAATCAGATCCTAAAGAATCACATCTTATAGCAGTTAAACGGATTTTTAAGTATCTTAAGGGAAGTCTGAATCTTGGAATTTGGTACCCTAAAGATACAGGTTTTGACCTTATTGGCTATACAGATTCTGATTATGCAGGTTGTAGGATTGATATAAAAAGTACATCAGGGAGTTGTCAATTCCTTGGTAGAAGATTGGTGTCCTGGTATAGCAAGAAGCAGCACTCAGTTGCAATGTCGACAACTGAAGCTGAATATGTTGCTGCTGGAAGCTGCTGTGCTCAGATCTTATGGATAGGGAACCAACTTCAAGACTATGGACTGTTGCTGAAAAAAATTCCAATATACTGTGACAACACCAGTGCCATAGCTATCACAAACAATCCTGTTCAACATTCAAGGACCAAGCACATTGATATCAGGTATCATTTTATTAGAGAGCATGTCATGAGTGGTACTGTAGAGTTACACTTTGTACCTACAGAACAACAAATTGCAAACATTTTCACTAAACCACTGGATGAAGTTACCTTCACTAGACTGGTTTGTGAACTTGGGATGTTAAATGTTTAGATCTTATCTGCAATTTGTTGTAAATAAGTTCACAAATATTTAATCTTCAATATTAAAAGAATTTGTGAATTTATTTGATCATCCAGTAATTAAACTTCTGGCATCTTAATTGTCAATTAATTAATTGCCCAGAGTATATCTTGATATATTAATTTGGTAATTAATTAAGTGTCAATTAAAATTATTTGAATACTTATATCTATTTTAATAGATTTTGAGTATTTATTTAATTATATTTTTATTAATTTATTTAAGTTATGAAATAACAATTAAAGGTATTATTTGCTTCATAATTTAAATGTATTAATAAAAATAAGAAGCATAATTATTTAAATATTCTATTTGATTAATATCAGTCAATGATATTTTAATTAAATAATTTATTATAATAATTGTGATATTATCAATTTGGTAAAATTTTATTTAGAATTTATTCTAAATAAGATTTTATTTGGTTATTTATTTAAATGTTACCAATTGATAATAGAGTATATTTTGTTCAAGTACAAAATATACAGGGTAGACAAAATCGACACCCATTCTTACTTAGAATGATTTTTGTTCTGTGTCAATTTCTATCCAACAGTGTGTGTGTAACAAAAATTCGACACATAGGTTTCTTACTTAGAAATTTATGTGGGTGTCGAATTTTGTATACAGAGTAATCAAACTCGACACCTAGGTGTACTTAGATTATTTTGTGTAGTGTCGAGTTTTAATCATAGAATACTAAAAATTCGACACACATGCTTTTTACTTAGAAAAATTTTCTAGGTGTCGAATTTTAGTACCCTGTGTTGACTTAGTCAACTAAGTCAACACAAGGGGAGTAAAAATCGACACATAGCTTAACAGGCTTTGTTGATATTTATTCTAAGTGTCGATTTTTTTTTTTCAACATAGAACTTTCTATGTGTCAATTTCTAGTCCACTGTATAGAATTTTATTAAACTAGAAATTTGGCTTAGTATTTCTATGTGTCGATTTTTTGTGTTACATAGAGGGCAGTGTTGTAATTTCCTTCTCTGTGTCGATTTTGTTGTAATATAGGTTACTTAGCTTATTTCTCTTTCAACAGTCGATACACACACAAATATACATCATTGTTACTCTTCTACAAAAACTCGACAACCACCATTGTTTATTCATTTTTACACACCATTTTTAAAAATCTAAAATCAGTTATGTGTGTCATTTTCAAAGATAAACTGTTAGGAATCTACATGTGAGTTGATGATAACATTAATCTTAGAATCATAGAAATTTTATTTGATGTAACTGATCAATTGATATGAAGATTATAAATGTCAATTGATCAGGAAACCATTTATCAGTTGAAGTGTTTAAATGAATCAAGTGATAATTTGGATTGTAGCATAGGTGTACTTAGTCTATTTCAATCGATAAGGTGTAAATCAATTGATATTTTGTTCATCAATTGATGTTAGAGTCGATTGATATAGATTATTGATGTGTAAATTAAACTGTTAATTTGTAAATATTTGAAGACAGGAAATTACACAAGTGAAGGATGATCAATTGATATTGAAGCATCGATGGATAAGGGATCAATCGAAGAATCCAAGTCAAGCATTGAGGACCATCAACTGATGTGAAGACCCATCGATTGATATATCGATTGATAACATCTATCAATCGATAAGCCATCTTTTATCAATCGATGGATATAAAGATCAATCGAAGAAATACATCAGTTGATGGATTAAAGAATGGATCAATTGATATGCTTAACAGCAAATTATCAATTGAGTGTGACAACACAGAAAGAATATCTGTTGAAGATCCAGAGAACAAAAGCACACTTATGGAAGACAGTCTAGAGTGACTGTGAAGACTCAATCAGAAGTTGTCTTTCAAACCTTTTTGGTAAAATGTCAAAAGGAAAAAGGAAGGTAGGTAGAAACAATCCTAGAATATGAATTGTAAAAGCACACTTGTAGTATATAAACAAGTGTAGCAGCATTATTAGAAGACAGACAAGTTAGAAAATATTCATTAATCAACTGTTCAATCTTGAGAGCACATTTTGTAAGAACAGTTGATTTATTTTCTAATCTTGTAAAAACGCAGCTAGGTTTCTTTTAACCTAGGAACATTGAGCAAAAATATACACTGATGGAAAAACCAATCCATCAGTAATTTTAAATCTCTTTGTTCAGTTTATTATTTAGTCTAATTTGTTCGAACATATTCTATCTATCTTTCAAGCATCAAGAACTAATATTACAAATATTGACATTGTTCTAGGGAATAACAATTGGTATCAAAGCAGGCTTTCAACATACAGAAAGTTTAAAGATCAAGAACAGTCAATATGGGCCAAAAAGATTCAGGTGTGAAAATTCCAGTTTTAGATAAAGATGAATATTTTCCATGGAAGGTTAAAATGCATCTGCATCTTCTTTCTCTCGACCCTTCTTATGTTCACTGCATAGAGAAAGGTCCTCATGTTCCCATGAAGCTAGTCACTGGTGTAAACCCTGATGGAACTCCTGCACTTGACAAACATGTTCCAAAATTCATCTCTGAGTTCACAGAAGAGGATGAAAAAGAAGTACTCAAAGACAAGAAGGCCATGAACATTCTGTTTAATGGCCTAGATAAAGATATGTTTGACAATGTTATAAACTGTTCTTCATCAAAAGAAGTATGGGATACTCTTCAAACTCTGTGTGAAGGAACTGAACAAGTAAGGAAAAACAAGATGCAACTCTTGATTCAAAAATATGAATCATTTCATTTCAAGAGTGGAGAATCTATCAATGACACCTATAGCAGATTTTAGAAGTTGTTAAATGGACTGAAGCTATATGGTAGGGTTTATGCAACTGAGGATACAAATCTAAAATTTCTTAGATCTCTTCCAAAGGAATGGAAACCAATGACTGTTTCCATTAGACAATCTCAGGATTTCAAGGATTATACACTTGAGAAACTTTATGGTATTCTCAAGACATATGAGTTGGAAATCCAACAAGATGAAGAGATTGAGAAGAATCAAAGAAAGGAGAAAACTGTGGCTTTGGTAGTCAAGGGAAATGAAGAGAAGAAGGAAAATGCCTGTGTAGAAGAGTCTGTCATGATGGCTGGTGATGCTGTTGAAGAATCATTCAAGAGAAAAGGAAAGAGCAAGTGTGAAGAAGATGAAACATGCTCTCACGATGATTTGGATGAGATTGATGAGCACCTTGCATTTCTGTCAAGGAAATTTTCAAAGCTAAAATTCAAGAAGAATCCATATGCTCAAAGGCCTGGATCCCAGTTTAGAAGCAACAATCAAAATAAAAATTTGGTTGATAGATCTAAATTCAAATGTTTTAACTGTGGATTGGCTGGTTACTTCTCAAGTGAGTGCAGGAAGCCAAAACAAGAAAAGGCAAAGTCATATGAGGGTATTGATTATAAAAAGAAATACTTTGACCTTTTAAAAGAAAAAGAAAAGGCTTTTGTTACTGAGGAGAAGGACTGGGCTGCTGAGGATAGTGATTCTGAAGAATATATCAATCTAGCATTAGTGGCCAACCATGAAGATGAAGAAGCTAGTTCAGCATCTAATCAGGTACTAGCTACCAACTTTTCTGAGCTTACATCTGAGGAATGCAATAGTACTATTAATGAAATGTCTAATGAACTGTACAATCTGCATGTCACTCTAAAGTCTCTAAACAAAGAAAACCTCAAGTTAAAGAACTCCATTGATGCCTTAACTGAGAGGAATATTTTTCTTGAAAACGAACTTGTTTGTTTAGATAGATTTAAGCAAGAAAGAAAGGATGCTAGGAATGAACTAGTAAACAGTTTGAAAAAAGAAGAATTGCTGAAAGAACAATTGGCTGAAGAAATTGAAACCATTAGCAAATGGAATAGGTCTGCTAAAACTGCAAAACAAATTATTGATGTTCAGGGTGTAGATACTCTAGGAGAACTCCCCAAATCAATAGGCAAGCCATTGGCTGATACTTCAATGGATAAAGATCAATCGACTGATAATCCTTCATCAACTGATAAGGATTATCAATCGATTGATGCTGAATCAATTGATAAGCATCCATCGACAAGTAAATTATCAATGGCTAATAAGAAGAACAAATTTAGCACTCCTATTAAGTTTGTTAAAGAAACCAAAAATCAAGTTGAGGCTAAGACTGAGAAGATCAACATAGGTAGCTTATCCAAGAAACAATTAAAAGAAAAATTAGAAAAGATAGCACCTGTGGAAATTACTCAACCTAAGTCTGAGAAAAAGAAAAAGAATAGGAATGGTAAAGTAGGCATAAATAAGCACAATAACTACACTCCTGATATGTATGCACCTAGAAAAGTTTGTGCTAAATGTGGTAGTGTAAATCATATGTCCATGCAATGCAAAATTGAAAAGAAATCTATATCTTTAAATGATTTAAATATACATGCCATGACTGCAAATGCCATGTTTACCAATCCTATGCTCATGAATGCCATGTCTTCTAATTTGATTGCACCTAATGTTTATATGCCATATGCACAAGTTCCATATATGTATAATCCCTTCTTTGTATATCCTAATATGAACATACCTAGTATGCCATGAAACATGCCTAATGTAAATGATGAAATTCATGGAAATTCTGCCATGAGCTCCAAGGTGTCAAAGCCCCAAAAGTCAACTCCCAAAGTTAAAGTGGATTTAAACCCGCCAAAACAAAAGGATCCTAAGTTGACAACAGGGGCTCAGGCTGCAACTAATAAAAGAGGACTCAAGGCAACTTGGGTACCAAAAACAACTTGATTGTTTTATGTGAGTGCAGGGAAACAGGAAGAAAAATCTCTGGTATTTGGATAGTGGATGTTCAAGGTACATGACTGGAGATTTGTCTCTGCTCACAAAATTTATGGAAAAGGATGGCCCAGGAGTTACTTTTGGAGATAACAACAAAGGTTTTACTCTGGGATATGGCTCAATTGCAAAAGAAAATGTTATTATTGAACCTGTAGCACTAGTTGGTGGATTGAAGCACAATCTGCTCAGTATTAGTCAACTGTGTGATAATGGTAATGGTGTGTGGTTTACAACTGGATCATGCATCATAGCCAACAAAAAATCTGGTGAAATTCTCTTAACTGGAGAAAGGAAAGGAAATGTCTATGTGGTTGATTTTCTCTCTGTAAAGGCAAATTCAATGACATGCCTACTTAGCAAAGCCAATACAGATGAAAGTTGGATTTGGCACAAGAAGCTAGCCCATTTGAATTTCAAGGCCATGAATCAATTGGTTATAAAGAATTTGGTTAGAGGCATTCCACAGATGGAATTCACCAAGGATGGACTGTGTGATGCCTGTCAAAAGGGAAAATAAAGAAAAGCATCATTCAAGTCAAAGTCTGAATCATCAATTGATAAGCCTTTGGAATTATTGCACATGGATTTATTTGGTCCAGTCAACATCATGTCAATTGCCAAAAAGAAATATGCCTTAGTAATTGTGGATGACTTCACAAGATTTTCATGGGTATATTTCTTACACTCTAAGGATGAGGCAAGCAAATTGATTATCAATCATGTGAAGAATGTTGACAATAACACTGAATGGAAGGTCAAGAAATTTAGAAGTGATAATGGTACTGAATTCAAGAATGCATCAATGAAAGAATTCTGTGAAGAAAAAGGTATCACTCATCATTTCTCTGTACCAAGAACTCCACAACAAAATGGAGTAGTTGAAAGGAAAAATAGGACCTTGATTGAAGCTGCTAGAACTATGTTAGAAGAAGTAAATCTACCTACATACTTCTGGGCAGAAGCAATTAATACTGCTTGTTATATTCAAAATATTTGCATGGTCAATCAACTTCAAGGCAAAACACCATATCAATTGATGAAGAAAGACAAGAAGCCAACAGTTAACTTTCTTCATGTCTTTGGCTGCAAATGCTTTGTACTGAGAAATCAAGGTGAAAATCTAGGAAAATTTGAAGCCAAAGATGATGAAGCTATATTTGTTGGATATGGAATAACAACCAAAGCATACAGAGTCTACAATCTTAGATTACACATTGTTATGGAATCTATGCATGTAGTCTTTGATGACAAGAAAATTCAAGGGTTGTTTGATGAAGGATTTCATGATCTATTGCATTTTGAAAATGAATCTACATGTAATATTGAAGATAGTGATGATGATGTGGAAATTACAAGAATTCAAGTACCTAGAATCCTCCCATCAATTGATGTCAATGCATCAACAGATAACTTATCAGTTGACAATCATCAATCGACTGATAATACATCAATTGATAATCATTCGATGGATATCAACTCTGCTCAATAATCTTCAAGTAGAGTGTCCATCTCAGGGGGAGGGTTCTCAAATAATCAATCACATCACAATGATCATAACACTTCCAATGATCATGAAGCATCATCTTCAAGGACAAATTTACCATCTCAAAGGAAATGGACAAAAAGCCATCCCTTTGAATTAATAATTGGGGATGCAAATGATGGTGTCAAAACTAGAAGTGCAACTCAAAATGAATGCTTGTATGATTGAAGAAGCCTTGAATGATCCTGATTGGATAATTGCTATGCAAGAAGATTTGAATCAGTTTGAAAGAAACAAGGTATGGAAGCTGGTGCCCAAACCAAAGAACAAGTCTGTCATTGGTACAAAATGGGTGTTCAGAAACAAAATGGATGAATCTGGTACAGTGACAAGAAATAAAGCAAGATTAGTGGCAAAGGGCTATTCACAAGAAGAAGGCATAGATTTTGATGAAACATTTGCACCAGTTGCAAGGTTGGAAGCAATCAGAATCTTTCTAGCATTTGCTGCTCATGCTAATTTCAAAGTGTATCAGATGGATGTGAAAAGTGCTTTTCTCAATGGAGAACTAGAAGAAGAAGTATATGTAGAACAACCTCCTGGTTTTATTGATCCTGTTCATCCTGGATTTGTATACTATCTCCTCAAAGCACTTTATGGATTAAAACAAGCACCTAGAGCCTGGTATGACACTTTGTCTAAATTCTTGATTGAGAATCACTTCACAAGAGGTACTGTTGATAAAACTCTCTTTCATAGAAATGTTAGTGGCTCTATGATTCTTGTTCAAATCTATGTAGATGACATTATTTTTGGCTCAACTAACGAAAAACTTTGTAAAAAGTTTGCTAAGTTGATGCAAAGTAAATATGAAATGAGCATGATGGGAGAACTTACCTACTTTCTTGATTTGCAAATCAAACAAGTCAAAGATGGTATTTTCATAAATCAAACCAAATATATTTCTGATTTATTAAAGAGATTTGATTTAAATGAATGTTCTTCTGCAAAAACTCTCATGGCCACTGCAACTAAACTTGAATTAAACACTAAGGAAGCTATAGTGGATATTTCAAGTTATAGAGGCATGGTTGGTTCATTACTTTATTTAACTGCAAGTAGGCCAGATATAATGTTTGCTACATGTCTTTGTGCTAGGTTTCAAGCTGATCCTAGAGAATCTCATTTGATTGCAATAAAAAGAATATTCAGATATCTCAATGGAACTCCAAATCTTGGAATTTGGTATCCTAGAGATTCTGGATTTGATCTAATTGGCTATTCAGATGCAGACTATGCAGGTTGCAGAATTGACAGAAAAAGTACAACAGGCTCCTGTCAATTTCTAGGAAATAAGCTTGTTTCATGGTTTAGCAAGAAGCAGAATTCAGTGTCTACATCTACTGCAGAAGCTGAATACATTGCAGCTGGAAGTTGCTGTGCACAAATTTTATGGATGAGGAATCAACTACTTGACTATGGGTTCAACTTGAACAAGATTCCTATTTTCTGTGATAATACAAGTGCCATTGCTATAACAGAAAATCATGTGCAACATTCCAGAACCAAGCACATTGACATAAGGTATCACTTCATTATGGAACATGTAATAAATGGTACAGTTGAATTACATTTTGTCCCTAGTGAAAGACAACTTGCAGACATTTTTACCAAACCATTAGATGAATCTACCTTCAATAGATTAATCTGTGATTTAGGTATGCTTAATTATAATCAATCCTTTAAATGTCTGACAAAGTATATATGTATATTAATTGAAGCCATTGACTATTTTAATTTATTGATTCTTCAATAATCAACTGATAAATATTTTACATATCAATGGATATTTCTGAAGCTGTCGACAGATAAATATATCAATCGATGATATATTTGTCTATCGATGGATAATCGTACCTGTCGATGGATAATCTAATGTCCATGTCATCAATCGATCTGTACAAAATCTATCCGTTGATTACTTATTTTATCAATTGATTAATACATACATTCCTGTATGCATAACAGTCGATTGCCAAAATTGGTAACTTTTGCTTTTCACCTTCTGTCAACGGTCGAGTAAGTTCTATTTTAAGTAAGAATTGGATTGGGAACTCAGTAAATATAGAGGGCAACACAAAGTACTTTGATATCTGCAAATATCTGGACAAAATCACAGATGAAGAAATACTTTGCCTAATGAGGCAACTTGGAGAAACTGACAGAGATGAAGAAGTTTTGAGGAGTTCTTTCATGAGGCAGCTAAAAGAAAATACTGAGAAGAAAAGGAAGAGGAACTAATTAAATCATGGAGACAATGAAGACATTGAAGCTGCTTGAAGGAGTTATCTATCAATCTGGTACTTCCAAAATTAATGTGCCAATTAAATTTCTTGATTTTATTTAAATGTAAATTTTAAGGGTTTTTGTTATCATCAAGTAGATTTATGCCTGTTAATAAACACAGACACAAATAGGGGGAGATTGTTAGGAATCTACATGTGAGTTGATGATAACATTAATCTTAGAATCATAGAAATTTTATTTGATGTAACTGATCAATTGATATGAAGATTATAAATGTCAATTGATCAGGAAACCATTTATCAGTTGAAGTGTTTAAATGAATCAACTGATAATTTGGATTGTAGCATAGGTGTACTTAGTCTATTTCAATCGATAAGGTATAAATCAATTGATATTTTGTTCATCAATTGATGTTAGAGTCGATTGATATAGATCATCAATTGATGTGTAAATTAAACTGTTAATTTGTAAATATTTGAAGACAGGAAATTACACAAGTGAAGGATGATCAATTGATATTGAAGCATCGATGGATAAGGGATCAATCGAAGAAGCCAAGTCAAGCATTGAGGATTATCAACTGATGTGAAGACCCATTGATTGATATATCGATTGATAATATCTATCAATCGATAAGCCATCTTTTATCAATCGATGGATATAAAGATCAATCGATGGATATAAAGATCAATCGAAGAAATACATCAGTTGATGGATTAAAGAATGGATCAATTGATATGCTTAACAGCAAATTATTAATTGAGTGTGACAACACAGAAAGAATATATGTTGAAGATCCAGAGAACAAAAGCACACCTATGGAAGACAGTCTAGAGTGACTGTGAAGACTCAATCAGAAGCTGTCTTTCAAACCTTTTTGGTAAAATGTCAAAAGGAAAAAGGAAGGTAGGTAGAAACAATCCTAGAATAGGAATTGTAAAAGCACACTTGTAGTATATAAACAAGTGTAGCAGCATTATTAGAAGACAGACAAGTTAGACAATATTCATTAATCAACTGTTCAATCTTGAGAGCACATTTTGTAAGAACAGTTGATTTATTTTCTAATCTTGTAAAAACGCAGCTAGGTTTCTTTTAACCTAGGAACATTGAGCAAAAATATACACTGATCGAAAAACCAATCCATCAGTAATTTTAAATCTCTTTGTTCAGTTTATTATTTAGTCTAATTTGTTCGAACATATTCTATCTATCTTTCAAGCATCAAGAACTAATATTACAACAAGCAAAAAGTTTTAATATTTGTATTCAACCCCCCCTTCTACAAATATTGACATTGTTCTAGGGAATAACATAAACAACATATATAAAAATCAAATCATTTAGTGCAGTTTCTTTGAAAGACCCATTTCGAGTTATATATTCGAATTATCTCAGATCTAGTTAATTTTAGGTGATTAAAAATTGATTAAAAATTATAATACTGTAGAAAATCACTTTTAGCACTTAATATAATATTTCCATATTTTTTTTGTGATTTGAATTTGAGTTAATTTTATTCGAATTAATTTATTAAAATTGGTGTTGCAAAATATTTGTATTAATTAAATAATAAATTATCTGCTCATTTTTAATTATTTAAAAATGGTTGGAAAATTTATTATACTTAAAACAAATAGTGCACTCACAATAGAACCTGAATCTGTTGCTGAACCTTATAGCAATTGGATTAGGATTCTACGTGAACATTCAAATGTACGACATGCTTTAACTGCAAGCCCAAAATTAAATCTTGATGCACTGCTTGTATGTTATCATTCAGATGTCGATACATCAGATGCAGACAATTTGGCTTTTACTTTTTCATTAGAAAATAGAGATGTTCGGGTAACAGATCAGGACTTAAATCGTATTTTGTAGTTTAATACTGAAAATTTTGATCATTTACCTGATGAAGCTGAATGTGCCAATTTCTTCAATTCCATCACACATAATGGACCACTGAGCTTAACAGTTATTTACAAACATAATCTTCGTCGTGAATGGAACTTTTTCTTTCATATAGTGAACCATGTTTTTGCAAAGAAAAAGAGTGGATGGAGTGGTATTCCTAAAATGACTCAATATATTGGGTGTGCCATCTCTAACAATCTTAATATCAATTATGGTAAGCTATTGATGAAAAGCATACTTCAGGCTATGGGATCTAGTGCCAAAAGGGACATCAACAGAGTCAATGTTGAATGTTTTTATCCTAGATTTCTATAATTAGTGCTTAATGATCTACTATCCAATGACGAAATGCTTGCTTTCTCTACAAGTCAGTACGAACAAAGTACTACAATTTGTGGTAGTGTCGTTGCACTGATAGCAAACAGGGGTGATTACCCAAATGGAAATGTAGCACGTCTAACAGAATATATGGAAAGTGTTATGCTTCCTGAAGCAGGTGAACAGCCAGAAGAGGTTCCTGAACTCGAAGATACAATGGATGAGGACTCCGAAGCTGAACCTGAGTCTGAAAATGCAGAAGAAGCAGAAGAAGAAGAAGTACAAATAGAAATTGAGCCAGCTATAAGTGATACAGAAATGGCTAATGAATCATGGACAGGAAACGATGCAGAATCTTATCACCCTGGTACACCAAGAGTAAGTCCTAGTACAGGTAGTCTTCCTGAATTTGATCTTTCACTAATACTTAATGAAGAATATCTTGCTATGTTGGACAACTCACAGCCAACTCTGAGCACACACACACCAATGTCCCCAGTGGCAATAGAACATAACAATGAGCTTGAAAACCAACAGGTTCTAACCACTGTCATAGAGCAACAAACACCTATCCCAACTCCCTCAGTCATTATTGTTGAAACCCTAAGTGAGGATGAGGGAGATAGTGCCTGTAGTGCACCACATAAGGTGGATGTTGAAACCACTGAAGCAGCTCTGCCTCCTAGCAAAAGAAGGAGAATATGTTATGAACCAGAGGCAACTGCTAGTCAAAACCCCAATTCACCTGAGCCTTCGAATGTACAAAGGATGGAGCAATTAAATGCACAAATCCGCTTTTCTTTGTTTGGAAATGAATTGACGGTTAAACAAGCTACTTCAGTAGCAGAGCCTTCACAGGTAGATCCTGTGTTGGACAGGCCTTCACAGGCTTCGCGGGGCACCACGAACTCTAATTTGCCAAGCATTACATTGTTCGAGGTGGTGACCCCCTGGATAGAACATCTCCAGCTCCGTTATCGGAGGTTCTCCCTTCCACTTCTGGAATAGGTGAGAGGCAACTCCTTCATAGAGGGAGCGAGGGTTCCATTCAAGGAACAGCTACACAAGTAGCGGAGCCTACTCAGGTTGATCCTGAGCAGGACATGCCTTCACAGGCTTTAGCTGGCACCACAGATACTCAACTGCCAATCACTACAGTATCTAAGGTGGTGACCACACTGGAACCAACACTTCCAGTTCTTAAAAAAGGAGGTCTCCTTGCCATTCATGGTCAAGAGGAGAGGCAACCCTTCCATAGAAGGAAGCGGGGTTTCCAGAATTTAATTTCTAGGGACAACCCATCTCTCAGAGATGAGGCTCCACTCGGCGATGAAGTGATTACTGAGCCTTGTGATGTGATAGTGCTTAGGCATGAAAGAGTTCTAAATCCTTCTAAAGGTAATTCTCCACTTGGTAATGATTCTTCGGAAGAACCAGGTGCGAGGAATTCCCTAGATACTGAACCAACTCAGCATAATACAGCAATACTTCAAAGGATTATCAATCTCGAAGCACAATTTGGACTCTTCAAACATTCTATGTCTAAGATTGTGAAAGCTCAAGAAAAGCTACAGCGGGACAACAAAGAAATCAAAGATTTACTCAAACAGCTGATAGCACAAAGATCAACTTCCTTACCTCTTCAATCAACCCCAGCTCTTGAGCATAACACAACTAAGGAGGAGAACGAAGGACAAGGACAAGAAAAATTATATCTGTCAAGGGAAAGGAAAAAACAATAGATGATGGTTCTTCTGAACAAGCAACAGAAAAAGATCATGCATACGCTGAGGGGGAGGAGTTAGAAGAAGGAGAAATTTCAAATGATGACCCGTTCAGTGAGATGGATTCATATGTGAATGAAGCTGCATATCCACGAACATTCTCTGACTATATTGACAAGCATAAGATCAAGAAAGTTAAGGAGAATGATTACAAGACATATGAAGACAATAATTCTATTGATGACCAAATAAGGCAATCAAACTAGGTAACTTATCA
The DNA here is from genome assembly GCA_028671895.1 of Oenanthe sinensis. Lineage (NCBI taxonomy): Eukaryota > Viridiplantae > Streptophyta > Magnoliopsida > Apiales > Apiaceae > Oenanthe > Oenanthe sinensis. The sequence continues at coordinate 16,047,258 of JAPMAC010000209.1, forward strand.
GAAAAAGAAGAAGAAACTCTATACTTCAAAGACTGGGAGAAAATGGGAAATAGCCAGAGCTAATCTAAGAAGGCCCGACAATGGAGCCTTAGTCAATAATGATGAAGAAGTTCTAAAGCTATTTCAAATCTTCAGAAGAAGAAACAGAAGTCTGAGCAACTACTAATTTGAACTGAAAAGTGAGATATCCTATCTGGTAGTTTCTATGGCACCGGAATCAGAAGGTTGAAGGTTAACCTTGTCTTTCAACAACTACGGGTTAAGGACCATATCAAGAGAATTTCTGAAGAAAAGGTCGTTAACTGAGTTGTTTGCACTTAAACAGAAAATCAAGATTCATGAATCCTCTGACAATGAATTAATGGCTGAAATGATAGAGAAGCTTATGGAGAAAGTAGAGCCAGAGATTCAACAGGATCCATATCAAGTCAGGTACTTCAAAGATAGATTTCTTCAGATAATGAGACTGGATCATGAAGCATTGCCATTCTACTCACTCAGACGATTAAAGTTTGTTGAGGGCTTGCTCAGAGGAAAAGGATTCAGAAATCCTGAGAAGTGGAAAGCGGCAGAAAGAATTTATGCCTACAGGTTAAACGTATCAGAAGCTTTGGGAAGAGATATCCTAAACATAAAAATATTTGATCCATCTAAAGGAACTCAACCTAGAGAACCATTCAGAGCTGATCCGGGTGATGAACACATGACTTATTAAAAGAAGTGCTAGAAACAGATCCCAGTTTTGGAATAGAAGAAGCAAAAGAACCAATGGTCATCACCAATCCACTAAGAGTGATCTACTCAAACAAAGATGAAAGTGAAAGACAAATTGAAATGAGTAGGATCAGAAATGAAAATTCAAAAGTGATTGGAAGAATATTGGAAAAACTAAGGAACTCCACAAATCCTGATGACAAGATTGTGCTACAAGAAGTAGAAGAAGCCTATTTGAACAAAGTGTTAAGAGAAGATCAGATGATTACAAATCGGGTGGATGTTAATCCAAAGAGGGTAATAGTGCAAGGGTGGACTCAGCAACTAAGCTTTAAATTCAATAAATTGAAAAGATTCAGGAGTATGCCACTGCTACAACTCATCTTCGATCAACTTCAATATCCAAGACCAAGAAATCTTCTAGAATGGGAGGCTCATGACATTGTCAGAAGGAGAATAGCAAAGGTCCAAGAATGAAGAATCAAATAGAATTGTTAGTTCAGTCTAGAGGAACAAAATCATTCTTGTAACTTAGCTGTAATGAAATCTGGAATTGTAATATTTAATCCAGAATGCAATTAATATTATTTACAGTCTTTCCGCACTTTACTTTTTCTTGCATTATTAGTTGAGTTATCCTCTTTTCTTTAAAATTTGCTTGTCGAACTCTATCAATCAAATAGGGGGAGATTGTAAGGCATAATGTAACATGCAATGTAATCGAGGATCTGTAACTCAACTAAAAGTAAAGGACTGGTAAATAATGTTATTAATGTAATCACATGAATCTACAATGAAGATCAGGTAGCTGCATGTATCAGGGTATTTGATGAAATATTGAAGAACACTGACAGAAGTTCATTACTATGTTCAAGCGTCAGTGAAAGAATAAGTCACTCAGTGTTTCAGCAGGTATTAAGATTCAAGTAGTCAGTGCCAGAAGATTTCAGTGAATATAAGAAGCAATAAAAGAATACAACATTCAATGTCAATTGGTTTGTTTGAGAATATGAAGATCAATACAAGGTTAGCCACTTGTGAACCAGACCAGTGCACTAAGTGTCAACACAAAGAATTTGATCAACATGTTCATTGTAAAAGAAGAATTGACAGAACCCAAGTAAAGCAAGGTTTATTTTCTAAGTCATTGTACAAGGTGTAAGAAATCGACACCTAGATTTTCAAGGCTAAGGAAATTCGACACCAAGGCAATACATGGTGTAGAAATTCGACAGGTAGCCTAGCAATGACCAAAAGAAGTTAAGTGCCATTCCTATGTATCAAGAAATTGACACATAGGAATGAGGTACTTAAAAATCGACACCTAGCCATGAGAAGAAAGAAAATCGACACCTAGGGTTTGCATGGACACATTATTCGACACCTAGGTTGTTGTTGGACTAAGGCATACATGGTTAAGTAAAATCTACACCTAGCTCTACAGGGAGAAGAAATTCGACACCCAGCTATTTTATTACTAAGGAAATTCGACACAGATTATTTTCCAAGGACAAGCACATGAAGAAGAAATTCGACACACAGAAAATATCTATGAATTTCTCAAAGTCAAATCAAGTCAACATACAGGGGAAAAGAATTCGACACACTCAATTGTATTTCACTTTATTGTAAAGTCTACATATAAAACAAAATGTACTTTCATTTTGAAGGTAATCAATACACAACCCAAACAATTAGATACAGCTGAGAAAGAGACAGAGAGAATACTCAGAGCCATTAAAGACTGTATTTATTGTTGTTGTAAGATTCATCAGAAGCTCATACATTTGTGTGAGAATTGTATCACCCTAGGTATATATAATACAAAGTATATTCCCAAAGATTGTCTTGTTGTTATTTGTTTCTTTACTGTCATATTTATTACTCAACAAGAACGTATCAGTGAACATGAACTAATTTGGTAAAACTACCACATCATATTCAACCCCCCCCCCTTCTATGATGATTTTGGACCTAACAAACTGTATCAACCTCAACAGTTGAGGCTGAATACATAGCAGCTGGAAGTTGTGCCCAAATTCTGTGGATGAGAAATCAATTGTTTGATTATGGACTAACATTCTCAAAAATTCCCATGTATTGTGATAACACTAGTGCTATCAAAATTGCAGAAAATCCATTCCAACATTCTAGAACAAAGCACATTGATGTCAGGTATCATTTTATTAGAGAACATGTTGAAAATGGTACTGTTGAACTTCATTATATTTCAACTGACAGACAAATTACAGACATTTTAACAAAACCACTTGATGAGTCTACCTTTCTCAAACTGGTAGTTGAGTTAGGTATGTTAAATATGTAATTTAATAGTCATTACAAGCAGCAAGGTATGTACTTTAATTATAGTATCTGAATTGTAAAACTATAATTTGTTATTGCAATATTCATGAAGTACATTATCTTGACAGAGTCTATTTTCTAGACTCTGACGATTCTATAGACTCTGAGAATCTATAGACTCTGAAGGTCATGACCACTAGACTCTGAAACGGTTAAAATTCGCATTTGCAGACTCTGATAATTTATAAACCGTTCAAATGACTTGAAATAGGCGGTAACGGTTACTTTTTACTGGTTACAGGCTATAGACTCGTGTGTACTGTATGAAATTTTCACAAAACATTAATTTTACATACAGTTAACTCACTTGTTTATTGCACTTTATTTTCTAAGGCAAAAATATACTTAGAGCTATTCTCAAACCCTAGCAAAGCTTTTCAAGAATCTTCATCTCTCTCAACTTAATCTCTTCAATGGCTGCTCTATCAACTGTCATGAGGACCCAAGGCTATTGCTTTCACCTTTGGTGATTTTGAGTTCATGACAACAAATCACGTTTCAGTCCTAGGAGACAAGAAGGGTGTAGACGCTGACTACTACCCTGTGATGGACTTCTTGAAGCAAAGTGAGCTCAGTTACATCCTGAAGGCATCTCTTGTCATTAATATGGATGCAGTTTCGCAGGCATGGAGCTCTGCAACAGTTGTTGATCCTTCTAAGGATCAACCAGGTAAGATTATGTTTACTTTTAGTGACATAACATTTGATGTTACTGCTGATATTCTTAATTCTGTGTTTAAGCTACCTGTTAAAACACACTTTGATGATACTGTATCTGATAATGATATTAAGCGCATGTTTAAACCATTAGGTTATTCTGCTAGTTTAGAGAATATGAGTAAAATAACTAGGCCTTACATAAGAAAGGAATGGTCCTTCTTTTTTGACCAAATTGCAAAATGTTTTACTGGTAAATGTAGTGGTTTTGATGCTCTTACTTTCATTATATACCAGATAGGTCATAGTCTCTTGTTTGATAAGGTGATCAACATTGGTGATATGTTGCTCACTCAAATGGGAGCAAAATTGAACAATGTGCAAGAGGGAAGGAAGAAAGTCTATTATCATAGATTTTTTATGCTTCTCTTGAACCACTTTGTTCCAAACATATCTGCCAAGCTTGCAGATGATTGCTATGTGCAGGCCTACAAACAACAAAGGAGGATATTCTCTGATATTAAGAAAATAGATGATAAAAAGAAGAGTCTACCTGCTATGGTGTATCCACAGGTAATGCAGGTAAAACTCTCCGCCTACAAACCTTTTGTCTGCACTACTTCTTTCTTTAATGGTGAAATGGTGCAGGAAAAAGTAATGGAGAGTCCCCCTGCACCTACCCAAGTAGCCAAATCCCCTTTCACAAAACAATCCAAGAAACCAAAATCCATAAAACCAACCTCTAGTGTCTCTCAAAAGACACTAGTTGCAAAAAGGAGGAGATTGGTACAAACCAGGCTTGTAGATGAGCACAGTGATGAGGAGCTCAACCCACTAGAGAAGCAGGTTGTTGAGGGACTTTGTTTGTTAAAAGAAGTTCATGATGCACCTGAGTCTAACCTTGAAGCCAAGTCTGTAGACTCTCAAAAGGCTACAGACTCTGACAAGCCTATGAATGCACCTCAGGAATCTCAAATTGAGTCTCTTGAGAAATCTTTTGCAAAACAGTACAAGAGGTTGAGGAAGGCCTATTCTGCACACACATACAAGCCTACTATTGTTACTAACCCTATTTTGTAGAAAATAAATGCTCCCAAGGCTCCTGCAGAGCCAGACTCTGAAAGCAAGAAAACTCCTGAACCAGAGTCTAATGTTGAGTCAGAGTCTAGCCTGCCTTCAGACTCTGATCATGACACATTTTGGGAAGGAATGCCAAAGAAAGCAGCCTCAAGTCTTATAGACTCCATAATTGTTCCATCTGATGAGGTGCTTATCTTTCTATATCTTTTAGTGGAATCAATTGAAGATCCAGAATCATACAAGACACAGCAACAAGTCTTGGATCTTCTCTCAACATATGATGCCCTAAGGAAGAGAATGGAGATGGAGCTACATATGTTTGCACAGGATGTAGTCACCAATCTATACAGCTACCTCTTCAACTCTTCATTACAAAGACAAGCAGCTGGGATCATAGAAGGTAGGACATTTGAAGTTCTCAAAGCACTTGGTGTGCCAGACTCTGAAAAGCCAAAGTCTAAGAAAATTAAATGGAGAGAATCAGAGTCTGTTGCTGAGTTGGAAACTGAGATTGAGCAAACAGTTTTTAACTATGAAGCAATTTGGAATAATAGGGTTACCTACATGACAGCTATTTACTGGATTTCTACTATTCAGCCTCTTCCAAGGAAGGTGGTTGATTATGTTGTCCACAATGTAGGGAAAGTGGCCAATAAATACATCTATCCAGCTTATCAAACTCGGTTGGATCAACTAAAGGGCAGCTACTATCAATCAATTTCAAGGGATCTACAGGATCTTTTCAATTTCCCTTATGCCCAGGCCATCAATGCAATCCATGCCAGAACCTTCTTAAATGATCATTTGGATGCATTGACTCAAGTAGAACAACAAGAGGAAGTAGAGGTTGCAGGAAAGTTGGAAGATGGGACTAGTGCACTAGTGGTGACAAGTGACATAGGTGCTCAGTCTGCCTCACCCACACAAGAACCACATAGTCAGAGGTTGGGTGATAGTGGAGCAGGGGAGCATGCTGATAGGACCTCTTTGACAACTTCATAAATTGTTGTTGAGAACCCCAGTGATATGGGAGGACAGACTCTGATAGATGCTCATGAAGCAATCTCACAATCAATTCTGTCAGAGTCTATCCACTTTGAAGGGGAGTCTCATGCACCAACAGTCCAAGATGGTGACATTAAGACTCTAGCTTCTAATGAAGCTATACTGAAGCAGTCAGAGTCTATATTAGACCCTGAGACTAGAATACTGGAGCCAACAGACTCTAAAAAGAAAGAAGAAGCTAGTAAGGGTTCAGAGTCTGTTGCTGCTCACCTCTTGGTAGAAACCCCTAGCCTTCAGACATTTGAAGGGGTTCCCCTCCATCAGGTAGGTTCAGGTATTGAAGCATCTTTTCATTCTCTTAAACCTCCTTCTGTAGGACTTTTGAGTGCACCTTCCAAATTGAGTGAAAATATTATTGAGGGGCTGGCACTGATCCAGGCAAAATGAGAGGTAGAAAAGGCTGTAGAGAGCCTGAGTGAGTTTGAGGGAGTGGGTGTCCAACCCCATTGTGAGGCTGAGAGATTAGGGTATCCTGAACCTAGCTTTACTTATTGGGATCAAGAATTTCCCCAAAGTTGGTCCAATGAGTTGAGGCAGGGGATAGATGACAATTCTTTTTTTCTTATCTTACAGATTGACAAGAAGGAGGAGGTTCTAGCTACTCAGAAATCTTTCACACAGAGACCACAACTTCACTTGGTGGATTCTCTAGCTAAAAGAGAAGATAGAGGCAGGGACACTCTGGTGGATGCATCAACTACTCACCCTGATACTGCATCTATGAAGTCAATAATTCCAATACTTATAATACCAATTCAGGCTAGGCATCCAGAGTCTACAGACCTTGATCACTCAATTGAGGAGTTAGAGTCTATAGTCCCTTATGCAGTTTCAGAGTCTATACCTCCATCAGAGTCTACACCTCCTGCAACAAAAGTAGAACATATTACTGTTGTTGATGGTTTAACCTCTGAAGATGAAGGGGAGGTGAATCCATCTTTTAATTACTTTGATCAAGTATTTCCTCAATCCTGGAAGACAGCTCAGGCTAAAGGAATTGATGATGAATCTACTTTTGCTTGCATTTTGGCTATCCATAGAGCTGAGAGATTGAAGGCTTTTCAGAAAAATTCCTTCTTGCAGGAGCATGGATATTATCTTGGAGAGCAGCCTAATGATTCTCCAGTTGAAGAAGAGCAGGATGCAGCTGTTCACTTAAGCTCTACAAAGTCTCAATTGGAGGCTGTGGTCATAGATATTTCTCATATCCAACCTAAACTGACTAATGTGGATACTACTACTCTTCTACAGACGAAATTTGAGACTTTATACTCTCTTCAACAACATAAAGACATTGCTGTGAAGGACTCCTTAGCTGACTTCAAGGACAAGCAAATTACTCTTCAGAATTCTGTCAACTCTCTCACTGCCAAAGTGGATCAAGTCATCACTGCTCAGGCCAATATCACTTCTGTTCTTGAAAACATTCTTCTGGCTGTTATAAAGAATGGTGATGTCAAAAAGGGGGAGAGAAAGAGTAATAAGGATGACAGCTACACAGATGAAGGCAGATCAAATGGAGTTAAAAGGAGGAGAGATGATGATGAGGATAAGGATTCTCATGGTCCTAGGGGACCTGGTGGTGGTGTGCAACAAAAATAGTCTGGAGTGGCTGTACCCTCAAAAACACACCAGTCAGGGACTGGACATGAGAAATCAGGGTCTAAGCTAGACTCTGATAAGCAAAGAAAAAGATCAGACTCTGAAGAAATTCAAGAACCTTCATACTGGCTATGCAGTCAATCAAATCTGCAGTTAAGAGCTAAAAAGAAAATAGGACTTGGAGGTTTTGAAGAATCTGATATTGATTGAACAACTACTCTAACCAGGGATCCTCAATCCTTGACAGATAGACAGTTTGAGAAGATTACACAAAAACACTTAAACAAAGTGGTATCTGCTCAAATTGTCTATAATGTTTTTGAAAGAAAGGTGCAAGAAGGTCAGGGAGGTACAGAAAAGGTGAAGAATGAAATGCTGGCGTACTTTATAGAATGAGGGTCTGTTAGATTGATTAGTCAATCAAACTTTATCTTCTTCAAACAAGCTGAGGAACTACAGTATATCAGATTTATCTTACAAATTACATATAAAGTGAATAGAAGCAAAGAGGTTGTCACCCACAAATGGTTTAAAGAAATTGACAGGAAGCTGACTCTGCACAGACAGGCAAATAAACAGATGGGAAATTTTTCTTTAAAATATGTTGATACTGAAAGGAATGATCAAGACATGTCATTAAAAGAAAAGCAAATCAAGTTCCAAGAAGGTGTGGGTCATTACTTTAGGTTTCAACCTATGAGTGGAAAAGTCGGTGTTCTGATGTTAAAAGATTTGAAAGAACAAGATTGTAGTGCAAATGATCTAAGAGAAGCTTATTGTCAAATTAAGTGTGCTAATGAAGAAATGAAGAAATTGAAGAAGTTTATTGGTGGAGCTCTTACAATCGCTGAGGAAAATATGCTTAACTCATTTTTGAAGAACAATCCAGCCTTTGAAAAGATCAATTGAGAAGTAATTCTTTATTCCTTATAAATTTTTATACTGTTCTAAATTAATTATTTTATTCTTTAGTTTTGACATCATCAAACCTTGATTTATGCTTACATTTTATAAAGCATAAATATGGGGAGATTGTTAGGAATATATTCATTTGATGATGTACAAAATACTAGAACAGAGTCTAGCATAGTTTATCTGTAACAAGTCTTTCTAGTCTCTGAACGGTTCTATAATCAGAGTCTAGATAGTCAACATTCATGTTTAGATGCCATTTATACTTAGAAGATTTTCAAAAGAATTGGAACCAGAGTCTGGATGCAAATCAGAGTCTGGGAGTTGATCGGAGTCTATAGACTACCAGAGTCTATAGTCTGTCAAAGACTGAAGATCATCAGAGTTTGAAGTTTTTCAGAGTCTATAAAGCTGAAGCTGAATTTGGAAGGTGATCACAGTAAAGGGAAGTCTTCAATGATAAAGACAATTATATTGCAGATATGTTATGGGAAGGAAAAAGAATCTCAGAAGGAAACTGTCAACTAATAATTAGGAATTTTATTCCTATTTTAATTTGATTTTCTATTATTAGTTGATAGACAGCTCTCTATATAAACACTCTATGTAACCTAATTTATTAGTCGAACTTTTGAGAGAGCATAGAGATAGAAAGAGTTGTTGTGAGAAACACAGAGAAACTGTTAGGGTTTGTGTACACCATAGGATAGTTTTTATTCATACATCAATAATAAAAACTGTATTCATTCATATATTTGTGTTTGATCTTTGTTCTTAATTTAAAGCTGTAATATACATTGAGTTGATTTTAATCAGGCAAAAAGAGCACACAAGTATTCAACCCCCCTACTTGTGTAACTAGGAAAACATTTGTTTACTTTATTTTAGTATAGTTGAATTGTATTGTTTCAGACTGATTTTGAGGGGCTGTGACCCCTGAAAAAGTTTATTTTACAAAGATCTTATTTCGAAAATTTTTCTTATAATAAACATTTATTTCAAGTTTCAATTATTATTTGAGTAAAAATATTAATTAGTTAATTATTTTGAAGAATGATTTATTTAAGAATGATTAATTAATTTGAATAATCAATTGATTTAATTATTAATTGGTTTATTCTTATTATTTAAATATTAATTGATCTATTTATCTGTTTTCAACAAAACAAATATATCTGTAATCCGAAAAATAATCCGGAGGTTATAAAAATAGTTTTAAATTTTAAATTTTTTTACAAAACCAGATTAAATATTTATTGAGACTTTTTAGTGATCGATTTCGTGTCTGGAAATATTTTAGAAATATTTAATATTATGTTTAATTATTTAATTTGATAACGTCATCGAGGGTAGACGTTATAAGTTTTAAAGTATGAATTAGAATTGTTAGTTTTTATTCCTTTTGTTCGAGGATTAATTGTTGTCTCGAGGATTAATTGTTATTTTATATTCGAGTTGTTATTCCCTTTAAGTACACTAAGGTTGTAGAAGGGGGGGTTGAATGCAAACTTAAGAATTGTTTAAGATTCTTGCAGAGTTAAGTTTGTTCAATGAGTGTGGTTGAGTGTTTGGACAAATTAAACTAAAAGATAAAACTGGAAGATTTAAAAGAAACTTGAAAACAATCTTTTTAAAATTACTAGTGGATTGGTTTTTTCACTAGTGTATTTTTGCTTTCAAATAACCTTGGTAAAGAAACCAAGCTGCTTACAAAGTAGTGATTTTGAACTAAGAAAAGCACTACAAATATTGTCTATCTTTCTATTGTGCTTTTCTTGATTTCTTGATGTTTTTCACCGTTGTTACAATAGACTACTAATCACTATATAGTGGTTTTCTTCTACATCTATTTTCTATCGACTGATAACATTATAGAATACTCTTTACAATGTTTACATGAAAATAGAAATTAGTTACTTTCACAGTCTTCATTAGACTTTGTCTAGTCCTGGAAGTATCTTTGTCTTGATCCATTCCTTGAAAACTGTGTTGCCTTGAAAGTCTTCACAATCCTGACAGGACTGTCTTCCATTGATTCAGTTTCTGCAAAGTTCTCATTCCTTTTGTCTTTAACTAAATTGGGAAACCTTGATCAACTGATAATTGTTGTTAAACTTATCAGTTGATTCTCCTTTGCTCATCCATCGATGGATAGGTTATCCATTGATCAATTGATGTATCGATGGATAATTGAGTTATCCATCGACTCCTTATCCATTGATGGTCCTTTATCCGTTGATTGCCTTTATCTGTTGATTGCCTTTATCCGTTTATTGTCTTTATCCGTTGACTCCAATATCAGTTGATCACTTCATTTGTGAGAATTCTGACTTAGAATATTTATAATTGATCAGCCATTCTTCACATCCGTTGAGAAGCTATCAATTGAAGCTAATAAGTATCAGTTGACTACTCCACAGCATCCGTCGAGGCAATACAATCAATTGATAATGAAACATAAATCAAATGTTACAATCCAGTATATTAGTTGTGTAAACAAGATTCAACTGATAACTGGTTTCCTAGTCAATGGATATTTATAAGTCATATATCCATCGACTAGTTACAATCAAATTTAAATCCCTATTGTAATTCTAAGCAATTTGTTATCATCAAATCTCACAATTCCTAACAATCTCCCCCTATTTATGAATATGTGAAATATGCATAAATCTTTTCTGTTGATGATAACAAAACTACTAAACATTTTCATTTTGGCAGGAATTACAATATTGACAAAAGAAATTCTAAGACAAAGTGATCAAATACCAGTAATAGATGAATTCTGATAACTTTGATGTTGAGTCTAAATCATCTATCTTCTTCTTCTTCCTCTTGACTCATTCATCTTATCTTCATTCTCCTTCATCTTTCTATATAGGGCTCCCTTCAAAATCTTTTCATCCTCAACCCTGTAGTTCAGTTGGCTTGCCAGATAATTCAGTTCCAGATTGGGCAGTTTGTCTATTTCCTGACAAATGTCAATGCATTTTTCCCTGCCTTCCCTGTCCCTGTAGATCATCATGTAGAATTGTTCATGAAGTACCTTCCTTCCTTCAGGGTTCCAAATTTTGATCATATCATCCCTTTCAACTTGAACAGGTGCCTCCCTTATCTTCTTCATCTTCTTAAGGATGGCTCTTCCTAGCTCTTCAGTTAGAAATTACTTCCTGTTGAGCATGGTGTAGATTTTTCTTAAAATGCCATATCCTTGTTCCATGACTTGATTGAAGGTGAAGGTTGAGTATGATCCATCTTCATAATCAATGTGAAGTAGATCAACATCCCTCTTCCTTTGACCTTTTACTGCAGTCATTCCTTCAATTTTGATTGGCACAAAATTCTCAAGCTTGGATTTGAACACTTCTATTTCATTGGGTTGACCACTCCCAAATGCTTGACTCTCAAGCTTCAATTCCTTTGGTTTCTTCTCCATTGCTATTTCCTCATCAACAAGAAGTTTTCTTTTTACTCCAGAAGTTTTAGGCTTGTCTGTAGGCTTGTTTGCTCTTTGTTTCATTCTTGGCCTCCTTTCACCTTCTTTTCTCCTGGCTTCTCTAATTAGCCTATCTTCCTCATCAAATTTTCTTTGTAGTTGAATGGCTAGTTCTTCTTGTGACTTTTCTTGTTGCTCCCTTTCCTTCACACCAACAACTATTGCTTAGCTCAATAGCTTCTCACTTCCACATGTGATAGATTTCTCCTTCTTCTTGCCATCCTCAATTAATTTTCCCTTTCATTTTCTATCACCAGGTTATGAGCTACTGCTTTTATCCACCCTTATTTCTCCTTTCTTCACAGCTTCAAGAATCTCTTGCATTAAAGCAATTGGCTCTTGTGCATCAATATCCTTATTTTTGCTGGCAATTGAATGAAATTGCCTCACAATTTGTTGAGCCAATGCCTTATTTAGATCTTTCTTTTGTACGACATTGTCTGTGTCCTTGATCACAGCTTCAATCTCCCTTCTCCTTAATTCCTCCTTCCCCCCCTTTTTGTTATCAGCAACAGGCTCTTGCACCAATGATTGAGAGATGAGAGGAGTTTCCAAGAGTCTGCTTAGGAGCTTAATTTGAGTGACTTGATTTTTCAGGATCTGCTCCATGTTGACTTCCATAGTTGACACTCTTTTCTCCAATGCCACAACTTTGTCCTTGGCTGTGGACTCAGTGTCAAGCCTTTGCTTGTTTCTGGTCATTATGGTGAGACTGAGTCTTGAGTCAATAGTGGACTCAAAGTGTGTCCTTGCATTGTCAATCTCTTCCCTGATCTTTTGTAGCTCATATTTGGAACCTGTGACATGCATCTTTTGAATCTTCAAGTTATCTCTGTAGAAGTTGAGAATTCTTCTATGGACAGGATTCTCTACATTTGTTTCAGCAATGGAACTCCTGTAGTGTGAAACTATGGCTCTTTCAGTATCATCCAAACTAGTTGTATCACTAGCCATTACAGGCTCCAGCAACCCATCATCAGAATCAGAATCATCTTCAAAATCTTTTGGATTCATGTGAGACACATCCGCAGGCTGGATTGCCAAATGCTCTTTGCCACTCCTGAAGTGTTCTTCTGTTGGCACCAACCCCAGCATCTTTTCAGCTTCTTGATTTGTGGCTGCTGCCAATCCTTGATAATGTGGATCCTCATGTGTGAATGTTTCAGCATCAAGATTGAATTCAACTTTATCATCCACCTAATTGTGGGCATCTGCAACTCCTGCAGGAACTCCAGATTCTCCATCACCTCCTGCTCCCCCTAACTCCAACCCTAACTCCTAGGTGAGTTCAGTTGCAATCTGCTCAGTTTTATAAGTTGGTGCTTCATGAGATGATGAACACAATTTCTCTCTATTCTTTTCTCTCTCACTCTCTTCTCTCTGTTTTTGCATCAGGATCTCATCCTGGATTCTCACATCTCCCTTACCATGCTCTCTTTTTGCATCACCTACTAAGGTGGAACTCTCTTTGCTCACACCCTCTCCTTTTGCCACCTCAGAAGAAATTGAGGGCCTCTCATTCACACTCTTTCCTTTTGCTAAGGTATGCAAACCTTGCCTCTCACACACCTCACCCACTCCACTCAAACCTAGTAGTGTATGTGCAACTTCAACTATAGAATCAAGCAATGGAATATCAGTTGAAGTAGCAATCGATGGATGTGAAGTGGTGATCGATGGATATGGAATATCCATCGATTGATGAATATCTGTCGAAATGAGCTCGTCGATGGATATGAGGATATCCATCGATGGAAGAGTGGAAGTCGATGGATGTTGGATATTATCAATTGATGTAGAAATATCCATCGACTTAGAGGATTGGTGAAAAATATCCTGCTCAACCAAGGTATTGACCTTTTGTGGGGAGTCAGGTGAGAGTGTTGGCTCTACCAAGAGTTGCAAAGAAGGTGAATTTGAAACAGTAATGTTATCAATCATCACAGTTTCTGAAGAAAGAGATTTGCAAGGAGACTGAGGAGATGGAATAGATAGAGAATGGGGATGTGCCTCAGGAAAGTTCTGAGACACATCAAGAGAAGAAACTGAAGGCTCCACCAAATTTTCATTTGGCTTTGCATGTGTGTGTTCCCTGTGCATTGCTACTCTCCTTCTCTCTCCTTTTGTATGGTTGAACTACTTTATGTCCCTTTCCCCCATCAATTGGTCCTGGTTGAGACCTCTTTTCAATAGTTACACCTTGTTGAGAAGGTGCAACCAGGGATGTGCTAATATCCTTTAACACAGCTTCAATCTTTTGAGAGATTAGGCTGGTGGCTGGCTGGACACTCTCAATCTCTCCTTCCTTATTCTTCTGGCTTTCTTGATGTTGGACAGTTCCCTCACCCTTATTAACCACCTTCACACTCCCCTAAGTTATTTTTCTTTTCTTGGGTTTTACAACAGTAGTCTTTTGGGAAACTACTGAGGTGGTTTGTTTAGACTTGGGTTTAGAAGGTTGTGCAACTTGGGTAGGAGGGATGGGGCATTTCCAGCTCCCTCCATTGTTGCAGAAGGCAAAAAAAGAGGTATTTCTACCTCAAGGAAAGAAAGATTTTGAGATTTGAGGAATACATGCACAAAAGGGGGATAGGTGAGGCACAACTTAGAATTTAAGTTGATTCTCACCAGGTCCTTGAAGACCCTTTTGTTTTGAGTCCATGCCTCCATTGTTTCCATGGCTTCAGTGATCTCATACTCTTCCACGGAATAGTTAATGAACAACATAATAAATCTAGCAAAATAAATGTTATTTTTCCTAGACTCTGTGCTTCCTAGTTTGGCAATCAATTCATTTAGGAGCAATGTACCAGGATCAAAGTATTTATCAAATAGGATACTATAAGTAACTTGTTGCATACTAGTTGTAATAGCATCAAAGTTGCTTATCTTTCCAAAAAATACCTTGATGATGGCATCAAAGAAATAGCTCCATTCTTTTCTTAGATTCTTTCTAACTACTTCTCCTCAATTACATTCATTATCAGCATAATTTACAGAGACTAGCATGTTCCTAATATCTTCATCTTTAGGCATGGCATCAATATTATTAGAAGGAAAATCTAAGCATTCAGAAATAGTAATGCTAGTAAGAGTGTAGGGTTTACCTTTGCAAGTGTAAGAAATTACCTTCTCATCTCTTGATACTTCTGCAGACTTCCAGAACTCTTCCACCAGTTCACAAACAATTGTTGGTGCTTCACTTAGTGCCTTGGAGAGTTTACACTGGCTTAGAAACTTTATTAAAGGATGAAAATCAGCAGGTGCGTCCTCCACTTTTATGCAGGCAATGAAGTTGTTCTGCTCATAGATGTAGCCTGTTGAAGATTGGATTTTCTTTTGTGGTGCCATTACTGCTCTTGAAGAAATTAGAGAAAGAAACTTACAAAAAAATGAAAAATCGCCTTAGGGTTCTTAGAGAGAAAAGGAGATACAGAAATTAGAGAATAAAATAAAATAGCAAGTAAGAATGAAATGAGAATTGAAATTGCTATTTATATTTTTGAGATTAAAATGACTTGAATAGTCAGTTTAATTGAGAATATAACCGTTGAAAGATAAAAAGAATTAAAGCAAATTACTTTAAATGACAATCGATTGATATATATAACTGAGTATATGTATCTGTTGACAAATAAAGTAAAGAATCAACGGCTATTATTTGATCGATGGATGTAAAAGAAACTGTAGAAATTCTATTACCATCGATGGGTAATTTCATCCATCGACTCAAAAATTATGGATTTATCGATCGATGAATAATTATCAGGATAATTATTTATCGACAGATAAATATCCATCGAAAGATAAATATTTTATCAGTTGATTAAATATATCAATCGATAGCTGTAGAATATCCATTGATGATTAACACAATTATCAGTTGATCACTTTGTTTCAACAGATAATTGTGAACAATGGCTACTAAAGAAAAATAATAACAGCTTAGCATACATTTAAGATTGAGCAAAATTAAGCATACCTAGCTCACAGACTAATCTATTAAAGGTAGATTCATCCAATGGCTTGGTAAAAATATCTGCAAGTTGTTGTTCACTAGGGACAAAATGTAATTCAATTGTACCATTCATTAAATGTTCCCTAATGAAATGATACCTTATGTCAATGTGCTTGGTTCTGGAATGTTGTACTGGATTTTCTGTTATGGCAATGGCACTTGTATTATCGCAGAAGATAGGAATCTTGTTCATGTTGAACCCATAATCAAATAATTGATTCCTCATCCATAATATTTGTGCACAGCAACTTCCAGCAGCAATGTACTCAGCTTCTACAGTTGAAGTTGATACTGAGTGTTGCTTTTTGCTAAACCATGACACAAGTTTGTTTCCTAGAAATTGACAGGTGCATGTTGTACTTTTCTGTCAATTCTGCAACCTGCATAGTCTGCATCTGAATAACCAATTAGATCAAATCCAGATTCTCTAGGGTACCAAATTCCAAGATTTGGTGTTCTTTTGAGATATCTGAATATTCTTTTTATTGCAATCAAATGAGACTCTCTAGGATCATCCTGAAATCTAGCACATAAACATGTAGCAAACATTATATCTGGCCTACTTGCAGTTAAATATAATAGTGAGCCAACCATGCCCCTATAGCTTGAGATATCTACCTTGGCTTCCTTGGTATTCAATTCAAGTTTAGGTGCAATGGCCATGGTAGTTTTTGCAAATGAACATTCATTTAAATCAAATTTCTTTAGCAAATCAGAAATGTACTTAGATTGATTTATGAAAATACCATTTTTAACTTGCTTGACTTGCAAACCAAGAAAATAGGTTAGTTCTCCCATCATGCTCATTTCATATTTACTTTGCATTAGTTTGGCAAACTTTTTGCAAAGCTCCTCATTAGTTGAGCCAAATATAATGTCATCTACATAGATTTGGGCAAGAATAATTGAGCCATTGACATTTCTACAAAATAGAGTTTTATCAACAGTACCTCTTGTGAAGTGATTCTCAATGAGAAACTGAGATAAAGTGTCATACCAGGCCCTTGGTGCTTGTTTCAAGCCATAGAGTGCTTTGAGTAGATAGTAGACAAAGTCAGGGAAATTTGGATCTTCAAAACCAGGGGGTTGTTCCACATAGACTTCCTCTTCTAAGACTCCATTAAAAAAATGCACTCTTCACATCCATCTGGTAGACCTTGAAATTAGCATGTGCATCATAAGCTAGAAAGATTCTGATTGCTTCCAGCCTTGCAACTGGTGCAAATGTTTCATCAAAATCAATTCCTTCTTCTTGTGAGTACCCCTTTGCTACAAGCCTTGCTTTGTTTCTAGTAACAGTACCAGTTTCATCCATTTTGTTTCTGAATACCCATTTTTTACCAATTATTGATCTATCTTTTGGTTTGGGCACCAGCTTCCACACTTTATTTCTTTCAAACTGATTGAGTTCCTCTTCCATACCTACAACCCAATCAGGATCCCTGAGAGCATCTTCAACTCTTTTAGGTTCTTCTTGAGATAGGAAGATACTATACAGACACTCATTTTGAGTAGCACTTCTTGTCTTGACACCATCTTCTGCATTTCCAATGATTAATTCAAATGGATGGCTTTTTGTCGATTTTCTTTGAGGAGGCAAGTTTTGCCTTCCTGATGAAGAAGCTTCATTGTCATTGTTGTTGTACTCATATTGATTTGAACTAGAAGATTGATTTTGAAACCCTCCCCCTGAGTTGGATACTCTAGATGTAGAGTGTTGATTATCCATCGAAGGATTATCAGTTGATGCATTATCAGTCGATGGATGTCTGTCAACTGATAAATTATCCATTGATGTTGTGACATCAACTGATATTGGGTTTCCGAGTACTTGTAAATTTAATGGAACAATTTCTTCATCATTTTCTTCATTTGTTCCATTTGATTCATTTTTAAACTGCAGTGTGTCATGATTTCCTTCATCAAACAAGCCTTAAATCTTTTTATCATCAAATACTACATGTACAGATTCCATAACAATGTGTAGTCTAAGATTATAGACTCTATAGGCTATGCTTGATAGTGCATACCCAACAAATATAGCTTCATCAGCTTTAGCCTCAAATTTTCCTTGGTGTTCACCTTGATTCCTTAAAACATAGCATTTGCAACCAAAGACATGAAGAAATCCCACTTTTGGCTTTTTGTCTTTCTTGATCAATTGATAAGGTGTCTTTCCTTGAGTTAGATTTACTGTGGAGATGTTTTGAATATAGCATGATGTATTAATGGCCTCAGCCCAGAAGTATGTTGGTAATTTAGCATCTTCCAACAGTGTTCTAGCTACTTCAATCAATGTCCTATTTTTCCTTTCAACTACCCCATTTTTTTGAGGTGTTCTTGGAGCAGAGAAGGTATGAGAAATTCCCTTAGATTCACAGAACTCTTTCATTGTAGAATTCTTAAATTCTGTTCCATTGTCACTCCTTATTTTCTTTACATCAAATTCAAGATTTTTCTCAACTTCTCTTATGTGATTGATGAGATCACTTGCTTCATCTTTTGAATGCAGAAAATAAGTCCATGAGAATCTTGAAAAGTCATCTACAATGACTAGATCATATTTCTTCTTTGCAATGGACATGATATTCACAGGACCAAACAAATCCATGTGTAATAACTCAAGTGGCTTCTCAATTGATGATTCCAATTTTGACTTGAATGATGCCTTCCTTTGTTTTCCCTTTTGACAGGCATCACAAAGTCCATCCTTGACAAATTCCATTTGTGGTAAACCTCTCACTTGATTTTTCTTGACCAATAGATTCATGGCTTTGAAATTCAGGTGAGCTAATTTCCAATGCCATAGCCAACTTTCACTTGTACTTGCCTTTGAAAGTAAACAAGTCATTGAATCTGCATTTGTTGAGTTGAAGTCAGCTATGTACACATTTCCTTTTCTGTTCTCAGTCATAACTAGGCTTCCATCTTTCTTGTTGGAAATTATGCATGCTTCAGTTGTGAAGCAAACTTTATTTCCATTGTCACATAATTGACTTATGCTTAACGAATTGTGTCTTAAGCCATCAACTAGTGCAACAGGTTCAATGATGACATTCTCTTTTGAAATCAAGCCATATCCCATGGTATATCCTTTACTGTCATCTCCAAAGGTTACTCCAGGGCCAGCTCTCTCCTCAAACTTTATGAGCAAGGATTTATCTCCAGTCATATGTCTTGAACACCCACTGTCCAAGTACCAAAGATTTCTTCTCTTTCCCTGCACACAACCAAAGACAATCAAGTTGATTTTGGTACCCAAGTTGCCTTGGGTCCTTTTTTATTAGTTGCTGCCTTTGGTTTAGTTTCTAACTTTTGTTCCTTTGGTTGAGGTGGTTTTACTTTCACTTCAACCTTAGGTGTTGTTTCCTTACCTCAGGCTTCTCAGTGCTAATATTTGGAATATTCATGCTTGCAGAATTAGAGAAATTTGGAGCATGAAAATTGTTATGCATATTCCAGGGCATAGCAGCACTACTAGAAAAACTGCATACAACATCAGTTGCTAACTGATGTCTGAGAATTTTTTGACCGATGTCTTCGCATGTGATGTTAAAAGTATATACTTTACACATCGGTTTTCGACTGATGTCTAGGCTACACTTAGACAACGTTTTTTTTATAAATATTGATGTCCTTTTCCCTAGTTTTTAAATATATTACATGATTTCCTTTTGAATATCACAATATTTTGATGTCTAATCCCCATTAATATATTGCCTTACAAGGTACCAAATAGAAATTATATCGCTTTTATTAAAAAAACTGATGTCTAAGAATGGTATTAACATCAGCCGTAAAAGAGTGTGATGTTAAAACATATATAACACATCACCTTCTACGTGAAGCCAATGTTAAAACTCTTTTATAACATCATACCTTAACTACAATCGATGTAAAACACAACTGACTAATCTTTTTGACATCGTTTATATTTATAGAAATGATTTGGTAGGAGTCTTAGCACATCCATTGTTTAACTAAATTCGATGTCTATAGCTATGTTTAACATCCTAGTTATAAAATAAATCGATGTCTATAGTTATGTTTAACATCATTGTTATAAATAATATCGATGTCTATAGTAATGTTTAACATCTCTTTAATATTGTTATCGATTTAGTAGGTTACTTTTGACATCAAGTTTCTTATAAAATCCGATGTCTATAGCTATCTTTAATATCAGTTGTTTTAATAAAGACGATTTACTAGTTTCTTTAAGACATCATGTTTTATCTTGATGTTTGATGTCTATTACAAACTTAACATCAGTTTCTTTAGTTTAAATGATGTAATAGCTTATTTGAGACATCATAGTTAACATTAGTGTCCTGTGTACAATGATATTAGCCAAAATCAATTCAACCAAACTAGCTAGAGAAAGAATTGCTGCTACAAAAAGAAATTCAAATCAACTGTTGCTGATATATATCATTACCAACAACCAATTCAAAGTAACACATCCACATAAATAAACATATATGGCTAGCTAAAAGTACTTCAATCCAAACAGGATTCCAAAATAACCCGACTCCAAAATAAGTACTGGAACTAGCCAAATGCTTATAGCGACAACATGACCAACATCCAAAATAAAACCACCCAAGTACCGGAACTAGCCATGAAATTGAGTGAACCAAGTTGTCAAGCTCAAAGATACACATAATTAAAAGATTTACATCATGTCTTCAATATATGCGATGATATCCAAGCGCACCTCATTCAGTTCTTCCATTGTGTAAGACTTTCGAGTCTTCATCGCCCACTAAAATATAACAAAATAGAAGAAATAAAATACAAATGCAACTAACTAAAGAAAACAAATACGTGCATGCAGATTACAGGGCCTAGCTATTTTTACTTGAATAAAATTTGTATAATTATCTCGTACCTTGGTAAGAAAAGACATTTCCTTATCAAAAATTATATCCCTCATATATCGCATGACAACATAGCCACATTCACGGCCTCCGGGCTGTTTAGGAGATCCCTATTCCAATTCCAATTATAATATATAAGTCAGTCCAAAAAGAAGAGAAAATTGAACTAGCATTCCAATTTAAAATGAAAACTACTTGCTAAAAGATTGACTATTTTAGGGGCTCTTTTTGGCCTTCCAGTCTGAGCATTGTAAGATAGCAGTGCACTGTATATAAGAGAATATACAAGTCATAACCAGTTCACTATAAAGTGCATGAATTAAAAAGAGTGCATTAAACAAGTTAAAATTATTAGCATGAATAAATTAAATTACCTTGTTAATGCTTTTTCCAGTTCGGGAAAACGATTCGGATGAGACAAAGGATTCAAAATGTAAATATCACCATCCCATATCATAAGCAAAATCCAATGGGAACTGTTTTTATAAAAATATATATATAAGCCTGAAGTAAGGAAAAGTCTCTGAATGATTGAAATGAGCAAAAGTAAAAAAATTCTCTACCTGGTAAATGGGACAACTTCTTTCATAGTTATGTACATGTCCATAAAATGAAATGTCCACCTTATATTTCTGCCAGAGTCTCTGCAAGCTTTCCCTCCCCATGGGCTCATCAAATGATCCCTCCAGGCCATAATACTTGTCAGAAGAGTACCCGAGGACATGATGAGCAGCAAAGATCAGCCAGGGCTGCTTTTGTCTGTCCACTGATGCAAGACATTTTTCAATGAACCTATACTGTTCAGAACCCTCCCTCCAGTCATGTTCAGTATCAGCTATGCAAAAGAGAAACATCCCATAATCAGTCGAGTACCTTGCAAGTAACATGCAGCCACATCTTAGTCAAGCCTATCTATAAATACTAATAAAAAAACATCTATAGCTACAGCCTAAGCATGACAAAAAATTACAGTATACCGAACTGGATCTGTGCTGGTAATCTTTCGATTATTTAATTGAAAAAAATAGACACATATTACTGAAGTAGAATACACAAATTCTTTCCTTAAAAGTTCTCTAAACATAGATACTAGTGCAGGATAGCATTCATGAACTTTAAGATGAAACACATTAACAATAACTCTAGAACACAGGCCTGCAAGTTGAAATGCTTGCACATGCCAACAATTTTGAGATGAAATGCCCCAACATGATATAACTACCTTTTTATTTGACTCTAATTGAAGTTACCATAATGTGATATAACTAAACACATTTTGGGTGTTGATTAACTTTAAGAGGAGAAGAAAGCTTATTATTGCTTCCTCTTCTACAACTAAGTGTTAACATTTGAGAAGCAATAATTCATACCAATATTTTGCTCTGTTTTCTGCAGGAACATAGAACATGGTCTCAGCTAAAACACCACATTCTCCACCTGAATCTACAGTATCGCAAATCTCTCATATTCACAGGCAAATGCGGTTTACTGAATCTATGTACACAATTTAGCAAATGGGACCCTTTGTAAAACAGAGGGAAGACTAAGTTGATTTAAGGTCATAATAAAATGAGAAATCATCATTTAGGTATATAGGACAAACCTCGCAACCATATATGGAACAGTTGATGCAATAGGTTCCACCTGTGATGTGAACTGGTCCCATTGTGAGATGTATCCATTTGCATATGACAAATCTCCAATATGGAAAACTATGTCAAAGTTCTTAAGGTCCTTGATCAGTTGGTCAGTTGTATTAAGTGATCCTGGTTGATAATTACTATATTCATTTGAACCATCACGCTCTGCCTGAAATACACAAATCAAAATCAAATTTCTCTGACTGCGAGTAAGACAACCTGTATTATTATTAGTTTAGATTTCATATATGCAATGGTGGACTGGTTATTATGTAATACCAAATTATATGTCCGATATATAACCATAAAATAACAAGAACCGAGCTCAAAATATTTTGGCCACAAATCCTTTAAAAAACTTGTATGTATGAATCCAGGATCATGCCAACCAACTGTCCGTGCAGGCGAGCCTACAGATAACAAAGACACACCGTAAAACTAGAAGCCAAAGCAGTTTGTGTATGCAAATAAGTATACATGGATTGTTAACAAATTAACAAAGCTGACCCTATATTATGATTTATAAAAACTTATAGTTACTAGTTTAAAACCACAAGATTTTCTGCAAGTTCCCAACCTTCCTCCAATTTTCATTTCATATCCAAACATAATGCCCCGTATTAATTCAGTTCTCAATCTTCAAATCCAATTAGACTTCTACCACAAGTACAGAGCATTAGCCTATTATATTATATCATGTATATGTACTCTATCTTCAGATACATAGTTCTAATATCACATAAATTAGGGAGAATAGCTATAAGGAGACTTTTTCAAAATTTACATGGGTTAGATATTTTATCACACATGTTGTTCCGGTTGAAAGTCAATGTTCCTGCTGGTGAGCGCCTTTGTGACTGTCCTTTCATACCCCACTCAACAAAAGAAATGGCTTCATCTATCCTAGTGTTTGGGGGAACTTTTTTCCAGAATAAGTCAACTTATTTTAAGACAAAGTTAGAGATTCCTAACTTTTTTCTGAAAAAAGTTAACTTTTTTTTGTAACTTATAGAATCTCAAATATACATTAAATACTTGTATAAAAAATATTTATCAAAATATGAAATTTTTACCCGAAAATAAGTCCAAAAGGACTTATTTTAAGGCAGGCCAAACAGGCCATATGTTATAGCCACTTGTCCATGTTACTGTCATCTGAAGAGCAGTAAAACATAGTCTAAGAAATTGTTGTAATAAAAGCTGTTCACCTGACTTGGTTCATCTTTGGTGCAATTAATTGACATTATACAGAGAGGAACGTCCTTAAGTTAAATTAACTCTGAGAAATAAAATAATATAATGGGTCTAGTAGCAAGCAATTGGGTTGCCACCCAGTGACCCGTGATCTCCCTGGAAACATAATATGCCAGACTGATGAATGATATCAACTTACTTCATTCCAGGATTTCCCTTGAGCAAGACGAGGATAGACAGGAGCTTTTGGGTTAACAAATTTTATGGAATCTGAAACGGCCACCACTTTTGGATGCAATAGAAAATAATGTAATTAGTCGATGTAATGTCATCATAAAGAATTACTGATATTTATTGGAAATAGAGTAGCTGCAATGCACCTAGAACCACCAATGTAGTACATACAAAAAGAAGTACATAATGGAACGGGATACAAATCATATGAAGTCGAGCTACAGAATTGTATATGACAAGCTTACATTTGACAAGCCACCTGAAAATAATGCAAATGAGAAATCTGCTCGCTGATTGATTAACTAGAACTTAATTGAAGCCCTGCCCGTCTTAGTGTAATTGGAAGTGGATTGATTTGCATATGTGTACTGCAATTAGGACAAATTAATCTTTCATTTTCTCAGAATTAAGGAAATAATCAATTAATGTATATTAATAGTAGAGACACTAATACATGGTTCACTAAATTATCAAGACTAAAAGTATACGTACCTTTATTGGGGCTGAACATATGTATGGACTCTGTTCCTTAGGATCGTTCTCGTAATAACAATCTGATCCACTGCCACATTCAAGTATATAAGAGTTCAATGTGTTAAATACAGTTATCTTGCAGAAGTAATCATAATTCCAGTAGTTACTGCCTAGTTTTAGCAGATAATACTCAGATAATACATACATATACATATTATCCAAATAAAAACAGAACATCAATTAAAAATAAGGAGAAGTGAATACCTCAAATAGCCAAATTATCCAAATTTAGGCAGCAACAAAATTCTCAAATCCACCCAAGCTTTTACCCAAACTACAGTGACATACATACATATATTAAAAACAATCAGTAACTGGGGGAAATACATACATATATCTATATGTATGCACATTAAGACGCTCATAAACTTTCGAATGAATAGCTCATAAACTTTCCAAGAAGCTAGGGTTTTGAAACAAAACCCACAGGACTAACAATTTAATGAATCAATAAACCCATACAAATAGATACTATACACATACTAAACAGAGATGGACAAGATTCAACTAAAAAAGCTCACAAACACACACAAATTCAAATGAACTAGTTAGGTTTGCTTACCAATTGAGCAAATCAAGTGAAGAAATAGCAGGACTTGTTAGTTAGGGCTTGTTCTTCGACCAAATCGACATGTTAACTAGGGTTTTTTCTTCGACCAAATTTATCAGTTAGCTAGCTAAGGCTTGTTCTTCGACCAAATCGAGAGTGAGGGAGAGAGAGAGTGATGAGTTAATCGAGTGTGAGTGAGAGGGAGAGTGATGGGTTAATTGAAGAACCCTAGCTTTTTACCAAGCGATGATTTTTGTTAGCTAGGGTTTGTTCTGCAGTCGCGGGAGATGTTTTTTGTTAAGGGGGGGGGGGGGGGGAGTGATGATTTTTGTCAAGGGGGAAATGATTTTTGTGTAAGGGGGGAATTATTTGGGTAATAAGGTGGGGGAATTATTGACCCGCTTTTTTTATTTTTTTCGAACACAACTTTAGACATCGGGCTTTTTATCAAGGGATGTCTTAAATAAGCTTTAACATCGTTATATACAAAAGCGATGTTAAAAAGACCTTTAACATCGGTGGTTTTTGCAACCGTTGTTAAAGGTGTGATGTTGTATCCAGTTTTTCTAGTAGTGTAGGCATATTCATGTTGACAAATGCAAGATATGGATTGAACATATAAGGCATTGATGCATATTGAGCATGAATAGCATGATGATCAACTAAGTGAGGATAAACAGAATTAGAATGCATGTTAGGTATAACAGGCACATTGGTTGTTGCAGGCATATTGGACTTTCATTGCACAAATAAGTGATTCTTACTACCACACTTAGCACATATCTTTCTAGGAGCATACTTGTCAGGTGTGTAGTTATTGTGCTTATTTATGCCTACTTTACCATTTCTATTCTTTTTCTTCTTTTCATTTGGCTTAATCCAGAGGTTATAAAAATTATTTTAAATTTTAAATTTTTTTACGAACCCAGATTAAATATTTATTAAGACTTTTTAGTGATCGATTTCGAGTCTAGAAATATTTTAGAAATATTTAATATTATGTTTAATTGTTTAATTTGATAACGTCATTGAGGGTAGACGTTATAAGTTTTAAAGTATGAATTAGAATTGTTAGTTTTTATTCCTTTTGTTCGAGGATTAATTGTTGTCTCGAGGATTAATTATTGTTTTATATTCGAGTTGTTATTCCCTTTAAGTACACTAAGGTTGTAGAAGGGGGGGTTGAATGCAAACTTAAGAATTGTTTAAGATTCTTGCGGAGTTAAGTTTGTTCAATGAGTATGGTTGAGTGTTTGGACAAATTAAACTAAAAGATAAAACTAGAAGATTTAAAAGAAACTTGAAAACAATCTTTTTAAAATTACTAGTGGATTAGTTTTTCCACTAGTGTATTTTTGCTTTCAAATAACCTTGGTAAAGATACCAAGCTTCTTACAAAGTAGTGATTTTGAACTAAGAAAAGTACTAAAAATATTGTCTATCTTTCTATTTCTACTGTGCTTTTCTTGAGTTCTTGATGTTTTTCACTGTTGTTACAATAGACTACTAATCACTATATAGTGGTTTTCTTCTACATCTATGTTCTATCGACTGATAACATTATAGAATACTCTTTACAATGTTTACATGAAAATAGAAATTAGTTACTTTCACAGTCTTCATTAGACTTTGTCTAGTCCTAGAAGTATATTTGTCTTGATCCATTCCTTGAAGACTGTGTTGCCTTGAAAATCTTCACAATCCTGACAGGACTGTCTTCCATTGATTCAGTTTCTGCAAAGTTCCCATTCCTTTTGTCTTTAACTAAATCGGGAAACCTTGATCAACTGATAATTGCTGTTAAACTTATCAGTTGATTCTCCTTTGCTCATCCATCGATGGATAGGTTATCCATTGATCAATTGATGTATCGATGGATAATTGAGTTATCCATCGACTCCTTATCCATTGATAGTCATTTATCCGTTGATTGCCTTTATCCGTTGATTGCCATTATCCGTTGACTCTAATATCAGTTGATCACTTCATTTGTGAGAATTCTGACTTAGAATATTTACAATTGATCAGCCATTCTTCACATCCGTTGAGAAGCTATCAATTGAAGCTAATAGTATCAGTTGACTACTTCACAGCATCCATCGAGGCAATACAATCAATTGATAATGAAACATAAATCAAATGTTACAATCCAGTATATTAGTTGTTTAAACAAGCTTCAACTGATAACTGGTTTCCTAGTCAATGGATATTTATAAGTCATATATCCATCGACTAGTTACAATCAAATTTAAATCCCTATTGTAATTCTAAACAATTTATTATCATCAAATCCCATAATTCCTAACACGAGTCTCGAGGATTAATTGTTTATTTATATTCATGTCTCGAGGATTAATTATTGTTTTATATTCAAGTCTCGAGGGTTAATTGGTTGTTTGAGGATTAGTTGATAATCGGATTTATATTTTTTATTTATTGGTTTGTTGGGTTTGAGGTGAATTTTCTTGTTAATAGGAATATGTCTGAGATAAGTATATAAGTATAGTTAAGTTATAAACGCTCGTGGAATATAGCGACGTACCTCAAGGATTAAAGTACTGTCTTATGTTTGACTATAGAAGTAGACGCGCGGACTTGATTTCGATAGTTCACACTCATAGCAACCACCGAAACTTTAAATCAAAGAAATATTAAATGTGATACTGTGAGACAGAAGAAGGAAATAGTTTGGTTACTTCAACTGTACGTAATTGGTAAAAAAAGCAAGTATTTTCTCCTTGATCATCTTATACACTTTTATTTTCTGTTTCACTTATTCATATCATGACAAATAGTTATTGTTCAAAGTTATTTATGAATCTTAAATGTTTTTATTGTGCAATAGAGTTATTTGTTATTGGTACTCTTGATATTATAAGTTGATTATAATAAACTCATCATATCCAGCGAATTATTGTAGTAAATAACGAGGATATGGTCTGTATTTAAAAATAAGCATACCTTTGAGTTCGGATGCTCTATTGGATTGAAATTTTTGTAGCGTAAGTGGCAGTCAGATAGGTCCATCATTTGTTGATGAGGATATGGTAACCATTCCATCTTCGTATAGGCTAACATTACTTGCCTATTTGGTACCCATTATAGAGAATTCTTGTTATAATTATGGGTATAGAAATGTACCGATAGGCTATAAAGAGGTCCTATTGCTTTTGAACTGATCAGGTGGCAATAGTGTTTATTATATGTTGTATCCAATCCATATTGGCAGTGTGGCTATTATATATTGTGATTCTGCAGATGATTCATTTTTATGACATACTGCACTATTTCAGTTTCGATATAAACTGTGATTTATTTACTGTTCAGTTTTATAATAAACTGTTTTATATTTTCGTTCATTATTCAGACTTTATATCCTGGTTTTATTTCAAATGCCTTATATATACTTGCTGAGCATTTCTTTGGCTCACTCTTGCTTTTCATCATACACTTTTCTAGGCAGGATAAGAAAATATTAGCCTTTCAGAAAAAGTAGATCGACGAGATTTATCTGCGTCGCTCGAAAGAAGAAAGTAAGATTTCTTTACGAAGAAGTTTTGATCCAGAAAGTCTGTATCTGGAGTAAGTTTTATTTATATATTATTATGTTATATATATGGTTTGGTATACAATAGTGTCGACTGCTGGTATACTTTTTATCGAAATTATACTGGTAATATAAGATTGGTTTAAAGAGATTGTTAAAATGAATTGTGGAATTTTATGGATGGGGTCAAAAGCGTAATTTGGTTTGATTATTTGAGGTTTATAATGATTATTGATGTTTGGACTTTGGATTCTTGTTTCTAGAACTATAACCTAAAAGATCTTGGTAATTGGGGTCGTAGCTGTAGATTTCAGGTATTGAATGACTACATGCGATTTAAAATATTATAAAACAGGTGATTTTATATTGAGGATTTTCACGTGATGACCAGATCCCTGACCCTGGATTTAGGGGCGTTACATTTGCAGAAGAATAAGACAAGTAATTTGAAGCATTGTCATGATCAGGTCAGTCAAACCTGTGAAGATAATGACTAGTCTACAATGAAGTTTGAAAAGAAAATAAGACAAGGACAGAAGGAAGAAGGCAGACTGGAAAAGACTGTCAAAGAATGATGTTAGCTAGAAATAGATAGTAGTCAAATGTAAAGTGTTTCTTGTCTGTTTGTAGTTTTAGCATAACTGTCTAGTGAGAGCATGTGCAAATGAGACATGTTGTCTATATAGCATAGAGCACAGCTTCACTAGTAAGTGTGAAAAATTGTTTTCTTTTCTTTGTTTTCTTTCAAGAACAAGAAGCTGATATTCATACATAGAATCTCAGATTGTAGCAATTCATTCTAATATACAATTAGATTGAAAGTTAACTTTGAGTGTTCATTTTAAATTCCGCATCTTTTAAGTAAACACTATTAAAGTTAGTAAAGCTACAACATTTGTTATCAGTTCAAAACAAACAACAATCAAGAACAAAGAAAAAGATTTAAGCTATACATTCACCCCCCCTCTGTATAGTTTCTTCACAACTCATTCCTAACACTAATATGATCTACATTGCATTCATCAAAATAATCTACAATACCACTAATGTATGATTTAGGATCATGTCTCATTTCTCCACCATCGTGCAATTTTATGCTAAAATAATCAGGATCTGTAAATGAAGTCCAATACAATTAATTATGACACAACTAAATCAAGTTCCTCGCCAATTTAAAGTATATTAACACTAATATTTTGCATCAAATTAACATTATTAAGAATGAAACAACAATAAAAACGAGTATAAGAAAAAAAAACCTAATTTTTATAACACAACTGCAAATGTGATGAAATAATTGAGAATAAAAATATATATAGTACCAGATATCAATAACAAAGACATAAATAACCCCTAACATTTGGGACTAAGAAAATCACATGTGTGTGTATGTATATGTGTGTGTATATATATATATATGTCATTGCTCCATAAAGAACACTCTTGTATAAAGAACAAGAATGAATACAATAGAATCTTATATAAAAACTCATTTAGATTCTAATTTTAACATCGATTATGTTTTTTTATAAATAATAATAGATTTTAACATGAAGTTAACAACAAATTAGGATTAAACATTTACATGATTATATGTAAATTTCATTGTTACAAAAATGTATATAAGATTCTATTTTGGATTCTATTTTAGATTCTGTAACATTTGATTTTTAAAATTTAGATAAGATTTGATGTTAGATTCGATATGTTAACCTTAATTATTGAAAGTCATATTACTAGTCCTATTTGTAATAAGTAGATGACAACTCAACTCAGATAAGAAAGCGAAGTAAATAATAAATATTGAATATAGAGGAAGAACAAAAGAAGCCATGACAAGAGAAGACACAAAGACCACTACAGAAGAAATGAGAATCAACATTGTAGTTAGTCATCCGTGAACCAGACCAGTGCACAGGGTGTCAACAATGTTAGTGAAGATTCGTCATCAAAAAGTTCAAGTGGTTAGAAAGGTTATTGTTGAAGAACAGAAGAGTCTTATCTACATCAACAATAGTCAAGCCTTTAATTTAATTCTCTATTAATTAATTAAATTAATTAGTTAATTTAATTAATAAATTAATTCACTCAGAATTAATTTATTTCTTAAATTAATTAAAGGATTAATTAATTTAGAATTATTTTAGAATGACAAAAGACAGAAGCTGGAAGCTCAAAGGGATACAGGTCTGTTTGGAATACAGTGTACAAGAGTCAGAATCCAAGATTGAATATTTGACTGGGTACATGCAGTGGTGAAAAGAAGTATTGTCTAGTTTAAAGAGTCAGATTATTTCAGTAACAAAGGTACTTCTAATTACAACTGTAGAAACAGCCAAACATGCCTGACAGTACTGACTTGAAGAAAAGACGGAAAAAGAAATGACACGGAAGAAATGCAGAGTCATATATTCTTAAAAGTGGAACCCCGGTTGGAATTGATTTATCATTTCCAAGTCAAAAGGAGTTCGGTTCCAGACGTTCAAAAGACCGCAGCTTAGAGCGTAAGGATTTATTTAATTAATGAATATTTTATTTATTTAGTAAATTATATTTATAAATATCTAAATAATATTAGATATTTATTTTTATAATTTATGAATTAAATTTATTATTTATTAATCAAAGATTATAAGCTGTGCGGGTCTAAAAGCATTTCTACGGAGCTGAGTCACTACAGGACGAAATAGGCCCCCATTTTCACTTCAAATTAAAGTCGGCAGGTTTGTTTAAATTGATCCAATCATAGCCTGCCAAGTGTCCAGACAAGTGGAGAGAAATGAAATGGTCAGATTGTTTCAAAGGTCATACCGAACATTTCAAAAAATGTCATACCGAGAAAATTGATTTGGCAGATGAAAAGAAAAGTCATACCGAGCTTATTCCAAAAGTCATACCGAAGCTTTTCATTCAAAAGGTCATGCTGAACTGATTTTATTTAATTAAAATAAGTCATACCGATTTTTTTAATTAAATAAAATCCGAATATGACTTTAAAAAGGTCATACCGAATTTTCAGTAAGTCATACCGACCAGAATATGTCATACCCAGCTTTTTATAAGTCATACAAATGTTAAATAAGTCATACAGACTTATTTTCTTGAAATTAAGTCATAGTCAAAAAGGTCATGCTGAGCATTTTCAAACCTCTATAAATATGAGGCATTTGCTTCATAATTCAGTAGTAGAAAAAAATCAGTTCAAATTCAGAATTTGTCTGCATTGTAATATTCACAGACTTTCTGTGCTGGTTTGATTTTAATTCCTTAAATAGAACAATTCATGTCAAATTTGTTCTAGGAATTAAAGTTTATTTTACCAGATATTGTAACACCCGTTCAAGTTTAATATACATATTTAATTTGAATCTTGTTTACTTACTTGCTAATTTCTATATCTTAATTGTTATATCATAAAAATAGAAAGCTAGTAAGTCAGCCTCCCAAACACTACAAATACTCTAACCCTCAGCTTTAGCAATAATTTAATTCCGCAAATTCTGAAAAGAATTTTAAATTGTTGTCAGTATCGCATTCAACCCCCCTTCTACGATACTTCCGGGACCCAACAATTGGCATCAGAGCAAGCTGATTGATATACAAATCAAGATCCGTAGTCCAGTGAAGCTCAGGGTACCGAAGCTGTTTGAACTCTGAATGTCTAGAGGCCTTGTTAAATAGATTTATTTTATAAATTTAAATTTAGATACATTTATTTTATAAATGTTATTTAAAATAAATTTATTTTGTAAATTTAATTTAAATGAGTTTATTATTTAAACTTGAAAAAGTTTCTTTTATAAACTTAATTTAAATAAGTTTACTTTATAAATTTTAATTTAAATAAATTTATTCTTTAAATTTAAATAGATTTCCTTTTATAATTTAAATTTGTTTAGATAATTTTATTTTATAAATTTAAATTTAGATAAATTTATTTTATAAATGTTATTTAAAATAAATTTATTTTGTGAATTTAATTTAAATGAGTTTATTATTTAAACTTGAAAAAGTTTGTTTTATACACTTAATTTAAATAAATTTACTTTATAAATTTTAATTTAAATAAATTTATTCTTTAAATTTAAATAGACTTACTTTTATAATTTAAATTTGTTTAGATAATTTTATTTTATAAATTTAAATTTAGATAAATTTATTTTATAAATGTTATTTAAAATAAATTTATTTTGTGAATTTAATTTAAATGAGTTTATTATTTAAACTTGAAAAAGTTTCTTTTATAAACTTAATTTAAATAAGTTTACTTTATAAATTTTAATTTAAATAAATTTATTCTTTAAATTTAAATAGATTTCTTTTTATAATTTAAATTTGTTTGGATAATTTTATTTTATAAATTTAAATTTAGATAAATTTATTTTATAAATGTTATTTAAAATAAATTTATTTTGTGAATTTAATTTAAATGAGTTTATTATTTAAACTTGAAAAAGTTTGTTTTATAAACTTAATTTAAATAAGTTTACTTTATAAATTTTAATTTAAATAAATTTATTCTTTAAATTTAAATAGACTTACTTTTATAATTTAAATTTGTTTAGATAATTTTATTTTATAAATTTAAATTTAGATAAATTTATTTTATAAATGTTATTTAAAATAAATTTATTTTGTGAATTTAATTTAAATGAGTTTATTATTTAAACTTGAAAAAGGTTTATTTTATAAACTTAATTTAAATGAATTTATTTTATAAATTTAATTTAAGTAACTTTATTAGTTAAATTTATATAGATTTAATTTATAATCTAAAGATATTAAAACTTGGTCCATTTTTCAAAAAGAGTTTGTAATTGAAAAATTCTTCATTTTGGTTCAGAATTATTTCCCAGAGCATATGACCCGGTTTCGAGAAAAGTGGTCATTTCGTATTAGTAGGTTTATTCCGGAGCATTTGGATTTTATTGTGGATGATACGACTGTTAATGTTATAGTTCCACAAACTGCTCAAATGTAAAGATATGATAGATTTATTAGTGGGGAACTCTGAAGATTTTTTTTCTGACTCTAATGATCATTCTAGTTTTTGTACTTATATAAAACGGATTTAAGAATCGTTAGAGGTCACAACTGAAGAAACATATGAGGTTAAAAGTAGCAAGACAAGATCAGGGCTGTGCTACAATATTCAAGAAGCCTGAACAAACAAATGATGACAGAGACTGTGTTGAGTTAAAAGCAGGTGCGTATTTTCATATAAATTGCTCACACTCACATAGTTGTACTTAAATGTCAAATCACTTCATGTATTGCTTGTTTAGAAGTAGAAGAATAAAAGATGGTAGAATTATCTAAGTAGTCAGTAAAATTTATAGATTCGAGGCTTAATCTAAAACTGACTTAGGTAATTAGAGATAATTAAAATGTTAGACAACAACAGAAATGGATTAGACAGAATTAGTAATTAAATTGTTAGTTTGTCTATTCCATGTGCTTTTAGAAAATTATTGAATATCTATAAATCTACTTGACACCTGTCACAATTGTGTAGAATGGTTAAAGTAGATAGTACTAAATTTTCTAATATGCATAACATGCCTGAATTGCGTAATTCTTATCTATAATGCATTGAAGCTGTATGTTTACCATGTGTTCTTATTTTCATGCTTGTTTATTTAAATCTGAAAATGCATATCTTAGGACTTGCATAATCTTAGGCAAAGCATCTGTAAGAATCACAATAGGGTAAAGACTGCTAGTCCACCTTAAGATAGGTTGGAATCACAAATCTCATATCCTTAAGACTACCTTGTCAAGGCTGCTGTGAATGAGAAGTGATCAGTCAAAGATAAGTTTGTGCATGTTAAGGTTGAAGCTGTTGTTACCACTGTTGAAAGTAATATCTCTAACCCATCTGGACTCAATTGAAGTTGAGTACCAAGAAACTTAATCATTTGTGATTGCAGAGTATGAAATAAAAGTCAAAAGTTATGTGATTTCGTGACATTTATTGTTCGAGGCATATTACTAGCATTGAAGCTCTACTATCACAGTTGATTGAGAAGGCCTCCCCGATGGTAACCTTTGGAGATGACAGCAAAGGATGTACAAGGGATATGGCTATCATGATTTAAGAACTGTCATTAATGGAAGCATCTTTCTTGTCGACGGACTTAAGCACTAAGCACTATCTATAGGGCACTAGAGAATTCTTTGTCAAAGGATTTCTGGAAAAGCATTGAAATAGAAAAGTGTTTGATTTCAAGCAAGAAAGATGGAAGATCACTCAACTGAGAGTGAATTGGTGATGTTCGTGCATTCAACAGATAATATATCACATATGGTGATTGATCACATCAAGCAGATCAAGTTGGAAGCAAAGTACTTTGAAGTTGAAGCGATTAACACAGTATGCTACTTTATTCAACAAAGATCATGAAAAGACATCATATGAGTTAATGGCCAACTAGAAGCAAACACTGAAGTTCTTTCGTGTGTTTGGAGGAAATTGATATTTATTGAAGATTTATATGAGTATCTTGACAAGTTTAAAATTAAGGCTCATGGAACAATTGTCCTCGGCTACTCATTGAAGTCGAAAGCTTTCAAGTAAGATGTGATGTAAAATCAGAAGGTGATTGAAAGTCTGAATGTGTCGTCCTATTACACCAAGCTCCCGAGCATTCAAATAAAAGTATATTCTGAATCTTTGAAGCTTGACATCTTGTCAGAGTCATATTCAGATATTTATGATGAAACTGAGGTTGCAGAAGGAATCAATGTTAATGATGATGATTCAGATCCTAGTAGTGGAAATGGTAGTGAATCTACACAACTCATAGACTTTAACATAATCCACTCAACAAGGTGAAGGATCTTCAACACATCCTAGCAGCAACTTAGGGGGAGCAAATAAAAGAAGGATCTACTAGTCGTACTCAACACAATGAAGATCAAAGGAATACATTAAGAACATATCTGCCGAGACAACGGGTTTGAAGTCAAAGTCATTCCTGGAGTCTAATTCTTAGTGATTTGGATAATAGAGTAAAGACTAGAAGTGCTATGTAAAGTAAATAGTTACTCTTCGGGAAAGAACAATTGTTAAACAGTTGGAATCCTAAAGAAGATTGAAGAAGCACTGATTGATCCAGATTGGGTGATTGCAATGCAAGATGATCTCAATCAGTTCGAAGGCAGAATCTACTGAATCTGGAACCCAAGCCACAAGACAAAGTTGTAATTGGTACTGTAAGGGTTTTCAGAGACTGGATGATTTTTGGCATTGTTATGAGGGACAAAGCCAAACTGGTTGCTACAGAAGGTATCGACGATGATGGAAACAGAATCTTCGGGACTTTCAAGATCTAACTAAAGCACCAGAGACGAGACTTGATACTATTAGGGCTGAACAAGTTGATGTACAACAACTCCTGGACTTTGAAGTTTCATATCCACTGGAATTTGTATACCATTCTCTTCACAAGCTCTCTATGACGGAGGTAAGAGATCAAGCAATGGTCAAGGACATGGTATGACACTCTAACTGCTAATTACTTGAAAATGATTTTATATTAGAGTCGTTATACACATATCTCTTTATACAAGGCACACACACATAATGTTTAGTGCAAGTATACCATGATTATATTATATGTGGGTCTACTGACCATATATTTTATTCTCAATATGCCTATGTGTAAGTTTCCACGTGGATACTAGAGAATCTAATCTTATAGCTAAGATATGAATTGTTAGATATCTTAAGGGATTACCAATTCTAAGAATCAGGTACCCTAAAGATACCAGGTTTAACCTAATTGGCTATATAGATATAGATAATGCAGGTTATAAGAAAGACATGGAGATAATTACCAGAAGCTGTCAAACTCCATCAACTCTGCTGGATAATCTCTTCACCACTCACGGAACAAGCGCATGGACACTAGGTATCATTTATATCGAGAGTAGTCCTTAGTAGAATAACTTGCAGATATTTGCTAAACAGCTTGATGAATTCATTTTGTCTAAGTTGGTTAGTGAAGTTGGGATATTATGTATGTGCATATTTGTTGAAAATCTCATCTGTAAGGAATTCTTAAATGAGTTCACAAGTTTTACATTTTCCATATTTAAAGGACTTATGAATTTATGTGAAATCCAGAACCTCGTACTTAGTGCTACTACTTTAATTATCATGTTTACAATGTTATATGCATATGTGGTAATTAGGTATTCTAGCATAAGTTTGAATATTATCTTAATTGATTTAAATTATGATGTCAGACAATTCGATGTCAGATCAGTCTCATGATTTAAATGAATTAAAATAATATGCAGCATAATTGTTTGTATGATAAATATTTAATGAGTATCAGTTAATGATATCTTACTTAATTGTTTTGATATTTTTCTCTGATATTTTTAAATGTTTTGTTACAAATAATTGTGACACTTTTAATATTAGTGACATTATTTAGAATTACTGATCTAAGTAATCAATGCATATTTCAAAAATCACTAATATTGAAAAACGGAAGTATTTTCTATGTTATGTGTATATAAAATTCTCAATAT
The DNA here is from genome assembly GCA_028671895.1 of Oenanthe sinensis. Taxonomy (NCBI): domain Eukaryota; kingdom Viridiplantae; phylum Streptophyta; class Magnoliopsida; order Apiales; family Apiaceae; genus Oenanthe; species Oenanthe sinensis. The sequence continues at coordinate 16,084,286 of JAPMAC010000209.1, forward strand.
TTTATATACTTAGAAATATTTCCAAAATTGTTTTTACTTCGAGGTATCAACCATTTGTAAAATGATTTGTTTTCAAACACTTGTTTCAATGTTTGTTGCACATTGATTCAAAGTACCTAAACAGTGGTTGTTGCTTTGAAGACCTTATACTGTATTGCTAAGAATACATCCACCCCTATTGTAATGAAATTTTCTATTTTAAGTTAGGGTGAATATCAGGTGGACGAAAATGATGAATATCATAATTGCTTTATGAGTCGGAAAATCATAGTCCTCTATCTGATAAGGATGGTTTGCAAAACTATTTTCAAATAGTACAGTATTAAGGTATAAAGGAAAAGAGTCATTTTAACGAGATATAATTTGGTAAGAGAGTTGAATTTCTTCTTTGGTATAAATTCTCGCATTTTACAATGGGATGTTTGCCTTATAGGAAATTCATAAAGGATAAAAAATTTCTTCTATGATACAACTTTCCCGCGTTTTATTATGGGATATGTATCTTAAAGAAAATTTTATATCATGCTCTTAAATGATAAATCTTTAGAACCAATAAAACTCTTTTATTGAAAGTGCTTTAATGCAATCTATTACCATTTCTTATTATATTTTTCCTTCTCCTTGGGATGAAAAATATGTTTTGGAATGTTAAGGTGATTATTTTTTTATCTCAATTGGTTCTTTCCAGTTAGCCCTAGTGGCTTTAGAAACTGGCCAAGAGGTTGAAAACCCATCAATCTCTTACCCAGACCATAGTACCAAATACCAATTCATCCACTTCCATATATTAACCCCTGGAGATATAAGAAACTCATGTAAGTTAGAGGTTGATAAGGGAGAAACTGCACTTGATGCAGCAAATAAGGATGATGTCGGAAGTGCACCCACAGCTCTACCTCCAGAGAAGAAAAGGAGTATATAACTGAGGTAACTGTAAGCTCATCTGCATCTTCTCAAAAGGATGCAGAGCTGAAAAGGCAATAAAACTGTCTCTGGAATCATTCTCTCTACAGGATGAATCCATTGAAATTCGCTCGTCAGCTAGAGCACTTTGTAATGAGTCAAGCACACCACCGGCACTCACGCTGATGGTAAGCCTAAATAGATAAATTCTAGGAACACATTGCAAGGCGTGCACAGTGAGAGGTACATGCAACATTTTTAGTTTTGTACAGTTTTATTTAATTGGCATTCATACTATAAATATATATATATATATTTTCCTTAAGAGAATTGAATTTCTTCTTTGATACAAATTCTCGCTTTTTATTATGGGAAATTTGTCTTATAGGAAATTCATAAGTGATAGAAACTTTCATCTCAGATACAACTTTCCCGCGTTTTATTAAGGGACATGTATCTTAAAGAAAATTTCGTATCATGCGCTATAATAATATTTTTTTTCAACAATTGGTATCAACGATTGGCATATTTATTTTTCCTATAAAATTGGCATATTTTTACTTTATAGTTTTTTTATTATTTCATGTTATTTTTAAAATTTATTTTTGTCTACGAGAAATTGTTCTAAGAATCATAAGTATTAAATGTCAATATTTAAAGGACTTGTGAATTTCTTTACATATACTTTCTCGAGCTTACATATATTACTGATAATTGTTATGAGTATAATTGTCATATGCATAAGTAACAATTATTATATATAATGTATGGAGTTAAATGCTAATTTTCATTCCTATGATTATTTAGTATTTAGCAAGAGTATTTTATCTTATTAAAATTATGAATTGAAGCAATTAAATGTTTATTAGCTTCATAGTTTTAATACGATGAGATATTAAAAGAATAATTACTTGCTTTTTGAAATTATTATTAATTATCATATTTTGATAGTTTGTTATTATTTCATTGCAATTAATTATAATTTTTGTTGTTAGTGATAATATATATATTGTTTATCTGAAAATCACTAATAATAAAAACATATCTGTGTCCTGCCGAACAAGAGCAATCGACTCGAGGTAAAAACAGGTAATATCGATCTTGATATATTGTTTAATCAATTGATATAAATATATATACAATTGTTATATTGAGCCCTCAGTGGCTATAGGACAAGATCAAGGGATTGAAAACCTACAATCTCTAACACAGATCATAGAACCAAACACTCAAACAGATACAACTTCATCTACTAAATCCCTGAAAAGAAAAGTTTATCAACTAAAGAGGGTGAGAGAGTAAGTGCCTCTAGTGCACTAGAAAAGAGAAGTATCTATGAGTGTTCCAGCAGCTCTGCCTCTAGTTAGAATATGAAATTGAAACCAAGGCAACTGCTAACTAATTTATATCCTCCCAAAAGGGTATAGATTTGCAAATGGCAAAACTGTTACTAGGTTCATTCTCTCAACAGAGTGAGTCTATTGAATTCGGCCTGTCAGCCAAGGCCATTTGTAAAGAGTCAACTTCATCTGGACACTCTCAAACACTGCAAACCATAAATATATATATTCAGATGCACTGTAAGGATTGTCACACACTAAGGATGAATTGACGGAAGCAATTATTCTAAACTTCCATATCAAGGAAGGAAGGATGATTGATGATTCTGACTGAATCAACATGCCTTCACAGGCGTCAGGAGGAAACTTGGATCATTTGTTACATTATAGATCCTTGTCTCCCTCCCCAGATGGAACATATCTGGATTCCTAACGGAATAGATCATCTTAGATGATCAGCAACTCACTGAATCTATTCCTGAAGCAATTCAGTTTTTAAAGTCAAATGTTTTTATAGATTCAATTGAGGACGGGGATTTACGAAACCCCATTGCACCACCAGTGACCTCTCTTGAAGGGGCTATGGTGATCTTTCTTGCAGGTACAAAAGACTATGTCATCCGTATTGAGAGAGAGAAATAGTGTTGTGAGGAAAGAGTGAAACACAAGTGAGAAAGAGTGAAAATATATATTCTATGAGTGAAACACTTAGAGAGTATATGAGCGAAACACTTGTCAGAAACACAAAAGAAAATCACACACTAGCACAATTACCAAATCCCATTCCCAATTATCTGTTACAGATTTATAATGTTACTCAACTAAGGGGGATGAAATTTCTTCTATTATTAAGGATTCTGAAGAGGATTACTCAACTAAGGGGGAGAAGTGTTGAACAGTTCGAACTGTTGAACAAGATCTAAAAAGGGAGAAGTAGATCCAAAAAGGGAAAAGTGTTGAACAAGATCCAAATGGGAGAATTGTTTAACAAAGACTTTTACTAGAAGAGGATTACTCCATTGTTGAAAAGGGGGTATATAACAACATGCTTGGATTGGATCCATTTGATTTTAGAAAATTCTTGTATATAGGATTAACTGGATTTTCTAAAATGCATAACATGTCATAGTTTGCATTTTTTATATCTGCGATGGTTTAATGCTGTATGTATGCCATGTCTGTTGTTACCTCTATTAAATTGGTTGGATAATTCAAGTAAGGGGAGAATGAATTCACCTTGGGAGAGAAGTGAAGACAGAAGTTGGAGAAATAGAGGAGAAGCGGTAATAAGAAGAGAACAAGACTTCATCTCTGTCATCCTAAGGGGGAGTAGTGATGAGTCTGAGAAGTGAAGATGATTTAACTTGAAGATTTTGTCTTTCATCTTTCATTTCTAGTTCACTCAAGAAATCTGGAAATGCAGAATCTGATCCAGAGAAACCAGCTACTGAAGATCTACCAATGACACCTGGTCACAAAAGTTAAACTCTAGAAGAAGGTGAAGTTGATACTTCTGAAGCTGGTAATGATAGGTAAGTCAAGATAGAACTTTGTTAAATGTGTTCAGTCTAGAGGAACATCTATCTTATATTTATCTTTCATAATTGAAATCTGGAAATGTATTATATGATCCAGAAAACAATTTATTATTTACAATTCTTAAATGTCGTTTTATTTTCTTAGTTGTTAGTTGAGTTATCCTCTAGGAATTTGTGTGTTAAATGTTTAACAACAAATAGGGGGAGATTGAAAGTCATATTACTAGTCCTATTTGTAATAAGTAGATGACAACTCAACTCAGATAAGAAAGCGAAGTAAATAATAAATATTGAATATAGAGGAAGAACAAAAGAAGCCATGACAAGAGAAGACACAAAGACCACTACAGAAGAAATGAGAATCAACATTGTAGTTAGTCATCCGTGAACCAGACCAGTGCACAGGGTGTCAACAATGTCAGTGAAGATTCGTCATCAAAAAGTTCAAGTGGTTAGAAAGGTTATTGTTGAAGAACAGAAGAGTCTTATCTACATCAACAATAGTCAAGCCTTTAATTTAATTCTCTATTAATTAATTAAATTAATTAGTTAATTTAATTAATAAATTAATTCACTCAGAATTAATTTATTTCTTAAATTAATTAAAGGATTAATTAATTTAGAATTATTTTAGAATGACAAAAGACAGAAGCTGGAAGCTCAAAGGGATACAGGTCTGTTTGGAATACAGTGTACAAGAGTCAGAATCCAAGATTGAATATTTGACTGGGTACATGCAGTGGTGAAAAGAAGTATTGTCTAGTTTAAAGAGTCAGATTATTTCAGTAACAAAGGTACTTCTAATTACAACTGTAGAAACAGCCAAACATGCCTGACAGTACTGACTTGAAGAAAAGACGGAAAAAGAAATGACACGGAAGAAATGCAGAGTCATATATTCTTAAAAGTGGAACCCTGGTTGGAATTGATTTATCATTTCCAAGTCAAAAGGAGTTCGGTTCCAGACGTTCAAAAGACCGCAGCTTAGAGCGTAAGGATTTATTTAATTAATAAATATTTTATTTATTTAGTAAATTATATTTATAAATATCTAAATAATATTAGATATTTATAATTTATGAATTAAATTTATTATTTATTAATCAAAGATTATAAGCTGTGCGGGTCTAAAAGCATTTCTACGGAGCTGAGTCACTACAGGACGAAATAGGCCCCCATTTTCACTTCAAATTAAAGTCGGCAGGTTTGTTTAAATTGATCCAATCATAGCCTGCCAAGTGTCCAGACAAGTGGAGAGAAATGAAATGGTCAGATTGTTTCAAAGGTCATACCGAACATTTCAAAAAATGTCATACCGAGAAAATTGATTTGGCAGATGAAAAGAAAAGTCATACCGAGCTTATTCCAAAAGTCATACCGAAGCTTTTCATTCAAAAGGTCATGCTGAACTGATTTTATTTAATTAAAATAAGTCATACCGATTTTTTTAATTAAATAAAATCCGAATATGACTTTAAAAAGGTCATACCGAATTTTCAGTAAGTCATACCGACCAGAATATGTCATACCCAGCTTTTTATAAGTCATACAAGTGTTAAATAAGTCATACAGACTTATTTTCTTGAAATTAAGTCATAGTCAAAAAGGTCATGCTGAGCATTTTCAAACCTCTATAAATATGAGGCATTTGCTTCATAATTCAGTAGTAGAAAAAAATCAGTTCAAATTCAGAATTTGTCTGCATTGTAATATTCACAGACTTTCTGTGCTGGTTTGATTTTAATTCCTTAAGTAGAACAATTCATGTCAAATTTGTTCTAGGAATTAAAGTTTATTCTACCAGATATTGTAACACCCGTTCAAGTTTAATATACATATTTAACTTGAATCTTGTTTACTTACTTGCTAATTTCTATATCTTAATTGTTATATCATAAAAACAGAAAGTTAGTAAGTCAGCCTCCCAAACACTACAAATACTCTAACCCTCAGCTTTAGCAATAATTTAATTCCGCAAATTCTGAAAAGAATTTTAAATTGTTGTCAGTATCGCATTCAACCCCCCTTCTACGATACTTCCGGGACCCAACAATTATTGTTAAATTTAGTGATTCTAATCTTGTTGGTCCCTGATATTGTAGAAGGGGGGTTGAATACAATATCTGAAAATTAATCGCTGAATAATTGGATTAAAAATATTATTTTAATTACTCGCGAAATATTAATTATAATGAAATATTGTTCAAGTGAAAGATATAATTTTAACTTGATCAGTATTACACAATTAATATGAAGATTAGATTTTATAACTGATATATTAATCTAGAACGAATTCGACATGAAGTGTTCGTGTTTAATCAATTATATTCAAACTCAGCACAGAAATCTGTGAATATTACAATGCAGATAAATTACTGAATTTGATCTAATTTTTCTAACTCTTTTCTATTGAACAACTACAAGTGAAGAGATGATCTCATATTTATAGAGATTTTAAAAAGGCTGCTATGACCTTTTTGAGTATGACTTTATTACAAGAAAATAAGTCTGTATAACTTATTTTAACACTTGTATGACTTATAAAAGACTGGGCATGACTTATTTTGGTCGGTATGACCTTTTGAAAGTTCGGTATGACTTATTTAAAGTCATATTCGGATTTTATCTAATTAAAATAAATCGGTATGACTTATTTTAATTAAACAAAATTGGTTCAGCATGACCTTTTGAGCACAGTACTCTCGGTATGACTTCCTGAGTTGCTTCGGTATGACTTATTTAAATAAGCTCGGTATGACTTATTTATATATATATATATATAAGAAACTCGGTATGACTTATTTAATAAGTCATACTGACTGTTTATATATATATATAAGTCATATTGATCCATTTCCTTTATAGTAAATTAATTCTACTTAATTTAATTAGTTAATTTATAAATTAAATTAAATTCAACATGAATTAATTTAATTAGATAAATTAAATAATAAATTAACATTTGATAGTAGAATTAAAATACTATCTATACTCGCATAGCCGTGCTGTCAGTCTTGAAATCTTCCCGTCTTTTCTTTGTCTTCTGATCTTGAAACCTCTTGAATTTAAATGAAGAATAAATATTATTTTTAGTTGACACACAAATGTACTGTCTGGTTCATTTGTGTCAACTAATAAATATTCTCCATTTAATAACTTTGAGTTGAGGCCTTCTGTCATTCTTCTGCTTCACTTTCTTTGCTCTTCTTCTGGAATCTACTTGTAGTAACCACTTGAAATCTTCTATATCTTCCGTCTTCTATAGAAGTATTACCACATTATCTATTTTCACTGACGCTTGAACATATAAATGAACTTCTTCCAGTGTTGAGTACCAATCCTATAAAAATTCTTCTGATACTTAGATCCTTTGTGCTTAGTTGACTGTCTTCGTCTTGATTCCTGTTTGGTGCTTATTATTTACTTCTCTTTATTAGCTAGAGTTGAGTTGTCATCATTATTACAAATAGGCCTAGTCATATGCCTTTCAATCTCCCCCTATTTGTTGTTAAACATTTAACACACAAATTTCTAGAGGATAACTCAACTAACAACTAAGAAAGTAGTACGACATGTAATGACTGTAAATAATAAACAAAAGTTCTGGTTTTATATTTAACAATTTTCCAGATTCATACATGAAAGATAAATACAAGATAGATGTTCCTCTAGCACTGAACAAATATTACAAAGTTTCTATCTTGTTCTATCTAAGTCTTCAGTCTTCTGATGTATCAACTTCACCTTCTTCTAGATTTGAACTTTTATGAACTGGTGTCCTTGGTACTTCTTCAGATAGTGATTGATCTGTTGTGGTGGATTCTCCATACAACCTTCTTTGCTCAGCTCTTGCTAACTGCCATAACACTTCCTGTTTAACAGGATCTACTACCTCTTCTTCTATGTCATAAGGCTGTGTTGAATCAATTTTATGCATCTGCCTGATGTATGATTGAATTTTCTTTGATAGGCAGTAGTCTCTGATCGTTTGAGCTGCATCCAACTTAGCCTGGGACCTGAATCCCTTGGATCTCAACATTGTTTCAACTTCAATCATGTATTTAACTGTGTAGCCCTTTAGTGACTCCTCATCCAGCTTCATAATTTGATAAAGCTTATTGTTGTAGAACCTTACCTCATGAGGGTCGTTTAAGATTTATGGACTAACAGCTCTTGCTACCTCTCGAAGTCTGTCCCTTAAAAGTTCATTTTCTTCTGAACTTCTTTTGACTTTATTCATCAATGTCCATATTACAGATAGAGATTTTTGACGAAAGAATTCCAAAGAAACTCTGAATGTGCCATTCTTGTGTGTGTATAACAGAATCTGCCAGTCATCTAGAATTTTATCCACAATCACAGTGATGTAGTCAACTTCTTCTTTGATTGCTTTCATGAAGTTATCCAGACAGTCATTTGAATCTTGCAGACTATTAATTAAGAACTGTAACTTGTAATCTTCAAATGGACCTTTCTGAAGTTTGTCCATGATCTCTCTGGCAGTATCCCATTTCTTCCCTATTTTTAAGCGCACATCTTCTTTCTTCTTTCTAACAGCTATAGCCCACAAATTTTGCTTTTGTTGGCTCTCTTCTCTTTCTGCCTGAGATCTTTCCATGACTAAAGCTTTCAGATTTTCAGTCTTTGCTTGGCTTGCCTTGATGTCTTCTTTAAGTTTCTTTATTGCCTCTTCATAGGCTGGATCAACTTCTTTTTCTTTTTGAAACAAAAAATCTTCATCAAATGCAGTTTCTTCCTCAGCTCTGCAGTAGTCAAGAATGTTTGATTCATCATGAGCACTGTCATCAATGAATTGCTCTTGAGCATAATACTGTTCTTCTGGTTCTTGATCATACGATTGAAATTCTTCTTCAGAAAACAGCTTTGCTTTACCTTTATCTTGCTTTGCTTTACCTTTATCTTGAGTAGTAGCCCCTTCATCTCCAGCTACTTTCTCCTTTGCTTTCTCCCCCTTAGTTGAGGGATCCTCTTGAGTTTTAGAGGCTTCAAAAGATGTCAACATTTTCTACATAGTCAGATAGACTTGCTTCATTCCTTCATTTAGATGCGTCATGCCATCATCCAGTTTTCTGAAGCGTTGAGTAGAAATCTTTTCATTTTCAATGATTGTGAGGGTTAAGTTTTTCTCAACGTCATCAATTCTTTCATGCAGTTTTCTCACTTCTTTCATATCCTCAACAATTAGATTCTGAACGTTCTGGATGTCTTGAGTTTTTAGAAGAATGGAGGATTTGACATCTTCAACATCTTTTCGCACTATTGACAGCTGCTGTGTTACAGAGGCAGATGTAGATTTTTCTTCTGCTTGTGCTTTAACTTTTAATAACTCAGTTTGAACAATTTTCATTTCATTCTGGAGAGCTTCCATTTTGGATAATAGTTCACAGTGTGTGTGTGCACTCAACTCACTTGCACTCCTGTTTATCTCACTATCACTCTGTGCAGGTGTTTCACTCTGTGTTTGCCTCACATCACTTGTGTTTAGCTCCTTTCCAGATTCAGATGCTGTACCTGTAAATATAACAATAGCTTTTGAAGAGTCAAAATGCTCTTCTGATGCCTGTGAAGGCGCGTCCTCAACAAGGTTAACTTGAAGAGGCTCCGCTACTGACGTAGCTACTCCGTGAATGGAGTCCCATCTCCCTCTATGGAGTGGTTGCCTCTCAAATCCACCAGTGGATTCGAGACCTTCTATAATGAGAACTGGATGTAAGAAATCCAGGGGAGTCACCACCTTAGACAATGTAATGACAGGCTCTTGAGAGTCTGTGGTGCTCCTTAGTACCTCGGAGGGTATCTGATGCTGCACTGCATCGAAAATGTCATGGTCCACAACATAGGTGGCATCCGACGAGTTTTTATTAAAAACATTTTCTTCAACTATTGTGCCCTCCTGTGTTGGTATTTCTTCAAGTGAAGGTCCTGCTAGAGTGATTGCTAGCAGTGTGTTTTCCTCACTATCTGATGCTGTGGCCGAGCAGCGAATTAGATCACCTGGTTGAGCAAGTGTATCTAGAAAATCTTGGATGGCCATATTAAAATCCATATCCCATTGACTGGAATAGGTTGAGGCTGCAGTTGTCTCAGGGTCAACTCTAGAAATTTTTGAAGGAGGAGACAGAGCTGCGGGTTCACTCACTTCAGCACCAAGACCTCTAACTATTCTGACAGGTTTCTTCCTTTTTCTGGCTTTTAATGAAGAGGAGGATGAAGGAGAAACTGTTTGAGGCTCTAATTCAGCTGGGGGCAGAACCTGTGTGTTTTCAGGTTCATAACTGATATCCTGGAGTGTAAGAACACCATCATAGTCCGCTACAGATAAATCTAACAGAGCAGTGGATATTTCTATAGGTATTGAACTAGAAGATTGTGAGTGAGATATTACCTGTTGATCTTGTGCCACTTGATCGACATGCTGAGCAGCTTCAAGTAGAAGGTGCACAGGATGATCCATTTGCATTGGCACTTGCTCTGGCTCTTGTTCCTGCACAGGATTAGCAATAAGATCTAATATCTCAGCCATGTAATCTGTCCTTACCACTTGCACATTTTGAAACTTGGGGTTGTTGTGGAGCCTTGCGAATAAGTTGTTCTGAGAAGTCGGAGATTCTTCTACAGGACCATTCTGAAATAAGGCTTTATCTTCATCCATCAACAAGTCATTCATGAACAGCATCAGGAACCTCGGATAGTAGACTTGAATGTCCTGTTCCCTGCTTTCTGGTTTCCCCATCTTCCTGATTATTTCTTTTAGAATCAACTTCCCAAAATTTATCCTCCTGTTGTGGGCCACAGAAAACCCTATTATTTGCAGTAGTGAAGATATGTTGTTGAAGTTGTTCTTTGTAGTGGGTGCAAAAACTTTGGCTAACGTGTCAAAGACATAGTCCCACTCGCTTACCAACTTGGACTTAGTCATCCTTACTAAGTTGATCTCACCCTGATATTGAATGGTATAGAAAAATCCTAGTATATCTGGTACAGTGGGTGGATCCACGAAATTGTCAGTTGGAAAGCCCAAAATTCTGTTCACGTCCTCTTCAGTCACCATATATTCATGATCTCATATGCTGAATGAGAATTGAACTCTGCCTGCAGTACTCCTATTCCTAGCAGTGGAATACAGAGCCCTAAGTGCTAACACTTGCAAAGGGGCGTCTAGAGTAATTGCAGTTCTAACTAGCGAATGTTCATTCATAAATACGATCCATGGTCGAAACCTCTCGACTGAATAATTCACCGGATTAAAATATCCTACAAAATTAGTTTTTACTAATTCGCAAAAACCAGCCATTTTTTTTTTATTTAAGCTATTACAAGTAATAAAATTACAATGTGCGATTACAAATTAAAAATTACAATTACAAGTCAATAATTCGAAAATTACAAAAAGAAATTAACAACCCTAATTTTTATTAATCCCCTAATTGACTTTAAACAACAAAATACTATAATCAGTCCTTTAGTCCATACACACAATCCAAGGCTTCGATTTTTTGACAAGAACATGAATAAGAACAGTCACTCGAAAATCAATGAAAAATTGGGTAGAGTTTCGCTTGATTTTTATGATTATACCACACTAGCAAGCAAAGAGCTTGTTAACAAGGAATTAGCAACTGAAATCAGTTGAAATTGATGGAAATCAATCGGTTTTTTTTAGGAAAAAAATCGCATGTTCAGAGTTTGTGTGTATATAAAACAGTGTGTGTAAGTATCAAACTGAGTATGACTTAATCTATTATGACTTATATAAAGAAGGAGTATTAAAATGGGCTCGGTATGACTTATTAATAAGTCATACCGAGAAAAACAACCTTAAAAAAAATAAAAGAAAAAGAAATAGTAGTAAACTCGGTATGACTTTTATTTTAAAGTCTCGGTATGACTTTTATTTTAAAGTCTCGGTATGACTTTTATTTTAAATAAAAGGTCATGCCGAAAATTTTAAAACTAGAAGTCATGCTGATATTTAAAATAAAGGTCATGCTGATTGCAATAATAATAATAAACTAGAATACTTATTCAATCAATATTAACAAGCAGAAACTATTAGATTAAATATCAATAATTCACATACTAATCAATTATTAAAGATATAAAATAAATATTTACATTATTAATTGTTCTAATTAATTTAAGAATTAAATTAACTCAAGTTTGGATTAATTTAATAAGCAAATTAATTGGATAACTAATAACATAATTATTTATATTAAAGCACACTAATAATTAGAAAAATATATACATTAATTTACATAAATGCTTAATTTAAACAAAAGTACTTATGCTCTAATTGAAACAATTATCTTGTAAGAATATTGATTTAATCTTAAGATAATTTTCCAAAAATTCATAAGCCCTAGGATTTTATTAATTCAAGTCTCATAAACTCTTTAAATATTAACATTTAATATTTATGAGCTTAAATTAATTCCTAGCAACCAAAAATTTAGCCATAGTTTAACATCCCTAATTCACTAACCAGCTTTGAGAAAGTGGATTCATCAAGTGGTTTTGTGAAGATGTCGGCTAGTTGATCTTCTGTGGGTACAAAATGTAGCACCACAGTTCCGTTCATGACATGCTCTCTGATAAAGTGATACCTAATGTCAATGTGCTTGGTTCGCGAATGTTGAACAAGATTGTTGGAAATTGCTATCGCACTTGTGTTGTCGCAGAAAATTGGAATTTTGTTCAACGCAAGTCCATAGTCATTTAGCTGATTCCTAATCCACAAGATCTGTGCACAACAGCTACCTGCCGCAATGTATTCTGCTTCGGCTGTCGAGGTAGATACTGAATGTTGTTTCTTGCTGTACCAGGAGATCAACTGTCGTCCTAGAAACTGACAGCTTCCAGACGTACTTTTCCTGTCCATCCTGCACCCTGCATAATCTGAATCTGTATAGCCTATTAGGTCAAGACCTGTATCCTTAGGGTACCAAATTCCAAGATCTGGTGTACCCTTTAGATATCTAAAAATTCGTTTAACAGCTATTAGATGAGATTCCTTTGGGTCAGATTGAAACCTTGCACATAAGCATGTTGCAAACATTATATCGGGTCTACTAGCAGTTAGATATAATAATGAGCCTATCATACCTCTGTAGCTTGTGATGTCAACTTTCTTACCAGTTTCATCTTTGTCAAGCTTCGTGGCTGTAGGCATTGGGGTTTTTGCCGGTGAAGAATCTTCTAGACTGTATTTTCTGAGAAGATCTCTTACGTACTTTGATTGGCATATAAAAATCCCATCTTCCTTTTGCTTTACTTGCAATCCAAGGAAGAATGACAGCTCACCCATCATGCTCATCTCATATCTACTCTGCATTAACTTAGCAAATCTCTTGCACAAGTTTTCGTTAGTAGAACCAAATATAATATCGTCAACATAAACTTGGACAGATATCATATCTTTATTATGTAATTTATAAAAGAGAGTTTTATCTATGACACCTCTAGTGAAACCATTTTCAAGTAAAAACTCAGAGAGAGTGTCATACCATGTCCTCGGTGCTTACTTGAGTCCATAGAGAGCTTTGAAAAGAAAGTACACAAAATCAGCAAACTCTGGATTTTCAAAGCCAGGGGGCTGTTCCACATAAACTTCCTCTTCTAGCTTTCCGTTCAGAAATGCACTCTTCACATCCATTTGATAGACTTTAAAATTGGAATGTGCTGCGAATGCCAGAAATATCCTGATGGGTTCAAGTCTCGCAACTGGTGCGTAGGTCTCGTCATAATCAATTCCCTCTTCCTGAGAGTAACCCTTTGCAACCAGTCTGGCTTTGTTCCTTGTAACCATGCCATCACCGTCTAGCTTGTTCCTGTATACCCATTTTGTGCCAATAACAGATCTATCTTTAGGCCTGGGTACCAGTGTCCAGAGTTCTTGTCTTTCGAACTGATTGAGTTCTTCTTGCATGGCAAGAACCCAATCTGGATCAATTAATGCCTCTTCAATCTTCTTTGGTTCTTCTTGAGATAGAAAAACTGAAAATAAACATTCATTTGAAGTTGCACTTCTGGTTCTTACTCCAACATCTGGATCACCTATGATCAATTCAAAGGGATGATCTTTGCTCCATATCCTTTCCCTCGGAAGATTTGATCTTGATGATTCGCCTTGAAATTCATTGTGATGTTGTGTTGTGCCAGTTGATCCTTCATCTCCCCCTGAGTTGCTGCCAGGATGACTTGTTGATCCACCACTGGTGTTAGTAGTATCTCCAGTGTTGCCATTGTTTCCACCACTATTACCTGGATCATTATCATCATTGTTGTCATCATTTCCTGCTACAACCTCAGGTTCTTCTTCATCATCAGAATGTGAGTCTGGATAATTATCAAATTTTAATGACTCAGAAGAATCTTCAGTTTGGATACTTGGGAGTTTAGTGTCATCAAAAGTTACATTGACACTTTCCTTTACTTGGTGCTGATCAATTATGTATACCCTATATGCTCTTTTTGAATATCCGACAAAAATAGCTTCATGTGCCTTGGCCTCAAATTTGCCACGATGTTCATCTCCATCTTTTAGCACAAACCATTTGGCTCCAAATACATGAAAGTACTTGAGAGTAGGTTTCTTGCCAGCCATTAACTCATAGGGTGTTTTCATATGATCTTTGTTGATCAGAGTTCGATTCTGAGTATAACAGGCTGTGTTTACCGCTTCAGCCCAGAAGTAGATAGGTAACCTTGATTCACTTAGCATAGTTCTTGCAGCTTCAATCAGGGTTCTATTTTTCCTTTCTACAACTCCATTTTGTTGCGGAGTTCTTGGTGCTGAATATTGCCTTGTTATTCCCTTGTCTGAGCAGAAGTTATTCAGAACTTCATTTTTGAATTCTGTTCCATTATCTGATCTGATTGCCCGGACAGATAACTTTGAATCTAACTCAATCAGCTTTATATGATCAATCACCAAATGTGGAGTTTCATCCTTAGAGTTCAAGAATAAAACCCATGTATATTTTGTGAAGTCATCCACAATCACTAAGGCATATTTCTTCCTTGACATAGACAGAATATTTACTGGACCAAATAAATCCATGTGTAGGAGTTGAAGTGGTTCAGTGATGTTTGTAGTGTCTGTGCCTCTGTGAGTTGCTTTCTTTGACTTCCCTTTCTGACATGCCTCACACAAGCCTTCTTGTGTAAATTCCATCGGAGGCAGTCCTCTCACCAAATCCCTCTTGACTAGAGAGTTCATTGTTTTGAAATTTAGGTGTGAGAGCTTCTTGTGCCATAGCCAACTTTCCTCCGTTGAAGCTTTTAAATAAAAACAGTTTGCTTCAGCTTCAGTTCCCGAGTTGAAATCAGCTACGTACAAGTTTCCTTTCCTTACTCCACGCAAGGCTAGTCTGTCTTCTTTAGAATGAGCTATTAAACACTTCTCCTTGATAAAGTTTACTTTGTAACCTTTATCACATAATTGACTGACGCTGAGTAGATTGTGCTTAAGTCCTTCCACTAAAGAGACGTTTTCAATGATAACATTTCCTGTATTTAACTTGCCATATCCCGTAGTCATTCCTTTGCTGTTATCTCCAAAGGTGACGATTGGGCCAGCTCTTTCAACCACGTCTGATAACAGGGCTCTATCTCCGGTCATATGCCTTGACGATCCGCTGTCCAGGATCCATATAACTCGGTTTACTTGTTTAACTCTCTGCACATACCAAACGGATTAATTCGTCTTCGGAGCCCAAAATTGATTGGGCCCGGCATACTTAAAGAATTGACATTTGTCTGCTTTAACAACAGATCCTTTTTGAATAACATCATTTTCTTCCTTGACTGTTCCTACCTTCCTAAAAATAGTCTTAACAACTTTCTGTTTAGACTTAGGAATATATGATTCCTTCTTTTCAGGTGAAGGAGTCGCAGTCTTGGATTTAGCAAATTTACTATTGATATGCTGTCTAGGTATCATGTTATCTTTCTTAGCTATCATGCGTTTAAAGTAAGCAGTCATAGCATTAAAAGCACATAACATACAATTCATTATTCCACATGGTTTATGGAAAGCATCAATAGTAGGCATGTTATTCAATACAGTAGGGGTCTTAACAGATTCTACTTCAATTTTATCAGCAGATTTGAAGTTTTCAGTTGAATGAAATTTATTGTTACTGTTCCTACTGTTCACAAATGTGTTGGGTCTGTTCATTTTATTCTTTAAGTCTTTTGCACCTACACCAGGTCTGGGGGAATCAGAAGTTCCCACATCTTTCACTGGTGTCTTTGGTGCACACTTCTCTTTCTGGACATTAACTCCTTTTATGTCCTTAACCTGTTCTCCTCTCTTCTTCTCTTCCTCAAGATCTTCCAACTGCATTTCATATGCAATCAGTACAGAGCTCTCAAGGATAGGTTCAGCTATCGGTGTTATGAAGAGAGGTTTTGGTGTGTCTTTAACAACATGTGGGATACCCCTTTCTACAGCACTTTTTCTAAAGGGGGTTATGTTGCTTGGCTTTCCTACAGATTTATTGTACTCGAAGCCTATCCCAACTTTACGACTTATTTCTTATTGGTCAACTAGGTTCTTTACAATATATGAGGAATTCTTATATGCAAGACACTTATTCTTTTCTTCTTCTATCTGGTTTCTGAGATTGGCTTCTGTTACAACATGACAACTGACTTTACTGACTTGAACAGCTAAGTCTTCAGTCAACTTAACAGTCAACTTGTCATGATTTCTTTTTAACTGTGTAAAAACTTCAGTCTCATCAACTAACTCTTTGACTTTGAGTCTGAGTTTCTTAACCTTATCTCTTTCACCATCTAGTTATTTACCTAGCAAAGCAAACATCTTAGGACAAGAAGGATTTACCTCTATTCCTCTGTCACGGGTGGGAGACAGTGATTCCTCGGATGAAGCCATAAGAGCAAGATTTCCTAGCTCTTCCTCATCATCGTTATCTGAATCATCCCAGCTTTTGCCTGCTGCTAGATAGGACTTTCCTTGATGCTTTTTCACGAGCGCATCATACTTCTCCTTGAGCTCTTTGTAAGACTCTCTCTTCTTCCCTTGCTTAGGCTTCTTGCACTCAGTTGCAAAGTGGCCTAGCTCATTACAGTTAAAGCAACGAAACTTGCTTCTATCAACTAAGCCGGTCTTGTAGACGCTTTTTGATACTGCTGTCGAAGAACCTCCTTTTTGGAATCTTCCAAAATTAGGCTTACTTCTGAATGAGGAGTTTCTTCGGAATCTCATGTTGCCAAACTTCCTGGCAACCATAGCTAGAGATTCATCTTCCAGTTGATCTAGTTCTTCCAGCGAGTAGAAATCACCATCTTCTTGTTTGTCAGAAGTATGTCCAAGTTCTGGAACCACATACTCTGTTGAACTGTTAGAAGGTGCAACAGCCTTCACTTCTTCTTTCTCAGGTGCTTCTACCATTAATGCCTTGGAGGAACTCAGTACCTTACCTCTTCCGTACATCTCTCTGGTTTGGATCTGTTCCAGCTCATAAGTTTTTAAAACTCCGTAGAGTCTTTCTAGGGTTACTTCTTTCATGTCCCTAGATTCCCGGATGGCTGCAATCCTGTGCTCCAGATGCTCTGGTAAGGTCAGCAAAAACTTCCTGTTCATCTCTTGGTTCTGATAAAACTTTCCATTCATGTTGAGCTCGTTTATCAATTTGTTTAGTCTCTGAAACACCTCAGAGATACCCTCACCAGGGTTGGATCTAAACTGCTCATATTGGGTGGTCAGGATCTCCAGTCTATTCTCCTTAACTTCTTCAGTTCCCTCATTGATAATTTCAATTGTTTCCCAGATCTGTTTTGCATTTTTGCAGTTGACTACTTGGTTGTACATGATGTAGTCAAGGGATTCAATTAATATGAGCTTCAGGTTATTATCAAGGGACACAACTTCTGTTTCCTCATCTGTATAGTCTGCCAGACTTTTTGAAAACTGTCTGTGGGGAATTACAACCCCATCAACCGTGTGTTCGAGAATAACTGATATAGGGGGTTCAACACCTTTGGCCATGACTAATGCATACTTGGGATTTGCAATCCCGATAAACAGTAGCAATATGTGTTTCCACAAGTTGTAGTGTTCTCTGTCAAATTGTGGAATTTTTATGCTCGTCACTTGTTGGGTACTCATCTTTAATAAGATTAAAAATTAAGTGTTTCAAAAAATATTTTAATTTTTGACTTAAAACAAATTTTGATCAAAAATAATTTTTCAGAAAAAAAATTATTTCGAATAAAAAAATTATTTCAATTTTAAAATAATTTTTGTGATCTGTATGAGTTCGCGGAATTTGATTTGGATCTGATATAAACTATATCAACCAGCTCTGATGCCAATTGTTGGTCCCTGATATTGTAGAAGGGGGGTTGAATAAAATATCTGAAAATTAATCGCTGAATAATTGGATTAAAAATATTATTTTAATTACTCGCGAAATATTAATTATAATGAAATACTATTCAAGTGAAAGATATAATTTTAACTTGATTAGTATTATACAATTAATATGAAGATTAGATTTTATAACTGATATATTAATCTAGAACGAATTCGACATGAAGTGTTCGTGTTTAATCAATTATATTCAAACTCAGCACAGAAATCTGTGAATATTACAATGCAGATAAATTACTGAATTTGATCTGATTTTTCTAACTCTTTTCTATTGAACAACTACAAGTGAAGAGATGATCTCATATTTATAGAGATTTTAAAAAGGCTGCTATGACCTTTTTGAGTATGACTTTATTACAAGAAAATAAGTCTGTATGACTTATTTTAACACTTGTATGACTTATAAAAGACTGGGCATGACTTATTTTGGTCGGTATGACCTTTTGAAAGTTCGGTATGACTTATTTAAAGTCATATTCGGATTTTATCTAATTAAAATAAATCGGTATGACTTATTTTAATTAAACAAAATTGGTTCAGCATGACCTTTTGAGCACAGTACTCTCGGTATGACTTCCTGAGTTGCTTCGGTATGACTTATTTAAATAAGCTCAGTATGACTTATTTAATAAGCTCGGTATGACTTATTTATATATATATATATATATATATATATATATATATATATATATATATATATATATATATAAGAAACTCGGTATGACTTATTTAATAAGTCATACTGACTGTTTATATATATATATATATATATATGTCATATTGATCCATTTCTTTTATAGTAAATTAATTCTACTTAATTTAATTAGTTAATTTATAAATTAAATTAAATTCAACTTGAATTAATTTAATTAGATAAATTAAATAATAAATTAACATTTGATAGTAGAATTAAAATACTATCTATACTCGCATAGCCGTGCTGTCAGTCTTGAAATCTTCCCGTCTTTTCTTTGTCTTCTGATCTTGAAATCTCTTGAATTTAAATGAAGAATAAATATTATTTTTAGTTGACACACAAATGTACTGTCTGGTTCATTTGTGTCAACTAATAAATATTCTCAATTTAATAACTTTGAGTTGAGGCCTTCTGTCATTCTTCTGCTTCTGGAATCTACTTGTAGTAACCACTTGAAATCTTCTATATCTTCCGTCTTCTATAGAAGTACTACCACATTATCTATTTTCACTGACGCTTGAACATATAAATGAACTTCTTCCAGTGTTGAGTAGCAATCCTATAAAAATTCTTCTAATACTTAGATCCTTTGTGCTTAGTTGACTGTCTTCGTCTTGATTCCTGTTTGGTGCTTATTATTTACTTCTCTTTATTAGCTAGAGTTGAGTTGTCATCATTATTACAAATAGGCCTAGTCATATGCCTTTCAAATCTTAACAATCAAATTTTTATGAAAAAATGAAGTGTTTTGATGATATTTTTTCATGTTCTTTATATAAGGTATTCTTTATGGAGTGCAACTCATATATATATATATATATATATATAGTAACAATCCGGTGAAAACTTTTTAGCATGAGAACCGTGAAAATTTTCATTAAATTTTACAGAACCATAATAAAAAATACAAAATAAATATTTAGATTAACTTTTTATTATAGTTTTATAAATAAAATTATTGTTCTACATTATTTTTTTTCATTTTTTATTATAGTTCTGCAGAATTTAGTAAAAGTTTTCACGGTTCACATGTTAAAATTTTTGCAGTGGATATATATATATATATATATATATATATATATATATATATATATATATATATATATAAGAAAACTTCTTCTAAGAATGACTTTAGATAAATAATAATTTTGTATGTAAAGCTGAGTGACAAATTTATAAATATCATCCCCACCCTCTGGATTCACATAAATACCTCTTTTTTATTATTTAATTTTAGTTTAACCTCAAGCAATATTCGTGAGGTCATCCTCAGGAGTTTGAAGTCATATATATATATATATATATATATATGTATATATATATATATATATATATATATATATATATATATATATATATATATATATATATATATATATATATATATATATATAACTGTATGTATGCACACATGCAGTGTAGGGTTAATTATATCTTTATATTCGGGACATTCTCTTGAGATTTATAGATCTCAACATCTTTCCTATGCCTTAAAAACCAACTAATCTTTATCGATCGTTCATTTCGATTCCGTATTTATAGACTAGGCTTTTTATCGTGGGACGAGTAAAGAAGCTGACGTGTCTATGTAAATTGGAGGGAATCAGGAATAATATATATAAGGACTAGAAAATGACCATTTTATCCTCGTTAAACCCGTGTAATTATAAAAAATCCTAACGCCATTAAAGACAAATTGACAAATTAACAGCAGAGAGACTTTACTCAAAAAAAAAAAAGCAGAGAGACTAAGTCCTAATGGATCGTTTGGTCCGTGAATTCTAGGTATAATATATGAGTTTTGTTCATTCTAAACTCATATCTCGTGTTTGTTTAAAATTTTTTAATTTTAAAACTTATATCTCAAACCCATAAGATATGAGTTTCTGAAATGTTAGTGGGGAGGTGGGTATGAGCTGGGTGTATGAAAAATTATATCAAAAATTTATTACTTTTATTTTTATTTATAATATTAGGAATGCAAACACTGATGATTGTCAGAGAATACCAAACATAATTTATGCTGACGTCATTAGAGTTTAAGAAAGTTGTCGGTCAGAGTTTACTCTATCAGAGAATGCTCAAATCAGAGAATAACAAACCGACAGAGTTTAGCTCCAGAGTTTATCAAAAAAGGAAACAGACAAATCAGAGTCTGATTTGGATAATAAGAAGGAATTCGAGTGCACGTCTAAATTACCTTGTTAAAGCTATGCTTATCATAATCTGTTTTGTAATTGTATTTGTAGCTGTGTCTATATAAACATAGAGATAGGTTATAATTCAATGTCGAATTCATTAAGCAATAGTTTTATAACCTAGCAGCTCTTAAGAACATTATTTCTTGAGAGAGTTTTGTATTCAAGATCATTAATAATACAAAATAGTATTCTATTCTACATACTTGTGTTCATAATCGATTTACAAGCACTATTACATTCAACCCCCCTTCTGTAATAGATTGATTATTCTGGGAAATAATTGGTATCAGAGCGGGCAGTAAATTTCAAATCAAAAGATCAAATAATCATGTCTGGAAGCAAGTATGAGAGCATCAGGATTCCAATATTGAAGAAGGCTGAATACCCTACATGGAGGGTGAAGATGATGATGTTCTTAGAAGCAACTAATCATGATTACTTAGATAGAATCCATACAGGTCAGTACCTACCAACCAAACTAGTGCCTTCTACAATTGTGGAAGGAAGACAAATCCCTGAGTATTACACCCTGAAGGACACGAAAGAATGGACTAATGAAGAAAAACAGGAAGTCTTGAAAGATGCAAAGGTAAGAAATATTCTGCATAATAGTCTTGACTCTGTAATATCTAACAGGGTAATAGCATGCAAAACTGCCAAAGAAATCTGGGATGCACTGGAGGTTCAATGTCAAGGAACCAAGGAGATAAATAAAAATAGAAGATCTGCTCTAATCCAAGAGTATGAATACTTTGAGGCTAAGCAGAATGAGTCCCTCACAGATATCTATGAGAGATTTCTAACTCTGTTGAATAACTTGGCTTTGGTGGATAAAGTATATGACAATGAAGATTCAAACACCAAATTTCTGAGGGCTCTTCCAGAAGAATGAGATCTGCAGACATCCTTGATTAGAGACAGGGCTAATTTGGATGAGATGTCCTTAGATGAAGTTTATGGCAAATTGAAAACTCATGATCTGGAGTTACAGCAAAGAAGAAATAGAAAAAGTAACAAGGCAAGATCTATTGCTTTGAATGTTGAAGCCAAGATTGAAGAACCAAAAGAAAATGTGCTTAAGGCTTCAATAAGGAAAGGGAAAGAAGTAGTACTCCAAGAAAGCAGTGAATCAGAGTTTGAGGCAAACTCTGATGTAAACTCTGATAATTCTTCAGACTTTGACATGATGGAGATATTTGCCATGTTTGTCAAAAGCTTCAAGAAATACAAAAAATTTAGGAAGCAAGGAAACTTTCAGAAGAAGCATAGTGAGTCAGACAAGAAAGACAGATTCAGAAAAAGAGAAGATAGAGATGGAAAATCAAAAACTCTTGATAAATCAAAGGTCAAGTGTTACAAGTGCAACAAGATGGGACATTTTGCTACTGAGTGCAGAAGCAAGGAATCTGGGAAAGCTCTCATCACATCAAAGAAAGATTGGATGAATTCCTCAGACTCTGAAGAAGAAACTAACGATGCTCTCATGGCAAACTCTGATTCTCCCATCTTAAACTCTGACAAGGTACCAAACTCTGTTTTCAATTTTGATACTGAAGATATTCATGAATTAAAGTCTTTTCTTAGAAATCTGCATGTTAGCTTTAAGTCACAATCTCTTGAGAATGAAAGATTAAAATCTGAAATACAAACTCTGAATGCTAGGAATGACTTTCTTGAAACTGAACTTGTACATATGCTTAGCTTTAAGAAAGACTATGAGAATGCTATACACATGCAAACTCAGTTAGAAATACAAGTCACATATTTGAAATCTGAGATAGCTAAGGAAAAAGAGACCTTCAGAGTTTGGACAAACTCTGGTAAGAAGGTCCAACAAATGCTTTCTGAAAAGAATTGGACATCTGCCTTAGGTTATGAATCTGATAAAGAAATTCACACTAATTCACACATAAAAGGAACATTGAGTGAACCTGTGAAGTTTGTTAGAGCTACTGATAATAAGAAAACTCTCCCTGAATGCTCTAAAAACAATAGTGTGCTAGACTCTAAAAAGGTGAATGTAGGGTTACTTTCTCATAAGCAACTTAAAGAAAAGTTGAAGGCAGTTATTAATAAATCTAAAAAGGTAAAAAGAAATAGGAATGGTAAAGTAGGAATTACTAAGGAGAATAACTACATGAATATCCCTGATGTTCCTAGGAAAACCTGTTTACCTGTGGAAATTCTAATCACCTTGCTATTGACTGCAAACAAAAGAAAAAGAAAGAACCTGAAAGACCTAGGTTTGAGGCTAGAAAACAAACAAGATACAATCCCTGTTTTCACTGTGGTAGTTTATGGCATTCCATTTATACATGCAAAGAATATCATAATTTGTATTACAATTCTTATGAACCACAACCTCAAATAAATATTTCTCCAAAACATACTGTCAAGCAAATATATGTGATAAAGTCTGATAAAAGGAGTGTAAACTCTGATAGTACAAACTCTGATCATGTAAACTATGTTAACACAAACTCTGACAAAAGAACTTCTGCTGCAAAAGTTAACAAGTTTTTAAAGAAAGGACCCAAACTAGTTTGGGTCCCCAAACCTTCTAATTAAATTGCATTTACTGATTGCAGGGAAACAGGAAAAACATTCTAGTAATTGATAGTGGATGTTCTGCACATATGACTGGAAATAAATCCCTGCTTTCAGAGTTTGAGGAGAAGGCTGGCCCAGCAGTATCTTATGGAGATGGCAACATAGGAAGAACACTGGGATATGGCAACATTGTGATTGGAAATGTCATCATTGAAAATGTAGCTCTGGTTGAAGGACTCAAACATAATCTGCTAAGTGTGAGTCAAATGACAGACAGAGGTTATTCTGTGGAATTTCATGGAACTCATTGTGAAGTGAAAAGCAAGCTGAATGGGAAAATAGTCCTTATTGGCCACATACATAACAATTTATTTGAAGCTAGCTTGGATGTTAATTATGATGGTCCCTTAACCTGTCTACTAGGAAAGGCATCACCAATGGAAAGCTGGAATTGGCACAAGAAGTTGTGTCATTTGAACTTTGGAAACATTAATGAATTGGTGAAGAAGGACCTAGTTAGAGGTCTTCCAAAAGTTCAATTTCATCCTGATGGACTCTGTGACTCATGTCAAAAGGCCAAACAAAAGAGGACATCTTTCAAGAGCAAAACTGAAAATTCAATTGATCAACCTTTTCATCTATTGCATCTTGATTTATTTGGTCCAGTTAACATAATCTCCATTGGAAAGAAGAAATACACTCTAGTGATAGTTGATGATTTCACTAGATTTACTTGGGTGTACTTTTTGCATAAGAAGGATGAAACTGCAGAAACAATTATTGATCATATTGCAATGATTGAGAATGGATCAACTCACAAAGTAAAGAATCTAAGGAGTGAGAATGGAACAGAGTTTAAGAACTCTACAATGGAGGAATTCTGCTCAACAAAAGGTATTACTCAACAATTCTCAGCACCTGGTACACCTCAACAAAATGGTGTAGTTGAAAGAAAGAACAAAACTTTAATAGAAGCTGCCAGAACAATGCTAGAAGGAGCAAAGCTACCTACTTACTTTTGGGCAGAAGCTGTGAACACTGCATGCATCACTCAGAATTGTTCTTTAATAAACAAACATGGAATGACTCCATATGAATCTTTGAAAGAAAGAAAGCCAAATGTCAAGTACTTTCACATCTTTGGAAGCAAGTGTTTTATTCTCAAAACACATCCTGAACAATTGAAGAAGTTTGAACTTAAAGCAGATGAAGGAATTTTTGTTGGATATGCAACAACTTCAAAAACCTCTTCAAGGGCATTCAAAGTATTCAACTTAAGGACAAGGACAATCATGGAATCAATTAAAGTCTCCTTTGATGAAGGAAAGATAGATGGGTTACATGATAAAGATGCTCAGGAAACTTTGAGATTTGAGAATGAACTGCAGAAAATAAACTCTGTTGAACCAAACTCTGACGAGATAAACGCTGATCAACCAAATACTGGTGAGGTAAACTCTGATTCTTTAAACTCTGATTCAGAAATGATTGAAATCGAAATTGAAGATACTGCACATGTTGAGGGGGAGCAACATCAATCACATACTGACATTGGAGATCAAAACACAATTATTGAAATATCAGAGTCTAACCAAACTCTGAACAACACAAACTCTGAAACCCTAAACTCTGATCATTCAAACTCTGAGACCACAAACACTGAGACCTCAATCTCTGATAATTCAAACTCTGAGTACATAAACTATAAGACATCAAACACTGATGAAAACACATCTTCAGGGGGAGGATCATCATTTACAGAAGGATCATTCTATGAAGGCACAGATCATGGGGGATCATCTAGTTCAAGGAACTTTCCACATCCAAGGAAATGGACCAAAGATCACACACCTGATTTAATTATAGGTGATCTGGAAAGTGGAATAAAAACAAGAAAAGCTACTCAGAATGAATGTCTATTTCATAGTTTTCTTTCACAAACAGAACCAAAGAAGGTTGAAGATGCTTTGAAAGATGTAGATTGGATTACTACAATGCAGGAAGAATTGAATGAGTTTGAAAGGAATGAAGTTTGGACCCTAGTTCCAAGGCCAAAGAACAGATCTATTGTTGGCACAAAATGGGTATTCAGGAACAAGACAGACTCTGATAGGATAATTACAAGAAACAAGGCAAGACTGGTAGCCAAAGGTTATTCTCAACATGAGGGGATTGATTATGATGAAACCTATGCTCCTGTAGCTAGACTTGAGGTAATCAGAATTTTTTTTGCTTATGCCGCAAATAAGAAATTCAAGGTCTACCAGATGAATGTTAAAAGTGCATTTTTAAATGGTGAACTTGAAGAAGAAGTCTATGTTGAACAACCACCTGGCTTTGTCAATCCAAAATATCCAAATCATGTCTACAGACTGGATAAAGCTTTATATTGACTAAAGCAATCACCAAGGGCCTGGTATGAAACTCTGGCTCTATTCTTACTTGAAAATGGTTTCACTAGAGGAACAATTGATAAAACCTTGTTTTATAGAACTCAAGGTAAGGATTTATTATTGGTTCAAATATATGTTAATGATATTATATTTGGTTCCACTAATGAGAAACTCTGTGAAAGATTTTCAAAGCTAATGCAGTCCAGGTATCAAATGAGCATGATGGGAGAATTGAGTTATTTTCTAGGTTTACAAGTGAAACAGACTGAGGAAGGCATTTTCATTAATCAGTCCAAATATACAAAGAATTTACTAACTAAATTTCAAATGCAAGATTCTGCATCTGCTACAACTCCTATGGCTACTGCAACAAAGCTTGATCAAGACACTGAAGAACCTGTTGATATTACTGCATACAGAGGAATGATTGGTTCTCTACTTTATTTGACTGCAAGTAGACCAGACATCATATTTGCCACATGTCTATGTGCTAGATTTCAAGCAAATCCAAGAGCACCTCATTTGATTGCTGTGAAAAGGATTTTCTGATATCTCAAGGGCACTGCTAATCTTGGCTTATGGTATCCTAGGGAGTCTGATTTTAAGTTAATAGGCTATTCAGATGCTGACTTTGCAGGATGCAAGATTGACAGGAAAAGCACAAGTGGCAGTTGTCAATTTTTAGGTGGAGGACTTGTGTCATGGCAAAGCAAGAAACAGAAATCAATTTCAACATCAACTGCAGAGGCTGAATATATTGCTGCAGGAAGCTGCTGTGCACAGATCTTATGAATGAGAAATCAATTGTTAGACTATGGTTTGAAATTTTCAAAAATTCCTATTTATTGTGATAACCAAAGTGCTATTGCAATGACAGGAAATCCAGTCCAACATTCTCTGACAAAGCACATCAGTATCAGATATCACTTCATAAGGGAACATGTGGAGGAAGGCACAATTGAATTACATTTTGTTCCTACAGATCAACAGTTAGCAGATATATTCACCAAACCTTTGCCTGAAGCAACATTTAACAGACTGGTTTTTGAATTAGGGATGGTGACAAGTGGCTCAACTTAGCAAGTTTCAGACACTCAGAGTATTTGTCAGAGTATGGGGTAAACTCTGATCAATGAAGCATCTAATCTCTGATCGCTAGTTATCAGTATTTATGGTAAACTCTGTCAGAGTGTGGTAAACTCTGACAGTACATACTAAACTCTGACTCATATAAACTCTGATCTGTAAACTCTGATTAAGTGGTAAACTCTGAGATAATATTTATGACATCTTATTTTATTTTGTGACATCATAATTATTATTCTCTGATTGGATTTGTAATAAGGCGCGTGTTTCTCAGGATTGACGGTTCATATCATTACACAGATACACACATACATATGCTGTATTTTGATACTTGTATTAATTATTATTGCACCAATCATTTTATGCCATGTGTCCCACTACTAGGTTTATGCAATTGAGGGGGAATACTTTAATTCATTTTTATTTTGAATTAATCACCTGCATCTTATTTTCTCTCTTTCTCTCTCGTTTCATCAAACCCTAATTGTTATTCACTCTTCAAACCTCAAAACATCAATGGCTTCTAAAGGTGTTAATTTTCAAAATTATTCTTTTGCCGCAACAAACTACATCTCTCTACTATCTAAGGATGAAGCACCTCAGGATTTTCATGTGATTCAGGATTTTCTGCAGAACAGTTACATTGGGTACGCACTTCAGGAACCCATGAATTTCTCAGCTCAATCTCTGCTCAAAATCTGGTCAACTGCAAAGTTTAACAACGCTGGTGATGATGAAGAGCCAGTCATAACATTCAAATGCAATGGCACTCATTCAATAACTCCTGCAGTGGTTCATCAAGCTCTTAATCTTCCAAGAGTGGCTGTATATGATAATATAGTCAGTGATGATCAAATCAAGGAATTCTTCAAGGAAATAGGCTATGGAGGAAATTTGTCTAAGTTGGGGAGTCTTACAAGGCCTCATCTTCGAAGAGAATGGAGTTTCTTCTTCGACTGCATTACAAGGGCTTTCACTGCCAAATGCACAAACTTTGATGCAATTCCGCAGCTGTCTCAACAGATTGGGTATTCTCTGACCCACAATTTAAATTTAAATTTTCCTTGTTTAATCATTAGGCAATTAGCTAGTAAGATTAATGATGATGCTCACACTATCTATTTTTCTAGATTTTTATAATTAATCTTTAATGTTTTGTTTCCTGATGTAAAGTTTGAGAATGATCAGAATTTAGTTAGTTTTAGCATGAATAAGCGAATTTTTGCTGATCTAACCAGGAAAGATGCAAAGAAAGGTAATTTGTCTCAACTGTTTTATCCCACATGGGTCAGGCTTCTCTTACATCAGAGAATGCCTACTGTGTATGAGAAGGAGTTTTTGTCAGTGACTACGAATCAGAGTTTAGCAATCTCTGACTCTAACCCAAGTCAAAATCTAAACACTGATTCCAATACACATTTGCCAACCTCTACAGTCTTTCAAAAGGCTGTAGTTGAAAAACGCACCTCTCAACAGCATGGCCAAAACAGAAGAAAGGGAAAATCAGTTAAAGAATCTTCTCCTAAAAAGAGAAAATTGGTTGATTGAAATACAAATTCTGATGAAGGTTTTGTGTTTAAAGCAAGAACAATAGTTGCCCAGGTCTCTGAGACTTCTCCTCAGACAGAACCAGTTCTTCCAATTCCTGAGAAGAAGAAGAAGAAGAGGAGAAGATTAGTCAGGATTACAGACTCTAATGCTGCAAACACTGAAGGGATAAACTCTGATGCAGCCATAAACTCTGACGTCCTAATCTCTGACCAGCGAAACTCTGATAGACCTGTAAACACTGAAGCACCAAACTCTGAGAATTTGGTAAACCCTGATGATTTGATAAAATCTAGTGAAACTGCTCCAGTTCTAGTATCAGATTCTCCTACAAAGTCACCAAAACAAATTATAAAGGAGATATCTTATGAAAGAGCAAGGGAGCTGGCTGAAATCGTAAGAAAAGAAATGGAGGCACAAAAATCAAAATCAACTTCAGCCTCTCCAAGTTCAAAGCTCTTTTCAAGAAAGAAGAAGAAAGTAAATTCTGGCCAGGACACACAAGAACCTACTTCTCAAAGTTAGGTAGAAGTCATTGAAGGGCCAGGTACACAAGAACCTGTTGTTCAACGTTCAACAGAAGCCACAGTTCCAGCAGATGAAGCCAGCAATGATCAGGAGTACAACCCACAAGAACCTTCTGCTCAAAGGGTTGAAGAAGTTGTTAATGCTCCAGTCACACGAGAAGCATCCAATCAAAGTTTGGATGCAGGCACCCACACAAATTTAGAAGATCTTGCTATTGCTGATGCTGAAGGCCAATCTTTGGTAGAGTCAAGCCCACAAGAACCTTCACCTCAAAGTGGTGAAGCAGCTAAAGATCTGACTCAGGTCCCACAAGAACCAATCATCCCTTTTCTGATTAAAGACCAAGACTTACAAGTTAGACAGACAAACTCTGATGCTATCTTCGTGCAACCAATCTCTGCACTGCCCATGGAGACTCCATCCACAAAAGATCACGGTATAAACTCTGATTTTTCTTCAGAATTTACATTCTCTGATTGCCTAAGTTCAGAATTTATATTTCCTACATTTACTGCTGGAATGATCATGGATAGTCCTGAAAAGGATACCCCTATTCATGTGACTACAGATATCCTTTCTCAGCCACCTCTTATTTCTGTAGGACATTGTGTTTTGAACCTTTCTAGTGAGTCTGAGGTAAAATGTGTGGAAAACAGAATTAATGAGAGGCAGACACTGGATCTGGCAAAAGGAGAGGTAGAATTGAGAAAGAAGTTAGTTACTTCTAGTGACCAAAATCTAACTATTCAAAGTTATGATATGTGTGATGTGAGAAGTAATGAGATTACTTTAAAAAATCAGAGTGATTTAGGTTGTTCTGTTACTCTTGCAGGTACTCAGAGTTTACCTGTTCTTGCAAACTCTGATGCTGTGCTAAACACTGATGAAGTTTTAAACTCTGATGGGAAGGACACAAACTCTGATGATGTGATTTTTGCTGATGAAGAAGTAGCAGATCTATCAATTCCCTACTCTCAAAGATATAACACCAAACAATGGCCTGTCAATGCTCATGATGCTCATGAGAGATTAAGGATGGCTTATCCTGATTATATGCTGGTGGAGGAGCTCAAAGGAGAAATTGAAGCTGCTCTAGATGTAGAAGGTGTGAGAAGGGATTTCAGTTCCAAAACAAGGTCATCAGATGAAGATTTTCTTACCTCTCACAAACAAGATATCTGGGATTCATCTTGGAAGTTTCCAGAGAGAGAAATTTCATGGCCTCATGTTCTTGCATTAATCAATAAAGCTGACAAGGAAATATCCTCTGATGAACTGAAGACAATTCTGAAAGCCTCTACTATAATGTCCAAGGGACTTCAACATGAAGTTAAGGAACTGAAAACATCTGTCGGGAAAAATTCTATCCTTGTTGAAACTGTTGTTTCCTCATCTCAACATTCTTTGGAAGCAAAACTTAAAACTTTTTCCGCCAAACAGGATAAATTGGAATATGAAGTTACCAATCTTTCTGCCTCTGTCAGTTCTATGCAAGGTATGCTACATACAATTGTCGAGATTCTTACTGTTAAAACAGGACATGATGTCAGAAAGGGGGAGAAGGGTTCAGACAAATGCAAGGAGGATGTAATTCTAAAGTCTGACAAACCTGATGATAAAGATCAAGGGAGTCATAAGGATGGGAAGCAAACTCTGAAGCAGCAAACTCTGATTGGACAAACTCTAACAACCTCACAAACTCTGATGACATCAAAGACTGATATAAACTCTGACAAGCAAACTCTGATAAATGCTGATTTGGAATTAGCAAAAAGGCTTGAAGAAGAAGAGGAGCCTGAGAAGATTGAAGAACAAAACTTAAAGGATGCAGAACTGGCAAAGAAAATGTTTGAAGAAGAACATCCAGGAATGGATCCAGTTGCTGTGGAAGCTGAACTGAAGAAGTCTGGAAATAAAAATGCTCAAGTCAAGAAGAAGAGAAAATATGTGAAAAAGGCTCCAGTTCAAAAGAAGAAACCAGAATCTAAGCCTAGTCAAATCAAAACTGTTGAAACTCCTAAGCAAATTGATCAACCAAAACAAGTCTCAGAAATTCAAACAAGATCATCCTCAAGAACTCAACAAAAAGCTCAAACTAAACCACAGACACCTCTTACTATGCTGGGAATAACATTTCTACCAGGTGGATCAAGTTTTGATGGTGAAGAAGAAGACCATCAGCAATCTCTGATCAGAAAGAAAAAGACTGAACCTCTGTGGACTACAACTCAAAGTCTGATTCTCAATGCCAGACTTGGTAAAAATAAGGGTGGTATTGGTGATCCTAAAGCCAAAATCTACAGAGGTGAAGCAAATATTTTCAGTGATCCTTTTTCTTTAAAGCAAAATCCTAAGGAAGATTTGACCCAAGAGCATCTTGGCAAATTGATATCTGTCAACATAGTTAAAGATATTGTTGATGGAGCTCAAGCTAAGGAGAAGCTTCTATATTTTCTAGAAGATGGGAGAGTTTTGAAGATTGTTGAAGAAAAACTGACTGATAAAGCATCTCAAGAACTTGAACATGTTCTGTATCTGCTCAATGATGTAAATGAAGCAACATCTAGGTGGAGGAAAATTCTTGAAGGAATGATTGCTGAGAAGAAGAAGAATGAAAGATTAATGATGATAAAGTCTGAAGATTATGAGTTTGGGTACTTGCTTGAAGATGGAACAAAAAGAGCAATGAGAAAAGGGGATGCAAAGGTCAAGATGGTGTTAGGGATTCCTACACTAATTTTAAATCCTGATGGCATGAAGACCTGTTGCATTGTCTTGGATGAAAGGATGGAGAGGTCATCAATTTATGCTCTAAGGGCTGCAACATTTCAAATAGATGATTCTTCTTAGCACATGAAAGAATTGAAGGAGAAGCTTGTTGATCTACTAAGAAAGGCTGAAGAAAAGCTTCTGAATCAATTTCTCAAAGAAGATTTCTCTTATAGAAGAATCTGAATCTGAAAGGGTAAACAAACTCTGATGCATTTGTCTTGTATTTCTGACATCATAAGTAAAATTTATGTTTTAAATATTAAAGCATAAATTGGGGGAGATTGTTAGGAATGCAAACACTGATGATTGTCAGAGAATACCAAATAGAGTTTATGCTGACGTCATCAGAGTTTAAGGAAGCTGTCGGTCAGAGTTTACTCTATCAGAGAATACTCAATCAGAGTTTACTCTAACAGAGAATGCTCAAATCAGATAATAACAAACCGACAGAGTTTAGCTCTAGAGTTTATCAGAAAAGGAAACAAACAAATCAGAGTCTGATTTGGATAGTAAGAAGGAATTCGAGTGCAAGTCTAAATTACCTTGTTAAAGTTATTCTTATCATAATCTGTTTTGTAATTGTATTTGTAGCTGTGTTTATATAAACACAGAGATATGTTATAATTCAATGTCGAATTCATTAAGCAATAGTTTTATAACCTAGCAGCTCTTAAGAATATTATTTCTTGAGAGAGTTTTGTATTCAAGATCATTAATAATACAAAACAGTATTCTATTCTACATACTTGTGTTCATAATCGATTTACAAGCACTATTACATTCAACCCCCCTTCTGTAATAGATTGATTATTCTGGGAAACATATAAAATTACCATGTTAATTTTAAAATAAAAATTTATAATGATGTTTTTTAATATTTAATAAATAATTAATTTCAAAAAAATATATTTAATAAATAATAGTGATTTATTTTTCATATTAACTGCATATATATATTTTTATTTATTAAAAAATATATTAAATTAACAAATTCATTCCAACATTCAACCAGACACATGATATCAAGAATGATATTTCATATACATAACACCTTAACCCAATTCGTGATTCGTGATTCGAACCCGATACTCTTACATGAACCAAACGACCCCTATTCTGTTTTGAAAAAATAATAGTCATCACATTAGTTAGTATAATAATTTAGTCAACAAAATAAAAAATTATTAAATATCATCAAATACAATTTAATCTTAAAAAAGCACAGTAAAATTTTACAAACCATTTTTCTTATTTTTGAAAGAAAATAGCCTAACCATCAGCTGATAAATAGCCTACCCATTTTTCTTATAATTCACTTGTTACATAATGTAATGGAGTATAGCAATTCGCAAACTCAGCAGTTCGGCCCAATTGGATTTTAGTTCTGAGCTTTGAATATTTTGTCCTATGTAAGTCGTCACTCTCCTCAATACAATTTCTAAATTTTCCCGGCACAAAACCCCACTCTCGAATTTCAGAATCTTGATTTTCCGGTGCTGGAAAAAACATCAAAATACTTACAATTCTTGTATCTACAACAATGCATTCATTTCTCTTGTGGGGTTTTGTGATGTTTCTTCTGTCCTTAATATTTTCATCTTTTTCCATCCCTTTCTACCCCACAAACAATTTAACTCTTTTTGGAGATGCCCATTTTACAAACAATTCCATTACTCTCACTCAAGAAACCAATTGTTTATCTTCTTCTTCAAATTCTTCAAATGGGATTGGAAGAGCTTTTTATGTGTCCCCAGTTAGGTTTCTTGATGTTTCAAGGAATGTAA
Source organism: Oenanthe sinensis (assembly GCA_028671895.1). NCBI lineage: Eukaryota > Viridiplantae > Streptophyta > Magnoliopsida > Apiales > Apiaceae > Oenanthe > Oenanthe sinensis. The sequence goes on from JAPMAC010000209.1 coordinate 16,118,048, forward strand.
CTGCATCTTTTTCTTGTAAGTTCTCATTTACAATCACCTCTTCTTCTCCTTCTTGTCCAGTTGGTTATGGCATTGCCTTTTTTATCACTTCGAATTCGGGGGTTTTTAGTGTCTCTAATGGCTTCATGGGCCTGCCTAATGAGGTTTCTGATCCTCGAGATTCATTCATTGCTGTTGAATTTGATACATATTTTGACTCTTCTCTTGGAGATATTAATGGGAATCACATTGGGATTGATGCGAGTACGATTCTTTCGGTTGATTCTGTTGATGTAACTTCACTAGGTTTTGATCTTAAGAGTGGGAATAAAATGACTGCTTGGATTGAGTTTAGAGATTCGGTAAAGAAACTTAAGGTTTGGCTTGGAGAAGACTATGAGGTTAGGCCTTCAGAGTGCTGTTCTTGAATCAGTAATTGACCTTTCTAAGCACTTGAAGGAGTTTATGCATGTGGGTTTTTCCGCGTCTAATGGGAGAGGTTCAGCTGTTCATGTTGTTGATCAGTGGAGATTTAAGACTTCCAGGGTTGCCTCTTCGACGTTGCCAGTGGAATCGGTTCAAGAAGAGGAGTGTTTGGTTTGTTGGCCAGGAGACACTAGGAGTGAAGATGATCAAGTCTCTGACTTCCGTCATAGAGATAGAAGGGAACTTCAAATTGCACTTGGATTGGGAGGTTTAGCACTTTTTGTTATATCGGTGCTTGCGATTCTTTGTTTGTTTTATGTTTTTATGGTAAAGAGGAAAAGCACGATTCCTAGAGATTGTAGTGAAGGTCAAAGTAGTAGATTTCAGGGAAATAAAATACCGAAAAGATTGTCACTGACTGAAATTAGATCAGCTACTAAGGGTTTTAATCAGAACAAAATTATTGGTGAAGGAGCATCGGCTGTTGTTTATGAAGGGGCTCTGCCTTCTTGTGGAACTGTGGCAGTTAAAAGGTTTAGTGAGGTTAAACGAATTGGTAATTTGCGTAATCCGTTTAGTAATGAGTTTGGCACAATGGCAGGATGTTTAAGGCATAAGAATTTAGTTCAACTTCAGGGATGGTGTTGTGAGAAGAATGAGCTAGTTTTAGTTTATGAATACATGCCTAATGGAAGCCTTGACAGAATCCTCCACTTGCGTACTCATGCCACTAAACTTCTTACGTGGGAGCGAAGAATGAATATAATTCTTGGTGTCGCTTCTGCTCTTGTATATCTACATGAGGACTGTGAGAGGCAGATAATTCATAGAGATGTGAAGACTTGTAACATCATGCTTGATGCTGACTTGAATGCCAAACTTGGAGACTTTGGTTTAGCAGAAGTTTACGAGCATAGTTGTCGATCAAGAGACGCAACTTTACCAGCTGGAACTATGGGATATCTTGCTCCTGAGTATGTTTACTCTGGCGTTCCAACTGTAAAAACAGATGTTTACAGCTTCGGTGTGGTGGTTCTTGAGGTGGTGTCCGGGAAGAGGCCTGTGGATGATAATGGAATTGTGTTGGCTGAATGGGTATGGGATTTGTGGGAGAAGGGGAATGTAGGTCAGGCTGTGGATCCGAAACTGATGGGGCATTTTAGGAAGGTGGAGATGGAGAGGGTTCTTGTCGTAGGACTTTCGTGTGTGCACCCAAATTATGAGAAGAGGCCTACAGTGAAGGAAGCTGCACGGATGATGAAAGGCGAAATGCCACTTCCCAATTTACCAGCAAAGAAGCCAACAGTCAAAATTCGATCTGCTTTGCCCAGGGGAAGTGAAGAGATACTGAGGTTTGGTGATGAGGTGAGTGACACACCATGGGCAACCCCTAAAACTCATTTTAGCAGGTTCTAAATAGATAACATGGCTGGCCTATCCTACAGATTGTAAGATTTAGTCTCTGTTGCAACTCAGTTCTTTTATTGGTATCAGTAAATTTCTAAGTTTTCAGAGGTCACTTGTAATAACTACACAGTATTTCATTATTTTCATGAACATTCATATTCTAACTGTAGCAGTAAATATAAAATCATTCTGGTGAAATATTTATGCGAAGTACTTGTGTTGTTATAGTGTACCCAAAGAAAAGGCTAATTCACAAATCAGCAACTACTTGATGGTCCTCTGGTTAACATTATCAATCCAAGAACGTGGGTGATACTGTAGTTTGAAATGTGTATTTTTTATGGAATATTATGATTGTTGTCTGATGTATCTGAGTCCTTAACTGATTAATTGATAGACGGACCTATCTCAATTAATCGGAGTTTGGATCAAAAAAGCTTTTTTTAAAAATCGGTCGAGATGGAAAAAATCAGTAAAAAATTGGTTGAAACAGGGTAAAATAGGTAAAAATTATTATTTTTTTAAAAAAGTTAAAATTTTAAAAAAAAAATAATTAATATTTTTTATTACAAATTTACAATAAATATGGGTTATATGACCCTAAATTCTTTATAAATTTCAAATACTCTCTCAAATTCCTAATAATTATATATATATATATATATATTATGTAATAACTAATCAGATTAGTTATTAAATAATGATTATTAAGTATAAACCACTTATTTGTTAATAATAAGTGGTTTTTTCGTAAATTTTAACATCTAAATATGTATGGATTAATTATATATGATATTTTTTCATTATAATTTGTTAATAGTTTTGAAAATGTTTAAATATAATTATATATTATTATTTATTAAATTAAATTATTTCTGATTAATGCTCCAATTAATCAATCTGATTAATTACCAATTACCCGATTAGTCACCGGACGATACCATAAAGTACCATCTAATTCTGATTCCAACACTATTTATGTAAATTACATAAACTTTCGGACAATTACATAAACATAATCTAATTTAAATGCAATAGATGAAATGCAGGGGAACTGAAAGAAAAATTGTAGAGAGTTAAAATCAAAAATTTCATCACAATATAAATCAACCCTTAATATGAATATACATTGTCGAAAATTCTCAAACACTCTTTATCGTTTAAATTATTTCAACAACCTTCTGGTGTTTCTTCTTCTTCTCTCCGCTACCAATTGAGCTCTTCCTTCTCATGCTAAAAATTCAAACTTTATATCTCACGACGCCATTAATTCACTTAAATCTTATGTTTCTCTGCTCCAAGTCACTTTTGGCCCTAAAATATTATTTCTCTTCTTATTTTTACTGTTTTAAGTCCTCCCCCTCTCTTTCTCCCTCTCTCAGAACTATGTATAATTCCAATAAACTTAAATAATACACCTATTGACTATAAAGGAGAATTTGGGAATTACTACTTTGCTACTTTCATTTGATTTTTATCGAATAAAAGAGGAAGCTCTAGTTGAAGTAAACTAAATGTTTTTTAGTTGTTACTGTTATTCTTATCTTGTTTGGTTAACTTTTTTTAGTATTGTACAGTTGCCCAATGCAGAGAACTCATTTATAACTTTCACTGCAAATAATTCTTGTCAATATAAATACATTCTGGTTAACCCTCGGAAGTTGAAAGCTGCTATTGCAGGATTTTCTCAAAGTAGGTGTTAGTAATCTGTTTCATACTTATTGTAATATAATTTATTTGAAATGGTTTTCTTTCAAATTAATTTGAATGCTTAAGTAGCTTTTCTAGATTTCAATTTATAAGAAAAAATTTGTTGAAATTATTTATTTTAATATTTTTGAAATAACATTTATAATTGTTAAAGTTATTGTATACATAAAATTTAAAATAAATGTTATATGTATATCAACATGCTCAATATACTTGTCAATGTAACTCTTCGGATTTGTTCAAAATTTAAATTTTTAAGGAAAAAATTATTGAAAATATTTTTTAATGTTTTTAAATAAATTTATCTTTATTAAAATCATAGTGTTTATAAAACATAAAAAAAATCATACAATTTGGAGTTGGTATTTTAAGGCTTAACATGCCTGATCCATTTAGCGCTGTGATAATTTTGTTTTTTTGTCATTTTTATATCCATATTCTTATGACTTTATTGCTAACTTGATTATGTACTGTTAATTTGTTAGATTTATTATGTTTTCGATGATTATTCTTTGGTATATAATTTTTTCGTAAAAAATGAATGATCAAAATAAAAAATGTATGTTTCAAGAATTTAGTACTATGATTTTTCCTCTTATATACTGTCAGAATAGATTGGACAATAATAAAAAAGAGAAATAATTTAAATAAAAAATGCAATTAGATGAGGTTAAAAAGATATATTATGTTCCCAAATAAATAACTATTATAGAAGGAGGGTTGAATATAATAGTACCAAATAATCGATTAAAAACACAAATATGAACAGCTTTGTATTAATGAATAAACTGAATACAAAACTCTCTCAAGAAAAATAATATTCTTAAGAGCTGCTAGGTTATGAATAATATGACTTGAATGAATTACTTAATGTAAACCTATTTCTGTGTTTATATAGACACAGTTACAAATCCAACTACAAAACAGATAATGATAAGAATAGCTTGCATAAGGTAATAGACTTGTATTTGAATTCCTTCTTCACTATCCAAATCATATTCTGATTTGTCTGTTTCCTTCTTTAACAAACTCTGATTGTAAACTCTGTCGGTTTGATAATCTCTAATAGATCATTCTCTGTTAGAGTAAACTCTGTCGACAGCTTCATAAACTCTGATGACGTCAGCATAAACTCTGTTTGATATTCTCTAACAGCATCAGTGTTTGCATTTCTAACAATCTCCCCCAATTTATGCTTTATAAAGTAAAACATAAATTTCACTTATGATGTCAGAAATATTGAGACAAATGCATCAGAGTTTGCATCTTTCTGCTTGACTTAAATTATTTTGTATGAGAAGTCTTCTTTCAGAAATTTGTCCAGTAGCTCCTTCTCAGCATTCTTCAACAACTCACTCAGCTTCTCCTTCAACTCTTTCATTTGATCAGAAGAATCATCAATTTGGAATATTACAGCTCTCAAGTTGTATATTGATGTCCTTTTCATTCTGTCATCCAGAGGAATGCAACAGGCTTTCTTTCCATCAGGATTTAATATAAGTGTAGAAGTTCCTAACACCATTTTAACCTTTGCATCTCCTTTAGCCATTGCTTTCTCAGAGTCATCTTCAAGCATGTATCCTGGTTTATACTCCTCAGAGTTTACCATAAGCAGCCTCTCATTCTTCTTTTTCTCATTAACCACTCCCTCCAGAATTTTCACCCATCTAGATGTAGCTTCATCTTCATCATCCAGGAGATAAAAAACATATTCAAGTTCCTTGGATGACTTGTGAATTAGGTCTTCTTCAGAAATCTTCATTATTCTCCCATTCTCCAAGAAATATAGCAGTTTCTCCTTTTCTTGAGCACCATAAAAAATGTCCTTTGCTATGTTCACATATATTAACTTGTCCGAATGTTCTTGATTCAAATCTTCCTCAGGCTTGTCTTTCAATGAAAAAGGATCTCTGAATGTATTTGCTTCACCCCTGTAGACTTTAGCTTGTGAATCACCAATACTACCCTTGTTTTTTCCAAGTCTGGCATTGAGAGTCAGAGTTTGAGTTTGTGTCCACAGAAGATCAGGCTTTTTCTTTCTGATAAGAGTTTGTTGTTCCTCTTCTTCATCTTCAAAACTTGATCCACCTGGGAGAAATGTTGTTCCTGACATAGTAAGAGGAGTTTTTGATTTGGCTAGAGCTTTCTTCTGAATTGTAGTTAACTTTTTTTGAATTGCAGGAGTTGGTTTTGCTTGAACTTCAACAGGTTTGTCTTGAGCAGGTTTAGATACACTCTTCCTTGCTTGAGTTGGTGCTTTCCTTTGTACTGGAATTTTCTTTGTTCTTACATTTCTTTTCTTCTGGACTTGAGCATTGTCAGTACCAGATTTCTTCAATTCTTTCTCTACAGCAACTGGATCCATTCCTGGATTTTATTCTTCAAACAACTTTCTTGCCAGTTCTGCATCTTTTAAGTTTTTCTCTTCAATTTTCTCAGGCATTTCTTCTGCTTCAAGCCTTTTAGCTAACTCAATGTCAGCATCCATCAGAGTTTTCTTGTCAGAGTTTACTCCTGAGGTTGATGGAATCAGAGTTTGAGAAGTCTTCAGAGTTTGTCCAGTCATTAGAGTTTGTTGTTGAATCAGAGTTTGCTTTCCATCCTTATGACTCCCTTGATCATTATCATCAGGTTTGTTAGAGTTTAGTACAACAACATCCTCCTTGCATTTGTCTTTAGAAACCTTCTCCCCCTTTCTGACATCATTTCCTTCTCTGATGGTCAAGATATCACAAATTGTATGCAGCATAGTTTGCATGGAAGAAACAGAAGTAGCAATATTATCAACTTTAGCTTCCAAAGCATCCTGCCTTATAGAAGCTGTTTTGAGTTTTAACTCCAAGGAAAGTTGAGAAGAAGTGACAGAATTTTGAACAAATGCACTTGTGTTGCTAACTGAGTCTTTAAGATCAGAAATATCATGGTGTAGACCCTTGGTTAACACTGTAGTAGCCTTGAGAACAGTCTTCATCTCATCAAAGTTTAGTTCAGAATCAGCCTTGTGAATGAGATCATGAACATGTGGCCATGAAATATCTTCAGTGGATAATTTCTAAGACATATCACAGATGGATTGTCTGTGAGAACTGAGACGATCTGCTTGAGATGATTTATCCTTTGTTTTCCCAGTTGCACAAATAGAAGGGGGGTTGAATACTTGTGTTCCTTTTCTGCCTGATTTAAAGTCAACTAGATATGAATTAAGAACAAAGATCAAACACAAAGATATGAATAAGTACTGTTTGTATTATTGATGATTAAATACAAAACTCTCCTAGGGTGTACACAAACCCTAGCAGCTTCTCTGTGTTTATCACAGCAACTCTCTCTATCTCTATGCTCTCACAAAATTTACTAAGATAAAGTATGCTTCGACTTCCACGCCTTTACAATTAGGTTACATAAAGTTTATATAGAGAGCTGCCTATCAACTAATAACAGAAACTAAAATTATAATAGGAATAAAATCCCTAATTATTAGTTGACAGCTTCCTATTCTGTTAAACTCTGTCGGTTGATAATCTCTGATAGAGCATTCTTTGTTAGAGTAAACTCTGACTGACAACTTCCTTAATTTTCGCTTTCCTTCCCATAGCATATCTGCAATATATTTGTTTTGATCTTCGAAGACTTTCCTTGAAACTAGCTGTTTGAATCAACCGAATACTCATCTCCTTTAAGCTTCGAGAAGTCAGGCTGTGAGCTAATCAATCGAGTACTTGTGAGACTTCTCGATTGGTAAATATCCGTTGATGATTTCTCGATCAGGAAATATCCGTTGATGACTTCTCGATTGGCTTCATCAGTCGATGGCTTATTATCAGTTGATGACTTATCGATCGATATTTATCAGTCGATTGCTTCTTGCAGATAGATATCCGTTGATTGATTCTTGCAGATAGACTGTGCTAAATCCTGTTCTAGTATTTTGTACATCATCAAATTAATATATTCCTAACATCCTTGGCACATAAATCTCTCTTTACTCCTTCAGCATCTGAGGCTGCTTCAATTTCACCCTTGAGGGTTTCAACAACCATATAGTCAGGATAGGCCATCATCAATCTCTCATGTGCATCATGGGCATTGACAGGCCATTTCTTTGTGTTGTATCTTTGAGAGTAGGGAATTGAAAGATCTGTAATTTCTTCATCTTCAAAGAGAGGCTCATCAGAGAATGTATCCTCCCCATCAAAGTTTGCAGCATTGTCAGAGTTTGGCATCTCAGAGTTTGTAGATAGACTCTGAGTACCTGCAAAAGTAACAGAACATCATAAATCACTCTTTTCTTTTAAAGTAATCTCATTACTTCTCACATCACACATATCATAAATTTTAATAGTAAGAGTTTGCTCACTAGAAGTACCTAACTTCTTTCTCATATCTACCTCTCCTTTTGCCAGAACCTGTGTCTGCCTCTCATTATTAGTTCTGTTTTCCACACATTTTACCTCAGTCTCACATGAAAGGCTCAATTCACTGTGTCCTAAAGAAATAAGAGGTGGCTGATAGAGGAGATTTGTGGTCACATGAATAGAGGTACCCTTTTCAGGACTATCCATGGTCATCCCAGCAGAAAAAGTAGGAAATATAAAGTCTAAGCTTATACTATCAGAGAATGTAAATTCTGAAGAAAAGTCAGAGTTTATACCTTGAGCAGTAGTAGATGTGGATGGAGTTTCCAAAGGCTGTGCAGAAATAGGTTGCACCAGAATTGCATCAGAGATAACCAATGGTTGTGCATCAGAGTTTGCAGATTCAGAGTTTGTTTGCAACTTCATTGCTTGGTCTACAATCACAAAATTTGGGATTGGTTCTTGTGTGACCTGAGTCAGATCAGCAGCTGCTTCATCACTTTGAGGTGAAGGTTCTTGTGGGCTTGACTCTGCCATAGATTGGCCTTCAGCATCAGCAATAGCAGAATCTTCATGAATTGTGTTTTTTCCTGCATCCAAACTTTGATTGGATGGTTCTTGTGTGGCAGGGGCCTTAACAACTTCTTCAACCCTTGGAGCTGAAGGTTCTTGTGGGTTGTACCCCTGATTCATGCTGGCTTCACTTGCTGGAACTTGTGCATCCTTGCCAAAACAAACCTACTTTTTTCTTCTTTCTTGTAAACAACCTGGATCCACCAGACACTGGAGATGCTTGACTTTTCTTTGCAGCCATTTCCTTGTTGACCTCCTAAAAAAGCTCCATCACCCTTTCATAAGAAACTTCCTTAATAATATGCTTGGGAGAGTGGACAGGAGAATCAGATACAATAACAGGAACATCTTCTCTTGCAGCATGTGCATCAATATTTGCATCACCACCAGCTAACTCAGACTCCATCACAACATCAGATTTTATGCCTTCAGAGTTTAATGGCTCAGAGTTTGGTACTGGAACTTGATCAGAGTTTAGTCGGTCAGAGTTTACAGCCTTGACCAGCCTTCTCTTTTTCTTTGCAGGTTCGGGTATGGGATTGACAGAAAATGGCTTCATGAATGGAGCAGGAGGAATCTCAAAAGCCTTCTTCACTCCCTTCTTCAAAGGAAAAACCAGACCATCATCACTATAATCAGAATCTGTATGTTCATCAATCAATTTTCTCTTCTTAGGAGATGACACTTTTACTGATTTTCCCTTTCTCTTGCTTGTGCCTTGGTGTTGAGAGGTTTGTGTTACAACTACAGTCTTTTGGGAGACTGTAGAGGTTGGCTGCAGTGTTTATTGATCAGTGTTTGGTATTTGACTTGGGTTAGAATCAGAGGGTGCTAAACTCTGATTCATAGTCACTGACAAGAAATCCATCCCATACATGGTAGGCATTCTCTAATTTAAGAAAAGCCTGACCCATGTGGGATAAAACAAGGTACAGAGTTTACCTTCAGCCTCTTTCTTTGAATCCTTCCTTGTTAGATCAGAAAATATTCTCTTATTCATACAAAAACTAACTAAACTCTTATCATTCTCAAAAGTTACATCCAGCAATAGATAGGAGAAAATTAGCTGTAAAAATCTAGCAAAGTAAACTGTATATGTATCATCATTTATCTTGCTAGCTAATTGCCTAATAATTAAAGATGGAAAATTAAATTACAAGTTATGGGTCAGAGAATACCCAATCTGTTGTGACAGCTGAGGAATTGCATCAAATTTTGTGCATTTGGTTATGAATGCTCTTGTTATGCAATCGAAGAAGAAACTCCATTATCTTCATAAATTAGGCCTTGTGAGACTTCCTAATTTGGACAGGCTGCCTCCATAACCTATTGAATTAAAGAACTCCTTGATTTGTTCATCATCCACAATATCATTATATATAGCCACTTCAGGAAGGTGAAGGGCTTGACGAACAACCTCAAGAGTGATTGAGTGACTTACATTGCAGTTGAATGTAATGATTGGTTCCTCATCATCACCAACATTGTTAAACTTTGTTGTGGTCCATATTTTAATCAGCGATTGAGCAGAAAAATTCGAGGGTTCCTGAAGAGCATACCCAATGTAGCTATTCTATAAAAAGTCTTGAATCACATGGAAATCTTGAGGAGTATCAGCTGTAGTCAGAAGAGATATGTAGTTTGTGGCAGCAAATGAGTAGTTGTGGTAAGATAGTCCCTTGGAAGCCATTGAAACAGAGATTTGAATGTTAAGAGAAAATTTGGGTTTATAGAAAATGAAAGAGAAAGAGAGTAATAAGATGCAGGTGAATAATTTAAATTAAAAATAAGAATTAATCTATTCCCTCTCAATTGCATATACCCTGTAGTGGGACACGTGGTAAAAAATGATTGGAAGAGTAATGAGTAGTGCGAGTCTCAAAATACAGCAAATGTGTGTGTAACTGTGTATATATATATGAAACGTTTTTCGTGAAATACACGCGCCTTAATGATTACTCCTATCAGAGATTAATAATTATGATGACACAAAATTAAATATGATGTCATAAATAATAACTCAGAGTTTGGCATACAGACTTATATCAGAGTTTATAGTAATCAGAGTTTGCATTCATTGTCAGAGTTTACCACATACTCTGACAGAGTTTACCATAAATACTGGTAGCTGTGATCAGAGATTAGTTCTTCCAAAGATCAGAGTTTACTGCCTGTTCTATCAGAGTTTGCCACATACTCTGACAGAGTTTATCAGAAACTCTGATTTTCTGCTACTTGTTATCTGGAGTTGAGCCACTTGTCACCATTCCTAATTCAGAAACCAATCTTGTAAATGTTTCTTCACATAGAGGCTTGGTGAATATATCTGCTAACTGTTAATCTGTGGGAACAAAATGCATTTTAATTGTTCCTTCTATGACATGTTCCCTTATGAAGTTATATCTAATACTGATGTGCTTTGTCAGAGAATGTTGGACTGGATTTCCTGTCATTGCAATACCACTTTGATTATTACAATAAATAGGAATTTTGGAAAAATTCAAACCATAGTCTAACAATTGATTTCTCATCCATAGAATCTGTGCACAGCAGCTTCCTGCAGCTATATATTCAGCCTCTGCTATTGAGGTTGAGATAGATCTATGTTTCTTACCGAACCATGAGACAATTCTTCCACCTAAGAATTGACAACTCCCACTTGTACTCTTCCTGTCAACTTTACATCCTGCAAAATCACTATCTGAATAGCCTATAAGTTTAAAGTCAGAATCTCTAGAATACCATAACCCAAGATTAATGGTGCCCTTGAGATATCTAAAAATTCTCTTAACAGCAATCAAATGAGGTTCCCTTGGATTTTCCTGAAATCTGGCACATAGACAAGTTGCAAACATGATATCTGGTCTACTAGCAGTTAAATAAAGAAGTGATCCAATCATGACTCTGTATGCTGTAATTTCTACAGGCTCACCAGTGTCTTGATCAAGCTTGGTTGCAGTAGCCATTGGAGTTGTTGTAGATGCAGAGTCTTGCATTTGAAATTTTGTGAGTAGATTCTTTGTGTATTTGGATTGATTTATGAAAATGCCTTCATCAGTCTGTTTGACTTGCAACCCTAGAAAATAACTCATTTCTCCCATCATGCTCATTTAATACCTGGATTGCATTAGCTTTGAAAATCTTTCACAAAGTTTCTCATTAGTGAAACCAAATATAATATCATCAACATATATTTGAACCAATAATAAATCTTTACCTTGAGTTCTGTAAAATAAGGTTTTATCAATTGTACCTCTTGTGAAACCACTTTCAAGTAAGAATTGAGCCAGAGTTTCATACCAGGCTCTTGGTGCTTGCTTCAGACCATATAAAGCTTTATCCAATCTGTAGACATGATTTGGATATTTTGAATTGACAAAGCCAGGTTGTTGTTCAACATATACCTCATCTTCAAGTTTTCCATTTAAATATGCACTTTTAACATCCATCTGGTAGACCTTGAATTTCTTATGTGCAGCATAAGCAAGAAAGATTCTGATTGCTTCAAGTCTAGCTACAGGTGCAAAGGTTTCATCATAATCAATACCTTCCTATTGAGAGTAACCTTTGGCAACTAATCTTGCTTTATTCCTTATTATAATTCCATCATAGTCTGTCTTGTTTCTGAACACCCACTTTGTGCCAACAATTGATCTATTCTTTGGCCTTGGAACAAGGGTACAAACTTCATTTCTTTCAAACTCATTTAATTCTTCCTGCATTGCAGTAACCCAATCTGCATCCTTCAAAGCATCTTCAACCTTCTTTGGTTCTGTTTGAGAAAGAAAACTATGAAATAAACATTCATTTTGAGTAGCTTTCCTTGTCTTCACTCCAATTTCTAGATCACCAATAATCAAATCAGGTGTGTGATATTTGGTCCATTTTCTTAGATGTGAAAGATTTCTTGAACTAGATGCTCCCCCATGATTTGTGCCTTCATAGTATAATTCCTTAGTAAATGTTGATCCTCCCCCTAAAGTTGTGCTTCCATCAATATTTGATGACTCAGAGTTTAACTTCTCAGAGTTAGAGTGATCAGTGTTTGTGGTTTCAAAGTTTGATTGATCAGAGTTTAGAGTTTCAGAGTTTGTATTTGTCAGAGTTTTGTCAGACTCTGAAATTTCAATAATTGAGATTGGTTCTTCAATATCAGTAAATGATTGATGTTGCTCCCCCTCAACATGTGCAGAGTCTTCAATTACTGTTTCAATTATTTCTGAATCAGAGTTTAAAGGATCAGTGTTTAACTCATCAGAGTTTAGTTCATCAGAGTTTGTGTTCTGCAATTCATTTTCAAAACTCAGAGATTTCTGAGCATCTTCATCATCTAACCCTGTTATTTTTCCTTCATCAAAAGAGACATTAATTGATTCCATGACTGCCTTGGTTCTCAGATTAAATACCTTGAATGCCCTTGAAGAAGTTTTGGAAGTTGTTGCATAACTAACAAAAATACCTTCATCTGCTTTTAGTTCAAATTTCTTCAACTGCTCAGGATGTGTTTTGAGAATAAAACACTTACTTCCAAATATGTGAAAGTATTTCACATTTCGCTTCCTTCCCTTTAAGATCTTATATGAAGTTATTCCATGTTTATTTATCAAGGTACAATTCTGAGTAATGCATGCAGTATTCACAGCTTCTGCCCAAAATTAAGTAGGTAGCTTTGCTCCTTCTAACATTGTTCTCGCAGCTTCAATGAGTGTTCTGTTCTTTCTCTCAACTACACCATTTTATTGAGGTGTACCTGGTGCTGAGAATTGTTGAATGATTCCTTTTGTTGAGCAGAACTCCTCCATTGCAGAATTCTTAAACTCTATCCATTGTCACTCCTTAAATTCTTTACCTTGTGAGGTGATCCATTTTCAATCATAGCAATATGATCAAAAATGATCTCAGCTGTTTCATCATTCTTGTGCAAAAAGTACACCTAGGTAAATCTTGTGTAATCATCTACAATCACCAGAGTATATTTCTTCTTTCCAATGGACATTATGTTGACAGGACCAAATAAATCAAGATGCAATAGATGAAAAGGTTGATCAATAGAATTTTCAATTTTGCTCTTGAAAGATGTCTTCTTTTGTTTAGCCTTTTGACATGAATCACAGAGTCCATCAGGATGAAATTGAACTTTTGGAAGACCTCTAACTAGATCCTTTTTCACCAATTCATTTATGTTTCCAAAGTTCAAATGACACTGTTTTTTGTGCTAATTCCAGCTTTCCAAAGATGATGCCTTTCCAAGTAAACAAGTTAAGGGACCATCAGAGTTTATCTCCAAGCTAGCTTTAAATAAATTGTTATGTCTTTGACCAACGAGAACCACTTTGCCATCCTTTTTGCTTTTGACTTCACAATGTATTTCATGAAATTCCACATAATAACCTATGTCTGTCATTTGACTCATACTTAACAGATTATGCTTGAGTCCTTCAACTAGAGCTACATTTTCAATGATGACATTTCCAATAACAATATTGTCATATCCTAGTGTTCTTCCTATGTTGCCATCACTATAAGATACTGTTGGGTCAGCCTTCTCATCAACCTCTGAAAGCAGGGATTTGTTTCTAGTCATATGTGCAGAACATCCACTATCAATTACTAGGATGTTTTTCCTGTTTCCCTGCAATCAATTAATGCAAATTAGTTAGTAGATTTGAGGACCCAAACAAGTTTGGATCCTTTCTTTTGAAACTTGTTAACTTTTGCAGCAGAAGTCTTTTTATCAGATTTTATGTTAATAGAGTTTGCATTATCAGAGTTTATGCTGTCAGAGTTTACTTTTCTTTTATCATCTTTTATCACATAAGTTTGTTTGACAGCATGTTTGGAAAAGATAGGAGTTTTATTCAATTGAGGCAATAGTTCATAATGATTGAAATACAAACTATGATATTCATTACATGTGTAAATTGAATGCCATAAGCTACCACAGTGAAAATAGGGATTTTATGGTCTATATCTAGTTTGTTTTCTAACCTCTGAACTAGGTCTCTCAATTTCCTTCTTTTTATTTTGTTTGCAGTCACTGGCAAGGTGATTAGAATTACCACAAGTAAAACAGGTTTTTCTAGGAGCATCAGGGGTATTCAAATAGTTATTCTTCTTAGTAATTCCTACTTTGTCATTCCTATTTCTCTTCACCTTTTTAGGTTTATTCTTATTAGTGACTGCCTTCAACTTTTCTTTAAGTTACTTATTTGAAAGTAATCCTATATTGACAGGTTTATTCTCTGACACACTATTCATTTTACCTTTGTTATTATTAGAGCATTCACTAGATGTAGTTTTCTTGTCATTTCTAGCTCTAACAAATTTCACAGGTTCACTCAATGTTCTTTTTGTGTGTGCTTTAGTGTGTGTTTCTTTATCAGATTCATAACCTAAGGCAGATGTCCAATTTTTTTCAGAAAGCATTTGTTGGACCTCCTTGCCAGAGTTTGTTCAAACTCTGAAGGTCTCTTTTTCCTTAGCTATCTCAAATTTCAAATATTCAACTTGAATTTCTAATTGAGTTTGCATGTGTATGGCATTTTCACAATCTTTCTTAATGCTAAGCATGTTAGAATTTTCAGATTCAAGAGAGTTATTTCTAATAGTCAGGGTTTGTATCTCAGATTTTAATCTTTCATTCTCAAGAGACTGTGATTTAAAACTAACATGCAAATTCCTGAGAAAAGACTTTAATTCATGGATATTTTCAGTATTAAAATTGAAGACAGAGTTTAGGATGGGAGCATCAGAGTTTGCCATGAGAGCATAGTTTGTTTCTTCTTCAGAGTCTGAGGAATCCATCCAATCTTTCTTTGATGTGATGAGTTCTTTTCCAGATTCATTGCTTCTGCACTCAGTAGCAAAGTGCCCCATCTTGTTACACTTGTAACACTTGACCTTTGATTTGTCAAGAGTTTTTGACTTTCCATTTCTATCTTCTCTTTTTCTGAATCTATCTTTATTCTCTGATTCTCCATGCTTCTTCTGGAAGTTTCCTTGCTCTTTATACTTCCTATATTTCATCTTTTTGAATCCTTTGACAATCATAGCAACCATCTCCATCATGTAAGAGTCTATGGAGTCATCAGAGTTTACATCAGAGTTTGCCTCAAACTCTGATTCACTACTTTCCTTAATTATTACAGCTTTTACTTTTCTTGTTGAGACTTTTAAAACTTTCTCTATTGGTTTTTCAATCTCTGTCTCAACTTTCAAGGCAACAGACTTTGCCTTGCTACTCTTTCTATTTTTTCTTTGCTGTAATTCCAGATCATGAGTTTTCAATCTTCCATAGACTTCATCTAGAGACATCTCATCCAAATCAGCCCTATCTCTTATTAAGGATGTTTGTAAATCACATTCTTCAGAAAGAGCCCTTAGAAACTTGGTATTTGAATCCTCATTATCATACACCTTATCCACCAAAGCCAAGTTATTCAACAGAGTTAGAAATTTGTCATAGATATCTATGAGGGACTCATTCTGCTTAGCCTCAAAGTATTCATACTCTTGTATTAGAACAGATCTTCTATTTTTCTTTATCTCCTTGGTTCCTTGGCATTGAACCTCTGGTGCATCCCAGATTTCTTTGGCAGTTTTGCATGCAATTACCCTATTAGACATTAGAGAGTCAAGACTATTATGCAGAATATTTCTTACCTTTGCATCTTTCAAGAATTTTAGTTTTTCTTCTTTGGTCCACTCCTTTTTGTCCTTTAGAGTATAATATTCAGGAACTTGTCTGCCTTCCACAATTGTTGATGGCACTAGCTTGGTTGACAGATACTGACCTTCATTGATTCTGTCTAAATAATCAGGATCAGTTGCTTCCAAGAACATCATCATCTTTACCCTCCATGTAGGGTATTCAGCCTTCTTCAAGATTGGGATTCTGATACTTTCATACTTGCTTCCAGACATGTTTTATATGATCTTTCAGTTGTAATTAACTGTCTGCTCTTATACCAATTGTTGCCCAGATAAATAACTATTATAGAAGGGGGGTTGAATATAATAGTACCAAATAATCGATTAAGAACACAAATATGAACAGCTTTGTATTAATGAATAAACTGAATACAAAACTTTTTCAAGAAAAATAATATTCTTAAGAGCTGCTAGGTTATGAATAATTTGACTTGAATGAATTACTTAATGTAAACTTATTTTTGTGTTTATATAGACACAGTTACAAATCCAACTACAAAACAGATAATGATAATAATAGCTTGCATAAGGTAATAGACTTGTATTTGAATTCCTTCTTCACTATCCAAATCATATTCTGATTTGTCTATTTCCTTCTTTAACAAACTCTGATTGTAAACTCTGTCGGTTTGATAATCTCTGATAGAGCATTCTCTGTTAGAGTAAACTATGTCGACAGTTTCATAAACTCTGATGACGTCAGCATAAACTCTGTTTGATATTCTCTGACAGCATCAGTGTTTGCATTTCTAACATATTATACACATATAATTTATTTATTTTGACGAGAGATACATATATAAAAGTTAATTACAAAACAATTATTATATATTAATAAACATGAGATATGATATGAAATAATTAAGAAGACAAATTTTAATTACAAAATAATTAATATACAATAGTAATAGAGATTAATGTTCCTAAGGTTATCTCACGTAATTTTCCTGAGGTTACAAAATATCTCATATAAATACATGATTTTTTTTGACGAGAGATACACATATAAAAGATAATTACAAAACAATTAATATATATTAATAAACATGAGATATGATATGAAATAATTAAGGAGACAAATATTAATTACAAAATAATTAATATACATTAATAATAGAGATTAATGTTCTTGAGGTTATCTCACGTAACTTTCCTGAGGTTAAAAAAATCTCATATAAATACTCGAGTGTGTTATTGTAATTACAGAGAATCATAAACAATTACAAAAATACCCACACTAAAACACACTAGTACCTGACCTGAGATAATCTCAGGAACTTTATTCTCTTAATAATATGTGATATTAATATGTAATTATTAGGTAGAGGTAGATGATCATTTCATATAAATAAATTATAATATATACTTATTATATTGTTGATGATGTCCTATTGTTTTGTAATGGTGATAAGGCCTCAATTTCTCACACTATGGCCAGCCTTGCCACTTTCTCTTCTGCTAGTGGCTTGCATCCCGGTGTGCATAAGAGTACTGTCTTCCTTTGTAACTATGAGCCCTCCTTGGTGCTTTCGTTTGATGAGGCCTTCCACATACCTCATGGGCTGTTACTAGTGAAATTCTTGGGTGTGCCTTTGATTTTCTCCCAACTGTGCTATAATGACTGCATGCCTCTGATTGACAGAATTTCAAACAGGATTCAGGCTTGGACTTCTGTTCTCCTTTCATTTGCAAGAAGGGCCCAATTGATTAAGGCAGTGCTTTTCTCTATTCAGGCATTCTGGACATCTCATTTCCAGTTGCCCACTGTGGTGCACAGGAAAATTTAACAGCTTCTCACAAGGTTTCTATGGAAAGGTAAAATCTCTGTCACTGGTGGTGCCAAGGTGAGTTGGTACTCCTTTTGTTTGCCTAAATCAAAAGGGGGCATGGGCTTCAAGGACCCCAAAGCACGAAATAAATCTAAAATCTTGGTGTATCTATGTCATTTGGTGGGGCCTTCACACTCTCTTTGGGCCAAGTGGGCCAAGGCCACTATTCTTCACATGCACCATTTCTGGACCATGCCAACTCCTACTGATTGTTCCTGGATTTAGAGGAAAGTCATGGGCCTTCTCCCCATTTCCTTACAGCATATTAAATACAAGATTGAGAATGGCCTCAACACTTCTCTTTGGTTTGATCCTTGGTGGCATGACAAATGTTTGGCTCAGAAAAAAAGTGACCTTATTATTACTCATTCTGGGCTTCCTTCTACAACAACTGTGGCATCTATTTTTGATGACACTGGATGGGCCCTTCCTAGGCCTAGGCCTCACTTGCACCATGTTGATACGGGTTTACAAAGTTGGCTCCTGGAGTTTGATTTCTCTCCTTTTAACCTAGCAGGCACTAATGGCATTCTTTGGGACACTGTGCCTTTGCAGAAGGTTAAGGCTTGGCACATTTGGGATTCAATCAGGCATAGGGGTTCTGCAGTGCCTTGGGCTCCTGTTGTTTGGCACAAGATTAATGTGCACATATATGCTCATCACACTTGGCTTGTTTGTCTTGGAAGGTTGCACACTTTGCGGAGGCTGGCCTCCTTTGGCATTGTTGTTCTTGATCAGTGTTTTTTCTGTATTGGAGGTAAGGAGTCTGCCCACCATTTGTTTCTTGTGTGCCCCTATAGCATGCATATCTTAGAGTGCCTGGTCAAGATGGTGCATTTCTTTGTGAAGGACACCACCTGGACAGACTTCTTGGTTTCTTTATTTGAAGTTCGTGCAGGGGCACATAGGGCTTTGGTTTTTCTAGCTATGCAAGTCTATGCTTACCACCTTTGGAGGGAAAGGAATTCTAGGGCTCATAACAAAGGCCACTTCACACCTCAGAAGCTCCTTGAGGGAATTGTTGCTGACATCAAATATAGGTGTTGTCATTTCACACTATTAAATTTGCTCATATTATCCTATTATATATATAATAGATAATAGATTTATCATATCCTGAAATGCATAACTTGTAAAAAGTTAATTGCATTAATAAAATAGGTATAAATAGACAAATTCAAGAATTCAAATTAGCACTTCCATAGTTCGATTAGTTGAATATTGAAGGGAAAATCGATTTTTTTATCACTAAACTATTGACTCTTTTAGAAACTTACAACCCAACTAAATATTAACTCAAAATTATCTTCCGACTAATTTTATTATTAATATTTAATCATTCCATTAAAAATACTTAACATACGTTAAGTTTTGTTCTAACTAGTCAATATAAATTTACCTGATATAGTGATACGTACTCCTATATCATTAAATCAATAAAAAATAGATTAAATCAAAATTATGTAATATGATGAAGCACTTTGATTGTTCTATCGAAATATTTTGAATCACACCACAAAAATAAAAACACAATACCTGTTGATGGAGAAATCTGGTAATCAACAAAGATTGAGGTTCTTTGCCGGAAAAAGATCTAACGAGGCTGAGTTATCACCGGAGTGTGGTGGTTTGTATGAAATTGGGGGCTGAGATTGTCAGGTTTCAGAATAATTAGAGATTTTGTTCTCTGACGGCTGCGAGCTATAATAATTCAGACCCCCAACAATCGGCCTACATACCTCTATTTATAGGGAAAATATAGGATCAAGCCCACGTAGTTTTGGCAAAGCAGAGGCCCGTTAGGAAAAGGAGTTTCCTTCTTCGAATCAAATACAGAAAAGGCAAGTGGAACCTTCTTGGAAGAGGACTCTACATTCGGACTTGTTCGGATAGATCAAAGCCCAGTATAAGGCCCAAGAACTTCATGGATCCGACGCTGACCCGAAAACCATGGGCTCTGAACGGTCCACTGTAGCTATTTCTAAGGTACCTTGACTAGAGGCCAACACTAGATCCACCGCAAATGTAGGTCACGTCCTAAACCCCTAGACGAGGGCAACTCGCCTGAATATAGGGAAAGAATCTTCCAAGACAAGGTTATCAGCACACCATAACTCCCCTACAAGGGCAACCCGAGGAATATGGAGATATGGCCATCAATAGGCATAGATAGGCATAAGCGGCGATGATTACGGAGACAAAAATATACATTGGAAGATACTTGGCCCACATTAATACAGGAGAGGGCGCAACCTCCCTAGTGTGTTGATTCAGGCACGTCTTCATCACATATTAGAAAAGTAGATACAACAACTACCCCCCAAGTCTTGAAATTGTTGAAGATGTTTGAAAGACTTTCACTCTTAATCCTAAATTTTACTCCCCGATGGCGCGCCTTCCTCCCAAGGGCCTAAGAGGTAGTGGTTCTTTAATCAAGCCTTCACAAGTCTTCTAATATGAAAATATCATTCAAAACGTGTATTAATTATATAAAAATACTCCTCTCTAACTTAGGGGTGGTCCACTTCTTTAGGGAGAGCCCTCTTCGAGGTGAGTCCTCTTCATACCAGGGTGAGCCCACTTTTTTAGGGAGAGCTCTCATCCCCCTCTTCCTCAGGGCGAACCCTCTTCAAGGATAGCCCTCATGGCGATGACGAGTCTTCATACCAGGGCGAGCCTACTTCTTTAGGGAGAGCCCTCATCCCTCTCTTCCTCAGGGAGAGCCCTCTTCTCCAAACCAAGGTGAGCCCTATTCCTAACCAGGGCGCGCCCTCTTCAGGGAGAGCCCTCTTCAGGGCGAATCCACTTTATACCAAGGCGATCCCACTTCTTCAGGGAGAGCCCTCATCCCTCTCTTCCTCAGGGTGAGCCCTCTTCAGGGAAAGCTCTCATGGCGAGGACGAGTCTTCATACCACGGCGAGCCTACTTCTTCAAGGAGAGCCCTCGTCCCTCTCTTCCTCAGGGAGAGCCCTCATCTCTCTCTTCCTCAGGGAGAGCCCTCTTCTCTAAACCAAGGCGAGCCCTCTTCCTAACCAGGTCGCGCCCTTTTCGGGGAGATCCCTCTTCGGGGAGAATCCACTTTATACCAAAGCGAGCCCATTTTTTCAAGGAGAGCCCTCATCCCCCTCTTCCTCAGGGCGAACCTTCTTCAGGGAGAGCCCTCATGACGAGGACGAGTCTTCAAACCATGGCGAGCCTACTTCTTTAGGGAGAGCCCTCATGGCGAGGACGAGTCTTCATACCAGGGCGAGCCTACTTCTTTAGAGAGAGCCCTCATGGCGATGACTAGTCTTCATATATCACATATATATAATCACGAATAAACATAAGGTAGGCATGTTAAATCATATATTACAATATATAAGCATTATACATCTCTATGTATCACATGGTGTATTTAAAAGCAATTTAAAACAGTTAAAACTTGCTTTAAAACACTTTTGGAAGCTCTAAACATTCCGAAACAATTTTAGAAAAATTATTGTAATATACCATTAGAACCGTCTCGGAAAAACGAATCCAACGGTATATTACACGCCCCATTCTGAGCTCCCACGCGCCCCGAAAAGTTTCTGACGCATCCTCATGCGCGCACGCGCGTCAGCCGCGTGCAAGACACCCTGTCACGCATCTCGGTATGCGTTCCAAGCCAAAAACCCTTCTTTAGCTTGTAACGCATGCGCAGAATACGTTAAACCCTTTTTTATTTTTTTCAGATATTATTATTTAATTACGAATTAATTAAAAACAACTTTAAAAATCCATAATAAATAATCTATAGCTCAGAAAAATATTCTAAAAATACCTGGACGATCTACAAAATTCATAATAAATCATTATTATTGCTTTCAAAATTCATAATAAATATTTTACGCATCAAAAAATTATGAAAAATTAACTGGACTATCTACAACACTTATAGAACCCAGGAAAATTATCAAAACAATTTTGACGAACAGTATCATACTAATCATAATTAAAACATGATATTGCTTGTATAAATCATAATAAATACATACATGCTCATAAAATTCTGAAACTTGACCACGAATCTATATGCATACAACCTATGCTCTGATACCATTGAAGGAATTTATGCACCAGCGGAAGCATTGAATAACATTTACTTGCATATATTCCTATGTATACATACATATAGATACAAAAACTATTTTATAAATTGAAGAATACCTCGATTGCTTTCCGGCAACAGCTAGAGAAGATCTTGTTCTTCAATCCTTGCAATCACCCCTCAAGTGTGGAGTGCTCTAAAGATATCCACCAAGAATCAAACTAAAAGATGAAGGAGGAGGCTAGAGAGGAAATTAGGGTTGCCTCCCTTTTAAAATATTTCTCACAAATATTAGGGTTTAAGTATTAGGGTTTATAATCCTATATTTATAGGCAAATATCTCGGCTGAGATATTTTTTATAAATATCTTATTATTAATTCCCTTTTTAATTAATTAATCTTATTAATTAATTAGTTAATGATTAAAACTATTTTAATCATTAATATCTTTTTCTAAACTCTTTTAGAAAATTATTCTCTCTTCATATTTAATTACTTTAATTAAATATTTAATTAGTAATATTAAGATCTTATCTTAAATAATTTATAATCAATTAAATCTTATTTAATTAATTTATAAAATTTGCTAAGTAATTATTTATTTCATAAATAAATAATGACTAGCTATTATTAATTATTCCTTCATCTATAATTTAATCTCTTTTATGGTGTGACTCTTTAGGTTCAATATTAAGCCGGTAGTAGAAATAAATAATAATAAACATTTTATTTATTATTTATATGAATTCTATTAATTCATTAAATATAATTAATCCGATTAATTATATTTATTCTACATCGTGAGTGATGCTTCTCAACATATCGCGACTATCCAGATAATACAAAATCATTGCTTAGAATACTTAGAACCTGTCAGTAATTAGTTACCGTACAATTAATTCCTTCTACCCTTCAATATCCCGATTAAATACGAGGCATGGAACTCGTGTCAAGCCTATCTAATTTAATCATATGATTTCTTATTCATAATGCAAAGTTCCTTTTAATGCAAATTAGAAACTCTTTCTAATTTCATTCACTCTGGACAGAGATTCCTGAACTTGCATATCTAAGAATAACATAGGATATTCACTTCCTTTACTGGAAGGGGCAGATCCTTTATTGATCCGTTAACTATCTCCAAACACAAATCACTATGCCCAGAATGGACCTAATGAATGTCCTAGAGACTAAGGACTAAACCAAACCATAAATCATTGTGTACGAGATTACTCTAACGATCTCAAATCTAAGGATACTTGTACAACTATTTACTTAATAAACAACTATCGACACACAATGTCTATGAGAATAGACATCCTCCTAAGAGAGCTAACATAGTATGTACTGATCTTTACAGATTTACCAATTTCCAATTAGTTATCCTATGATCAGGAACTGTTTAAGTCTAAAGCTATTATCTTCTAGATCTCATTATTACAATCTCATTATAATTCTAGAAGCTTTGCTCTAAATTATGGAACATCTTATTTAATACACTTCAAATAGATTAAGCCCGTAACATAAATACTTTATTATTATCAAATGAAATCAAATAAGAGTAGCAGAAAGTTTTTCCTAACTCATCATACATGATTGGTTTTAGGTCAAACACTTTCACTCCCTTCCTCAGGGAGAGCCCTCTTCTCCAAACCAAGGCGAGCCCTCTTCTTAACCAGGGTGCGCCTTCTTCAAGGAGAGCCCTCATCCCTCTCTTCCTCAGGACGAGCCCTCTTCAGGGAGAGCCCTCAAGGCAAGGACGAGTCTTCATTCAAGGGCGAGCCTACTTCTTTAGGGAAAACCCTCATCCGTCTCTTCCTCATAGAGAGCCCTCTTCTCCAAACCAAGGTGAGTCCTCTTCCTAACCAGAGCGCGCCATCTTCAGGGAAAGCCCTCTTCGGGGCGAATCCTCTTCATACCAAAGTGAACCCACTTCTTCAGGGAGAGCCCTCATCCCTCTCTTCCTCAAGGAGATCCCTCTTCTCCAAACCAAGGTGAGCCCTCTTCCTAACTAGGGCACGCCCTTTTTGGGGAGAGCCCTCTTCAGGATGAATCCCCTTCATACCAAGGCGAGCTCAATTCTTCAGGGAGAGCCCTCATCTCTCCCTTCATCAGGGAGGGCCCTCTTCTCCAAACCAAGGCGAGCCCTCTTCTTAACCAGGGCGCGCCTTCTTCAAGGAGAGCCCTCTTCGGGGGCGAATCCTCTTTATACCAAGACGAACCCACTTCTTCAGGGAGAGCCCTCATCCCTATCTTCCTCAGGGCGAGCCCTCTTCAGAGAGAGCCCTCATGGCGATGACGAGTCTTCATACCAGGGCGAGCCTACTTCTTCGGGTGGAGCCCTCATCCCTCTCTTCCTCTGGGAGAGCTCTCTTCTCTAAACCAAGGGGAGCCCTCTTCCTAACCAGGGCGCGTCCTTTTCAAGGAGAGCCCTCTTCGGGGCAAATCCTCTTCATACCAAGGTGAGCCCACTTCTTCAGGGAGTGCGCTCATCCCTCTCTTCCTCAGGGAGAGCCCTCTTCTCCAAACCAAGGTGAGCCATCTTCCTAACCAGGGCACGCCCTCTTCAGGGAAAGGCCTCCTCGGCGCGAATCCTCTTCATACCAAGGCGAGCCCACTTCTTCAGGTAGAGCCCTCATCCCTCTCTTCCTCAGGGAGAGACCTCTTCTCCAAACCAAGACGAGCCCTTTTCCTAACCAGGGTGCGCCCTTTTCGTGGAAAGCCCTCTTCGGGGCGAATCCTCTTCATTCCAAGGCGAGCCCACTTCTTCAGGGAGAGCCCTCACCCTTCTCTTCCTCAGGGAGAGCCCTCTTCTCCAAACCAAGGCGAGACCTCTTCCTAACCAGGGCGCACCGTACCGGCTTAGGACATGCCAGGAGATGATGAAGAGAAGCTCATGTCATATTACAGTGTCTAAACTGACGACTAAGACCTAATTATTGGGAAGGCTCACAACAAATATCACTCACAATAACAATCTGAGATAAGCATTACCTTGATCTGACGTCTCTCACTTTCCTCCTTCGTAGTTGGGGCACGCCCAACTATGCTAGCGCCCGGCACGTTCCTCCTTCCAAGAAGAGGCTAATTCCAATTTTATAAGAAATTCAATTCTACGAGGAGACCTCTCCTCCTTCCAGGAAGAGGCTGATTCCAAAAGAATCCCAATATTAGGAGGAGGCCGCTCCTCCTTCAAGGAAGAGGCTGATTCCAAGAGAATCCCAATATTAGGAGGAGACCAATTCTAGGAGAAGCCCGATACTAGGAGGAGGCCGTTCCTCCTTCCAGGAAGAGTCCGATTCCAGGAGGAGGTGAAGCCCAACTCCAAGAAAAACCCAACTCCAAGTGAAGCCCAACTTCAGGCGAAACCCAACTTCAGGCGAAACCTGACTCCAGAAGAAATATGGGCATAACAAGTACCCCCAAATTCTCGAAATATTAAAATATGAGGGAATTTCTTCATCACCATGCTCCTCCATTTTTCAAAAGAATGTGTGCTCTGTAGTTTTGGCGTGTCCATAACATTCTCCTAAGACAGTTTACTTCATCCTAAAATTTTTCTAACGATTGCCTTCAAATTATCCTTATGCTTTCAAATTATCCTTTTGTTATATTCCTTTAAAATATGGAGATTTGCTTCCTTCAAATTGTTTTCAATATGAGTCATCCACGTGACTTGAGCATCTTCCTCCACCTGCATTACCTCTTCCTTGGGAATACTAGGCTTTTCCTGAACTTCTAATGGAAACACCCCCCTCGCCCAACATATGAACATTCTTGTGAGAACCTAATTCGGTCAAGGCATCAGCATTACTATTATTCTTCCTCGACATCTGCTGGAGGCGCACCTACTTGAATTTTTTGCACAAGTCATTGAACACACTCCAAATACATCTTCGTCTTGGCACCCTGAGCTTGGTACCCCCCATTCACCTGGTAAACTACCAACTTAAGGCACGCCCTAACCGGGTGTCCACTTTTAAAAATTTTGACGGGAATATCAAAGGTTTCTTCTGCTGGCCCTGTTTTTTCACTACAAGAGGCATTCAAGGATTCTGATCAAAGTCACCACCACCCCCTGGTGCTCCTCCCTAGGAAATGCTCCCCACATCAAAACCTAAGAGCGTGACTCTCCTACAAGGAATGGTGCTTCTACCTCGAGAAGTTGTACTATATAAACTACACTGACTACCTCTTCATTCCTGTCTTCTACCATATTATTTGACATCGGCTGTCTAGAATTGATAGTCTTCTCTACCTCCTTCACTATCATATTATAACAATCCCTCGAATCGAACATGCGCATACTTCTCTTCCCTGTATATACACATCCCCTCTAAAACTTTCATAACCTCCCATGTGGGCGCGGCCTAATGAGACTTTCTTCTCTAAAATTTTCGAGGGGAAGTGCCTAGGCGTCGACTCACGAAGGAGGAGTAGCCTTGGCGTCGACCCTCGACTTGAATATGAAGTTAACGAGGGGAAGGCCTATAAAACTACTACCACGTCCTCCAAAATTATTTTATAACCTCTATTATTCTACAACCCACATTTCTACAACCTCTGTGAGTAATTCGCCCAAAAGTTTTTGGGGCATCGACACCCGAATACATTACCTGAGCACTAAAGTAGGGTGTGCCCTAAGATAGGAATGCCGCACGAGGACTGATGAAGAAGCCTACAAATTCTTCAAGATATTCAAAGTCTTCAAAATCTTCAAAGTCTTCAAAATCTTTAAAATCTTCAAAACTTTCAAAGTCTTCAAAGTTCAAAGTCTTCAACTTGAGTAAGGGATGTGCTATGAGCAATGTTTGTTGTAGGTGTTACCAAAGTTGTACCGGTTTGGTTGTTTGATGCTGGTGTGACTTGAGGAGTTATGGAGGGCTGAGGCGTGCCCTGGTCGATGGCGGAGGGCTGAGGCGTGTCCTGATCAGTTAAGGGAGCTGAGGCATGCCCTGAGTGAAGCTGGAGGGCTGAGGTGTGCTCTGACTAGCCAAGGGGGGCTGAGGCGCACCCTGATTGAGTAGAGGAGGCTGATTGAGTAAAGGAGTTTGATGCTCTGACGACCTTTTCCATTTGAGGACGCTTCCTTACCCTGCATAACATATCTACCAATTCTACTATACAAATCATCTATAGGTTTCCAGAAGTTAAGTATTATGTACCTCATTAGCAGAGTAATCAGACCTGTTGAGGTGGGTTTCTCCTAGGGTGCGCCCTAAAACAAAGGCTCGTCTCCAACATCATTTTCATCAAAGTCAAGCCGATTTGACGCTACCCTCAGGAATCTTCATGTCTCAGGTTCATAAGATTCATCAACCACCTTCTTCCCACTTCTGCCTTACTCGAGGAGCTTGGTCATCGACCTGCAACCTAGATTGAGATCTAGACTCTTCTCATGAACATCTTCTGAAACATACTCATCATGAACGTCTTCTTCCTAGAGATCAGAATCGCGTTCTCCACCCTCTTTGTTGTAATCAGTTTTCCAGTCGTGTTGGGACATCCTTTCTCCTTAGATGTAAAAATTTGCCCTCCTTCTAACGCCAATTTATTGATGGAGAAATCTGGTAATCAACAAAGATTGAGGTTCTTTGCCGGAAAAAGATCTAACGAGGCTGAGTTATCACCGGAGTGTGGTGGTTTGAATGAAATTGGGGGCTGAGATTGCTAGGATTCAGAATAATTAGAGCCTTTGTTCTCTGACGACTGTGAGCTCTAATAATTCCGACCCTCAACAATGTGCCTATGTACCTCTATTTATAGGAAAAATAGAGGATTAAGCTCACGTAGTTCTTGACAAAGCAGAGGCCCATTAGGAAAAAGAGTTTCCTTCTTCGAAACAAATACAGAAAAGGCAAGTGAAACCTTCTTGGAAGAGGACTCTACATTCAGGTTTGTTCGGATAGGTCAAACCTCAATATAAGGCCCAAGGACTTCATGGATCCGAAGCTGACCCAGAAATCGTGGGCTCTGGCCGGTCCACTACAGCTATTTCCAAGGTACCTTGACTGGAGGCCAGCACTAGATCCACCGCAAATGTAGGTCACGTCCTAAGTCTCCAGACGAGGGCAACCTGCCTGAGTACAGGAAAAGGATCTTCCAAGACAAGGTTAGCAGCACACCATAACTCTCCTATGAGGGCAACCCGATAAATATGGAGCTATGGCCTTTAATAGGCATAGATAGGCATAAGCGGCGATGATTACGGAGACAAAAATATGCTATGCAAGAGACTTGGCCCACATTAATACAGGAGAAGGCGCTCCCTCCCTGGTGTGATGATTCAGGCGCGCCTTCATCACATATTAGAAAAGCAGATACAACAATACCTTTTATTGTCTTTGTAAAATGGACAATAATAAAATTTCAATCCCCTTATTTCAGATTTGGATGATGTCTAAATCGATGTTTCAGCCCCACAATTGCAACACATGAGTTCATTGTGCCTAGCTTTTGAATTGATTGAAGAAAAAGACATGCTAGAAGCCATTAATTTGAAAATTTTCAAACCCTAATTTATTTTCCTCTCCAAATCACAATGACACATATATAGATATACCCGTTACTGAGTAATTTTCGCTGTGTTATGCAATTATATCATATCATCGGTACATATCAGAAATATAATCCACGCTGTTAACATTTCTAAACAATTAGTTATATATTTTCTTAAGGTTAAAATTGAAAAGGAAATATATTTTCTTTTCCAAAATTAATTAAAGATTCAATAAAATTTGGTAAATTTGAAAACTCGTTAAAAATTTAATAAATTCAAAAATTCGTAAACAACTCGAATTCGACTCGTTTAGTGTTTCAAACTCGGAATATAATTTTTAAATTCGATTCAACTTAATTAAATAGCAGCTCAAATTTGAATACAATATTCAAAAACATCAGCATCTTCACGGAGAATTCAATTTCATTGGGTCCATATCGGAGACAGCGGGGCCCTCACCTTCAGTAACATCTTTAGTCGGGAACAAGAGCCTCTCTGATCGTAACGCCTATGTGGTTAGAACAGGGCTTCTCACCAAGTCACCAGTGGCGGATTCAAAAACAAATATTCCTGTGTGCGTGTCTAATATATTTTAAAATCTTTTGTCATTTTTCATAGGCCAACTGTCTCAAAATATAAATTTTTTTATGAATTCTTCAAATTTTGATATGCACTAAAAGTTTTGTGTTCCTAATATTTTTTCTCATTTTTGTCACTATATAAGTAATAAATTATAATAAAAATTCAAAAGTAATTCAAATACTAATATTATAAGAATAATTAACTATTTTTAATGAAGATATTTAATAAAATATACATATTTATATAATAAAAAATTAATAAAAATTACTATTATAATTTTTAATGGGGGCACGTGTCCCACGAGGCCATGACACCCTCCGTAAATCCGCCTTTGCTTCTCACGACAATGGTATTATGTTTGGTCGGGTCAAAGCCTTATAAATAGATAAATTATAAAGGATAAATCTTAGCATACATCACTACTAACTCACTACCTAATTTTTAGGATCCTTAATTTTAGACCCCACTTCCTCCTTTTTCTATCATTATCAATTTTATATTTCAATTAATTTTAATTTTAAGGAAAAGGAAAGAAAACAAAAAGTATATCAGTTTGAAGTTTTAAACATAATCCTCATCTATGCACCTTTACCAACGACAATAAACAATACCTTCAAGTTATTTTATCTCCGGTAATTTCATCCTCTGTAAATATTATTTACAATTTTGGGCTTAGCCTCTAGCCAACAAGACATCCATTTGGGCTGCAAGCTTCTGTAGGTGGTGTGAAATGTATCTGCGACTGGAAGATACCTGCTGCAGATGCAGCACTGCTACCATGCTCACTGCAAACAGAGCCGCATTCCCTTTAAACTCTTGACATCACTAGTGGCATATATTCTCGTTTGCTGGATGTGAAGAGTGAAGATAGTCCCTTTCACCATGGCTCACTTGAGCTCCATCAATGTAATGTAGGTAAACAAAATATCCCTGGGAATTATCTAGGTGACAGAAGTTATTTACTCTAAAAAATATTTTCAATCCCAAAAGTAACCAGAGAAGGTCAGAGAACAATTTTGGCAAGAACAATTTAGATACTTTGTGTCCTGTTAGTTCTGAAAACCTGTTAATGTGTTAGATACTGGTATTGCTACTTTGGCAATTTTGTCAAACATGTACATCACCAGTATGCTTGTACCTTTCCTGAATGCAGAATAAAATAGCAAGCTAAATGAATTGTTACAGGTTACAATCAAAACTCTGTAGTTAAATAATCAATTTCATCTATTAAAAAGAACATTTTTATTACACCAGACTCACCAAATTGTATCATCAAACTCAAAATCTATTCTCTGCTCTTTAACAAACTAATCTATTAAAACTAAAATTCAAAACATTAAATCACCAGAAGGTCCCAATCTATAAAAAAATATCAACTAACTAGGGTACTCTAAATTTTGGAATACCAAAAAACACAAGGAACAACATTAATGCAGATTCATTCATCATTATTCAAGTCTTCTCAGCACCTACTTTGGCTCCTGTACAGAACAAATACCAACATATTATACACATGTAAACTAGTGTAAAGTAAACTTATCATCATATAATAAAGGCACCATAACTATGACTATAAAAAAATTACCATCTTTTGATGTAGAAGTTAAAGCCTCTTCACTTGGTGCATTTAAATCAATTAAATTTGGATGTGGGCAATTCTTTTCGGCATTTTTCTTGGACTACAAAAAGTAATACGGACTAAATAGTAAGAAACATATGGTATTAAAAAGAAAAATATACAAACTAAGAAATACAAGAGTTTTATACATTCTTTCTAACACTTTTGACAACACTATCTACCTTCAGCTAGTCTCAATCTTCTTATTGTCCTCATATAATTCTCACAATCCTTTTTATTAAAAGTCATATTTTCATGTCCTCCGTGTTCAACAACAACAGTATTATAACTCTTATTCATCCGAATGCCGGCTTCATCATATAAATTAAGACTTCTCTTTTGCATGATTGGTCAATTTTCTATTACATCGAAAACGATAAACTTTACTTGGACTCAAATCATGATTGTGTTCATTATCAAATTGAGTCACACATCATTTATCATTTTTAGTTCTTTTTGCACAGAGCTTGGCTTTACAATTTGATTCACAATTGGTTTAGGATTTAAGCTATCCACTACTTTTCGATGAGGGTCACCATATCTATGACATGCAACTGTCAAATACGTATTTATCCCATCAATTTTTCTAGTATTTCTTTTTGTAATTCCAAACCCATTATGCAGACCATATCGCTTATAATACTCATGCACTCCAGTCTCAGAATTAAATAATGAATTTACCTCAGGTGGTAGGACTTTTTCTGCCATCTCAAGTCGATATTATCCACTTCCACATCACACTCTTCTGCTACTTCTTCTTCATTATCCTCTTCCCCAATTCACTGATTTTCAATTTCAGACTCCATAATCTAACTATAAAAACAATAATTATAAATTAGTATAAATCACTAAATTTTCAAATATACTTTAAAAAAAGAGGAGAAGTTACATATTAATATGTGTATATATATAATAAATAAATACTTATATATTTTATTGATTTAATATTAATGAAACAATCGAGTTTTCAATATAAAAGCATACCAAGAAGACGTCGGCTGATTCTAAGAAAAAACAGGATATAGGTCAAGGTGTTGGTATATACATATTAAACTGGCTGATATTAAAAATTAATTAAAAAGAAAAAAGAAAAAGGATAAAAAAAGGAAGTGGTTTCTAAAATTAAGGATCCTAAAAATTAGGTAACGAGTTAGTAGTGACCTAGCATGTATGCAATTATCCAATTATAAATAGGTTACTAAGTAAAGGCTCTTGAAGTTCTTCTATCTTTCGCGTAGCATGGTGGATGAGCGGAAGATTTCAGTGCGTAAATGGGAGACGGTTTCGAATTACTTCCAGTCTATGAAGGCTCTGTTCGATATTGACACAATATTTTTTTTATTTGGTAAATCCATAAACAAATTTTTGGAAAAATGTTTTTAATTTCAAAACCGTTTTTATAGAAAATAAGTCTCCTATACTTTTTAAAAGAAATTATTTTTCAATTTTTATATAAAATAATAACAAATTTCATTATCAAATTTCTCACAAAAAATTATTTTATATATTATATCTCAAAATATATAAAAATCAAAAAATATTACCAAATAATTATCTAACTTTTTTAACAACATTTTTTTCACAATTATTTTTTATACACAATAATTTTTAATATAATCTCAATCAAACCCTATAATGGTTACACGACAAATACTATACGTACGCAAAGCAGTTATGTAGGTACTTGAATTTTCTTGTAATTAAGTTACATCATAAAGTTATAAGGTAATTAAAATATTTGTATTTGGTTTATTGAAGTATCTTTAACCATGTTAGTTATTTGGTTGGCTAAAATAATAATAAAATAATCATTCTCTAAAATATGAATAACCAAAAATGTGTTCTTCTCCAATGCTATTGATTATGTATAATTTAAAATTAATATTTTTTAATTAAATAAAGAAGTAATTTTGAAGGGAGTCTATGTGGCACATTTATATAATGACAATTGACTAGCAAATATAGATAATGAGTTTAAAGTTCTTTATAATTTTACCCAAGGGGTGGGTACGGTTGGAGTTGATTTTTTTTGTTCCAATTCTTTAAAAATAGATGC
This sequence comes from Oenanthe sinensis, assembly GCA_028671895.1. Lineage (NCBI taxonomy): Eukaryota > Viridiplantae > Streptophyta > Magnoliopsida > Apiales > Apiaceae > Oenanthe > Oenanthe sinensis. Next base: position 16,150,865 of record JAPMAC010000209.1, read on the forward strand.
CGCATAGGATTTAGCTAATGGTTTTGACATGGTTGGAGATGTTCTAAACTATGTAATTAGAAGTTATATAATTAATTTTGGTAAATAATTAATATTTTTATATTAGATAGCTATGTAACTTACAGTGACTATGATGAATTTAGGTAATTAAGTTCTCGTATTTTATAGTAACTATAAAAACATTGAAACTTGGAGTTCTTTTGTCATGTTCAAAATTCATTAAACCAAGCACATACACCTATTTTATATTTAAGGAACTTGTATACTCCCGGTGAGTAGAAGTTATGTAGCTGAGTTACATCAAAATAAACGAGCTCTCAGCGTCTCTACTTGGCCAAAATAATAAACAGGATACGAAGCTAGCCGTCAACAGCTACCATCCTAAACAAACTGAATCCCCAGATTAAACTTAAGAACATAATCAAAATCTTTTATATAGCCCGTTTAACTTTTTTATATAAGTAATTTATAAATTAAAAAACGTATATACTTTTTAACTTATAAATAACTTATAAACTACTACAAAAGGTACCATAATTATTATGATATTTATAATATATAAAGGGTATGTACGCTTGTAGTAAACAAAAGATTCTAAAATTACAAGGTACATGAAAAATGAAATTAATTTGCAAGCCTTGTTTAAAGCTCTGGCTTTTCCCGCCATTTCAATTACTTCACAAACATGTTTATTCAATCAATTCTTCATCTTTGGTTAGCGAATTTACCACTTACTGTTACCAAAGAGACCTTCCTAGAGCCATGAATACTTTATCAACTATGCATGCACACAATATATACGCAGATTCTGTCACCTACTCTGAGCTCATCAAATGTTGCATTTCCCAAGGCGCCATTCGTGAAGCTAAACTTGTCCACAGTCATGTTTTCTCACTTGGGTATAGACCCATGACATTTCTCATCAATGTTTTTCTTAGCATGTATGAAAAGTTTAATCTTATTGACGATGCGCGGGACTTGTTTGATAAAATGCCTGAAAGAAATGTTGTATCGTGGACGACGATGATTGCGGCTTTTACTAATGTTAAGGATTATGATGAGGCTATTGGGTTTTTGATATTAATGCTTAGGGATGGGGTTAGGCCTAATAGTTATACTTTTTCTAGTGTTTTGAGGGCATGTTGTAAGTTGTCGGAACTTAGACAAATTCATTGTAGTATAGTTAAGTATGGGCTGGAGTCTGATGTGTTTGTGAGAAGTGCTTTGGTTGATATTTATTCGAAATGGGGTGATTTGGTGAATGCTGAGCGGGTTTTTTCTGAAATGCCAACGAGGGATTTGGTTGTTTGGAACTCTATTATTGGTGCGTTTGCTCAGAATAATGAGGGTGATGAAGCTTTGAATTTTTTTAAGAAAATGAAGAGATTTGGGTTTGCAGCTGATCAAGCAACTTTAACTAGTGCGCTGAGAGCCTGCACAGGATTGGCGTTGTTGGAACTTGGTCAACAAATCCATGTTCATGTACTAAAGTTTAATCAAGATTTAACTCTTAATAATGCACTTATGGATATGTATTGCAAATGCGGCAGTTTGGAAGATGCACATCGTGCTTTTAATCGGATGTTAAATAAGGATGTTATCTCATGGAGTACCATGATCATGGGTTTAGCACAAAATGGATTTAGTCAGAAGGCTTTGCAAATGTTTGATGCAATGAAAAAGTCAGGGATTCAACCAAACTATGTTACAATCCTCGGAGTTCTATTTGCTTGTAGCCATGCTGGACTAGTAGACAAAGGGTTGTATTACTTTAATTCAATGCAAAAACTTTTTGGCATCGAACCTGGAAGAGAGCATTATGGTTGTGTAATTGATCTTCTTGGAAGAGCTGGAAAGCTTGACGAGGCCGTTAAGATGATCCATGATATGAAATCTGAACCTGATGCGGTTACATGGAGAGCCTTGCTTGGCTCATGCAGGGTTCACCAAAACATTGACCATGCAGTTTATGCTGCCAAACAAATTCTGGCCTTGGATCCTGATGATGCAGGAACCTACATACTTCTATCAAACCTTTACGCGAAGTTTCAGATGTGGGAAGATGTTGCGAAAGTGAGGAAGATAATGAGAGACAAAGGAGTCAAGAAGGAACCAGGTTGTAGCTGGATTGAAGTGAATAATAAAATACATGCTTTCGTATTAGGAGACAATTCAAATCCGCAGCTAGATGATGTCATTAAAGAATTAAATCAGCTAATCCACAGATTAAAGCAAGTGGGTTATGTTCCGGATACATTTTTTGTTTTACATGATCTTGAAGGGGAACAAATGGAAGACTCTCTGCTCTATCACAGTGAAAAACTGGCAATTGTGTTTGGCATGATGTACTCAATAAAGGGGAAAACTATCAGGATTAGAAAAAATCTCAGGATATGTGGGGATTGCCATGTTTTTACAAAAATTTTGACCAAGATCGAGGATCGTAACATCATTATCAGGGACCCAATTCGTTACCATCATTTCCGAGATGGAATATGTTCATGTGAGGATTACTGGTAGCATTGCATAAGGATTATTAGATAAATCCCGCAGTAAATTAGATGTCTGAGCTGGTTGGTCGGAATTTATTCAAATACTTGATGTTTAATCGACATTACTTTACGCTGATATTCTTTATAGAATAAAAAGCGTTGGCGAGTTTCACACATTATGTCAATAATACCTTATGCTTTCTTTTAGTTTAAACTTCTTCGCTTTACCTTATTTTTACACAACTTTATCCTGGTTATGGACTTCATTTGCTCATGACCTGGACTGCAAGGGTGTGACACATACAAATATACAATAATTGATAATGTGGGACACTTGTTCATCACTAACGCAAATGACTATCCTGATGGGAGTGGTAATATGTAGTCTTCCAATACCTTCTTTCATTGTAGTAGAAGTAAGTCCCTCTTTTTATGCAAAGTTATGATACATTGCAATTTCACAATTTAGAAGATTTTTGGTGCAAGTACTGATTTCGGGAAAAATTTGGACGTGGCATACTAGCATATGATAATAGAGGACGAAAAGTATAAATTTTTGGAAGTGCTATCATTGACTTATTTTGCTTGTTTAATACTCGTATTCTACAGACTAACAAAGTCTTCATGTGTAGAGCTGAATGTATAGTACCCTGGTAGAGTGGTATTAATATCACCAAGGTACATCTACAGCATGAATTGCACATATATGTGTCTTAGTGTGTGACTGTGTATGATCCTGTTTGCTACATAATTGGTAAAAAAAGTACATAAATTCCTGTGTTTGTACTCATATGCATTATGCACCCTCTTGATGAATTATGTGACATTTTAAAGATATGTGGATCCTTGATAATTAAGAATTAGCTTGTTGTTCAAAACTCACTGATATATATATGTCAGATTCCTCTATTCCATTTTTAATATAATTAACTTTTGGGTGGGTCTAAGATTTACATTTCAGATGCAATTGTTATGCTGACCTGACAAAACTTAGAATTATGCAGGTTAATTATCTTAGATTTCAGAGGTTTTAGTCATTTAGTGATCCTGACCAGACTATTTAGCTCCGGGCGCTAGTTATTAATGTCATAATGTGTGCGACACTATAAAAACTGTTTTGAACTGTAGAAGGAGGAGAATGAGAAATGAAGATATAATGGAAGGTGCTCTCAAAGCAAAGGTAGAAAGCTTAGGAAGTGGTGTATGCGCTTATTGCAAAAAAAAAAAAAAAATCATCCACAAATTAAATGTTGATGGAGACCTGATAGAAAGTGCAATAAATGTGGACAACTTGGGCACGTAGAACGAGTTTGCAAGTATCAAGAGAACGAGAAGGCAAAAGATGCTACAGAGTACTACCCAAGAACTTGAAGATGATGCTTTGTTTTAATGAAAGTTTTAAAATATGAAAGTAAGGAAGAGTGTTAAAATTATGCTTTGATTTTTCAGTTTTAATCATTCTAATAATTGGTTAATGTGACCAAGTTTTTAGGATAAATAAATTTAGGATTAGGTTTGAATATTTTTGAATTGTAGTAGTTTTTCTAGGGATAAGATGTTTCAGTTAGGAATTGGCTTTATGTAAAGCCCTCCCACATAATAATAGATATAGATGTAGGTTCACATTATCTCTTGTTATTCTTCATGGTGATATATAAACACATTTAAACCTACAATGTACATCTCCACAACTTGGGACCAGATTCTGTAGTTTGCATCATCTAATTTGATGCCAATTGGTGCGGAAACAGGTTCATGAATTGTTGAGGTTGTAGCTTTTATCATTACTTCCTTATCTATGTGTTCAAAGCCCAGAGTTATTTCTAAATAATCTTTTTTATATTTCTTGAAACAGTGAATACAGTACAAGGCTCCAACATAGGGACTGGAAGGACAGTTCTCAGTTCTCAATGAAGTCTGATATATTCAGTTTTGGGCTAAAATTGCTTAAGATCATCGGTGGGTGAAAAATAGTGAATTTTCATCTTACAAACATGCTCCAGGAACCCTTCCATGTGTAAGTAGTCCCATCTCAAATAGTTCACCAATCATATTCTTTTAAAACTGATTTTGCAGAAAATAACTTTTTGCAGAAAGACTTTGATGCCATTTTCTCCCGAACTGAAACATATTTATGGGTGTCACTGTCTTAGCCGGCCTTAGTGTCAGAGTGACAAGTAAAAGAAAACTTGGGGTGTTTTAGAGTTGTACACTTTAAAATTATAACTTCAAATACCATGAATCTGCAAACCAACTTTTAACTAACATTAGTACATTACTATTTGATAAAGCTAAATTTTACTCCAAAAATTAAACTAGTCACCGGGGTGGGAAATCAGAGATAGTTATCCCGTTAACAGAAGATCCAATTTCATTTGACTGGGGCTGGGCAGATGGAGTAAGTCGTCGACCAAAAAATAGTGGTTGTGATGGCTTAGGATACGTTGTCATGTCGCTTCCCAGCATAACAATTACAGAAGACATAGTAGGTCTATTTGCAGGGTCATCTTGGACACATAATAATCCAATATGAATGCATTTTAGCACTTCATTTACCACAAACGATTTTGTTAATAATGGGTCCATTAGCTCCAATTCTTCATCTTCAGACCATAGTTTCCAAGCCTGCAGTATTTTACACTATTATGAATAAACCTACAGTTAGAGAGAAAAGGTTAACCACAGTATACAAAACAATTACAGGGAACTTGCATAATTAGGGAGGCTATGACCTTGTCCTGAGAGGTAAAACCCATTGTTCTTTCTCCCACTGATCATCTCTAGCAGGAGAACTCCAAAGCTGTAGACATCTGATTTGACTGAAAATATTCCGTCCATAGCGTATTCCGGGGCCATGTATCCACTTTTAGTTATAAAAATAACAAACTGTTACTGTGATTAAAAGACATTGTCTTCTACTTTTCTAGCATCAAGATTAGAAATAATGTGCGAGCACCTTATCAAGCGTATACTGACGGAAAATGAAGGTAAAGTATTTTGTTTTCTAGCATCCGAAATAATGCTTGGAATTGAAAGAAATTGATGCTTACTATGTTCCGACGACTCTATTTGTATTAGCTTCATTTTGATTACTACCGAATATCCTTGCCATTCCAAAATCAGATATTTTTGGGTTCATGTCACCATCCAGCAAAATATTGCTAGCTTTGAGATCCCTATGAATGATCCTAAGTCGAGAATCTTCATGTAGATATACTATTCCTCGAACAATACCATTAATTATGCTTAAACGCCTCTTCCAGTCTAGTTGTGTTGCTCTTGTTGAATCTAAAACAAATGCATAAAATTTAATCCCATCTTTCAATATTTTTTAGTTAGCCAAATAAGTGATGAAGATACGATGGGAGTCTAACCAAAGAGGAAGACATCCAAGCTTTTGTTCGGCATGTAGTCGTAAACAAGAAGCATTTCATTATTTTTCAAGGAGCAGCCCAAAAGTTTCACGAGATTTCTGTGTTGCAGTCTTGCAATTAAAGTGACTTCAGCCCTGAATTCCTTTATTCCTTGCCCAGAACTTCTTGAAAGCCTCTTAACTGCAATTTGCTTTCCATCCATTAGTGTACCCTAAAATTAACAATATTTATAATTTAGTAATCAATATATCGAATTTCAAAATTCATGTAATAATCTATGTAATTCTACCATTGTTGCAAGTACCTTGTAAACGGGACCAAAACCTCCTTCCCCAAGCTTGTTTGCTGCAGAGAACTGTTGTGTAGCCCTGTGTATGATATCTAGCTCGATCAACGGAAAATCTAGAGACTCCACCTGGTTTTCTGAAACTAAACTATCGTCAAAGTCAAGTAATTGGAACTCTGTGTTTCTCCTTTCAGTCTCTTCATGAGGTGATATAATATTCTCTGATTTCTTACTTCTTGTGGAGTAATAGTAATACAAACAAAATGCCAGCAGAGCCATCACTAAAGATGCAGATACGCTTGCACTGATCGTAATCTTTGATCTTCTTTCTTTTCCTACTACATAGAGATCCAAACTTTTCTCGTCAAACCATTTAATAAATTATGCTACTTAATTGCCAACAGAACTCAATAGTCGCTCCATTTTGGCAATAAGGGGCTGAGCCTTTCATGTAATTTTCATAAAACTTAAAAAGAGAGATATACATAATATCAGTATCTTATATTCTTGCTTCACACATAAAGTTTCAGAGTTTCACCTTTTGCTGGGACAGGCGGTGGCATTGAATTCACTTGCGGAGAAGAGTTGAGCTCATACCTTGTGCTACAGTTTGGTGTAAGAATTATTCCTTCATTCCTTCCGGCTAAGCAGTATAGAACTCTTTTAGCTGCCTAGAGACATACATTTGAAACAATCTTTTGCTGGCAAATCTGAGTTACACTTAATCATTCCGTTAAAATTTACAATTGTATCTTCAGCATACATGCGGTTAAAAGGAGCCGAAGTTGCTTTGTAAGTTAGAATGTCAAGCATGGCTACCAGTCTTTCCTTGAACCAGTAGGGTTGGTAACCACTGGGGTCTTGATTGGACATGCATACATATGGATCCTTCTCTGCGGAAGATTTGAAGGATGGATCCTTCTCCAAAGCAGCGAAGGTTGATGTAATAGAATAGGGAATAAAACACTTATCAAACCATATGATTGCATCATTATTGAGTGGACATTTAACCAAAATCTTAGTAATGGCCGCGGAAACACAATCCTTGCAGGTCTTGGCTGAGACATGATCTTTGCACATGAACATACCATATGCCTCATCTGGATAACTTCCTTTGGTTGTATTAAAGACAGAGAAATCACTATAGACATTGGAAAATGATCCAAGGAGACTATTACGATTGTCTAGGAATCGGCTGCTTGCAGTGGAGCTAAAACTAGTATCATTTGAGCAAGTTGAACTTGCATAAAGTTGCGCTCTAACGGGATTGTATAATGTCATATATAGTACCATGGAAAAAACCAATAGAAGAGAAGGAACTCTTGAAGCAGAACAACCTTCAAGTCTTTCCATTTTAACTTTGAAGATAAAAAATGGCTTAGTTCTGCATGTATACTACGATTACTTGACGAACAAACCCTTGCTCCTTTTCCTTTCGTAAATTTCCTGCCTTTGTTTTTCATGATTATAATCAAGTTGGATTGTGTTCGGGAATATCTAATTATATCAAATGATATATTTCGATAAATTGGAGTGTCATTTTTAATTTTTAAATTTATACTGATACAAGCTTATAATCCGGAAAATTAATATTTAAGTAAATTAATATTTTTGTCAATATTTAATTTAAAATTTTATAGTATTAAGAATTTATGTTAATATGTATGATATATTTTCTCATTTTATATAAATTTATTAAATATGTGAGTTATATTAAATTAATTAGAAGAGTTATTTTGTTAATAATTCATAATTATTTATAATAAATAGATTTTTATTTAACATAAATATTTTTTATTATTTGGATTTATGAAAGTTAAGTAAAATAACTATTATTCTATTAAATATATAATTTGTTCCCATGTTCTAATAAATATATAATTCAAGCCAAAAAATAAAATTTTAATTAATATACACTACAAGAATAATTGAATCAGACAAGGCTTTTTGCCCGTTGTCTGATGCCCTGGAAAACCGTTGTCTATCGAGATGCCGTCTGTTACGCAGCTCAGACAACGGACGCGTCCGTTGTCTGATTCCCTACAGACAACGGTTTTTGTCTTAGAAAATGTTGTCTGAAACGCGAGAACAACAACGGTTCAAGTAGAAACAATTGTCTGACAAACAAATCAACAATTGTTTATTAACTAGCAAATGTTGTTGTTTTAATTTTCAGACAAGGCTTTATTATCCAAAAGAGTATTGTGTGATCTAAATATTTACGACGGTTTTAGTAGAACAACCCCATTGTCTTAATAGTTTAACAACTATTGTCAACACAACAAAGCTCTAAACTTAAAACTAAATAAAAATATAGTATTTATGCTACACAAATGTTATCAATTTTAAGAATTTTAAGTTACATCTGCAAGCTCAGTAACCAATCCCAACCTATTGAAATTCATGTTAGCCCCAATGGCAATTGCTACTACATTTGCATCCTTGAGGTTATAATATTTGTACTGTTTGATGGTTATAGCTCTGCTGTTCCCTCGAGTATCCCGTGCAATTTCTATCATGTTCATAATCACTGCTACCGTCACTACTAAAATCCTGATACTCCACATCACTATCCTCACCAGGCTTCCTGTTCCACCAAAGAGAAGTCAGGTTGCAAGATTAGGAAAGTAAAACTAATAAGATTGTAAAGTAAAGGCTGACCCTGTTTTTGACTAACATTGTTTTCGACTAACATTGTTCTCACTATCAAGTTGCTGGCTTAGATCCTCACCTTCCCAGTACAAGGACAGTCAGCGCTGTGGTGCCAGAGGAATGGTCAAGAGATTTACTATCTGCTAATGCATGATCAGCCTTTACAAAAGCATTCCTAACAGCAACTTTAACCCCCATTGGTATTGCTTGCTCATTCTGAACACATTAGCAAGATATTGCTTGCTCATTCTGAACACATGCTTTGCCAAGCAGCATTGGGAAACTATGCCAAGATCTGTCTCACAAATTCTTTTCAGATCACCTACAACAATATATAAAGAAAATTACAAAACAAAATTAGATGAGAACACCAACTTAATTAACTTTGTCAGAATCCAATACCATAAAGAGAGCCATTGTTGTCAGGCAGAATAACAATTAATAGATCAAGCTCTTTCTTTGGGACTTTGGAAACGGCCTCCTTGAACCGAGCTTTTAACACTCTTTCCACTTGATCGGGACGGGCACTGAGTGCTGGAAGGACGGGTTCAGGATTGAATTGCTACAGAAAGTAGTCCATATCAGACAGTTCTGTAATTAATAAAAATTAATAAAACCATAAGGCAGTTAAGACCACTACCATGCCTGATATCATGCACATTTGTGCAAGTTCATGACAGAAGCCACGGGCAGCGCTCTCTTGCACATTCCGAGCGAAGTTAACACAAATCCAACTGTTGACTATACCACCATTGACCATTTTCTGAAACACAGGACAAACAATATTAAATAAAAGACACTTCTCTGACTTTACATTGCCAAGTTAAGATTGTGCACCGGATATGGTTATACAGGGACACAATACCCTATACCTTTTAATACATTGGAGGTACAAGTTTCCTGCAGATTTAATTCATTCCATCACATTTGGGATGAGGAAAAAATGCAGAGCTTGATACTTTTTTTAAGTATCTTCCTTTTCTTCAAGAATGTAATTAGTGCAGTGTTACAACACAAAAAATTACTTAAAGGTTACAAATACGTATTTGACTACAGATAGTGCACCAAAAAAGTTTACTAGCGCCTTAATCATAAGGGTAACCACATCAATTATTAAATAAAATACAAAAAATAAGCACAGATTCAAAGAATTTGCAAGGGCAAGTGCCCTAGGCCCCCAATTTTAATTGGAAATGACAAAAAAGGTAATTCAAAAAAGGTAACTGCAAGGGTAACTGCAAGGGTCATCCCCAATTTTAATTGGAAATGACAAGATCTAATTCAAATGTGGTAATAGCCTGAGAAAAAATTACCTTGTTCATCATATTCCACTGGCCAACTTGGGGAAGACATACATCAGACATACATACACACAATCAGACATACATACACACAATCATAAAAACATATACACACATATATAATCCCTCCTTCAACCTCCTGCTGCAACTCCGGCCACCGCCGCCGGCCTACGTCGCCGTCGAGTTATGTGAGAGAGGAGAGAGAGGAGAGAGAGCCGTGAGATGTGTTTGAATTTTACGTTGGTCGGCTGGAACAAGATGAAGGGGGAAGTGAAATTTTGTTTAAGGGGGAACTGAAATTTAGATGAAGGGGGAATGCAATTTAGGTAAAAGGTGAAAGGGGGGAATATATTCTTTTTAGTTATGTGAATAACATATTATTTTTCATTTTATTATAAATTAATGTAATAAAATTAATATAAATTTTTAAACCAAAAAAATACAACATCATTTCAATATAATATTATACAAAAAATCTGAAGTCTAAGGGATGAATTAATACAATATTATATATAAATAAATATTTTTTATTTATATATTAAATTTATTATAATATAATTAATACAATATTATATATTTATATAGAATATATATGTAATATATTTATATAGAATATATGTAATATATTTTAAAATTTAAAATATGAAATAAAACTAGTTTATATTATATAATATTTAAAATATGAATATAGAATACATAATGTATTTTTCTTAAATATTTTTTTGACGATCCAACAATACGGATGTTAAGATCTATTGATTTATATGATGTGCACAACAAAATCAGAAAATTCCAAATTAATCTTGTATTCTTTTATAATATAAACATCTCAAAAGTATTAACTTTAACACGGCTCATCCCGATTGCACATAATGTATTTTTTTAAATATTTTTTTGATGATCCAACCATACGGATGTTAAGATCTATTGATTTGAGTGATGTGCACAAAAAATCAGAAAATTCCAAATTAATCTTATATTCTTTTATAATATAAATCTCTCAAAAGTACTAACTTTAACACGACTCATCCCGATTGCACATAATGTATTTTTTTTAAATATTTTTTTGACGATCAAACCGTACGGATGTTAAGATCTATTGATTTGAGTGATGTGCACAAAAAATCAGAAAATTCCAAATTAATCTTGCATTCTTTTATACTATAAATCTCTCAAAAGTACTAACTTTAACACGACTCATCCCGATTGCACATAATGTATTTTTTAAAATATTTTTTTCGATGATCCAACCGTACGGATGTTAAGATTTTTTGGTTTTAGTTATGTATAAAAAAAACTAAAATTTTTAAAATTTATTTTATGTGTTTTTTTAACTAAACTAATAAAATGTGTTTAAATAAATTTTCGTCTTATTATGAAAAGGTGATTTTTGTCATCTTCTGTGAAACAGACAACGGTTCTCTCTGAAATTGTGTTGTGTGAGTTCAACGAAGACAACGGTTTCATTTACAAACCGTTGTGTAAATATATATATATTTTCAGACAACGGTTTTATAATTCCGTTGTGTAAAGCCTCTGCTTTACTCCTTCTAATAGACAATGGTTTTAGAAACCGTTGTGGAAGTTCTTTCAGACAACAGACAGATTTTGCAAAAAAAAAAACCGTTGTGTGAAAATTTCAAACAATGCTTTTACTGCCGACCGTTGTCTGATAAGTGTTGTCTGTTTCAGTTTTTCTTGTAGTGATAGTTCTGTATATAATTAAGTCTAATAATATTATAAGTAAAATTTTATCTAATACAAATATATTTTTTAAGCTCGTGGCCCAACACCGTCCGACCAAAACTTTCAATTTTTCGGTTATAATAATATACTAACTTATATCATGTGCGATGCACGAATTATTTTAATATTTTAAATAATTTTTATTTTAACATTTTCTTTATATGATTTGAATTTAACTTTTTATAATAATATTTTAAAATTTATTTAATATTATATGTATATATTTTTATAAAAATTTTCATATACTTTTGTAATTGTAATTGTATTTTAATAAGATAATTTTTGTGTGTTTTATTTAGAGATGTGTATTATATAAAAGATTAATGTGAGATATTTTTTAGTTAAGAGATTAATATTCAATAAAATAATATTTGTGTGTTTTGTTTAGAGATATATATTAGTTAGGAGATTAATTTGAGATTTGTTTTAGTTAGGAGATTAATGTTCAATAAGATAATATTTGTGTATTTTATTTAGAAGATGTGTGTTAGTTAGGAGATTAATTTGTGATTTTTTAGTTAGGAGATTAATTTTAAAAAATTAGGTCCAATAATAACTATCCGGCGCAAATACCAACCGACTACCAAACTTTTAATGTTTCAACTTTAATAATATAACTGTTCGGCCCAAATAGCGACCCACTACCAAATTTTTAATATTTCACTTTTAATAATATAGTACACACACATATATAGTATAGATTTACATGTATATGATTTCAAATAAAATTAATTTATTTTAATTATCCAAATATTATTAAATTTAAATTAGAAATATAATTCAAATTTCAAATAGGTCATCATATTATTCTGCAACCTATTAGAAGTCAAAGTTGGAAAAGTCCTATCTGCTGGATGAAAAGTCTAAATAATTTTTAGCTCATGTTAGTTGGAAGGAACTATCTGACTTCTATTGTTAGTATTGTCGACGTCCGGAAGAAAATGTAAAATAGGAAATTGTGGGGCAATGCCGAAAGAGCTATTTAGCTGAAAAGTCTATTAGAATTATCAAATAACATATATAGTACCCGAGTTTATAGCCTTTTATTTTATGCTTTTTAGATTGGATTCACTCCTTTTTTTTAATATTCTTTTTGTATTATGTTTAAATAAATTCTTAATATTATGTAGTATAATCATATTGTTGTGAACAAATTTGACAAACAATCCCAGAATATATGTCGACGATTTCGATATTCTCAACTGCCTAGAAAGGTGCACGGTCGAGCTTCCGTAGTGCACGGGAAGGTGGTTTCGAATTCGTTTGTACTAAATTCGTGGGGTTCTCCGATAAATAGTGGTGGTGCAGTTCCGTGTAAGCCTCCCTAGATTACCGAAAAAGTATATCACTCGAATATTTAGGTGCCCTCGTCTTTCCTCAAACGATCGTCCATGACAAATGGCCTACTTATCCCGTATTTATAGGGAATCAAGTCCGTATGTAGTTTATGAAGTAGATTAACCATGTTTTCATTAGTTTGTCACCATCCGAATGCATATTTGTAGTTGTTGAAGTAGATTATATATATATATATATATATATATATATATATATATATATATATATATATATAGTTATTATCAGGTCGTATTTATCTTCATAAAGTTCAGATAAAGCTCCAATTAGGTGCTCTTAAATTTTAGGAGGTGATCATTATCCGTTAAGGCTGTCTGCCGCCTAGTGCATGAACCTCAAACCTCTCATACTAGCGAACCTCGAGAATGAGTGAATCACATCCCTACATTAACCTCTGTTGGATCAAATCAAGCCTAATGCACTTAGTTGTATATATACTTGTCATATTATGAAGCACAACTAGAACTTCTTGTATAAGATTGTGACTTAGCTGTTAACACATATATTTACAGATAAAAGTTTGTTTCTACTATAATTCAATATTTTAAATAAAGGTCAAGAATAAAGGTGTGATAAAAGATTCAAAATGGATCATGGATCACTAGAATAAATAATGCAGAGTGAAAATTCTTCTAAGGCAAATGACCAATCGAGAAGTCATCCTAGTAGGGAAGTCAGTTGTCGAACTAGCAGAGAAGTCTCCAACAACAGGATGTCATTCGAGAAGTTAATCATTCGAGAAGTCTCATTCATTCGAGAAGTCTCAATCATTCGAGAAGTCTCAATGAATTGAGAAGTCCAGAAAAGGAATACATCGAGAAGTAAGGAATTAAAGCATTCGACAAGTCTGAGAAATGAGACTAATCAAGAAGTCAATGGTATTGAATCATTCGAGAAGTCTAGGCTGATCGAGAAGTCAACAAGGTTCAATCCATTAGAGAAGTCTAGGCCAATCGAGAAGTATCAGAGTAATTGATCGAGAAGTCTCAAAAGTAGTCAATCGGGAAGTTTACATCATGTCTTCTCGAAGGGTTTTAAAGAGAGTATTCGACTGCTACAATGAGCTTCTTTTAAGGAAATGTGCAGAAGAATAAGACAAGTATTTTGAAGCATTGTCATGATCAGGTCATTCAAACCTGTGAAGATAATGACAAGTCTACAATGAAGCTTGAAGAAAGAACAAGACAAAGACAGAAGGAAGAAAATAGAATGGAGCATATTGTCAAATCAAAAGACTTAGCTAGAAATACATTATGTCCAATGTAAAGAAGTTTGTTCTATTTCTAGTTATAGTAAACAAATTGTGAAAGCTTGTACACACAAGACATGTTGTCTATTTAGTCATTGCACAATATCACAAGTCTGTGTGTTGAATAGTTTTCATACCTTATTTTTTTTTCAAGAACAAGAAGTTGAGCTTCACATGTACCGTGAGCAAACATATTAATGAAGAGGAACACTTTTTTTGTTGAATCTCAGAATTGTAACAATTTCATTCTAATAACATATTAGATTAAAAGTTAATTTGTGTATGTGTTCATCTGTTGTTTATTTCTGCACTATGTTAAAAAAAATCATACAAAACAAATTAAACTACAAGTACATTAGCAGTTTGATTCAAACAAGAAAAAGTAAGAGAAATCAACATATACATTCACTCCCTCTGTATAAGTTTCTTACAACTCAGAACTAACAGGTGGTATCAGAGCACATACTTGGAATTGATGATGTTAGGAATCTATGTAAGTTTGATGATAACACTAAACCTTAGAATCATAGAATTATATTTTATTGTAACTGATCAATTGATATGAAAATTATAAATATCAATTGATCAGAAAATCATTTATTAGTTGACATGTTTCCAACTGATAATATGGATGGTAGCATAGGTGTACTTAGTGTATTTCAATTGATATGTCTTTAGTCGATTGATAAATGTCTCATCAATTGATACTAGAGTCGATTGATATTGGTCATTAATTGATGTGTAACTTAGACTGTCAAATTATAATTATTTGAAGACAGGATAATTGTACAAGTGAAGGATGATCAATTGATATGGAAGCATCAACGAATAGAAAATCAATTGATACAAAGTCAAGTCAAAGATTGAAGATTTAACATCCCAACAATTATCAGAATATATTTAAATCCACAAAATTAACAATTCTCCAATGAATCCATAAAACGTTACAACTTTTCCAATCTAACTTACAATCCAACAATAAAAATATAAAATAAATCATCCAAATTCGGATGTACATCCCCAAGTATCAATTCCGAATAAAATTCTAGGAGTCTAATAATATGCAAAAATAAATAAAAATAAATGAACTCCTCTAAGTTCGCAGTTCTCGCTCTCTCCATAAAGTAGCCCATCTAAGTATTCTTACCTGCCGGGGGAAATAAATATACACAAAGACCGACAGTGAGCGAAAGGCTTATATACGGATATAACATAAGTCAAGTGAGCAGAAAATAGATTTAACGAAAAAATGGATATAATATGATAACTGAAAATGATAGTGTAGACTATATGAAAAGAGCAAAAATGCTAGATAGATATTTACAAAACCAACACAGACACTTTCCACTTAAAATAATCTTGCTTTTATACTTATTAACAACCATCACAATAATTTAACGGAAAGCGTAACTTACTAACTCAAATGGGAGATAATCTTACACTTATAAGATGTCCTACATTTTCGGAGATCCAGAAATATGTAGTCATCAAAACTTACAGGGGCTTGCATAGCAAAAAAAAATGCTACCCAAAATCTTACAGGGTTTGTAAGGCACTAAGCACAATGTTACCCAAATGGCCAAACATACCCAAATTAGTCACGACTATACGTGTCTCATACCTCCGGCGACACGCCTATACTATTTAATTACACCGTATATGTGGTGCCAAGTATGAGATTCACTCCACTCACGACGGAGGTCTTACAATATCTCTTAAATCAAAACAAAAACATATATCATTTCAAAATAGTTTAGTCGAACATCAAAACTCAATCATCGTACAAAGTACACAACTTAAATCAATTTTATACTTGACATGCCCAGAAAAGTAGCAACTTACTCTACTAGAATGAATTTATCTGAAAAAGTACAAAAAATGAGAATCGTAAAAAATTTCAAGGCCTTTGTAGAAGGCCAAGGCTCATTCAAAACACATAAGTAACAAATTCAGAAAGTATATATTTGTGGGCTACCAGCACAGAATTAGACCCTGACTTCACGAGTATTTTGATATTTAGGATATTTAAATCATTGAGTTTGCCAATGAAATGTAACAAAAATTGCAGATATCAAAACGAACTTTCCAGATTGATATTGTTCGTAATTTTTTTAACAAAACTCAATTTACTACTAATTTTCAAAGTTGAGTACTCTATTTCAAAAATACACTGCCAAATTACATAAATTGCAGAAAACTCATAGTTGGAAGCAGAATTTCAGAAAAGTTAAAGAAAGAAAGTTGTAGGAAATTCAAAACCTTTTCAAAAAGTCTGAAATCACTCAATTTAAACATATAACGAATTTACTATCAATTTTACCAGAATTCAGCATAGTTAAAAGTTCACATATACGAATTTCTTGAAATCAAATGATATAGAGGATATAACGAACATATCCGTACCTTAAAATTTAAAAAATAAGAATGATGCCCAAGAACTCTAGATGTCCCAACCACAATAAATCCTAATTCATATATATAAGAAATAAGAAAATTATAAGTTTTATATCCTAAACAAAATATCATTGTCTATATCAAAGAGGGTTTTGATCTTTACTTTAGACTCCAAAATCCTTGTTTCAATTAGATTTTGTTAAGTCACTACTAGAAAAACTGCATACAACATCAGTTGTCAACTGATGTCTGAGAAATTTTTGACCGATGTCTTCGCATGTGATGTTAAAAGTATATACTTTATACATCAGTTTTCAAGTGATGTTAAAAACAGATATAAGACATCATCTCCTAAATAAAGACGATGTTAAAACCAATTTTGGACATCAATTTTCTTATAAAAGTCGATGTCTATAGCTATGTTTAACATCGGTTGTTTTTATAGAGACGATTTACCAGTTTCTTTAAGACATCATGTTTTATCTTTATATCTGATGTCTATTACAAATTTAACATCAATTTCTTCAGTTTAAATGATGTAATAGCTTATTTAAGACATCATATTTTTTAAAGACCAACTAATGTCTTTGTAATTTTAGACATCAAATTTCTTTTATAAAATATTGTTAGATATACTATTACACATCGCTTTAAAAAAATTGTGATGTTATTTCTTTAGGTTCAGATGACAGTGTCCTGTGTACATTGATATATATTAACCAAAATTAATTCAACCAACTAATAAACTTATTCAACCACAACCAAACTACAGAAAAAGAACTGCTGCCATGAAAAGAAATTTAAATTGCCAAACTCAATTGATATATATATCATTACCAACAACCAAAGTAACACATCCACATAAATAACATAGTCTATTGGTAAAAAAATTTAAGCACAGTAAATCGCCAGTTACACAGACGATTTCAGAGCATGTGTTAGCTTTGATTAATTGTCACGTCTTACATTTTTGGAATGGATAAAATGGTTGTACAATTCAACTTGGAGAGGAGTCAACTTGCAGCAAACCACTTCAACTATCTGCAGAAATACAAGCATTTTAAGTCATAAACTAGATCACCTTCAATAGTGAAAAAAATAGAACCAATTGTCGGTTGCTATAGGAACAAATGCAAATAATTAATGTCTTTTAGTTTGATGCCTTGATAAAGTACCCCAACTTAAACAATTAATGTCTCAACAGAAAATAAGCATTTAGAATAGAAAGTCTAAAGACTCGTAAACATGCTCATAACTATTATGTCTGGTTAAACTTTTCTGAATTTTGCAGCGGGGAGCAATATCTGTGTAATAAAACTACATAGACTAATAGATATTTTCACTACTTGTCAAAGCAAGTCTCTTAGCCTAACAGTCAACAACTATTTTTTTTTCAAGTACCACAATTATACCAGACTGCATAATGTAAGACAGGAATCAAAATATTATTTTTAGCAAAACTGCAACAGCCCCATATCAGATATTTTGAGCAGAACAGTCAGTATATCAGAGCGACTGAAGTCAAGTATTTTTCAAAATGTAACCAACTTGTAATATATGAAAACCTACAAAGTTCAAGCCAATAGCAAAGTAATCAGTTTTTATTTGAATACTAAGGATAGAAATCATATAAATACTTGTTTAATCTACCATATGCAGTTCATAAATTCTGTAAAACACTCTCTTTTGCTTAACAGTGATGTGTTAATCAGGAGTAACACATAAATTTTGAAGTTCACCAACTTGTGATTAACGTAACAAACTAATGAACATTTATTTAAATTTATAAATATGTAAAAGCTTCCAGATACAGAGTTATATTTACTGCACCCTACAAGTATCTTGTTTGGTTCAAGTAAAACCCAGAACAAATGTAGAGAAACAATAAAATACCTGAGGTAATAGCATAAGAAGACTATACAAGGCTTTTAACAGCCATACATATCTTGCAGGTTCCAGCAGCTGAAATCAAGACAGAAACATAATTCTTAAATAAACACAACAAAGACAACTTCTCTGAATATGAATGATGCGTGAATACTTCAAAGGAACTATCAACAAACATCATATGTTATTATAGATAAGGAGTGTAGCTGGTTAGCTGGAGCAACCATAGCCACAACAAAACAAATGGCCACAAAAGCAACTTCTGCAGCATTTATAAGACGCGGCTACTATAAAGTGTCCAGTATCACTGAAGTTAATGGCACACAACTGTTGTAAATTACTGGGGGTTTAGGCTGAATGATTATAATACAAGTCTAAACGTGAGGCATGCTTAATAATGTTAGTAAGCAAGTGTATATTTTGATGCTCATGCTGAGTTGAGGATTCAGATCACTAGCACAGAGTATCTAAACTGAACCAAGAACTTGACATTGACATCCTCTTCGACCAGAGACTGGATGACAGAACTTACATGCTGATAAGCCTGTAGATTGATGTCAACCACAGAGCATCAGTACTGTAAACCATATATATCACAACAATGACACACATAACTACATATACAGGAAAAATCAAATGCTAAAAGTTCTCAGCTCTTGCCTGAGATAAAAAACAAAGACTAATTATTGCCATGGGTGAATGGCACCATGAAGCATACAAGGCAAGAAATAAGTCTTTTCCGGCCGCCTTCACCAAGGAATTTCTAAGAAGATCTCGAAGTACAGACAACTCCGATGAAGTAAACAGAATTAAATTCAAAGCCTGTAACACAATTCGAAATTGCAAAACTGTGTCACCTAGGCATCATAGGAAATAAAATCTAAAGTAATTTAAATGACATCGAGACAATTCACAAGTAGTACAGGTACTGGGTGGTTTTGGTTTTGTCTGATAGGTAACTTGATACAAAATATGGTGCAAGTACTAGGGTCTTCGGTTTTTCTGGATAAGAAACTTCACACGGAATAAACAATATATACAACAGCTAAAGGAATTAGATTTGAGATTTATAATTCAGAAAAACATATATCACAACATATAAGTCTCTATATGTATTTCTGTAACCTGAACCATGACAGATGCAAATTCCAGGTCAGATTCACCCTCGAGTATATTGGAAAGCTCACGGTAAACTCTTTCAGCATCCAAAAGTACACAAAGTCGGCGGATAATCAAAGCACCACGTCTGAGAATAGAAACAAAATATTAGGCAAAAAATAGTGAAAAAGGATAGCGGCTACTTAAAAACTGTTGACAGGTAGAGAACTTACTTTTCTAGCAAAGAGTTGTTAATACGAAAATTATGGACCAAAAAGACAACAAGATGCCGGAAATGCATCGAGTCTTCGGCTATCTCCCTTGCTAGAATTTTGGCTATACTAATAATAAAGGTAGAGGCTTGCACCCCAGTGAAGTAGCCACACCTTAGCCAACACAACCCTCAAAATGGAACTCTGTCGGGATTAAAAGGGCAGTGCATCTCCTCTTCACTATACACACACATATATAAAAAAACTATCACAAATATGTCAGCAAAATACGATAAGGATGTGTTCTATAACCAACATATTCATATATAATCACAAAATAAACAATAATCTATACATATCATAAATCGCTATCAAAGAACAATAAATGAAATACAAAAATCGAAAGCAGCCGACACTTTAATAACCCTAAATTGAAAGTTAAGGTTTAACCCCCAAATTGAAAGTAGCCAAAACACAGCTCATGTTAAGAAAGTTGAGGTTTAACCCCAAAATTGAAAGTAAATCGAAACAATTCATAGATTTAAGCTTACCCACTAACTAAACACAGCTTCTGTTCGAGTTTTTGAGTTGAGATGATATATAGATTGATACAATCACAAACGAAACAGTCACGAGTTGAGATAGCCATGAACAAGATGTACCCACGAGCACAAATAGTCACAAACGAGATGAACCCACGAACTTAGCCACGAGATGAAACAGCCACGACCTAGTTTAGCCACGAGCTTACCGCAACACGAACTAATTACTAACAACTCTTAGCTTCAGAATCTAGGGTTTTGAAAATCGATTTATAAATCTAGGGTTTGTAAGAACTGCTGCCACAGATTTGTGAGAGAGATGATGAGATGGTGAGAGTTGGTGACATGGTTGAGAGAGAGATTTGCGAGAGAGAGGGTTGAGAGAGAGATTTGCGAGAGAGAGGATATGTCGAGAGAGAGGGTAATAAGCTGGGTAATAAGATTTGGGGGGAAGTATTTGTCTAAGGGGGAAATGTTTTTGTGTAAGGGGGGAATTATTTGGGTAATAAGCTGGGCTAATTTTTGACCCGCTTTTTTTATTTTTTTGGAACACAACTTTAGACATCGGGCAACAGTACCAAGGGATGTCTTAAATAAGCTTTAACATCGTTATATACAAAAGCGATGTTAAAAAGACCTTTAACATCGGTGGTTTTTGCAACCGTTGTTAAAAGTGTGATGTTGTATCCAGTTTTTCTAGTAGTGAGTTCTCCTTCTTGCTCTTCTTTTCCTCCTTCTCCCTCTTTTTCTCCTTTCTTTCTAATAAAATAACCTAAACCCAAGTCAGAACCCTAATTCCTATTTTATTTTTATCCTCAACCCTTTTTTTAACTAATAATAACTAGTATTCTAATTAAATATATATATAATATTATTTAATAACTAAATATTAAATAATAACTATATATATATATATCGGAGTTTTACATTCGTCCCCCCTAAATAAAATTTCTTCCCCGAAATTTATCTTACGTACCTTTGCTAAAAAAGATGTGGGTAACATGCCCGAACAATTTCATCCGTTACCCAAGTAGCCTCTCTTTCTGAATGACCTTTCCATAATATCCACACAAACGGAATCGTGCGGAAATGCATTACCGTTTCTTGACGTTCCAAGATTCTTTCAGGTTCCTCCTCATAAGTTAAATCCGGTCGAACTTTATCCAAGGGACAACTTACTACATGCGACAGATGATAATTATATCCTCTCAACAAAGATACATGAAACAGATTATGAACCCTTGACAACTGAGGCGGCAAAGCCAATCTATACGCTACCTCTCCTACTTTTTCTAGAATCTCAAATGGGCCAATGAATCTTGGATTCAACTTTCCCCTCAAACCAAAATGATGCACTCCTTTGCATGGAGAAACTTTTAAAAACACTTTCTCACCAAGTTCAAAATGCAAACTCCTACAATGCACATCTACATATTTCTTTTGTCGAACTAGAGCTTGGCTTAATTTTTCCCTTATCACCTTTACTTTGTCATTATTCTCTTCCACTATTTCAAGCCCCTCTAACTGCCTCTCAGCAACCTCATCTCAACATATAGGTGTTCTACATATTTTCCCGTATAACGCTTTGTATGGTGTCATCCCAATACTAGTTTGCCAACTATTATTGTAAGAAAACTCCACAAGTGGTAAATGTTCATCCCACTTACTAGCCCAATCTAGTGCAAAAGCCCTCAACATATCTTCTAAGGTTTGAATGGTCCTCTCGGATTGACCATCTATTTGCGGATGAAATGTCGTGCTGAAGCTTAGTTTAGTACCCCATGCCTTTTGAAATCCTTCCCAAAATCGAGTTGTAAACCGTAGATCTCAGTCTGAAACAATACTGACTAGAACCCCATGTAATCTCATTATCTCATCTCTATAAATTTCAGCCAATTTCTCTACCGAATTAGTCGTTCGAATAGCAAGAAAATGGGCAGATTTTGTAAGTCGATCTATGACCACCCAAATATCATCATGCTTCTTCAATGTCCTAGGTAAATCCATCAAGAAGTCCATACATATATGCTCTCACTTCCATTCGGGTATCTATAATGAATGCAACGCACCACCTGACCTTTGATGTTCTATCTTAACAAGCTAATAAGTCATACAATTTGACACATAATTACCAATATCATTCTTCATGCCACTCCACCAAAATTGATTTTTCATGCCTCTATACATTTTGGTACTACCGGGATGTATAGAGAATGGTGAATTGTGAGCTTATGCTAAAAGCTCCTCTCAAATAGATGATTTTAAAACACATAACTGACCCATAAACCAAAGAACACCATGCTCATCCACACTAAAGTCTGATTGCTTCCCATCTTTAGTGTTTTGGACAATTTCCTGAATCTCTAAGTCCCCTTTATGTGCCTCCTTAATTCTAGAAATCATTGTCGATTCCATTTTCAAATTAGCTAAAATATCATCCACACCACTAACACTAAGAGCTAACCCCATTCTTTGTACTTCTTCTTGCAACTCCTTAGATAATATAAACAACACTGAAATCTGACTAGAATTTTTATGACTAAATGCATCTACAACAGCATTAGCCTTTCCAGGATTATATTGAATTTGCACATCATAGTCTTTAATCAACTCGACCCATCTCCGTTGTCTCATATTTAGCTCTTTTTGAGTGAAAATATATTTTAGGCTTTGATGATCAGTCCAAATATCACAAGAAGCCCCATATAGGTAATATCTCTATAACTTTAGTGCAAAGACCACCGCAGCCAATTCCAAGTCGTGTGTCGGATAATTTTCTTCATGTGTCTTCAACTGTCTAGTCACATAGGCAATCACCTTACATGTTGCGTCAAAACTGCTCCTAACCCCTTCTTCGAAGCATCACTATAGATAACAAATCCTTCTATTCCTGATGGTAGTATCAATACCGGAGCTGTAGTTAAAGGCATAGATATTGTCAAAAAACCTTCTACAAATCTTCGGTAATAACCTGCTAAACCCAAAAAGCTCCTAACCTCTATCACAGTAGTAGGTCTATACCATTCTGACACTGCTACTATTTTTTACAGATCTACTTGAATCCCTTTTATAGAAACAACATGCCCGAAGAATGAAACTTGTTTCATCTAAAACTGACACTTTGAGAATTTAGCAAACAACTGACGACCCCTCAAAATCTCCAACACTTTCCTCAAGTGTTCTTCATGCTCTTCTTCAGACTTTGAGTATATAAGAATGTCATCTATGAAAATAATAACAAACTTGTCCAAAAGGTCCTTGAAGACCCTATTCATCAAATCGATAAAAAATGACAGAACATTAGTTAACCCGAAAGGCATGACAAGAAACTCATAATGTCCATACCATGTTCGAAAAGTTATTTTTGGCACATCTTCATCTCACACCCATAACTGATGATATCCTGATCGCAAATCCATTTTTGAAAAGAAATTTTACCCCTCGTAATTGATCAAACAAGTCATCAATACGCGGTAACAGATATTGATTACCTATAGTGATCTTATTCATCTCTATATAATATATGCACAATCTTATAGAACCATCTTTCTTCTTCACAAGTAGAACTGGAGCACCCCAATGAGATACACTAGGGCGAACAATGCCCTTGTCAAGTAACTCTTGCAATTGTTCTTTCAACTCCTTTACTTCAGTTGTAGCCATTCGATAATGAGATTTGGAAATCGGCTCGGAACCTGGTACGAGATCTACAGAAAACTCAACCTCCCTAGGTGGAGGTAATCTGGGAAGGTCCTTTGGAAAAACATCACTAAATTCTTTAACCACCGGTACATCTTTCAATTGCAAGTCTACCATATTGTTAGGGATTGTGGTGTTAACACTGTAATCAACTGATATCTTACTTAGATTAATTAGAAATTAACTAAGTAAAACATACTGTCATATACATATTGAAAGTATGTTTAAATGTCATATATAATAGTATGTACAAAAAGCCAAGTAGGTGACAGTAAGTATCAATAGTTACTGCCTTGTAAAAATGTAATAAATGATCTATGAAGTGGAAGTTCACAAAGTGTTCATGCACAACATGGATCAAATCATTGACAATAACATTCTACAAACTTAAGCCTACAACAACATATTCAAGTGACAACACCTTTTGAAACAACTGATAGTAACTATTCCTTCGACAGTGAACTTGGCGGGGAATGAAGATTCTAAGACAGCAAGTTTTACTGACAGCAACTGTTCCTCGACAGTAAACTTGGCGAAGATTGACAACAAGTTTCTCTAACAGTAACTTTGGCGGGGATAGTTGACAGCATATTTGGTGGGATAGTTGACAGTACCTTTGGACGACAAAATGGTATAGAAGACTGGCAAGCTTGATAGGAAAGTATGCGGAGTCGAAGATGCTGTCACCAAAGAGAAGCTAAAGTTTGACAGTAACCTTTTGATGAAGCTGACAGTCTGTTTCAATTAGCAGACTAGGTAAAGTTAATTCACAGATTGATCTTGACAATTCTACCTAGTATGTCAAGTCTACTACTGCAACTTGAGAAAAAGCAAGCAAAAAGATAAAGCGTGCTCAAGGAGTCAAGAATGTCAAATCTTCTCAGAGCAACTTTATCTACAAATGGAATGAAGACAAATTTGAATAGGAAAAGTGAAGTTTTTATTTCAAGCATTGTCCTAGGAACATGGGAGAGTACACTTGTAAGTGAGATATGTGTTTTAACATAAATATACATATCTCACAAACACTTTCCATTATGCAACTGAGCTTAACTTTTCTCAAGCATAGAAACACTAGCAATCTCTTGTTATTATATCTATTGAAGCTAGAAATTTCTTTCAGTCAGTTGTAGCATAAAAAAAATTAATAAAATTAATTTTTGAAGTAAAACACTTTTCTTCTTTTAAATTTCTTACTGTTGTTTGCATTTGTCACTTGATATTAGTACTTCTTGTTTGTTGTTAGTAAGATAAGTGATAAATTAAGTTGCATTAAACCCCCCCTTCTGCAACAATGATATCGTTTAACAACTGGTATCAGAGCCGGCATGTTAGATATACATAACCTGAAAAGATCTAAACATGAGTGCACAGAAAGTAAGCAGCATAAAAATACCCATCTTTGACAAAGAACACTACACCTTGGGGAAAAGAAAGATGATGTTGTTCATTAAAACAGCCAACCCACTCTACCCTGGAATCCTGGAAAATGGTCCCTTCATACCTCAAATATATGTACCTAAAACCACAGTAGATGGTGAAACAATACCAGTCTACTTGGATCCTAAAAAGGTTTCAGAGTACACTGACACTGAAAGAGAAAAACTATCTTTAGATGATTGGTTACAATTTATCATCATTGACGTACTTGACAATGTCATGTACAACAACTTTGTCAACTGCACTAGTGCAAAGCAAATATGGGAAACCATTGAGATACTCTATGGAGGAACATAAGAAGTAAAGAAAAATCAAAGACAGATTCTGGTGTCTTGATATGAAGCCTTTATGGCCAAACCAAGTGAAGGGTTGACAGAGATGTTTGAGAGGTTTAACAGGTCGATAAATGACTTACAGCTGTATGAAAAGTTTTATAATAAAAATGAGGTAAACATGAAATTCATGTTGACACTTCCTGACCATCTAGAGCACAAGGTTTCTGCTATAAGAGAATGAAGAGATTTATCAAAAGTTTCTCTTGAAACTTTATATGGCATACTTAATATCTATGAGCTAGAGTTACTATAAAAGAGAGCCATTCAAGCTTGTCAAAGAGGAAAAATGGCTAACACTTCAAATGCTCAAGTAGCTTAGGATCCACAGATGATGCAGCTCAAGGAATCTCAACATCAACAACAAATCAAGATTGAAGAAATCACAGATGAAGATGAAAGTGTCACTCTGGAACTCAAGGATGGTGAAGAAGATGAGTTCTACAATTTGGAAGAACTAGACAACATGGAAAACAAAACAATGGCCTACATGGCAAGGAAGTTCTCCAAATTGAGATTCAAGAAAAAACAAAGCTTTCAAACCCAGAGGACAAAGCTCCAGGTTTAACAAGCCAAATATCTCAAAACCTGGAGGAAGTGGCAAAGGTGGATACAAAACAGGTATGGTGGATAGATCCAAGATAAGGTGTTACAACTGCAGTGAAATGGGGCATTTTGCAACAGAATGCAAGAATCCAAAACAAGTGAGAAGAAATGACAATGATTATGAGGAACTCAAAGCAAAATATGAAGCCTTGCTCAAAAAGAAACAAAGAAGGGCTTTTATGGCTGAAGAAAAGTGTTGGGAAGACTCTGATGATGAAGAGGAAGAAGAATATGGAAATCTTGCTCTCATGGAAAACTCTGAAGAAGGTTCATCCACTTCATCAAGTCAGGTACCCTTTCTTACTACTGTTGATATGACTACATCTCAGTATAAGAAAACTGTTGAAATTTTAAGTTCTGAAATTTTCAATATTCATACAAGCATGTTAGCTGCCAATGGGAAAATAGTTAAATTTTCTAGTGCTAATGAGTTATTGAAGATTAAAAATCATGAACTAGAAATTAAACAGAATGCTTTTGAGTCCTTACAGCAACAAAACGAGATTCTTAAAAATAAGGTAGTTTTTGCTTCCCAGATTGAGGAATTTCTTAGAAAACAAATTTCTGAGAATGAATGAAAAATCAAAGCCTACAAGAATTCTTCTTCCCTGTTAAAATCATACCATGATGATAATATTGAAAATCAAAAGGTAGGTATAGGTTTTAACTATGAGAAAAAAAGTGGAAATAAACATGCTGTAGAGGAAGACATCAAACATACTGTCAAACTTTCCATTCTAAAGAAAGTTAAGAATCCCATGTTCAAAAAGGCAGAATTTAAATTTGATGAGGAAGCATTAGTGATTAAACAAGAGATAGATGATGAGAACAATGTGAAGGGTTTCAGGCATGAAAACGCAGCGGATATAACGTAAAACAAAAAAAATGAAACCCTATCGCAAGATCCAGGTATAACTTTGGATGATTATGGTGAAGAAGTCTGTACCTTAACAAAGCATTCCGTATGATATTTAATGGAGGTCCAGAAAAACGAATTATGGCAGCCCTTTGTTGCAAAGATCTTCTTTCTAAAAAAGTCCACACGAACGTCCGATCGTCCAACGATCACCGGAGTCGGTACTAACCGAATTGCTTGCCTCTTCCACTCTCTCTTCTTTTCTCTAGCCTCTCTTGATGTTGAGCAACTAGGGTTTTTCTCTAAAAATAAAATCTGATGATTAAACCCTAATACTATACATCATTATGTATATATAGGGGAGAAAAAGATTTTGGGCCTAACCCTAATTCATGTGGTTTCCAAAACTCATTCTGATTTTGGGTTATTATTATTATTAAATCTGAATTATAATATAATTAATCAAGTCCCACTTAATTAATTCAATAATTAAATTCGAATATTAATAATACTTATTAAATCCAAATTCTAATATAATTAATCAAGTCCCACTTAATTAATTCAATAATTAAATTTGAATAAATAATAATATATTTAAATTCGGAATTTAAATAAACCTCCGTTTTGACGTTCTTTATGTGTGTCCCTTTAGGTTATTATTACGTTGGTAATAATTTTATTTTCTAATAATAAAATTATAAACAATGAGTGGGTAACAATAATAATTGGAGATTTAATTAAATCTTTCGTGAATAATGTTCCATGTAATATAATCCCTTTAACCTTATATTATAGATCAAACTCGAGGCATGTAAAGTGTCATCCTCTTCAACATTTAATCTCGGTTTCCTTGATCAATGAGTAGACTATTTAAACAAAACAATATTTGAGAATGACCATGCATTTCATAGTCTCACTCAATCAAGAGGTCAATAGTATCACTCCTAGAATTGGAGGGTTAAATCCTATATCTATCATTCATATTCCTCATACAATTCATAGCATACCCAATGTCCACCTTTATCATTACCCGGTTAAAGGTAACTTTGAGTGTAATCAAAGTATATTAATTCTCTTATAGAAATATAGTAATTTCAAGTCAGATGATCATTACATCATTATCACTATGAGATTTCTTATAACACTTATTAACATGTAGAATCTCACGATGGGTCTTTCCAATATCATGTATGGATACATACACTTTTGTTCTTGACTTTAGTATCGACATACCTATGACCAATGAGATGTGGTCATCTGTCAATAAACATATTAGTCTTATTGCATTATTACTGTCCTTAAATAATAATACTTGACTAGAGAATTTTAGGAATAAAATACTATTCATATAATCTCATTTTTAAGTCACATACTTAAAGATATATATTATGTATTAATATTCTAAGGATATTTATTATTCTTTCAATTTATGATGCAGTAAATAAAGACATAATAAATATTAATTAAATAATCACATAAAAACATAATCCTTAATTGTTTTCAATAAAACATTAAAAGTATTGTCTCTAGGACACCAATACTAACATAATGAAGCTATCATTAAGTCCCTTAAGGCAAAAGATACTGTCAAAATCCCCAAGACAGTTAGTTTTGACCTTGACAGTAACCTGCGCTTAAAAGATGTTGTCAACACTGGCAAGGCAGTAAGTTCAAAAGATGTTGTCAAGACTGTGAGATCTAAACTTATTGTCGAGACAAATCCATCTGAACCTACTGTCAACACCAGTTTGACAGTAACTTCTAAACATACTGTCATGAAGACCAAGAAGAACGTAAATGGAAAACTAGGAATTAACAAGAAAAATAATTATGATTATATTCCTAATGCTCCTAGAAAGTTGTGCAACAGTTGTGGGTCTTCTAGTCATCTAACTCATGTTTGCAATAAGAACAAGTTAAATGTCAAGAATGTTACCTCTGTTAATGGTAATTTACACAGCATGCCTTTAAAGAATAAACAAGTTAATCATTGTGGTGATTTTGATTGCATTTCATGTAAAATGAACTTGATGAGTATATGCTTTAACATGCCTTTTGCTAATAATGAAGAATTCCTGCATAAGAATGATAAAACTGAAAAGATAAAGACTCCAAGTCTACCTAAAGTTAGGATGAACAAGCCACCCAAGAGAAAAACTATCAAACTAGTAATCAAATCTGATTGGGTAGCTATGAGAGTCTTACTAAAAGCAAGAGAAGGAATTACAACTGAATCAACTTAAAACTGTGATTTAGCTAAGCAAAATGGACCCAGTGAAAATTGGGTACCAAAAGCAACTTGAAAAATTTGCTTTGCAGGGCCATAGGAAAAATAAAAGAATCATATGGATCATTAATAGTGGATGCTTAGCACACATGACAGATGATAAAGCTCTGTTATCACAGTTTAAGGAGATGATTGGCCCTTGTGTAACTTTTGGTGAAAATAACATTGGTTTCACAATGGGATATGGAATTCTAGAAGTTGGAAATTTGAGAATAGAGAAAATTACTCTAGTAAATGGTTTGAAGTACAATCTATTGAGTGTAACTCAATTTTATGAAAGAGGATTTCTAGTGAACTTTGATCAATAAAAATTCCCCATTGTCAACAAGAAAACAGGAGAAGAAACTCTTCAAGGAGTTAGAAAATGCAGCTTCTTCATAGCTGACTTGGATTCTGTGAGAAAAGACAGTCTACTGTTTCTACAATAAGGCTTCCCCATCTGATAGTTGGTTGTGGCACAAGAAACTTTCCCATTTGAACTTCAAAGCAATGAATTATCTAATGAAGAGAGAATTGGTGAAAGGGCTTCCTTAACTTGAATTCTGTCAAGAAGGATTGTGTGAGGATTGCCAAAAAGAGAAGCTAGTGAGAGCTTCACATAAAAGCACTCCTAGTGGCTCAATCAATGAAGCATTTCAACTGATTCACATGTACTTATTTGGTCCTGTGAATGTGTAATCACTGGCGAGAAAAAGATATGCTTTAGTAATGGTTGATGATTTTTCAAGATACACTTGGGTGAGGTTTCTAGCATCCAAGGATGAAGCTGTACAAGAAATCATTGATTTGGTAAGGGTTCTTAATAAGAATCCCAAATACAAAGTGCAGATTTTAAGAAGTGATAATGGTACTGAGTTCAGAAACAGTATCGTGAATGATTTCTGCAAAAACAATGGAATCACTGAATAATTCTCTGCACCAAGGACACCTTAGCAAAATGGTGTTGTAGAAAGAAAGAACAGAACCCTAATTGAGGCTGCAAGAACTATGTTGAGTGAAGCAAAACTTCTTACCTACTTCTGGGGTGAAGCAATCAATACAGCCTGTTATACTCAAAACAGGAATGTAGTCAACAAGGCCTATGAAAAGACACCCTATAAATTGCTTACAGGAAGGAAACCTATTGTCAATTATTTTCATGTCTTTGGAAGCAAGTGCTACTTCATGAAAGATTCAACTGATATCAAAAGAAAATTTGACACTAAAGCATTTAAAGGAATCTTTGTGGGGTATGGCATTGACAAGACTGTATACAGAGTCTACATCATTGATACTGTGGAGGAGAGTTTAAATGTCACCCTTGATGAGTCAAAATTTCCTGGAGTTGAAGAAAGTCAAGAAATAGAACCACTGTTCTTTGAAAATCAAGAATATCTAGAAGAGATTGATGAAGATTCACCAAGAGTTGATCACACAATTTCTGGTCCATCAAATGATCCTATCCAGTATGGAGATAATGAAGGAACTGCTCAAACAACTGATTTGTTTAGAAATGTTCCCATGAATAGTGGTCTGAAGAAATTGATAATGTTAACAGTGCAAGAGCAAAAGATGCTGTCAATCAACAAGGTGCTAAAGACTCCAGTGATTCTCTAAGAGAAACAAAATGGAACAGAGATCATACAAATGATTTAATTATTGGTGATCCAAGAACTAGAGTCAAAACAAGAAGAAATGTTGCCAATGAATGCATGTACTCTTGTTTCCTTTCTCAAACTGAACATAAAACTCTAGAAGAAGCTTGGGCTGATCTAGATTGGATTAATGCAATGCAAGAAGAGCTTAATCAATTTGAAAGAAGCTGTGTTTGGGAATTGGTGCCTAGACCAAAGAACAAATCCATAATAGGCACTAAATGGGTTTATATAAATAAGATGGATGACTGTGGCACTGTCACAAGAAATAAAGCAAGGTTAGTGGCAAAAGGTTACTGTCAAGAGGAAGGAATTGATTATGAAGAAACATTTGCTCCTGTTGCCAGACTTGAGGCAATAATAATCTTCTTGGCTTTTTCTGCATTCAACAATTTCAAAGTTTTCCAAATGGATGTGAAAAGTGCTTTCCTTAATGGAGAATTAGAAGAAGAAGTATATGTTAAACAACCCCTGGCTTTGAAGAACCAAAGATGAAAAACTTTGTGTACAGACTACTCAAGGCATTGTATGGCTTAAAGAAAGCACCAAGGGCTTGGTATGATACTCTTTCCAAGTTCCTTCTTGACAACAACTTTACCAGATGGATTGTGGATAAAACTCTTTTCTACAAAAGCATGGAAAAGATATCATTCTAGTCCAAGTGCATGTTGATGATTTTATATTTGGTTCAACAAATGAAGATCTATGCAAGAAATTCTCTGAGTTGATGCAGAACAAATATGAGATTAGTATGATGGGTGAATTGGTATTCTTTCTTGGACTTCAAGCCTATCAAAAAGAATATGGAATATTCATTTGCCAGACTAAGTATGTTAAAGATCTCTTGAAAAGATTTTATATGGAAGACTCTTCTCCTGCAAAAACTCTAATCTCAACAGCAACTCAACTTGACAAGGAACCAAAAGGAAAGAAGGTGGACAACAAAATGTATAGAGGAATGATTGGATCTCTCCTCTATCTAACAGCTAGCAGGCCTGACATCATGTTTGCAACAGGGTTGTGTGCAAGGTTCTAGTCTGATCCAAAGGAGTCTCACTTAATGGCTATAAAAAGAATCTTTAGATACATTAAAGGCACTAAAAAATTAGGCCTTTGGTATCCTAAAGATTCTGGATTTGACTTAGTTAGATATTCAGACTCAGATTATGCAGGGTGCAGGATAGACATGAAGAACACTACAGGTAGTTGTTAATTTCTGGGAGAGAGATTGGTTTCATGGTTTAGCAAGAAGCAGTATTCAGTATCAAGTTCAACTGCAGAGGCTGAATATATTGCAGCAGGTAGTTGTTGTACTCAGTTACTTTGGATGAGGCACCAACTATTGGACTATGGGTTGACTCTGCAAGGAATTCCTATCTTTTGTGACACCACCTGTGCCATAGCAATTTCTGAAAATTCTGTTCAACATTCCAAAACTAAGCACATTGACATCAGACATCACTTCATTAGAGAGCATGTGAAGGAAGACACAATCAAGCTTATCTATGTGCCCACCGAGAAACAACTTGCAGATATTTTTACCAAACCATTGGAAGAAAAGACATTCAACAGACTAGTGAGTGAATTAGGTATGTTAAATCTGTCATGTTAATGTAATTCTGTTTAGTTGATTAAAAATTTAGTTAACTGAATTTCATTGTGAATTAATGGCCTCTTGAGGTGTTTTGATTTTTATCACAGTGGAAAAATATGATGATAGTTTACTGAAAGGTTAACTAATGTATTTTTAAGTAACTTAATTCTTATGTGACTAATAAAAGATACTGTTAAGTTGCTTGCTGGTATATTTTATTCATACTGTCGCATAATGATAAGTTACTGTCAAAATCTGTGAAACTTACTGTCACATGGTTGAGAAGTCTTGACAGTATAGTTCACGGGATTAAAACTTACTGTCGAATCCTATGAAACTTACTGTCAAAAGATTAAGAAGTCTTGACAGTATAGTTCGCGAAACGAAAAATTACTGTCAAATTCTGTGAAACTTACACTCAAAAGATTGAGAAATCTTGACAACATATTATGCGGGACTGAAACTTACTGTCTAATTATGAAACTTGAAACTTACTGCCAGTATCTTTTGACAGTATAGTTTTCTATCCCCGCATAACATACTATCAATAGTTAATATTAGGGTTATTCATTTATTTTATATATTTTTCCTAACCACTAATGTTAGTGTCGAAAATGTGTGTGAATTCTAGCGCAGGAGTTATTGTCGAGGAATGGAACTAGAAGACAACTCCCTTAAAATCGTTTACAATTCCTTATTGACAATATCTTTTTCTCATCATATAAATACACATCTAAAATTTCTCTCGCTCTTTACTTCTCTTGATTTCTCTCTTAACTTCAAATTCTCTTGCATCCTAAAAACTCTCCATTTTCTCTGTAATCTCTCTTTCTCTAAACCATTCTTCAAACTCTAAGCTCTTCTTCATTTCTAAACTTCAAACTCTCAACCATGTCCGGACCTCAACTTATCTGCTATCTTTCCCAAACCAACTTCACCACCATGGCCCCAATGGGTGAAGCTGGAGAAGCCTTCAAACCTCTTGTTGGCGTCATAAACAATTCTTACCTCACCTATGGCCTCACAGAAAGCCCCCATCTTGAAATACCTAGACTATCTCAGTTCTGGACCTCTGCCATATGTGAGGTGGAGCAAGATGCTAGCACTATCTCCTTCCAAATCAATGGTACCTCTTACACCATTGATTTCTCTCACGTTAATGAAGCTCTTCGTGTAGAAGAAGATGAAGGCTCGCTATTTTAGGAGCCTGCAAGTGACATTCAGCTTGTAAAGTTCTTTAAAATGGTTGGGTATACTGGACCCAAGTTAAGCTCAAACAACGATGAATGGTATCCATCTGGCGAAGTGGACATAAAATATCTGAACAAATAATGGAGTATGATGTTGGATGCTATATCAAGGTCCATGTCGAGCAAGACCAGTGGTTGGAATGAGGTCCTAGCATACATTAGGAGAATTGTGCATTCCATGGTGCACAACTACAAAATCAATATTGGAAAGCTCCTGATGCCCCTGTTCAAACTGGTGCTTGGAAAGAAAGAAACACGAAAATCGGTAATCTACTATCCAAGATTTTTTATGCTTATAGTTAATTCTGTCGTAGGCATAATAAATTTAGATAGTGTTCAATGCATGGAGTCCCCAACACTGAAAAAGAACACCCATTCTTTGTTAATCAGTAAATTACTTAACACTAAATTGGGTTTGTTTATAACTAAATTCATGCTGTCAACTATAAATGATTTAAACTTAAAATTTGTTTGGGACTACAAAGTATTTACCTTGAGTGATGAGAATGGTATTAACCTCACCATTCCTAACCCACACTCCAAACCTTATAAAGGAATCCGGCCTTCTCGAGTCACCAAATCCATTAGCCAAAGGTCTTTTTCCTCTCAAAAGGACCAAGCTCCTAAAAGGAGGAGAACCAATCAACTTAGCATAGAAACCTTTCCACAGGTAGGTGGTGAAACTGCACAAGTTTCAGCAAATAAGGAGGGTAGTATGATCACAGAAGTCACAGAGGGCCCTGGTGAGCCTAGGAGGAAGAAGGCAAGGGTATCAACCTCTGTTAGCCAGAATGTGTCCTCTCAAAAGGGCACTTCTCTTAAAAGGAATCAATACACATCTCTGGATGTCTCATCTCAACATGAGGGATTTATTGAAATTGTCCAGTCTCCTATGGCAACTTGTACAGAGTCTGCACAACATGTTGAACACACTCAACCTGAGCCCACACTTGAAGATAAACACATGATAGGGCTAGAAAATGCGGAACACAGCTCATTCAATTATAATGCATCACATTTTGCCATAATTGAAGAAGAAAATGTTGATGCACTATTCCAACATTTGAGTGAGACTGATCATGGCAATCCACAAGAACCTTCCACTCAAAAGGTGGAAAAGATTGTTATCCCAGCCTTTGTAGCTGTTAATGACACAGTTTCTGTCAATCCTAATGAAAGTAACTTTTTAAAAGATGTTTTCAACATTCAAAATCCAGACAGCCAATCTCCAATGGCCACCACTTTTCAACAAAATGAAGATAATGATTCTGCTCTTATCTCTATTCTATTAAAGGTAAAAATCTAAATCTCTTATGCAAGATGTACCTGCTCAGTCTCTTGCACCTAGGATGAGTGAGGGTGTGAAAAGAAAAAGAGAGATAAAAGAAAAGAGAAGTGAGTCAAAAAATGAGGGGCTGAGAAAATTCTAGGAAAAAGGAGAGGGCCCTGAGCAAGGCCAAATGAAAAAACAAAATGTGAGAGCCAAAATATCTAAGGCAATAGGCCTTGAGAGTGAGTTGGTGTGGAGTGATGAGATCACTTAGAAAAAACAAGAAAGTGTAAGAACCACCACAACCTCCAAAACATCCAAACAAGCTGATGAAAGGTTGAAATCCCTTTCACACAAATTCACTAAATTATCAAAGAATCTGGACACTGTTAGCAGAAATCAAGTGAAGTTGGTCAACAGGATGGCTAGTCTAGAGCAAACCATGAATGAAGGATTCAAGGCCATCTTTGACAAGCTTCAAGAGTTCAATTCAAAAATTTTCAAACCCTGCAGTTGCTACCTCAACTAAGGGGGAGAAAATTATAGATCAAGCTGAAGTGTTTGTAGATGAGAGTGATAAGAAGAACACTCAAGCTGCATCTCAGGGGGAGAGTCAACTAGCATTGCTGTCTAGTATGGCTGCTGAGATTGCTACACAGCTTGGTGGTAATAAGGAGGAGAAACAGTAGCAAGTTGAGAGGCCTAATGTTAGGTCCAAAGTGTTGTAGAGGGGGGGGGGGGTGAATACAACTGTTTCGAATAATGAGAGAATATAAAATAAATGCAGGTAATAAATGATGACACAGAATTTCAAGAATATATCTTTATATTCATTGAAGGATTTGCTACAACATTCATAAAAGCATCATAATCAGTTGAACAATAAATACAGCAATTAAAGCTTGATTCAACTGATTCTCTCTCACTTTCTTTTTACAGTAAATGCTCTCTTTGAAAAATATTCAGTAGTAAATACAGAGATTGCTATCTTTACAAATAAAACAAAGTGCTACTTTTATAATTTCGTGTAGACTTGATCTTGTCCTTTTGTGTACGTGGCCCAATCAGGACTTGACAACAAAAAGTACTTTCCCAACCACTCTGGATCAACCGTTCACAATAAGCCACTTGTCCCTTGAACATTAAATGCTACATATCGACCCGCATCTCGATCTCGGCCTGGACC
The DNA here is from genome assembly GCA_028671895.1 of Oenanthe sinensis. Classification (NCBI taxonomy): domain Eukaryota; kingdom Viridiplantae; phylum Streptophyta; class Magnoliopsida; order Apiales; family Apiaceae; genus Oenanthe; species Oenanthe sinensis. The sequence continues at coordinate 16,187,608 of JAPMAC010000209.1, forward strand.
CATCTCGATCTCGATCTTGGTCGACAATCTCGATCTCGATCTCGATCTGTGAAAATCTCGATCTCGATCTATGAGAATCTCGATCTCGATCTGTGAGAATCTCGATCTCGATCTGTGAGAATCTCGATCTCATTCTGTGAAAATCTCGATCTCGATCTATGAGAATCTCGATCTGCCGTGGATCAAGATTTGCCTTGCAATGTTTTTCTTCAATTATCAATCTCGATCCGCATCTCGATCTACTGTGGATCGACATTTGCCTTAGCAAATATGCACTCATCCAATGTTGACTTTCTTTAGTGACTAATTGTGGATTAACCTTTATGAGCAAGTTTCCCTAGCTTCTTCAATTTCTTTTCCTCACTCAATTCAAATGAGATCTTCTATTACTGACATGAACTTGCCTCCAATGTCCTGACACTTGATGCAATGGTCTGGTTCATAAGTGACTAGTCTTGAAGGGGTTCTTGCTTCTGAATGTCAGTTCTCATTTATTGATTAATCTTTACATTATCCTGTTGTTGAGATGCATTACATGAAATCACTTTGGTCTTCTTGATACTTCTTTGACATTAATTTGATTCTCCATTAGATAAGTTAGGGTATGAGCAATACTGAGATTGAACTTCTTCTCACTTAGGCATTCTGGATTAATCAAATTAGTTACTTGTAGTTACCAAGTATCATTACCATTTCTTCAGTTGATTGATTCCATGTGCTTCTTCAGTTTCTCTTGTTTTGTTGTTGTTTTATCTTTTACCTAGTTGAGTTACATAGTAATTAAGTGTTACAAGTTAGTACACCTATGCCTTTCACCTAAGGAGAGGCATTATGATTAAAGAAAGTGGTGTTAAGGAGGTTCAAATAGTTTATGCAGCAGGAAAAGGAAAAGCAAAGCTATATCAAATAGATGTTGATAATACTATTCCGGTAGAGAGGGAGGATCTTACTGAAGAAGAAGCTACTATTTTGATGATTGATGAAAATGATAACAGTAATGCATTTCAGGATGCAAGCTTATTTGAAAGAATTAAAGAAATCAAGGTGTCATCCAATAGAGACCCAAAGAAATTCTATGAACAGTTGAAACAGTCAATAGTGGGAGCTGCTGTGATGATATCTATCATTAATAAATGGGTGGAAATAGTAAGAATGATAGGAGAATTAAGTTGGTATTTCAGCCTAGGATTTCTCAGCAGACAGGAGATTCCAGTTATTGAAGCAATTAGACTCAAAATCAAGGCTGAGAAATCATTCCTCAATGAAAATCTCAAAAGAACCCTGTCGAAATTGATAAGGGAAAAGCTTTCAGAAATCACTTACAATCCTCTGAGCATTAGATACAGTTTCTCAAATGATGGCAAGTACAGATTCATGAACTTGGAAAGAGTTAGTGAATACAAGCTAAAGTTGGTAAGAGAAGCATTTGATTACTTCTGCAAATTGGAGCAAAGTGAGGAGGTAATGGATGTAGTGAAAATTCTGAAGAAGGAGATTGAGAGGGTTGAAAGATTGAGGGCTGATAGAATGAGAAGAAATAAGGATGGAAATGGTGAAGACAAGGATGAAGGAAAGCCTGATGGAAGTGGAGGTAGTTCTAGCCAACATAATAGAAATGGTGAAGGATCTTATAGAACTGGAAATAAGGTAAATGAAGATGAGAAGAAGAATGAAGAGAAGTACAAGGATACAATTGTAGGAAAGGTCTTGAAGCTGGTGGTTCTGGGCTGTGAGACTGACAAGAATGATGCTGTTAGGAGTAATAAGGGTGAATTTGCTATCACAAAACCTACTGTCATAAAACCTATTGTCATAGAACATACTGTCAAGCTTGTGTTGATAGTAACTTCAAATCCACATTCAAGAGAAATGAGGGAAGAGTTACTGTCAAGGAAAATTTAAATATCTAAAAGATACAGAAAGGCAAGAGCTGAAAGACCTAAGCCACACTCTAGCAGGAAACTTAGCAGAAAGAGTCGGAAGCTGGTGTCTGAGGTGCTACATGATGATTGTCTTGAAATCAGAAGACCTACAATAAACAACTTGGAACAATCAAAGGTAGAATAAGTGATCAAGGTGGATGTTGAATGGTCTGAAATCAATTCACTTAGTAAGCTAATCATTTACTATTCAAATGGAGTAGCAGAAGAAATGAGTTATAAGATGAAAGATGTGAATTATTTTCTGATTAGGAGGATGCTTCTCATAATTCAAGGAACAGATATAAAGACTCAAGTCTTGATATGAATTTTGATCAAGAAGTTTATGGAACTAATGGATTCTTTTAAACCTCACACTTTGGACTTTACAAATGCTGAAGAGCCTGAGACAATTGTCTACTCAGATGGGGTGATGTTTGCAAAAGAAGATGGAGTTAAGGAGTTTTGGAACATGGAATCTCTAAAAGAAAAGAATCTGGATCTACTTGAATAATTTGTGAAGCAGTTGAAAGAGTATCCTTATCCTGAGGAAAACAATCTCATGTCAAATGTTATGAGAATAATTGAAGCCAAGAAGAAGAAAGAATTTGAGAAAAAGATTGAGTATGAGAGGACATAACAATGAAGGGTTTCGAGGCACAAACGCAGAGGAAAAACGCGAAAATTAAATACAAAACGTAATATAAATCGAAACCCTTTGCAGGATCCATGCAAAAACAAAAGATTTAATTCGGAGATTAAGAACAAATACCTTAAAAAGCTTTAATAGTTCATCATTGGAAGATTAATGGAGGTCCAAAGCTTGTTTAATCACCACGTATCCCGCTCACGCGATCTACACTCTACGGGCACCCAAAAACTGCCTCTTTCTCTCTATCTTCCTGTTTTCCCAAAACGGCTAGGGTTTTAGAAAAATATGTGTCTATTTAAATCAGCCCATAAAAAGATTATATAGAGAGAGGAATAAGTTTTCTAATTATAATCTAATTATAATTAATACTAATCCAAAATTCTAAATTATTTAATTAAGTCTCACTTAATTAATTAATTTTTAATTTTGGAATTAGTTTAAAAAATTCATATATTCTATTTATATAATTAATTAAGTCATACTTAATTATTATCATAAATAAAATAAATTACTTATATAATTTAAACACATAATTTAAATTATTTCTACTTCAAGCATTCTTTGTGTGTGACCCTATAGGTTATTATTACGTTGGCAACAATTTTAATATCTAATTAAAATTGTAAACAATGAGTGTTATCTAGCAATACATCATTGCTACATAAATAATAATAATAAAATCAGTGATTTGATTAAGCCTTTCGTGAATAATGTTCCATATAATATAATCCGTTTAACCTTATATTATAGATCAAACTCGAGGTATGTATCGTGTCATCCTCTTCAATGTTTAATTTATATTATTAAACAACGGCTAGGGTTTTAGAAAAATATGTGTCTATTTAAATCAGCCCATAAAGAGATTATATAGAGAGAGGAATAAGTTTTCTAATTATAATCTAATTATAATTAATACTAATCCAAAATTCTAAATTATTTAATTAAGTCTCACTTAATTAATTAATTTTTAATTTTGGAATTAGTTTAAAAAATTCATATATTCTATTTATATAATTAATTAAGTCATACTTAATTATTATCATAAATAAAATAAATTACTTATATAATTTAAACACATAATTTAAATTATTTCTACTTCAAGCATTCTTTGTGTGTGACCCTATAGGTTATTATTACGTTGGCAACAATTTTAATATCTAATTAAAATTGTAAACAATGAGTGTTATCTAGCAATACATCATTGCTACATAAATAATAATAATAAAATCAGTGATTTGATTAACCCTTTCGTGAATAATGTTCCATATAATATAATCCGTTTAACCTTATATTATAGATCAAACTCGAGGTATGTATCGTGTCATCCTCTTCAATGTTTAATTTAGATTATTAAACAACGGCTAGGGTTTTAGAAAAATATGTGTCTATTTAAATCAGCCCATAAAGAGATTATATAGAGAGAGAAATAAGTTTTCTAATTATAATCTAATTATAATTAATACTAATCCAAAATTCTAAATTATTTAATTAAGTCTCACTTAATTAATTAATTTTTAATTTTGGAATTAGTTTAAAAAATTCATATATTCTATTTATATAATTAATTAAGTCATACTTAATTATTATCATAAATAAAATAAATTACTTATATAATTTAAACACATAATTTAAATTATTTCTACTTCAAGCATTCTTTGTGTGTGACCCTATAGGTTATTATTACGTTGGCAACAATTTTAATATCTAATTAAAATTGTAAACAATGAGTGTTATCTAGCAATACATCATTGCTACATAAATAATAATAATAAAATCAGTGATTTGATTAAGCCTTTCGTGAATAATGTTCCATATATTATAATCCGTTTAACCTTATATTATAGATCAAACTCGAGGTATGTATCGTGTCATCCTCTTCAATGTTTAATTTAGATTATTAAACAACGGCTAGGGTTTTAGAAAAATATGTGTCTATTTAAATCAGCCCATAAAGAGATTATATAGAGAGAGGAATAAGTTTTCTAATTATAATCTAATTATAATTAATACTAATCCAAAATTCTAAATTATTTAATTAAGTCTCACTTAATTAATTAATTTTTAATTTTGGAATTAGTTTAAAAAATTCATATATTCTATTTATATAATTAATTAAGTCATACTTAATTATTATCATAAATAAAATAAATTACTTATATAATTTAAACACATAATTTAAATTATTTCTACTTCAAGCATTCTTTGTGTGTGACCCTACAGGTTATTATTACGTTGGCAACAATTTTAATATCTAATTAAAATTGTAAACAATGAGTGTTATCTAGCAATACATCATTGCTACATAAATAATAATAATAAAATCAGTGATTTGATTAAGCCTTTCGTGAATAATGTTCCATATAATATAATCCGTTTAACCTTATATTATAGATCAAACTCGAGGTATGTATCGTGTCATCCTCTTCAATGTTTAATTTAGACTATTAAACAATGCATTTTAAAGATAAGGTTAAAGATAAGGGTTTCCTTGATCAATGAGTAGACTATTAAACAAATCAATATTTGAGAATGACCATGCATTTTATAGTCTCACTCAATCAGGAGGCCAATAATATAACTCCTAAATAGGAATATTAAATCATTTATCTATCATTCATATTTCTCATACGATTCATAGTATACCCAATGTCCACTTTTATCATCACCCGGTTAAAGATAACTTTTATTGTAATCAAAGTATATTAATTCTCATATAGAAATATAATGATTTCAAGTCAGAGGATCATTACATCATTATCACATTGAAAATTTCTTATGACACTTATTAACATGTAGAATCTCACGGCGGGTCATTCCAGTGCCATTCATTGAGACATGCACTTATGTTCTTGACTTTAGTATCACCATACATATGACCAATGAGATGTGGTCATCTATCAACAAACATACTAGTCTTATTGCATTATTATTGTCCTTATATAATAATACTCGACTAGGGAATTTTAGGAATAAGATACTATTCATATAATCTCATTTTTAAGTCACATACTTAAGGATATATAATACGTATCAAAATTCCAAGGACATTTATTATGCTTTCAATTTATTACGCGATAAATAAAATATAATAAATAAATAATAATCAATAAAACATAATCCTTAATAATAAAATATTTTCATTAAAATATAAAAATAATTGTCTCTAGGGCACAATTACTAACAATCTTCCACTTGTACTAGAGCCAATTACCCAAGTATCCAATACTCATAGAACTAATGTGACTTTTGTGCTTCTGCTGTGACAAAGCCTTAGTCAATGGGTCTGCAATATTATTATTAATATGCACTTTACATATATGTATATCTCCCGGATCATTAATCTCATTAATTAGGTGATATCTCCTAAGTACATGCCCAAAAAGCCTCCTTGACTGCTTCACAAGCATCAATATACTCAAGCTCTATTGTAGAATCAACAAATGTCTCTACTGTGAACCATTCCAGCATACAACATCTCAATTTAAATAGATCAAATAGAAAGTTAGACAGAAAACACATTAAAAGTATTGTCTCTAGGACACCAATACTAACAATCTCCCACTTGTACTAGAGCCAATCTCTCATGTATCTAATACCTATGGAACTAGTATGACCTTCGTGTTGGGTTCCGAGGCATAAAACGCAGCGGATTAAACGTAAATATAACAAAAAATTTCGAAACCCTAACGCAGGATCATGTATAATCATGGACTGATTATTGTGAAACGGAATCATACCTTTATTTGGTCTTGACTACTACGAACTCAACGGAGATCCTATCTTTCACGACTTGTGTCTTCCTCTTGAAAACACCTCTATGGTATCCACACGAGCACCTTCAAGAACGTCTCACGATCTTGATTATGGAACGGATGTACTAGCCTCCTCTAGATGATTTCGAAATCTGCCTCTACCTTTTCTGCTGCTAGGGTTCGTTTTTCTTTAAAAACTTAATACCTATTAACCCTACATTATCTATTTATAATGGTTGGTTAATAGGCCCATAATAGCAACCCATAACAGCAAAGCCTAACCCATGTAGGTTTAGGATTAAATAATAAAACCGAATTTTATTATTTAATTAATAACTAAGTAACACTTAATTATTAATGGCAGAATTCAAATTCGAATTTATATTATTTCAATTAATTAAGTCTCACTTAATTAATATAATAAAATTCAAATAATCATCAATTAATTTAAATCTATAATTTAAATTAATTATTCCTTTAAGTACTCTATGTGTGTGACCCTATAGGCTATTATTTAATTAGCAATAATTTTATTCTCCAATAAAATTATAAACAATGAGCGGTATCTAGTAATACATCATTGCTACCCAATTAAATAATAATTAAATCGTGATTCGATAAAACCTTTCGTGATTAATGTTTCAGTGTAATATAATCCCTTTAACCATATATATTATAGATTAAACTCGAGGCATGTATTTAGTCATCCTCTTCAATATTTAATCCGGGTTTACTTGATCCATGAGTAGACTATGAAAACAAATCATTATTTGAGCACGACCATGCATTTTATAGTCTCACTCAATCAAGAGGCCAATAATATCTCTCCTAATTATAGGAGGGTTAAATCCTTTATCTATCATTCATATTTCTCATACGACTCATGATATACCCGATGTCCACTTTTATCATCACCCGGTCAAAGATAACTTTTAATGTAGTCAAAGTATATTAATCCTCGTATAGAAATATAATGATCTCAAGTCAAAGGATCATTACACCATTATCACTGTGAGTCTTTCTTATGACTTTATTAAACATGAAGAATCTCACTGTGGGTCTGTCCAGTATCATGTACTCCTACATGTACCTATGTATTGACTTTAGTATCCCCATACTTATAACCAATGAGATGTGGTTATCAGTCAAACAACATACTAGTCTATTTGTGTATTATTATTGTCCTATAATAATAATACTCGACTAGGGACATTTAAGAATATGATATATTATATAATCTCAAGTTTTAAGTCATGTACTAAACTATACAATGTGTATCATGATTCTAAGGACATTTATTATGCTAACAAATATATCGCAGTAATTAAAGTCATAATAAATATGTTTATTGAATAATCAATTGACATAAAGGTTTATCAAAATAAACATTGTATTGCCTCTAGGGCATCTACACCAACAATCTCCCATTTGCACTAGAGCCAATCACCCATGTATCTAATACCCATGGAACTAGTGTGACCGTCGTGCTTCTTCTGCGACAAGCCTTTGGTCAGTGGGTCTGCAATGTTATCATTTGTGTGCACTTTACATATGTGTATGTCACCCCTTTCATTAATCTCTCGAATGAGGTGATATCTCCTGAGTATGTGTTTGGTTCGGGAGTGAGCTCTAGGTTCTTTAGCCTGTGCAATGGCTCCATTATTATCGCAGTATAGATCAATGGGATCTGCGATCGATGGAACCACTCCCAAATCAGTAATGAATTTTCGAATCCAAACAGCTTCCTTAGCCGCTTCACAAGCTGCAATGTACTCAGCCTCCATTGTAGAATCAGCTACTGTTTCTTGTTTTGAACTCTTCCAACTTACAGCACCTCCGTTTAGACAAAACACAAAACCAGACTGTGATACAGTATCATCCCTGTCTGTTTGAAAACTTGCATCGGTTTAACCTTTTACAACCAGTTTTTCCTCTCCTCCATACACCAAGAATGAATCTTTAGTCCTTTTCAAGTACTTTAGAATATTCTTGACAGCCGTCCAGTGACCTTCACCTGGATTAGATTGGTATCTGCTCGTCATGCTTAAAGCTTACGAAACATCTGGGCGAGTACATACCATCGCATACATGATGGATCCAATTGCTGAGGCATATGGAACCTTACTCATGCGGTCCTTGTCATCCAATGATTTCGGACACTGATCTTTAGAGATCGTTATCCCTTGAGACACGGGGACATATCCCCTTTTTGCATTTTGCATACCAAAACGATGCAAAACCTTATCGATGTATGTACTCTGACTTAGACCGATCATCCTTCTAGATCTATCCCTATAGATCCTCATTCCTAGAATGTAGGATGCTTCTCCTAAGTCTTTCATAGAGAAGTTGCTCCCTAACCAAATCTTAACAGCCTTGAGAGAAGGTATGTCATTCCCCATTAGTAGTATGTCATCAACATATAGTACTATGAATGCCACATGGCTCCCACTAACCTTCTTGTAAACACAAGGTTCATCTTCGTTTTGAACAAAGTCATACTCTTTGACTGTTTCATCAAAACGGATATTCCATCTCCTAGAGGCTTGCTTCAATCCATAAATGGATCGACATAATTTACATACCTTGCTAACATTCCTTGGATCGACAAAACCTTCAGGTTGTGTCATGTACACATCCACATCCACTTCAAGGATTCCGTTAAGGAAGGCTGTTTTGACATCCATTTGCCAGATTTCATAATCATGGAATGCTGCAATAGCAAGCAAAATCCTTATGGACTTGACCATAGCCACTGGTGAGAAAGTTTCATCATAGTCAATACCATGAATTTGTTTGAAACCTTTTGCAACCAGCCTTGCTTTATAGGTCTGAACATTTCCATCCATGTCAGTTTTCTTCTTAAAAACCCATTTGCACCCTATGGGTTTTACCCCTTCAGGTGGATCAACCAAAGTCCATACTCGGTTTTCGTACATGGAATCCATCTCGGATTTCATGGCTTCTAGCCATCTCTTAGATTCTGGACTGTTCATAGCATCTTGGTATGTGAGAGGCTCATCTTCATCTATGAGCATCAAATCACCACATTGAGTCAAAAGAAATCCATATCTCTCTAGCTCATGGCGAATTCTACCAATTCTACGAACAACCTGTGTTTGTTGAGCATTATCATTATCCTGCTCATGTTCCACTTCAGGTTCAATGCTATTTTGTGGTTCTCGATCTTCATCGAGGTCTATAGTTCTCCCACTGTTTCTTTTGGAAACAAAATCTCTTTCCATGAAAACAGCATCTCGAGCAATAAACACTTTCTGCTCAGAAGGACTATAAAAATAATACGCCTTTGTTTCTTTAGGGTATCCCACAAAATTGCACTCTTCAGATTTAGGTCCAAGCTTGTCAGATACCTGACGTTTCACAAACGCCTTGCATCCCCAAACTTTCATAAAGCTCATGCCTGACCGTTTCTTCTCCCATATCTCATATGGAGTCTTTTGAACCTTCTTAGTAGGAACACGGTTAAGTGTGAAAGCCGCTGTTTCTAGAGCATAACCCCAGAAACTAATTGGAAAATCTGCATGACTCATCATCGATCGTACCATGTACAACAAGGTGTGATTTCTCTTCTCTGAAACTCCATTCCATTGAGGTGTACCTGGAGGAGTGAGTTGTGATACAATACCACACTCCTTTAAATAATCTTTAAATTCAGTGCTCAAGTATTCTCCTCCACGATCAGATCGTAAGATTTTAATACTTGCACCTCCGCCAATTTGCTTTTCTACTTCAGCCTTGTATTCTTTGAACTTTTCGAAAGAATCGGATTTATTCTTCATAAGATATACATACCCATATCTACTGAAATCATCAGTAAATGTTATGAAGTAGTAGTAGCCTCCTCTAGCCATCACACGCATTGGGCCACATACATCACTATGTATTAGTTCCAAACGTTCAGTGGCCCTTTGACCCTTACCAGTGAAAGGGACTTTAGTCATTTTACCAAGCAAACAAGATTCGCATTCTTGGTATGATTCAAAATCAAACTTATCCAAGTATCCATCCTTATGTAATTTGGATATGCGTTTCTCATTTATATGGCCTAGACGACAATGCCAGAGGTATGTTTGATTTGAGTCATTAACTTTAAGTCGTTTGTTTTCTATATTACAGACAGGATTATCTAAGTCAAGAACATATAAACCATTAAACAAACGCGCAACACCATAGGTTAAATCATTCAAAGCAAAAGAGCAACTGTTGTCCTTTATTGTAAACGAAAAACCTTTCTTGTCCAAACAAGAAACAGAAATAATGTTTCTGCGAATCGCAGGCACGTAATAACAATTATCCAGTTCTAAAACTAGCCCAGAGGGCAAAGATAAATAATATGTTCCTACAGCTAAAGCAGCAACTCTTGCTCCATTGGCAACTCGTAGGTCCATTTCTCCTTTAGCCAATGTCCTACTTCTCTGCATTTCCTGCACATTTATACAAATGTGAGAAGCACATCCAGTATCCAATACCCAAGATGTAGAAATAGACAGATTGACTTCTATAACATATATACCTGAAGTAGAAGCTTGCTCAGCCCTCTTCTTCTTCAGATCCTCCAAGTAAACTGAACAGTTTATCTTCCAGTGACCAGTTTTCTTACAGTAGTGACATTCACCCTTAGCGACCCCACCTTTAGGCTTTAAAGCCTGTTTGGGACCTGCTTTGGCTTGGGTGTAGAATCAGAACCTGTCTTCTTCTTACCCTTCCACATGCCTTTCCCTTTGGCCTTACCTTTATTGCCCACCATCAGTATGGGAGCAGGTTCAGCCGTCTTCATGTTGGTCTCATACGTTCTCAACATAACCAACAATTCAGTAGGTGTTTTGTCAAATTCATTCATGTTGTAGTTTATGATAAATTGGGTGAATTTGTTGTTCAAAGAATTCATGATTAGGTCAATACCAATTTCCTGAATAATCGGGAAACCCAAAGTATCAAGATACTCAATGTAACCAATCATCTTCAGAACATGTGGGCCAACTGGTTCACTTGCCCCTTGTTTGCAATTAAAAAGTGACTTGCTCGTGTTGAACCTTTCTTGACGAGTTTGGCTTGCAAACATGCTTTGCAAGTGCTCATAGATAGTATATGCATCCATATGCACATGCTGTCTTTGAAGCTCAGCACTCATAGTTGCCAACATAAGACATGCAACATCAGTTGCATCATTCTCATCCTTTGTATGGGCCGCTCGTTCCTCAACAGTAGCGCCCTCAGGAAGGGGACCTGTCGGAGGAATATCAATGACATGAAGCTTGCGCTCCTGCCTGAGGACAATCCTCAAATTCCTCTGCCAGTCTAGGAAGTTGTTTCCTCCTGTCAGCTTATCCTTCTCAAGGACAGATCGTACGGATAGTGTGTTTGTGTTGTTTGTCATTACTTGGTATCTACAATGATAATAGCACAAAATAAACATTAGATTGTCTGAGTTATTTATTATGTTCAAATGATTATGATACATTCATAATATATCTCCCACTATTTTTATCAAATCAATAGCCCTTACTATTAATTTGGAAAGTATATCCCATAATTCTTTCTAGTGAGCCAAGATCCATATTTCGTCATGTCTTAAGTCAACCACTGGAAGTCCTTAAGAATGATTATTTAGGTAGACAACATTTGTCAATTATATCATATATAATTCTTGGACAGTTTGGTGAGCAACGATTGATCTTATCTATCTAATAGATTTTTAACCAAACTCTATGCTTCTAAGTTCATAATGGTTGAATATAACCGTTTACTTTCACCTTATTATGACGACTCGATTAAGTTTGACCCAATGATACAACGGCCGAATATAATCGTTTATATTCGTCGCATCTCACCACGATAGATAGGAGTCCCCTGCCACTGACAGTCTTTCCCCTAATCGATCTAGGATTCGATGATTGTTCATTCATTGGAAAGCATCCGATTAAAACTTAATATTTTGTTAAGGGGTTTAGAAAATTTACGACGATCATGATCACATCATGAAGAGATCCTCAATTTTTCCTTGAACTAAATATTTCAAATTGACATCTTAAATTGTTCATTTCCCAGGTAGATGGAGGATACCAGTGGTCACACTTAAAACCCATCAGCCTTACGAATATGCATATCTATTTTTGTCAGAAAATCCCAATTATAGACATCAAAATCCATATTCAATTCCGTGTTTTAAAAATCCATATTTCATAAACACAAGAATCTCATGATCGTTTGTTAATTTTAAAATCTTAAATCGTTACAGATTTTATCTTGTTCAGCATGGCAAGCATGGCATGGGTGACGTATCTAATACATGCATACATCATTAATCTAATTAAAGCATGCATCTTCTACTCTACACATACATTCATACATCAATATGTAAAGTGCAGTATGTAAACGTGCTTGGTTATGGCCCCTTTCCTATGTGATCCTTTCGAGCTAATGAAAGGATCAAAGTCAAACTATGGTGGTGAAATATAAATACAATTACATGTCTTCATTCTTCTTGTATCCATGGGTGCTTGCTCCTCTTATTGGATCATCCTTCAATCTTCAAGTACATTACATGGAATAATTGAATACAACCTATACTAATGTACTTACATAAGAAAACTCGAGTTACATTCGAGGTTAAATAATTACAAGAATGAAGAAAACGACATGCAAGTCGTATTTATAAAACCAAAACCAAAACCATTAATCTAGGGGTCTAAGGGCCATAACCAGCACCATGCTCAAGTACACAAAATAAAATATTGCGGGGGTCCGGGGGCGGCAGCCCCTGGGCGGGGGTTCGGGGGCGGCAGCCCCCGGGCGGGGTCTGGGGGCGGCAGCCCCCAGCTGGGGTCGAGCTTGGAAATTTTTTATTTTCGAAGACCAGTCCTATTCAGAAATCATCAATTTCTGAACTACAGATCATATCTGTTGGCCTTTTTCCCCACTGCAATTTATACAGTCCATCAGAGTTTACTGCTAAACTCTGATCAGCACAGTCCATCAGAGTTTACTACTAAACTCTAATCAGCACAGTCCATCAGAGTTTACTGCTAAACTCTGATCAGCACAGTCCATCAGAGTTTACTGCTAAACTCTGATCAGAGACCATCGGAGTTTGTTAAACTCTGACCATGCTCTATACTCTGACCTGACCATCAGAGTTTACTGCTAAACTCTGATCATACACAGAATATACATTCTCTGACAGTTACATATTGGCAGAAGCATAGCAGTCTCATAACAGGCATGGCAGTCTCATAACAGAAGCATGGCAGTGGCATAACAGATTATGACAAAGCAGTAGCATGGCATGGCAGTCACCAAAACAGGCATGTATGCATCAAATACATAAAACACGTAACCAAATCAGTCCCTTATACACGTAGCTCTGATGCCATTGTTGGGTTCCGAGGCATAAAACGCAGCGGATTAAACGTAAATATAACGAAAAATTTCGGAACCCTAACGCAGGATCATGTATAATCATGGACTGATTATTGTGAGACGGAATCATACCTTTATTTGGTCTTGACTACTACGAACTCAACGGAGATCCTAGCTTTCACGACTTGTGTCTTCCTCTTGAAAACACCTCTATGGTATCCACACGAGCACCTTCAAGAACGTCTCACGATCTTGATTATGGAACGGATGTACTAGCCTCCTCTAGATGATTTCGAAATCTGCCTCTACCTTTTCTGCTGCTAGGGTTCGTTTTTCTTTAAAAACTTAATACCTATTAACCCTACATTATCTATTTATAATGGTTGGTTAATAGGCCCATAATAGCAACCCATAACAGCAAAGCCTAACCCATGTAGGATTAGGATTAAATAATAAAACCGAATTTTATTATTTAATTAATAACTAAGTCACACTTAATTATTAATGGCAGAATTCAAATTCGAATTTATATTATTTCAATTAATTAAGTCTCACTTAATTAATATAATAAAATTCAAATAATCATCAATTAATTTAAATCTATAATTTAAATTAATTATTCCTTTAAGTACTCTATGTGTGTGACCCTATAGGCTATTATTTAATTAGCAATAATTTTATTCTCCAATAAAATTATAAACAATGAGCGGTATCTAGTAATACATCATTGCTACCCAATTAAATAATAATTAAATCGTGATTCGATAAAACCTTTCGTGATTAATGTTTCAGTGTAATATAATCCCCTTAACCATATATATTATAGATTAAACTCGAGGCATGTATTTAGTCATCCTCTTCAACATTTAATCCGGGTTTACTTGATCCATGAGTAGACTATGAAAACAAATCATTATTTGAGCACGGCCATGCATTTTATAGTCTCACTCAATCAAGAGGCCAATAATATCTCTCCTAATTATAGGAGGGTTAAATCCTTTATCTATCATTCATATTTCTCATACGACTCATGATATACCCGATGTCCACTTTTATCATCACCCGGTCAAAGGTAACTTTTAATGTAGTCAAAGTATATTAATCCTCGTATAGAAATATAATGATCTCAAGTCAAAGGATCATTACACCATTATCACTGTGAGTCTTTCTTATGACTTTATTAAACATGAAGAATCTCACTGTGGGTCTGTCCAGTATCATGTACTCCTACATGTACCTATGTATTGACTTTAGTATCCCCATACTTATAACCAATGAGATGTGGTTATCAGTCAAACAACATACTATTCTATTTATGTATTATTATTGTCCTATAATAATAATACTCGACTAGGGATATTTAAGAATATGATATATTATATAATCTCAAGTTTTAAGTCATGTACTAAACTATACAATGTGTATCATGATTCTAAGGACATTTATTATGCTAACAAATATATCGCAGTAATTAAAGTCATAATAAATATGTTTATTGAATAATCAATTGACATAAAGGTTTATCAAAATAAACATTGTATTGCCTCTAGGGCACCTACACCATCACTTCGTGCTTCTGCTGCGACAAAGCCTTAGTCAGTGGATCTGCAATGTTATCATTTGTATGCACTTTACATATATGTATATCCCCTCGATTATTAATCTTATTAATTAGGTGATATCTCCTAAGTACATCCCCAAACAGCCTCCTTGGCTGCTTCCCAAGCATCATTATACTCAGGCTCTATTGTAGAATCAATAACTGTCTCAGCTGTGAATCATTCCAGCATACAACATCTCCATTTAGACAAAACACAAATCCAGACTGAGAAATCGAATCATCCTTGTCTGTCTAGAAACTAGCGTCGGTGTAACCTTTTACTACCAGCTTATCTTCTCCTCCATATACCAAGAATTAATCTTTAGTCCTCTTCAAGTACTTAAGAATATTCTTGACTGCTGTCCAGTGACCTTCACCTGGATTAGATTAGTATCTACTCTGACTTAGGCTGATCATTCTTCTTGATCTATCTCTATAGATCTTGATACCTAAAATATAGGTTGCTTCGCCTAAGTCTTTCATTGAGAAATTGAAAGGCATATGTCTAGGCCTATTTGTAATAATTAGATGGCAACTCAACTCTAACTAATAAAGAGAAGTAAATACTAAACACTAAACAGGAATCAAGACGAAGACAGTCAACTAATCACAAAGGATCCAAGTATCAGAGGTATTTTGTAGGATTGCTACTCAACACTGGAAGAAGTTCAATTATTTGTTCAAGCGTCAGTGAAATTAATAATGTGGTAGTACTTCTATTGAAGACAGAAGATATAGAAGATTTCAAGTGGTTACTACAAGTAGATTCCAGAAGAAGAATGCAAACAGTGAAGAAGAATTAATGACAGAAGGCCTCTAGTTAAATGTTATTTAAATGGAGAATATTTATTGGGATGACACAGATGAACCAGACAGTACATTTGTGTGTCAACTAATATAATATTTATTCTTTATTTAATTCAAGAGGTTTCAAGATCAGAAGACGAAGAAAAGACGGGAAGATTTCAAGACTGACAGCACGGCTATGCAATTAAAGATAGTATTTTAATTCTACTATCAATTGTTAATTAATTATTTAATTTATCTAATTAAATTAATTCAAGTTGAATTTAATTTAATTTGTAAATTAACTAATTAATTTAAGTAGAATTAATTTACTATAAAAGAAATGGATTAAAATGACTTATATATATATATATAATCAGTTAGTATGACTTATTAAATAAGTCATACCGAATTTCTTATATATATATATATATATAAATAAGTCATACCGAGCCTGTTTAAATAAGTCATACCGACCTATTTAAATAAGTCATACCGAGCTTTATTCATAAGTCATACCGAGCAGATTTGATAAAGGTCATGCTGATTGATTTTTGTTTAATTATAATAAGTCATACCGACTTGTTTTAATTAAATATAATTCGAATATGACTTTCAATAAGTCATACCGAAATTTAGAAAGTCATACCGACCAGAAATAAGTCATGCCCAGTCTTTTGAAAGTCATACAAGTGTTAAAATAAGTCATACAGACTTATTTTCTTGAAATTAAGTCATACTAGAAAAGGTCATACCAGCCTTTTCTAATCTCTATAAATATGAGATGATTTCTTCATTTGTTAGGAGTGAAAAAAAAGAAAAAAAAACTTGTGAAGAGTTAGAAAAATCAGATCAAATTCAGTAATTTATCTGCATTGTAATATTCACAGATTTCTGTGCTGAGTTTGAATATAATTGTTTAAACACGAACACTTCATGTCGAATTCGTTCTAGACTTTATATCAATTATATAACAGTTTTTCTAAAATATTAATTGTGTAATACTAATCAAGTTAAAATAATATCTTTCACTTGAACAGTATTTCATTATAATTAATATTTCGTGAGTAATTAAAATAATATTTTTAATCCAATTATTCCGCGAATAATTATCAGATATTGTATTCAACCCCCCTTCTACAATATCAGGGACCAACAATTGGCATCAGAGCTGGTTGATATAGAAAATATCAGATCCAAACCAAAAATTCCGCAACTCATTCAGATCTCAAAAATTATTTTTAATTCAAAATAATTTTTTATTCGAAATAATTTTTCACTAAAAATTATTTCTGATCAAAAATTGTTTTCAGTCAAAAATTAAAATATTTTTTTTAAACACTTAATTTTTAATCTTATTAAAGATGAGTACCCAGAAAGTTACAAGCATCAAGATTCCACAGTTCGACAGAGAACACTACAACTTGTGGAAACAAAAAATGCTACTGTTTATTGGGATTGCAAATCCTAAGTATGCATTGATTATGGCTAAAGGTGTTGAGCTCCCTATATCAGTTGTTCTCGAACATACAGTAGATGGGGTCGTAATTCCCCACAGACAGTTTCCGAAAAGTCCGGCAGACTATACAGATGAGGAAACAGAAGCTGTGTCCCTTGATAATAATCTGAAGCTCATATTAATTGAATCCCTAGACTACATCATGTACAACCAAGTAGTCAATTGCAAGAATGCAAAACAAATCTGGGAAACAATTGAAATTATCAATGAGGGAACTGAAGAAGTTAAGGAGAATAGACTGGAGATCCTGACCACCCAATATGAACAGTTTAGATCCAACCCTGGTGAGGGTATCTCTGAGGTGTTTCAGAGACTAAACAAATTGATAAACGAGCTAAACATGAATGGAAAGTTTTATCAGAACCAAGAGGTGAACAGGAAGTTTTTGTTGACCTTACCAGAGCATCTGGAGCACAGGATTGCAGCCATCCGGGAATCTAGGGACATGAAAGAAGTAACCCTAGAAAGACTCTACGGAGTTTTAAAAACTTATGAGCTGGAACAGATCCAAACCAGAGAAATGTATGGAAGAGGTAAGGTACTGAGTTCCTCCAAGGCATTAATGGTAGAAGCACCAGAGAAAGAAGAAGTGAAGGCTGTTGCACCTTCTAACAGTTCAACGGAGTATGTGGTTCCAGAACTTGGACATACTGCTGACAAACAAGAAGATGGTGATTTCTACTCACTGGAAGAACTAGATCAGCTAGAAGATGAATCTCTAGCTATGGTTGCCAGGAAGTTTGGCAACATGAGATTCCGAAGAAACTCCTCATTCAGAAGTAAGCCTAATTTTGGAAGATTCCAAAGAGGAGGTTCTTCGACAGCAGTATCAAAAAGCGGCTACAAGACCGGCTTAGTTGATAGAAGCAAGTTTCGTTGCTTCAACTGTAATGAGCTAGGCCACTTTGCAACTGAGTGCAAGAAGCCTAAGCAAGGGAAGAAGAGAGAGTCTTATGAAGAGCTCAAGGAGAAGTATGATGCGCTAGTGAAAAAGCATCAAGGAAAGTCCTATCTAGCAGCAGGCAAAAGCTGGGATGACTCAGATAACGATGATGAGGAAGAGCTGGGAAATCTTGCTCTTATGGCTTCATCAGAGGGATCACTGTCTCCCACCAGTGACAGAGGAATAGAGGTAAATCCTTCGTGTCCTAAGATGTTTGCTTTGCTAGGTAAAGAACTAGATGGTGAAAGAGATAAAGTTAAGAAACTCAGACTCAAAGTCAAAGAGTTAATTGATGAGACTGAAGTTTTTAAACAGTTAAAAAGAAATCATGACAAGTTGACTATTAAGTTGACTGAAGACTTAGCTGTTCAAGTCAGCAAAGTCAGTTGTCATGTTGTAGTAGAAACTAATCTCAGAAACCAGATAGAAGAAGAAAAGAAGAAGTGTCTTGCTTATAAGAATTCCTCATTTATTGTTAAGAACCTAGTTGACCAACAAGAAATAAATCGTAAAGTTGGAATAGGCTTCGAGTATAACAAATCTGTAGGAAAACCAAGCAACATAACCCCCTTTAGAAAAAGTGCTGAAGAAAGGGGTATCCCACATGTTGTTAAAGACACACCGAAACCTCTCTTCATAACACCGATAGCTGAACCCATCCTTGAGACCTCTGTAATAATTGCATATGAAATGCAGCTGGAAGATCTTGAGGAAGAGAAGAAGAGAGGAGAACAGGTTGAGGACATAAAAGGAGTTAATGTCCAGAAAGAAAAATGTGCACTAGAAACACCAGTGAAAGATGTGGGAACTTCTGATTCCCCCAGACCTGGTGTAGGTGCAAAAGACTTAAAGAGTAAAATGAACAGACCCAACATATTTGTGAACAGTAGGAACAGCAACAATAAATTTCATTCTACTGAAAACTTCAAATCTGCTGAGAAAATTGAAGTAGAATCTGTTAAGCCTCCTACTGTATTGAATAACATGCCTACTATTGATGCTTTCCATAAACCTTGTGGTATAATGAATTGCATGTTATGTGCCTTTAATGCTATGACTGCTTACTTCAAACGCATGATAGCTAAGAAAGATAACATGACACCTAGACAACACATCAATAGTAAATTTGCTAAATCCAAGACTGCGACTCCTTCACCTGAGAAGAAGGAATCATATATTCCTAAGTCTAAACAGAAAGTTGTTAAGACTGTTTATAGAAAGGTAGGAACAGTCAAGGAAGAAAAGGATGTTGTTCGAAAAGGATCTGTTGTCAAAGCAAACAAAGGTCAATTTTTTAAGTATGCCGGGCCCAATCAATTTTGGGCTCCGAAGACAAGTTAATCTGTTTGATAATTGCAGGGAGTTAAACAGGCAAACCGAGTTATATGGATCCTGGACAGCGGATCGTCAAGGCATATGACCGGAGATAGAGCCCTGCTATCAGACGTGGTTGAGAGAGCTGGCCCAATCGTCACCTTTGGAGATAACAGCAAAGGAATGACTATGGGATATGGCAAGTTAAATACAGGAAATGTTATCATTGAAAATGTCTCTTTGGTGGAAGGACTTAAGCACAATCTACTCAGCGTCAGTCAATTTTGTGATAGAGGTTACAAAGTAAACTTTATCAAGGAGAAGTGCTTAATAGCTCATTCTAAAGAAGACAGACTAGCCTTGCGTGGAGTAAGGAAAGGAAACTTGTACGTAGCTGATTTCAACTCGGGAACTGAAGCTGAAGCAAACTGTTTCTATTCAAAAGCTTCAACAGAGGAAAGTTGGCTATGGCACAAGAAGCTCTCACACCTGAATTTCAAAACAATGAACTCTCTAGTCAAGAGGGATTTGGTGAGAGGACTGCCTCCGATGGAATTTACACAAGAAGGATTGTGTGAGGCATGTCAAAAAGGCAAGTCAAAGAAAGCAACTCACAGAGGCACAGACACTACAAACATCACTGAACCACTTCAACTCCTTCACATGGATTTATTTGGTCCAGTAAATATTCTGTCTATGTCAAGGAAGAAATACGCCTTAGTGATTGTGGATGACTTCACAAAGTATACATGGGTTTTATTCTTGAATTCTAAAGATGAAACTCCACATTTGGTGATTGATCATATAAAGCTGATTGAGTTAGATTCAAAGTTACCTGTCCGAGCAATCAGATCAGATAATGGAACAGAATTCAAAAATGAAGTTCTGAATAACTTCTGCTCAGACAAGGGGATAACAAGGCAGTACTCAGCACCAAGAACTCCACAACAAAATGGAGTTGTAGAAAGGAAAAATCGAACCCTGATTGAAGCTGCAAGGACTATGCTAAGTGAATCAAGGTTACCTATCTACTTCTGGGCTGAAGCAGTTAATACAGCTTGTTATACTCAGAATCGAACTCTGATCAACAAAGATCATATGAAAACTCCCTATGAATTAATGGCTGGCAAGAAACCAACTCTCAAGTACTTTCATGTATTTGGAGCCAAATGCTTTGTGCTAAAAGATGGAGATGAACGCATTGGCAAATTTGAGGTCAAGGCACATGAAGCCATTTTTGTCGGATATTCAAGAAGAGCATATAGGGTTTACATAATTGATCAGCACCAAGTGAAGGAAAGTGTCAATGTAACTTTTGATGACACTAAACTCCCAAGTATCCAAACTGAAGATTCCTCTGAGTCATTAAAATTCGACAATTATCCAGACTCACATACTGATGACGAAGAAGAACCTGAGGTTGCAGCAGGAAATAATGACATCAATGATGGTAATGATCCAGGTAATAATGGTGGAAACAATGGCAACACTGGGGATTCTACTAATACCAGTGGTGGATCAACAAGTCATCCTGGCAGCAACTCAGGGGGAGATGAAGGATCAACTGGCAGAACACAACATCACAATGAATTTCGAGGCGAATCATCAAGATCAAACCTACCTAGGGAAAGGTTATGGAGCAGAGATCATCCTTTTGAATTGATCATAGGTGATCCAGATGTTGGAGTAAGAACCAGAAGTGCAACTTCAAATGAATGTTTATTCTCAGTTTTTCTATCTCAAGAAGAACCAAAGAAGATTGAAGATGCACTAATTGACCCAGATTGGGTTCTTGCCATGCAAGAAGAGCTCAATCAGTTCGAAAGACAAGAAGTCTGGACACTGGTACCCAGGCCTAAAGATAGATCTGTTATTGGCACAAAATGGGTATACAGGAACAAACTAGACGGTGATGGCATTGTTACAAGGAACAAAGCCAGACTGGTTGCAAAAGGTTACTCCCAGGAAGAGGGAATTGATTATGACGAAACCTACGCACCAGTTGCAAGACTTGAAGCCATCAGGATATTTCTGGCATTCGCAGCACATTCCAATTTTAAAGTCTACCAAATGGATGTGAAGAGTGCATTTCTGAACGGAAGGCTAGAAGAGGAAGTATATGTGAAACAGCCCCCTGGCTTTGAAAATCCAGAGTTTGCTGATTTTGTGTACTTTCTTTTCAAAGCTCTCTATGGACTCAAGCAAGCACCGAGGACATGGTATGACACTCTCTCTGAGTTTTTACTTGAAAATGGTTTCACTAGAGGTGTCATAGATAAAACTCTCTTTTATAAATTGCATGGAAAAGATATGATATTTGTCCAAGTTTATGTTGACGATATTATATTTGGTTCTACTAACGAAAACTTGTGCAAGAGATTTTCTAAGTTAATGCAGAGCAGATATGAGATGAGCATGATGGGTGAGCTGTCATTCTTCCTTGGATTGCAAGTAAAGCAAAAGGAAGATGGGATTTTTATTTGCCAATCAAAGTATGTAAGAGATCTTCTCAGAAAATACAATCTAGAAGATTCTTCACCGGCAAAAACCCCAATGCCAACAGCCACGAAGCTTGACAAAGATGAAACTGGTAAGAAAGTTGACATCACAAGCTACAGAGGTATGATAGGCTCATTATTATATCTAACTGCAAGTAGACCTGACATAATGTTCGCAACTTGCTTATGTGCAAGGTTTCAATCTGACCCAAGAGAATCTCATCTAATAGCTGTTAAACGGATTTTTAGATATCTAAAGGGTACACCAGATCTTGGAATTTGGTACCCTAAGGATACAGGTTTTGACCTAATAGGCTATACAGATTCAGACTATGCAGGGTGCAGGATGGACAGGAAAAGTACCTCTGGAAGCTGTCAGTTTCTAGGACGACGGTTGATCTCCTGGTACAGCAAGAAACAGCATTCAGTATCTACCTCGACAGCCGAAGCAGAATACATTGCGGCAGGTAGCTGTTGTGCACAGATCTTGTGGATCAGGAATCAGCTAAATGACTATGGACTTGCGTTGAACAAAATTCCAATTTACTGCGACAACACAAGTGCTATAGCTATTTCCAACAATCCTGTACAACATTCACGAACCAAGCACATTGACATAAGGTATCACTTTATCAGAGAGCATGTCATGAACGGAACTGTGGTGTTACATTTTGTACCCACAGAAGATCAGATAGCCGACATCTTCACAAAACCACTTGATGAATCCACTTTCTCAAAGCTGGTTAGTGAATTAGGGATGTTAAATAATGGCTAATTTTTGTTTGCTAGGAATTAATTTAAGCTCATAAATTTTAAATGTTAATATTTAAAGAATTTATGAGTCTTAAATTAATAAAATTCTAGAGCTTATGAATTTTTGGAAAATTATCTTAAGATTAAATCAATATTCTTAGAAGATAATTGTTTCAATTAAAGCATAAGTAATTTTGTTTAAATTAAGCTTGGTTAAGCTTTTTGTAAATTTAAGTATATATATTTTTTTTGTTGTTGTTTTTTGTTTATTTATTTTAAACACATGTATATTAATGTTTATTTTTTTTTCAATAAAATAAATAAGTATGTTATTAATTATTCAATTAATTTGCTAATTAAATTAATTCAAACATGAGTTAATTTAATTCTTAAATTAATTAAAATAAATTAATAATGTAAATGTTTATTTTATGACTTTAATATTTTATTAGTATGTAAATTATTAATACTTAACTCATAATTTCTGCTTATTTTTTTTTAAACAGCATGACTTATTTTTTTTTCCTTCTTCGGTATGACTTTATATAATAAAGCTCGGCATGACTTTTTATTAGTTAATAAAAAAAAAAAAGTCATACCGAGAGTTTAGTATAATAAGTCATACCGACTAAAAACCAACTGTTGCATAGAGTTTTATTCAAAAAACTCGGTATGACTTTTAATAAGTCATACCGAGAAATGCTAAGGTTCTATTCTTATTAAATAAGTCATACTCAGCTTTATACATACATATACACTGCCATACACACAAACACTTGAACAGCCGATTTTCTCTAACAAAAATCGATCGATTACTACTCTTTTCAACTGATTACAGTTGCTTATTACTGATTACAAGCTTCCTTGCTTGCTAAGTGTGCTAAAATCGACAAAAACAAGCAAAACTCTGCCCATTTTTTTTCAAAAAAACGCAGTCATTGTTCTTGTTCTTAATAAAAATCGAAGCAAGTGGTGTTAATTGTGACTAAAGTCAGTTGTGTAGTGAATTATTGATTATAGTTGATTTGAGGTTTATTAGAAATTAGGGTTTCAATTTCATTGTGTAATTTTCGAATTTTGCTCTTGTAATTGTTATTGTAATTTTTAAGTTGTAATCGCACTTTGTAATTTATTAATTGTAATAGCTTAATCAAAAATGGCTGGTTATTGCGAATTAGTAAAAACTAATTTTGTAGGATATTTCAATCCGGTGAATTGTTCAGTCGAGAGATTTCGACCGTGGATCATTTTTATGAATGAACATTCACTCGTCAGAACTGCAATTACTCTGGATGCCCCGTTGCAAGTGTTAGCACTTAGGGCTCTGTATTCCACTGCGAGGAATAGGAGTACTGCAGACAGAGTTCAGTTCTCATTCAGCATAGGAGATCATGAATATATGGTGACTGAAGAGGACGTGAACAGAATTTTGGGCTTTCCAACTGACAACTTCGTGGATCCACCCACTGTACCAGAAATTCTAGAATTTTTCTATTCTATTAGATATCAGGGTGAGATCAACTTAGTAAGGTTGACAAAGTCAAAGCTGGTAAGCGAGTGGGACTATGTGTTTGACACGTTAGCCAAAGTGTTTGCTCCCACTACAAAGAACAACTTCAACAACATATCTTCACTACTGCAAATCATAGGGTTTTCCGTGGCCCACAATCGGAGGATAAATTTTGGGAAGTTGATTCTAAAAGAAATAATCAGGAAAATGGGGAAACCAGAAAGCAGGGAACAGAATGTTCAAGTCTACTATCCAAGGTTCCTGATGCTGTTTATGAATGACTTGTTGATGGAAGAAGACAAAGCCTTATTTCAGAATGGTCCTGTAGAAGAATCTCCGACTTCTCAGAACAACTTATTTGCAAGGCTCCACAACAACCCCAAGTTTCAAGATGTGCAAGTGGTAAGGACATATTACATGGCTGAGATATTAGATCATATTGCTAATCCTGAGCAGGAACAAGAGCAAGAACAAGTGCCTATGCAATTAGAACATCCTGTGCACCTTCTACTTGAAGCTGCTCAGCATGTCGATCAAGTGGCACAAGATCTACAGGTAATATCTCAATCACAATCTTCTAGTTCAATACCTATAGAAATATCTACTGCACTATTAGATTTATCTGTGGCGGACTATGATGGTGTTCTTACACTCCAGGATATCAGCTACGAACCTGAAAACACACAGGTTCCGCCCCCAGCTGAATTAGAGCCTCAAACAGTTTTTCCTTCCTCCTCTTCTTCGCTAAAAGTCAGAAAAAGGAAGACACCTGTCAGAATAGTTAGGGGTCTTGGTGCTGATATAGATGAACCCGCAGCTCTGTCTCCTCCTTCAAAAATTTCTAGAGTTGAACCTGAGACACCTGCAGACTCATCCTTTTCCTCTCAATGGGATATGGATTTTGACATGGCCATCCAAGGTTCTTTAGATACACTTGCTCAACCAGGTGATCTAATTCGCTGCACGGCTACAGCTTCAGATAGTGAGGAAAGCACACTGCTAGCTCTCACACTAGCAGGACCTCCGCTTGCAGATACACAAACACATGAGGGCACATTTGTTGAAGAAAATGTTTTTAATAAAAACTGGTCGGATGCCACCTATGATGTGGACCATGACACTTTCGATGCAATGCAGCATCAGATACCCTCTGAGGTACTTAGGGGCACCACAGACTCTAATGAGCCATTCACTACATTGTCTAAGGTGGTGACCCCCCTGGATATATTACATCCAGTGATTTTAAAAGGTCTCGAATCCACTGGTGGATTTGAGAGGCAACCACTCCATAGAGGGAGATGGGACTCCATTCATGGAGTAGCTACGTCAGTAGCGGAGCCACTTCAAGTTAATCTTGTTGAGGACGCGCCTTCACAGGCATCAGAAGAGCAATTTGACTCTTCAAAAGCTATTGTTATATATGCAGGTACAGCTTCAGGATCTGGAGAAGAGCTAAACACGAGTGATGTGAGGCAAACACAAAGTGAAACACATGCACAGAGTGATAGTGAGATAAACAGGAGTGCAAGTGAGCTGAGTGCACACACACACAGTGTTCTATTATCTAAAATGGAAGCTCTCCAGAAAGAAATGCAAATTGTTCAGGCTGAGTTGGTAAAAGTAAAAGCACAAGCAGAAGAAAAAACTACATCTGCCTCTGTAACACAGCAGCTGACAATAGTACGAAAAGATGTTGATGATGTCAAAACCTCCATTCTTCTAAAAACTCAAGACATCCAGAGTGTACAGAATCTTATTGCTGAAGACATGAAAGAAGTCAGCAAATTACATGAAAAGATTGATGAGGTTGAGAAAAGCTTGACATTAACAATCATTGAAAATGAGAAGATCTCTTCACAAAGATTCAGCAAACTGGATGATGGAATGACACATTTGAATGAAGGAATGAAGCAAGTCTATCTGACTATGCAGAAAATGTTGACATCTTTTGAAGCCTCTAAAACTCAAGAGGATCCCTCAACTAAGGGGGAGAAATCAAAAGAGAAAGTAGCTAAAGATGGAGGGGCTTCTACTCAAGAAAAAGGGAAAGATAAACTGTACTCTGAAGATCAATTTCAGTCGTATGATCCAGAACCAGAAAAACAGTTTTATGATCAAGAGAAATTCATTGATGACAGTGCTCATGATGAATCAAACTTTCCTGACTACTGCAGAGCTGAGGAAGAGATTGCATTTGATGAAGATTTTCTGTTTCCAGAAGAAAAAGAAGTTGATCCAGCCTATGAAGAGGCAATGAAGAAACTAAAAGAAGACATCAAGGCAAGTCATGCAAAAACTGAAAATCTGAAAGCTCTAGTCATAGAAAGAACAAAGGCAGAAAGAGAAGAAAGCCAAGAAAAGCAAAATCTCTGGGCCATAGCAGTCAGAGAGAAAAAGAGAGATGTACAGCTCAAAATTGGTAAGAAATGGGATACTGCAAGAGAAATTATGGACAAACAACAGAAGGGTCCATTTGAAGACAAGCATCTGAAATCATTAATTGATCGTCTAGAAAAGACAAACGACAACATTGACAACTTCATGAAAGCTCTGAAAGAGGAAGTGGACTACATCACTATCTTAGTGGATCACATTCTTGAAGACTGGCAGATACTAGTCTATACACACAGGAATGGAACATTCAGAATTTCCTTAGAGTTTTTCAGGCAAAGAAGTTTATCAGTAATATGGACGTTCTTGAACAAAATAAAAAGGAGCTCAGAAGAAAATGAACTTCTCAGGGATAGACTTAGAGTCTTTGCCACAGCTGTTAGTCCTCAGATCTTATTTGATCCTCATGAGGTAAGATTCTTTTCAAACAAGTTGTATCAAATCATGCAGTTAAATGAGGAATCTTTTAAGGGCTACACAGTTAAGTACATGATTCAAGTTGAAAGGATGCTAAGGTCAAAAGGTTTCAAATCTCAAGCTAAAATGGATGATGCAGAGAAGATAAGAAACTACTGTCTGTCAAAAAGAATTCATTCATACATCAGGCAAATACCAAAGATAGATTCAACACAACCATCTGATGTAGAAGAAGAGATAGTAGATCCTGTTGAACAGGAAGTACTGTGGCAGTTAGCAAGAGCTGAGCAAAGAAGGTTGTATGGAGAGGCCACTACAACAGAACAATCAGTAACCGAAGAGGTACCAAGGACACCTGTGCATAAAAGTACAACCCTGGAAGAAGGTGAAGTTGATACTTCTAAAGACTGAAAACGTAGATAGAACAAGATAGAATCTTTGTAATATTTGTTCAGTGCTAGAGGAACATCTATCTTGTATTTATCTTTTATGTATGAATCTGGAAAATTGTTAAATATAAAACCAGAACTTTTGTTTATTATTTACAAGTCACTACATGTCGTACTACTTTCTTAGTTATTAGTTGAGTTATCCTCTAGGAATTTGTGTGTTAAATGTTTAACAACAAATAGGGGGAGATTGAAAGGCATATGTCTAGGCCTATTTGTAATAATTAGATGGCAACTCAACTCTAACTAATAAAGAGAAGTAAATACTAAACACTAAACAGGAATCAAGACGAAGACAGTCAACTAATCACAAAGGATCCAAGTATCAGAGGTATTTTGTAGGATTGCTACTCAACACTGGAAGAAGTTCAATTATTTGTTCAAGCGTCAGTGAAATTAATAATGTGGTAGTACTTCTATTGAAGACAGAAGATATAGAAGATTTCAAGTGGTTACTACAAGTAGATTCCAGAAGAAGAATGCAAACAGTGAAGAAGAATTAATGACAGAAGGCCTCTAGTTAAATGTTATTTAAATGGAGAATATTTATTGGGATGACACAGATGAACCAGACAGTACATTTGTGTGTCAACTAATATAATATTTATTCTTTATTTAATTCAAGAGGTTTCAAGATCAGAAGACGAAGAAAAGACGGGAAGATTTCAAGACTGACAGCACGGCTATGCAATTAAAGATAGTATTTTAATTCTACTATCAATTGTTAATTAATTATTTAATTTATCTAATTAAATTAATTCAAGTTGAATTTAATTTAATTTGTAAATTAACTAATTAATTTAAGTAGAATTAATTTACTATAAAAGAAATGGATTAAAATGACTTATATATATATATATAATCAGTTAGTATGACTTATTAAATAAGTCATACCGAATTTCTTATATATATATATATATATAAATAAGTCATACCGAGCCTGTTTAAATAAGTCATACCGACCTATTTAAATAAGTCATACCGAGCTTTATTCATAAGTCATACCGAGCAGATTTGATAAAGGTCATGCTGATTGATTTTTGTTTAATTATAATAAGTCATACCGACTTGTTTTAATTAAATATAATTCGAATATGACTTTCAATAAGTCATACCGAAATTTAGAAAGTCATACCGACCAGAAATAAGTCATGCCCAGTCTTTTGAAAGTCATACAAGTGTTAAAATAAGTCATACAGACTTATTTTCTTGAAATTAAGTCATACTAGAAAAGGTCATACCAGCCTTTTCTAATCTCTATAAATATGAGATGATTTCTTCATTTGTTAGGAGTGAAAAAAAAGAAAAAAAAACTTGTGAAGAGTTAGAAAAATCAGATCAAATTCAGTAATTTATCTGCATTGTAATATTCACAGATTTCTGTGCTGAGTTTGAATATAATTGTTTAAACACGAACACTTCATGTCGAATTCGTTCTAGACTTTATATCAATTATATAACAGTTTTTCTAAAATATTAATTGTGTAATACTAATCAAGTTAAAATAATATCTTTCACTTGAACAGTATTTCATTATAATTAATATTTCGTGAGTAATTAAAATAATATTTTTAATCCAATTATTCCGCGAATAATTATCAGATATTGTATTCAACCCCCCTTCTACAATATCAGGGACCAACAGAAATTCTTACTCAACCAAGTCTTAAAAGCCTGTGAAGAAGAAATGTCATTCCCTATTATTAATATATCATCAACATATAATTATAGGAATGCCACATTGCTCCCACTTACCTTCTTGTAAACACATGGTTCATCTTCATTTTGAATAAACCTAAACTCTTTGACAGTTTCATCAAAACGAATGTTCCATCTCCTTGAGGCTTGTTTCAATCCATAAACGGATCGACGCAGCTTACATACCTTTACAGCATTCTTTGGATCAACAAAAACTTCAGGCTGTGTCATATACACATCCATATCTTCTTCAAGGCTCCCATTTAAGAAAGCGGTTTTGACATCCATCTGCCAGATTTCATAATCATAGTAAGCAGCTATAGCAAGCAAAATCCTGATGGACTTGACCATAGCCACTGGTGAAAAAGTCTCATCATAGTCAATACCATGAATTTGCTTGAAACCTTTTGCCACCAACGTGTTAGTAATTATGTTCTAGAGACAATACTTTTTATATTTTAAGTAAAATATTTATTATTAAGGATTATGTTTTATTGATTATTATTTATTTATTATGTTTTATTTACTGCGTAATAAATTGAAAGCATAATAAATGTCCTTAGAATTTTGATACGTATTATATATCTTTAAGTATGTGACTTAAAAATGAGATTATATGAATTGTATCTTATTCCTAAAATTCCCTAGTCGAGTATTATTATTTAAGGACAATAATAATGCACAAAGACTAGTATGTTTCTTGACAGATGACCACATCTCATTGGTCATAGGTATGGGGATACTAAAGTCAAGAACATAAGTGCATGTATCAATGCATGGCACTGGAATGACCCGCCGTGAGATTCTACATGTTAAGTAAGTGTCATAAGTAATTCTCACTGTGGTAATGGTTTAATGATCCTTAGACCTGAAATCATTATATTTCTATACGAGAATTAATATACTTTGATTACATTAAAAGTTACCTTTGACCGGGTGATGATAAAAGTGGACATTGGGTATATTATGAATCGTATGAGAAATATGAATGATCTAGATGGGATTTAATCCTCCTAATTTTAGGAGTGATATTATTGACCTCTTGTTTGAGTGAGACTATGAAATGCACGGCCGTGCTCAAATGTTGATTTGATTTTAATAGTCTACTCATCGATCAAGAAAATAAAGATTAAATTATGAAGAGGATGACACGAGACATGCCTTGAGTTTAATCTATAATATCAAGATTAAAGAGATTATATTACATGGAACATTATTCACGAAAGGCTTAATCGAATCACCGATTTATTATTATTACTTGGGTAGCAATGATGTATTACTAGATGCCGCTCATTGTTTACAATTTTAATTAGATATTAAAATTGTTGCCAACGTAATAATAACCTACAGGGTCACACACAAAGAACGCTTGAAGGAGAAATAATTTAAATTATGAATTTAAATTAAATAAGTAATTTATTTTATTTATGATATTAATTAAGTATGACTTAATTAATTATATAAATAGAATAAATGAATTACTTAAACTAATTCCAAAATTAATAATTAATTAATTAAGTGAGACTTAATTAAATAATTTAGAATTTTGGATTAATATTAATTATAATTGGATTATAATTAGAAAACTTATTCCTCTCTCTATATAATCTCTTTATGGGCTGATTTAATAAAAGAGAGAGATTTTACAAAAACCCTAGCCGCTCTGAAAGAGGAGGAAGATAGAGAGAGAAGAAGTTTTCGGGTGCTAGTACACATCAATCCTTCATGAAAAGTGTTCGTGTGGATACCGTAGAGCGTAGATCGCGAGAGCGGGATACGTGGTGATTAAACAAGCTTTGGACCTCCATTAATCTTCCATTAATGAACTGTTAAAGCTTCTAAAGGTATTTATTCTTTATCTCCGAATTAAATCTTTTGTTTTCGCATGGATCCTGCGGAGGGTTTCGCTATTTTGATTTATTTTTCGCGTTTATTCTGCTGCGTTTGTGTCATGAAACCCTACACAACGTGCCTTATACGTCTGTACATTACCATCCATGTCGGTCTTCTTCTTGAAAACCCACTTGCACCCTATAGGTTTTACCCCTTTAGGTGGATCAACCAAAGTCCATACTTGATTAGTATACATCGATTCCATCTCAGATTTCATGGCATCCAGCCATCTCTTGGATTCTGGAGTGTTCATAGCATCTTAGTAGGTGAGAGGCTCATCTTCGTCGATAAGCATCACATCACCATCTTGAGTTAAGAGAAATCCATAATATCTCTCAGGCTTATGGCGAATCCTACTAGACCTACGAATAACCTGTGTTTCTTGAGCAGTGTTGTGGTCTTGTACATCCTGCTCAAGTTCCTCCATTGGTTCAATGTTATCTTGTGGGCCTCGAACTTTATCGAGATCTATTATCCTCCCACTATTTTTCTTCAAAAGCATTTCTCTTTCAAGAAAAACTGTAGTTCGAGCAACAAACACTTTGTTCTCGGAAGGATTATAGAATGAATAACCCTTTGTTTCAATTGGGTATCCCACAAAATTATATTTGTCTGATTTAGGTCCTAGTTTGTCAGAAGTTAAACGTTTCACAAACGCTTCACATCCCCATATTTTCATAAATGACATGCTATGATGTTTCTTAGTCCATATCTCATATGGAGTCTTCTGAACCGTTTTAGTAGGAACTCGGTTAAGTGTATAAGCAGCCGTCTCCAGGGCGTAGCCCCAGAAACTAATTGGAAGATCCGTATGACTCATCATCGATCGTACCATGTCTAACAAAGTACGATTCCTCCTTTCAGAAACTCCATTCCATTGTGGTGTTCCAGGAGGAGTGAGTTGTGATACAATACCACACTCTTTTAATAAACTCTTAAATTCATGGCTTAAGTATTCACCTCCACGATCAGATCTTAGAGTCTTAATACTTCCGCCAATTTGCTTTTCTACTTCAGCTTTGTTTCTTTGAACTTTTCAAAAGAATCGGATTTGTTCTTCATAAGATACACATATCTACTGAAATTATCAGTAAACATGGTAAAATAGTAAAAGCCACCTCTTGTCATAGTACGCATAGGACCATATACATCACTATGTATAAGTTCTAATCGTTCAGTGGCCCTTTCACCTTGTCCAGTAAAAGGAGATTTAGTCATTTTTCCAATGAGACAAGGTTCGCATGTTTCGTATGATTCAAAGTCAAACTTATCCAAGTATCCATCCTTATGTAACTTGGAAATGCGCTTCTCATTTATATGGCCTAAACGACAGTTCCAGAGGTATGTTTAATTTGAGTCATTTATTTTAAGACGTTTGCTATTCACATTATAGATAGGACTGTCTAAATCAAGAACATATAAACTGTTAAATAAACGTGCAACCTCATAGGTAACATTATTCAAAGAAAAGGAACAACTATTGTTCTGAATTAAAAAGCAAAACCTTTCTTGTCTAAACAAGAAACCGAAATAATGTTTCTGCAAATTGCAGGCACGTAAAAACAATTCTCAAGTTCTAAAATAAGCTCAATGGGCAATGATAAATAATAAGTCCCTACAGCTAAAACAGCAACCTTTGCTCCATTTCCAACTCATAGGTCGACCTCTCCTTTAGCCAAAGTCCTACTCCTTTGTAGTTCATGTACATTTATACAAATGTGAGAACCACATCCAGTATCCAATACCCATGATGTAGAAGTTGACAAATTGACCTCTATAACATAAATACCTGAATCAGAAGCTTGACCAGCCTTCTTCTTCTTCAGATCCTCCAAATAAGCATGACAGTTTCTCTTCCAATGACCTGGTTTACCATAGTAGTGACAATCACCCTTTGCAACAACACCCTTAGGCTTTAAAGCCTCTTTGGGATTAGCCTTTGGCTTGGGATCAGAAGCAGATCAAATCTTCTTCTTTCCCTTCCATTTGCCTTTCCTATTAGCCTTACCTTTGTTATCTACCATCAACATGGCAGTAGGTTCAGCCTTTTCATGTTGGTTTCAGTAGTTCGTAACATGGCCAACAATTCAGTGGGTGTTTTGTCTATCTCATTCATATTGTAGTTCATAACAAAATGAGTATAGTTGCGGTTCAAAGATTGCAAGATTAAGTCAATCTGATCTTCCCAACCAATCGGGAAACCCAAAGTATTAAGATACTCAATATAACCTATCATCTTCAGAACATGTGGTTGAACAGGTTCACGCTCTCCCTGTTTGCAAGCATACAGTGCTTTGCTCGTGTCGAACCTTTCTTGATGAGCTTGTCCCTCAAACATTCTTTGAAGGTGTTCAATCATCTCATAAGCATCCATATGCTCATGTTGTTTTGAAGCTCAACACTCATGGTTGCCAGCATGAGACATGCAATATCATTCATATCATCAATATGCTTCTGATAAGCATTTTGCTGAACGCGAGTTGCATTCTCAGCAGGAGGAGCAGGTGAAGGTATTTCAATGACATGGAGCTTACGCTCTTGCCTGAGGACAATCCTCAAATTCCTATACCAATCCAGGAAGTTAGTTCCTGTCAGCTTGTCCTTCTCAAGGGTTGCTCGTACGGAGAAAGTATTTGTATTGTTTGCCATTTAAATATCTACAATGTTTAAACTGCATAAAATAAACATTAGATTGTCTGAGTTATTTATTATGTTCAAATGATTATGATATATTCATAATATATCTCCCACTATTTTTATCAAATTAATAGCCCTTACTATTAATTTGGAAAGTATATCCTATAATTCTTTCTAGTGAGCCAAGATCCATATTTCGTCATGTCCTAAGTCAACCACTGGAAGTCCTTAAAAAATGATTATTTAGGTAGACAACAGTTGTCAATTATATCATATATAATTCTTGGATAGTTTGGTGAACAACGATTGATCTTATCTATCTAATAGACTTTTAACCAAACTCTATGCTTCTAAGTTCATAATGGTTGAATATAACCATTTATTTTCACCTTATTATGACGACTCAGTTAAGTTAGACCCAATGATACAACGGCCGAATATAACCGTTTATATTCATCGCATCTCACCACGATAGATAGGAGTCCCCTACCACTGACAGTCCTTCCCCTAATCGATCTAGGATTCGATGAGTGTTCATTCACTGGAAAGCATCCGAGTAAAACTTAATATTTTGTTAAGGGGTTTAGAAAATTTATAATGATCATGATCACATCATAAAGAGATCCTCAATTTTTCCTTGAACCAAATATTTCAAATTGACATCTTAAATTGTTCATTTCCCAGGTAGATGGAGGATACCAGTGGTCACACTTAAAACCCATCAGCCTTACGAATACGCACATCCGTTTTTGTCAGAAAATCCCAGTTATAGATATCAAAAATCAATATTTAATTCCGTGTTTTAAAAATCCATATTTCATAAACACAAGAATCTCATGATCGTTTATTAATTTTAAAATCTTGAATCGTTACAGATTTTATCTTTCTTAAGCACACATGGCATGGGTGTCGTATCTAATACATACATCATTCCAACACATACATATCTACACATGCATTCATATACATATATGTATTGTGCATAAATTAAACGTGTTTGGTTATGGCCCCATCCTATGTGATATTTCCAAGCTAATGGAATTATCAAGGTCAATCTATGGTGGTTTCAAATACTACACTATTACATGTCTTTATCTTCTTCATTGCTCCATCATCTGGATTGCCTCGTAGCTTCCTTGCTTCCAAGTCTCCATTGAACAATTACATTGAATAATAAATAAATCTATTCTAATGAAATTACAAGAAGAACTCGAGTTACATTCGAGATTAACAATTACAATGAATAAACGACATGCAAGTCGTATTTAGAAACCAAAACCATAAAACAAAACCACTATCCTATGGGTCTTTAGGCCATAACCATCCACCATGTTATCACATAACACATGTAATATATCTCAGATTATATAAACATATCATATAATCATATATAATAAATTTCAAAATTTCAGAAAATCAAATAAATTTCAGAAAATAATAAATCGCCGTTTCGGGCCTGTAACGTCGTCAAACGGTTTACAGACGAGAAGTTGACTATGTCAGTATTGCTCAGTGACACGATTCCAGTCAAAAAACACATATTGTTTGCGAAAATCGGACACTGGACACAAATTTCAGAAAATCTACCGAAGCCGTTTCAGAATTCGTATCGAATACGATTTCCATAACAAGAACAAACATGTATCATATACATACAGCAATACACACAATCATCCCATGATTATACAACACATGAATATCATATATTCAAAATCATATAAAACATATATATCAATATATAGTCATGGCATATCATATATATGTTTACATACATCGAAAAACTGTTAAACACATAACCAAATCATCCCATTATACACGTAGCTCTGATGCCATTGAAGAGTTTCGGGCATGAAAACGCAGCGGAATTAACGTAAAAATAAAAAAAAAATCGAAACCCAATCGCAGGATCCATGTATAACGTTGGATGATTATGGTGAAGAAGTATGTACCTTAACAAAGCTTTCGTATGCTATTTAATGGAGGTCCAGAAAGATGAATCACAGCAGTCCTTTGTTGCAAAGATTTGCTCTCTAAAGAAGTCCACACGAACGCCCGATCGTCCTACGATCACCGGAGTCGGTGATTAAACCCTAATACTATACATCATTATGTATATATAGGGGATAGAGAGATTTTGGGCCTAACCCTAATCCATATGGTTTCCAAAACCCATTATGACTTTGGGTTATTATTATTATTAAATCTGAATTCTAATATAATTAATCAAGTCCAACTTAATTAATTTAATAATTAAATTCGAATAATAATAATACTTATTAAATCCGAATTCTAATATAATTAATCAAGTCCCACTTAATTAATTCAATAATTAAATTCGAATAAACAATAATATATTTAAATTTGTAATTTAAATAAACCTCCGTTTTGACGTTCTTTGTATGTGACTCTTTAGATTATTATTACGTTGGCAATAATTTTATTATCTAATAATAAAATTATAAACAATGAGCGGCATCTAGTAATACATCATTGCTACCCAAGTAACAATAATAATTGGTGATTCAATTAAACCTTTCGTGAATAATGTTCCATGTAATATAATCTCTTTAACCTTATATTATTGATCAAACTCGAGGCATGTATAGTGTCATCCTCTTCAACGTTTAATCTCAGTTTCCTTGATCAATGAGTAGACTATTTAAACAAATCAATATTTGAGCATGGCCATGCATTTCATAGTCTCACTCAATCAAGAGGCCAATAATATCACTTCTAGAATTGGAGGGTTAAATCCTATATCTATCATTCATATTCCTCATACGATTCATAGCATACCCAATGTACACCTTTATCATTACCCGGTTAAAGGTAACTTTGAGTGTAATCAAAGTATATTAATTCTCGTATAGAAATATAATGATTTCAAGTCAGAGGATCATTACATCATTATCACAGTTGAGATTTCTTATGACACTTATTAACATGTAGAATCTCACGGCGGGTCTTTCCAGTGTCATGTATTGATACATACACTTATGTTCTTGACTTTAGTATCACCATACATATGACCAATGAGATGTGGTCATCTGTCAATAAACATACTAGTCTTATTGCATTATTACTGTCCTTAAATAATAATACTTGACTAGGGAATTTGAGGAATAAAATACTATTCATATAATCTCATTTTTAAGTCACATACTTAAAGATATATATTACGTATTAATATTCCAAGGACATTTATTATTCTTTCAATTTATGACGCAGTAAATAAAGACATAATAAATATTAATTAAATAATCACATAAAACATAATCCTTAATTTTTTTCAATAAAACATTAAAAGTATTGTGTCTAGGACACCAATACTAACATATTAGCACCCGAAAACTGCTTCTCTCTCTCTATCTTCCTCTTTTCTCAAAACGGCTAGGGTTTTAGAAAAATATGTGTTTATTTAAATCAGCCCATAAAGAGATTATATAGAGATAGAAATAAGTTTTCTAATTATAATCTAATTATAATTCATAGTAATCCAAAATTCTAAATTATTTAATTAATTTTCACATAATTAATTAATTACTAATTTTAGAATTAGTTTAAATAATTCATATATTCTGATTATATAATTAATTAAGTCATACTTAATTAAGATCATATATAAAATAAATTACTTATATAATTTAAATTCATGATATAAATTATTTCTCCTTCAAGCATTCTTTGTGTGTGACCCTGTAGGTTATTATTATGTTGTCAACAATTTTAATATATAATTAAAATTATAAACAATGAGCGGCATCTAGTAATACATCATTGCTACCAAAGTAATAATAATAATAAAATCGGTAATTTGATTAAGCTTTTCGTGAATAATGTTCCATGTAATATAATCTCTTTAACCTTATATTATAGATCAAACTTGAGGCATGTATCGTGTCATCCTCTTCAATGTTTATTCCAGGTTTTCTTGATCAATGAGTAGACTGTTAAACAAATCAACATTTGAGCACGACCATGCATTTTATAGTCTCACTCAATCAAGAAGCCAATAATATCACTCCTAAATAGGAAGGTTAAATCATTTATCTATCATTCATATTTCTCATACGATTTATAGTATACCCAATATCCACTTTTATCATCACCCAGTTAAAGGTAACTTTTAATGTAATCAAAATATATTAATTCTCGTATAGAAATATAATGATTTCAAGTCAGAGGAACATTACATCATTATCAGAGTGACAATTTTTTATGACAATTATTAACATGTAGAATCTCACGGCGGGTCATTCTAGTGCCATTCATTGAGACATGCACTTATGTTCTTGACTTTAGTATCACCATACATATGACCAATGAGATGTGGTCATCTGTCAATAAACATTCTAGTCTTATTGCATTATTATTGTCCTTATATAATAATACTCGACTAGGGAATTTTAGAAATAAGATAATATTCATATAATCTCATTTTTAAGTCACATATTTAAAGATATATAATACGTATCAAAATTCCAAGGACATTTATTATGCTTTCCATTTATTACGGAGTAAATAAAAAATAATCAATAAAACATAATCCTTAATAATAAAATATTTTCCTTAAAATATAAAAATAATTGTCTCTTGGGCACAATTACTAACAATAATGTTTTCTCAGAAACCCTGACAAAATAATTTTCTACAATTCTGGTGGATTTGTTGAGGAAATCACCTTTGAGGAACTGAAAAGTATGGATGAGAATGACCCACATATCACTGAGTTAATCAAGAAGCAACTGCTCAGCATCATCAACCTTGAGATTTTTGATCTAAAAAATAGAGCACTGGATATATGTGACTCTAAGAAGAAAAGAGAGAACAGAAGAAAGTTTGAAAATGAGGTGGAAGCTGCTAAGAAAAAGGTAGAGATGATTTCTCGAAGAATTAATAAGGATGAGATCGAAATGAAGCATGCAATCCTAAATGATCAATTCTAAAAAAGAGCTACATATGTGTCTCCTGTTCTTTTTGGGCCCTTGAGAATCATTGTTAATAGCATTGAAGTGGAGGCTATCAATTTCAGGGTCCTTAACAATGAAAATTTGAGGAAGATCTTCAGACTCACTACATGTTCATTCCTAGAATTTGAAAGAGATCTTAGCAAGATTGTATAAGAAATTATTGAGTCCAAAAAAGAAGAAGATGAAGCCATTGACAAACTCAGAGTAAAGCACATTTTCTCTTCTACAAAGGAAAGATTTGTCAAAGACATGTTTGGTATGAAATATTTATGATCTCAAAAGGGTCAACTGAGAACTACTACACCTACAGAGAATTGAAGAATCTTTCTTACAAGATGGTGAAGCTAGTCTTAGATTGTGTCTCTGATCATGCCAAGACAGCTGAAGAAAAATAGGAACTGAAAGCTCTTGAAGGTTTTTATGGAAGAATGACAGTAGTGAAAAAGTGAAGTTGAAGTTCAAGCTAAAAGTTGAAGATTTGCTCAGTATAGAGGAGCCTAGTTTGAGAGAAAATTGTACTTGTAATTTTGTTTTCTTGTACAAACACTTTTGTTGTTATTAGTTCAGTTAGCGTCTGTAATTTACTTTGAATTTGTCTTTATTTTTCAAAAAAACAAATTGGGGGAGATTGTTAGGGATTGTGGTGTTAACATTGTAATCAACTAATATCTTACTTAGATTAATTAGAAATTAACTAAGTAAAACATACTGTCATATACATATTGACAGTATGTTGAAATGTCACTTGTAATAGTATGTACAAAAAGCCAAGTAGGTGATAGTAAGTATCAATAGTTACTGTCTTGTAAAAATGTAATAAATGATATATGAAGTAGAAGTTCACAAAGTGTTCATGCACAACATGGATTAAATTATTCACAGTAAGATTCTACAAAGTGAAGCCTATGACAGCATATTCAAGTGAGAACACCTTTTGAAACAACTGACAACAACTATTTCTTCGACAGTAAACTTGGCGGAGAATTAAGATTCTAAGACAACAAGTTTTACTGACAACAACTATTCCTCGAAAGTAAACTTGGCGGAGATTGACACCAAGTTTCTCTGACATTAACTTTGGGGGGGATAGTTGACAACATGATTGGCAGGATAGTTGATAGTACCTTTGGACGACAGCATGGTTTAGAAGACCATCAAGTTTGACAGTAAAGTATGAGGAGTCGAAGATGCTGTCACCAAAGAGGAGCTAAAGGTTGACAGTAACCTTTTAGTGAAGCTGACAGTCTGTTTCAGGTAGCAGACTAGGTAATGTTAATTCACATATTGATCTTAATAATTCTACCTAGTCTGTCAAGACTATTACTACAACTTGAGAAAAAGCAATCAAAAAGATAAAGCATGTTCAAGGAGTCAAGAATGCCAAATCTTCTCAAAGCAACTTAAATTTGAATATTTAAGGTCTTTGATAATTATTTAAAATATTTTCTGCTAGATATAATTGATAATGTCAGTGTTTAAGCAAACAGGTACTAATCAGAGTTTACCAAGAAAGCTACTGTCAAGCAAAGCTATCCGCCAAAGATACTGTCATGCATGCAAGGTTACTGTCAAGAAAGATACTGTCATGCATACGCGCAAAAGTTACTGTCATGCAACTTACTGTCAAAGAAGTTACTGTCAAGAAAGTTGCTGTCAGGAACGTTTTGGTATTTGAGTTTATCTTCAGAGTTAGTTAAGCCAGAATTTACAAGGTGATCATAATCTATACAGTTGAAGTTATATTGGGAAGATGATGATCACAAGAATGGAAAGTCTTCGAAGATCAAGACAAATATATTAAAGATATGTATACTGAAGCGAAGATGCGGAGCTAAACAAGGAAAGAGATAAAATAGCAATCTATAATTGATATGTATAATAGCTGATTTATAGCATATTGATATAGATTGATTGAAACTGTGTACTATATAAACACAGATAGGTTTACCCTAGAAGGGTGATCGCTTGCTACATTCGAAGGTGTAACCTAGCAGCTGTCAAAGATATTCGTTCATCTTTGATAGAGAACTTGTAAACGTTGATTCAAGTTAATACAAAGTACTTCTTTATTTACGTATAACAGTTCATTGTTCGTGTATAAACGGCCTAACAATTGGTATCAGAGCCTACGCTGTTTAATCTATACAGTTTTCGATCTATTCACGAACAAAACAATGTCTGAGACAAACCAAAACGGGAACAAATTAAACCAGATGAGCAGGTATGAGTCTATTAGGGTTCCTATACTCAAGGCATTAGAATATCCTATCTGGAAAGTGAAGATGACCATGTTTCTGGAAGCTATAGATCCAGAATATCTTGAAAGAATTGAAGATGGTCCTCACAATCCCACAAAGCTGTTTGTGCCTGTTAATGGTGAAGAACCAAGGCTTATTCTCAAGGAAAAGAAGGACATGACTGCTGAGGATATTGCATCAATTGCAAAAGATGCAAAGGTTAGACATCTTCTCCACAGTGCTTTGGATAATGTTATGTCTAACAGAGTAATTGCATGTAAAAGTGCAAAGGAAATTTGGGATGCTTTGGAGACTAGATGTCAGGGAACCAAGGCTATCAAGAAGAATAGAAAGTCCATACTCACACAGGAGTATGAACACTTTGATTCAAGGGCTGATGAATCATTGACTGATACTTATGACAGATTTGTAAAGCTATTGAATGATCTGTCATTAGTTGACAAAGAGTATGATTTGGAGGACTCTAATATGAAATTTCTCCTTTCTCTGCCTGAACAGTGGGATTTGAAAACCACTACCTTAAGAGATAACCATGAGCTAAGAGAGATGGAACTTGATGAAATTTATGGGATGCTCAAAACCCATGAATTAGAGATGGAGCAAAGGAGCAAGAGGAACAGCAAGAAGACAAGACCTGTTGCTCTAAAAGTGGGAGAAAAGCCCTTGAAGAAAGAAGAATCAAGGAAGAGAGCTAAGGGAAAAGCTCTAACCCTAAACTCTGAGTCATCAAACTCTGATGGTGACTCTAGTTCTGATGAATCATCTGAATCTTCTGATGAAGATGATAAGGAAAAGATGATGGAAATGGCTGTCCTGATGGTGAAGACATTCAAGAAGATGGGCTTCACAGGGTTCAAGAAAGGG
Source organism: Oenanthe sinensis (assembly GCA_028671895.1). Taxonomy (NCBI): domain Eukaryota; kingdom Viridiplantae; phylum Streptophyta; class Magnoliopsida; order Apiales; family Apiaceae; genus Oenanthe; species Oenanthe sinensis. Next base: position 16,229,811 of record JAPMAC010000209.1, read on the forward strand.
AAGAAGTTTTCTAGAAGCAGCTCAAAATATGGCAAAAAGGACTTTGCAAGAGCTGATGGTAAAGACAGGAAGCCTGGTAAAACTGATAAATCCAAGCTACCTTGCTACAACTGTGGAGAGAAAGGGCACTTTGCAACTGAGTGCAAGAAAGGAAAGCAGGAAAAGGCCCTCATCTCAAAAGGCAAGGACTGGGCAGATACATCAGACTCTGATGGTGAAGTCAACTATGCACTCATGGCTTCTATTGATAATCAGCCATCTGAAATTCAGGTACCTCAAACTTCTCTTGCTTTTGATACTGATAATATATATGAACTTAGAGTCTATCTCAAAAGTTTGTTGACTAGTTATAAAGATCAGACAAAAGAGAATGAGAGGATAAAATCTGAGAGTTCCACTATTAAGAATAGAAACATCTTTCTTGAAAATGAGCTAGTAATTCAAAATGCTGTTAAAAAGGAGAGAGATGATGCTGTGTATGTTAAAGAGGAACTACTTAAGAGATTTAAATACCTTGAATCTGAATTGGCTAAAGAGAGAAAAATTATTGAGACTTGGACTAAATCAGGTAAAAGTACTCAACAAGTTTTTCAGGATAGCCCTACTGGTTTAGGTTATGGTGAGAATGATGAGCTTAGATTTCAGGATAATGTTAAGGTTAAGTCTCATCCCCCACCTAAACCTAAATCAGAACCAATGAAATTTGTTCCTGAGTCCTCTAAGACAAACTCTGAGACAGTTAAAAAGGAGGAAAAGTAAGAAACTATTAAAGAGACTGTCAAAGAGGAGGTTAAAAAGAAGCCTATTAAAGTGAGTTTTAAACAGGTTAATGTTGGACTTATGACAGACAAGCAACTCAAGCAAAAGCTGAAAGAGGTAAAGTCTGTTAATAAGGTGAAATTGTCTAGGAAAAATAGAAATGGTAAAGTTGGTATTGATAAAAGCAATAATTATATGCCTATTCCTGATGCTCCTAGAAAAATATGCTTTAACTGTGGTAGTCCTAACCATCTTGCTATTTTTTGCAGGAAAAATAAGAATGTGAATTCTTTACCCTCCAAGTCAGGGGATAAGAAATATAATGTTAGGACTAAACCTATGACTTATTGTAACCATTGTGGAAGCACATGGCACTCGATGTACACTTGCAAGAATTATCATAAATTTTATCACAATTATTATGAATTGAAGCCCAATTTGAAATGGGTCAAAGTTAATTCCGCTAGTGTAAAGTCTGATAAGTCAAATGTTAGCTTACACTCTGATAACATAAATAATTCCGCTGCAAAAGCTAACAACCATAAAAAGGACAAAGGATCCAAGCAAGTCTGGATCCTTAAAACTAAACATTAGTTTGTTTGTGATTGCAGGGCAACAGGGAAAGTATCCTAGTTTTGGACAGTGGATGTTCAGGACACATGACTGGAAATAAAGCCCTGCTATCAGACTATGAGGAAAAGGCTGGCCCAAATGTTTCTTATGGAGATGGCAACATAGGAAGAATTTTGGGATATGGCAGTATAAATTTGGGAAATGTCATCATCACTAATGTAGCTCATGTCCCAGGACTCAAGCATGATCTGTTATCTGTGAGTCAACTCTGTGACAGAGGTTATAAAGTAAGCTTTAATGAAGAATGTTGTGAAATCATAAGCAAAGCTACTGGGAAACTAGCTCTTCTTGGACACAGGCACAATAACATCTATGAAGCTAGAGTTTCTGTAAACTCTGAAGGAAAGGCTATCTGTTTGGCTTCAACAGAGTCCAGTGAAGAAAGTTGGAAATGGCATAAGAAGCTCTCCCATCTCAATTTGAACAACATTAATGAGTTGATCAGAAAAGATCTGGTGAGAGGTCTTCCAAAATCTCTACTCAGTCTAGATGGCCTATGTGATTCATGTCAAAAGGCCATGCAAAGGAAGACATCATTCAAGAGCAAAACTGAATCAGCAATTGTGCGTCCCTATCATTTACTTCATGTTGATCTATTTCGTCCAGTGAATGTTGAATCTATTGGAAGAAAAAGATATGCTTTAGTCATTGTTGATGAATATACCAGATACACATGGGTGTATTTTCTAGCGAAGAAGGATGAAACTCAACAAACTCTAATGGAGCATGTAAAGCTACTGGATAATGGATCTGAGCACAAAGTAAAGATAATCAGAAGTGATAATGGAACTGAATTCAGGAATGCTACTATGGAAGAATTCTGCAAGGACAGAGGGATTAAGCAAGAGTTTGCTGCACCAGGTACACCACAACAAAATGGTGTAGTTGAAAGGAAAAATAGAACTCTTATTGAAGCTGCCAGAACCATGCTAGATGAAGCTAAATTACCAACCTATTTCTGGGCAGAAGCTGTTCAAACTGCTTGTTTTACTCAGAATTCTACTTTGATAAATAAGCATGGAAAAACACCATATGAGATGGTGAAAGGGAAACAGCCTAATCTAAAGTATTTTCATATCTTTGGCTGTAAGTGTTTTGTGTTGAAAACACACCCAGAACAGCTTACAAAATTTGAGTTAAAAGTCGATGAAGGAATCTTTGTGGGATATCCAATTTCTACAAAGGCATTCAGAGTTTACAATCTGAGAACAAGGGTGGTCATGGAATCAATTCATGTGTCATTTGATGACAAGAAAATCACTGGACTTGAAGATGCTGATGATCATGATCAACTACACTTTGAAAATGAAGAACTATTCTCTGATCCGATAAACTCTGATGAAATTTCCACAGACTCTAATGGAACATACTCTGTACCTCTGATAGTCTCTGATAAAGATCATGTTGAAGTGATAAACTCTGATCAGTCACATCCTGCAGAATCAAATAATGAGACTAATTCAGGGCAATCAAATAATAATGATTCCAACTCTACTAACTCAAACTTTGAGGGCTCATATTCAGGGGGAGCCTCAGAAAATGCAGAGAGCATGGATCAAGGGGGAGAATCCAGAAATGCAAGGAATCAGTTGCCACATGCTATTAAATGGTCAAAGTCTCATCCAAGGGATCAAATAATTGGAGATCCAGAAGCTGGTATTCAAACCAGAAGTGGCACATCAAATGAATGTATGTATCATGCATTTTTGTCACAGACATAACCAAAGAAAATTGGTGAAGCTCTTCTAGATGCTGATTGGATTACAGCAATGCAAGAAGAGTTGAATGAATTTGAGAGAAATGAAGTTTGGACACTAGTACCAAGACCAAAGAACAGATCAATTATTGGTACAAAATGGGTGTTCAGAAACAAGACAAATAGTGAGGGAATAGTGACAAGGAACAAAGCTAGACTAGTGGCCAAAGGATACTCTCAACAGGAGGGTATTGACTATGATGAAACCTTTGCACCAGTTGCAAGGTTAGAGGCCATAAGGATGTTTCTAGCATATGCATCACACAAGAAATTCAAGGTCTTTCAGATGGATGTAAAAAGTGTCTTTCTAAATGGGAAACTAGATGAAGAAGTGTATGTTGAGCAACCACCAGGGTTTGTGGATCCCAAGTATCCTGATTATGTCTATAGGCTGGACAAGGCCCTTTATGGATTAAAACAGGCACCTAGAGCATGGTATGAAACACTAGCCAAATTTATCTTGGAAAGTGGTTTCACCAGAGGTACTATTGATAAAACCTTGTTTTATTTTCAAAAAGGTAAGGACCTACTGTTAGTTCAAATATATGTTGATGACATAATTTTTGGATCCACTAATCCCAAACTCTGTGAAAGATTTGTTAAACTTATGCAGTCTAGATTTCAAATAAGCATGATGGGGGGCTAAGTTATTTTTTGGGTCTGCAAGTGAAGCAACTTGAGGATGGAATTTTCATAAATCAAGCCAAGTACACCAGAAATTTGTTGAAGAAATTTGGGATGCTTGATAGCTCTTCTGCACCCACTCCCATGGCTACTGCAACAAAGTTAGATAAAAATAGCGGTGTTTCAGTAGATGCCACCATCTACAGAGGCATGATTAGTCCACTTCTGTATCTTACTGCAAGCAGACCTGACATCATGTTTGCAACCTGTTTGTGTGCTAGATTTCAAGCTGATCCAAGGGAACCACACTTAATTGCTGTAAAGAGAATCTTCAAATATTTTAAAGGAACCATTACCTTAGGGCTGTGGTATCCTAGAGAATCAGATTTTAAGTTAATTGGTTACTCTGATGCAGACTTTGTAGGTTGTAAAAATCACAGAAAAAGCACCAGTGGAAGCTGTCAAATTTCTAGGTGACAGAATTGTTTCTTGGTTCAGTAAGAAACAAAAATCCACATCTACATCTACAGCAGAGGCAGAGTATATTGCTGCAGGAAGCTGTTGTGCACAGATTCTTTGGATGAGGAATCAGTTGCTGGATTATGGGTTAGATTATTCTAACATTCCTATCTTTTGTGATAATCAAAGTGCTATTGCCATGACAGGAAATCCAGTTCAACATTCCATGACAAAGCACATCAGCATCAGATATCATTTCATAAGGGAGCATGTAGAGGAAGGAGACATTGAGCTTATTTTTGTGCCTACAGACCAACAGCTAGCTGATATTTTCACTAAACCATTGAGTGAAAGCACTTTCACAAGGCTGGTAAATGAACTTGGAATGATCTCTGGATCAGACTAAGATTTCTGGTTAGGCTCATTAAACTCTGTCTATTACATGTCATATAATGCTCTCTATTCCACCTACATGTGAACTGTTTTGTAAACTCTGCTCTTATACTCTGAAGGTCAAGTTTTGCATATAAACTCTGACTGTCAAACTCTGTTTGTGTAAACTCTGATGCACCACATCTTTGCCAGTCGCATGATTGTCAGTTAGTAGTCATGAACCCTATTTTGGTATATATGATCTGAATTTAGAAATGTGCAGAATACTTTACACGAGCATGCTATTACAGTTAGTTTTTTTTGCATCTCTTAAGTTATTGATCTAAATCTAAGTTAGTATTCACTGTTCACATTTACTCTCGAAGGCATAGATATAAGCTGATGATCTGATAAACTCTGATAGTTATAACATCTGATAGTTTATTGACTGGAACGATCCATGAACATATTTAAAAATATGGGCTAAAATGTAATTACATTTTTGGGGACCAGTTCAATATTGCTGTATTATTTTTGTTTAGTTGTGATTAGGAAGATCCATGAACATACTTCTTAAAAGTATGGGCTAAAATTTACTTAAGTTTTTGGGGACAAAATTCACAAATACTGATTACTGGAAACAGTTTTCCTTTGAGATCATGATGTGGTTTAGGACGATCCATGAACATGCTGGTAAAAAGTATGGGCTAAAACTTATTTAAATTTTTGGGGACTAATTCACATATTATTATCAAAAAAAAAATTGTAAATTGTTTACAATTGCAGTATTATACAAATTGTGTCAAGGTGTATAGTTCGGAGTTTAGTAATCATCAGTGAAAATTAGCCATGAGAGTTTAGGTGTACGGTATTTACTACTTTGCTTTAGATCTATAAAGTCTGAGATTCTCTAAATACTGATCGTAAACTCTGCTAACCACACACGTTTCACATCTGCATACTCTGTACTAAGTGATGTGTATTGAGATTGGGTCATTGACAAACTCAGATAGTCATGTGTTATTTTCTGATAGTTTAATCTCTGATGATTAAATTATTATTTGTGTCAGATTTACACAAAAATTGATTTGATATTATTTTTATTCAAAATAATATTGATCTTTCAGAATTATGAGTGGTGTTTACAAACGGCTAACTTGTAGCAGTTTATTCATCTTGCATATGGAAACCTAGAGTGTTCACACGACTTATTTATTCATTGTCCTAATGGCTAATGTCAAAAAGGGGGAGAAAGTAGTTCCAGGCAACTTTTCACATTCTCTGATAAGTATCTTTTGAAAACTGATAGTAGTTAAACTCTGTTAGTATTCTGATAAGTATTTAGTATATGTTTGCCTGTTATATGTTTTGACATAATCAATTATCTGTATAACTTGTACATCTTTCAGTATGAACAAGTTGGGGGAGATTGCTAGATATAATTGCTAATGTCAGTGTTTAAGCAAACAGGTACTGATCAGAGTTTACCAAGAAAACGACTGTCAAGCAAAGCTATCCGCCATAGATACTGTCATGCATGCAAGGTTACTGTCAAGAAAGATACTGTCATGCATATGCGCAAAAGTTACTGTCATGCAACTTACTGTCAAAGAAGTTACTGTCAAGAAAGCTGCTGTTAGGAACATTTTGGTATTTGAGTTTATCTTCAGAGTTAGTGAAGCCAGAATTTACAAGGTGATCATAATCTCTACAGTTGAAGTTATATTGGGAAGATGATGATCACAAGAATGGAAAGTCTTCGAAGATCAAGACAAATATATTAAAGATATGTATACTGAAGCGAAGATGCGGAGCTAAACAAGGAAAGAGATAAAGCAGCAATCTATAATTGATATGTATAATAGCTGATTTATAGCATATTGATATAGATTGATTGAAACTGTGTACTATATAAACACAGATAGGTTTACCCTAGAAGGGTGATCGCTTGCTACATTCGAAGGTGTAACCTAGCAGCTGTCAAAGATATTCGTTCATCTTTGATAGAGAACTTGTAAACGTTGATTCAAGTTAATACAAAGTACTTCTTTATTTACGTATAACAGTTCATTGTTCGTGTATAAACGGCCTAACATTTTCTGACCTTCAGAAAATTAATTTATATATAGTAGGGGTTCCCAAATATTTATTTTATATTTTTATTAAGTCTTTAAATAAGAATAAATACTTCAAGACTTATCAAATTTGGGAATCCAGTGTAGGAAGTAATAAATGATTACTTTCCTTGAATATGGTTATGTTTTGGGATCACTGCCCTACTGTAGTTAGGGTTTTTAACTTATCAAAATTGAAGAGATTTTCTGACTAACTCGCAGGTCGTGATTTTAAATGATTTTCATTCCTTGAAAAATGAGATTAGTTGGCAGAGGTCAACACACACATTATGGTCGTATTACTGTCCCAAATATTCTGGAAGTAACCATTCAAAAATATGTGAATCTATTAACAAGTATTATATACTTGGGGGACAGGGATTAAATTTTGGTTCCAGGTTATAAATTGTTCTAGTGGACTAGGAGATATGGCGTAAGTGGCCGATTGAGGCACGACCCAGCACTTTGGCCCATATGAGGTCTAGGATGATTCCCAATAACGGTAGAGAATGTCATGGCTCCCCCTTCTACATGTAGAGAAACAACAAGGGCTGCCGTATGTTACGACTGATCATCGTGTACGTACGGTAGAAGCGTGGTGTAATGCTCCAGATACAGTCACATCCACCAATTGGAATTGTGTTGCAATATCGTAATGAAAGCCTATGAGCTGAGTTACTGATGGCGTTGTCATTGATTGATATCTTGATATTTCTACTTATTCATCCAAGATCTTTTGGAAGAAAAATGATTTTGAAAACTTAAGCGGGTACATGATGTCACCAAACGGTTTATAAATCTTTAAAATGTTTCACTGGATTTTAAACCTTACAAGTGGTATGGGTCAAAGTGATTTGATTTGCTTATGATGAGAAGCAACTATTATTGCAGTAACCTTACGTTATACTATTGAGATAGTAGTGATTATCATATTCTTGGATGAGAGTCACATAGATACTTGGGTGGCTAATTTGCTGAGCATTTTTTGGCTCACTCTTGCTTTATTTTAAATTTTTCAGAGAAAGTGATAATGCATTTGATTGGCTCTATACTTCGAGGAAAGAAAGTACGAGATTCACGTTTGAGATGGTTCGGTTCAACATTGCGCTACATAAGTAAGTTAGATATGTTTTCATTATTGATCTAGTTATTAATGTCACTTCATGTAGAGGTTATCATTGATAGCGTGGGATCATGGATAAGTACATTTGGTTTGTAATAACTAATGATATTGGTTGTATATAATTTCTAAGGCTATAACTTGTATGTGTGAGAGATATGGGTCGATGATGTGATTTGATTGGATTATTAAGTATTGCAGGTTTTAAATGATTGGATGGTTACGTGATGACTCAAATCTCTGACCCCGGGTTTGGAGGAGTTACAGAAGTGGTATCATAGCATGAGTTATAGTACTTAGATATGAGAGTGTTAAGAGTTATTCATATATAAGATGGTAACGTGAGAACCTATGTAGAGTTCGTTATTGGACTACCGAATGTAGTACCAATGAATGAGTTAAGAAAAGGTCACCAACTTGGAGTTAGTAGTGAGGAGATTTATGAATGACATTTGAGATATAGATTTTAGATGGGAAACTGACGAGACCGTTCGGAAGAGGCAACGATATATTTTGTACAAAGCTGATAAGTATAAATATTTCGAGGATTCTATTGAGGATAAAAAGTCAAGGATAATTGTTAAGATGATGCGTGGTACTGATACGGTATAAAGTCACAATGAGGAGTTAAGACACATTTGTTGTATCTTCTAAATATGTTAATTATTTTCTAATCAAAGTGAGCCCTTTAGTGTAGGTGACCAACACATTTCGAATATTGTGGTCAGGATGAAAAGTATGACTGATCCAGTGTGCAGGTCTTGGTATGAATCTCTGTCTACTAGTGGCGGGACTCCAACTAGAAAGGGGGTCCGAGCATTCATTTTGAATTTAATGGTTTAGTTGAGATAAATGATTCAGGAAAAGACGTCTCGTAATACAATTATAGACCCTTAGGTGTGAATTGATTGAGACTACATAATGGACAGTATGTCTCGTCCTTTTAGTAATAAACCTTATGTCATGTAGACCATGAGTTTTGAAAAGTGACTATCGGAAGTACCAGACGATAAATGTATAAAAATGAAACTAGTACAAGTTTATGAGAAATCTCCCCTTAGCTAGCAACATGATAGGTAATATTGATCCAACATACCTCAGGTGTTGTGTTTGATATCTTGTCGAGTAACAAGACAATCCTGATGATATGAATAGTGATAAGGATATATATGGTAAGCGTCAACCTATTTTGACACCTACCTATTGTTTCACCCTCAGAAACTGCCACCCATGAGTTCAATTCAACAAAGGCCCATGATTGAGGGGAAACCCAGAAACGGTATAACCCAGAGTTGAGTCTAAACCAGAGCCAGTGGAATAATCATGGTTTATAATCAAGCCTAGCAATTGTTGCTTTAACGAGAGTAAGTATGAACTTCTTAAGTGAATCTTTTTATTACTAGAACTAGGTTGTGTATCTTGCAAATATTTTCCTAAATATTTGGGAAGCTGGATGAAGTTGAAATAGGGACTAGGATGAAATAACCTAAGTATGGAATATTATGAATTAAAGTTTACAACAGTTGTTGAGCGGTTAACTCATATACTGTGACCAAATAAAATTGTCATGATGGATATAAGTTATTAACTGGTGATGATTCAGGAAATTGTTATAATAAAAAAAAGTGGAAGCGTAAGGAATGGTGATTCGAGAATGCAAGACTGAGCCAAGAAGAGTAATATTCTACCAATATTTACTAGTGCCATCCAACGTATATTTAATTTCTTTTGAGAAAAGAGAATAGATGTAATGTCAAGATAAAAATATCGTCTATATAAGGATGTTCAAACTAACGATAAAGATAAAATAGTGACAGTTAAGATTACATGGTAATGATGATGTTGTGTTCAAGGACAGAGAGACAAACTGAGGGATTTTGATTACGGTGGAAGTGAAAGGTCTATTACAGTTTGGATGATAGGTTGTTGGGCAACCGTGATTGGTACAAAAGAGGAAATACTTGAAAAAAAAGGAGTATGTAGTAGTTAATGGGTTGTGGATGTAATTATCGATGACCTTATGAGGTACTACCTAATAGAGTTATAGAATTCACCATCGATCTAATGTCAGGAATATCACTAGCATCAGAATCATATTAGAAGTTTGCATCAACCAAGATAAAAAAGATTAATTACTCAATTATAAAAAGTATTAGAGAAAGGCATGATGAGACTGAAAGTGTCACCATGAGGTGCAACTGTTTTGATTGTTAAAGAAAAGGATAATGGCATGAGTCAGTGTGTTGATTGCCAAAATTGATTAAGATTAAGATTTCAATTAGGAATGAATATCCTAACCATGAATAGAGATTATCCGACCCTTTGGAGTCATAATTACCATTCGAGGATAGATTTGAGGATCATGTATTATAAAATAAAGATTGATCTAGATGATTTGCCCAAAGTTGCATTTGACAACAATTATGGACATTATGAGTTCTAGGATGTCAATTGGATCAATAAATGCACCAATAACTTTTATGAATTTAATCAATAGAATTTTTAAGAAATGATTGGATAAATGGCCATAGTTTTCATAAATGATATTTTGATCTACCAAAAGATGAAGAGAGAGAACTAAGAGCAAGTGTAATTAGCCTTAAAAAGAGAAACTAGATTGTATGCCATTCTCTCTAAAGTGTGAGTTTTGGTTGAGTAAAGTTAAATTTTTGGAAATTAATGAGTAACAAAAGAGATATGTTGACGTATTGAAATTGTTGGGAATTGAGAAAGACTCAATGTACTAAAGGAGGTGAGGACTTGTGGACTATAGGTCGTTACAAATGTTCGTTAAGGTATCTGACTCATAATCGCGGCCGGTAGCTATGGTATCTGCACCTGAGATATAAAAGCATTAAATTGCACATATGAGAGTTTAGGATTTATGAGGAATATGAGTGTCATAAAGATATTCAAGCTGGAAGTCTAGAGTTGGGATGGTGAGTTTGAGACTTGTTGGTCCCTGATATTGTAGAAGGGGGATTGAATACAATATCAATATTTAATCACGAAATTTTAGATTTAAAAATATTATTTTAATTAATCACGAAATATTAATTTTAATGAAATATTGTTCAAGTAGAAGATATAATTTTTAACTTGAAATGTATTACAAAATTAATATGATGAAAAGTGTATATAATTGATAAAGTGTTCTAGAACGATTTTGACATGAATTGTTTGGGTTTAACAATTATATTCCAAACTTGCACAGAAATCTGTGAATATTACAATGCATACAAATTTATGAAATTTGAATATTTTCAATCACCCAAATAATGAAACCCTTGACCTCATATTTATAGAGGAAAAAACTAGCAAGACTTTTGAATAAAACATATTTAAAAAATCAAAAGACTTTATAAAATAGCCTTTAAGATTTTTGAAATAAGTTGGGCAAGACTTTTAAAACTCGGTAAGACTTTTCAAAATTCGGTAAGACTTTTGGAAAAGGCCTTACAAGACTTTTTTGCTAAGTAAGACTTTTAAAAGGTCTTACTGATTTAATTCGGTAAGACTTTTAATAAGATTTATTGAATTAATTCGGTAAGACTTGTTATAAGTCTTGTTGAATTAATTCGGTAGGAGTTTTGAATAGTCTTATTAAATTATTTCGGTAAAACTTTTGAAAAGTTTTAACGAGATAATTCGGTAAGACTTTTAATAATAGTGCAACAAGACTTTCTTTAAATGTTAACTAAAATGTTCTTTTTAACTTAATTAATTCTACCAATTTTATTTAAATATTTTATAAATTAAATTAATTTAATATAAATTAATTTAAGTAGATAAATTAAATAATTAATTAACTTTTGATAGTAGAATTAATTTAGTTTCTTCACTTCACTATCACTGTTGATTTAACTTGAATCTTTTTATCTTCATTGTCTTCTGTCTGAAAATCACTTGGGCTAGGTGAAGAATATTTATTAATTTAGTTGACACACAAATGTACTGTCTAGTTCATTTGTGTCATACTAAATAAATATTCTTCATTTTTTCACTTTAAAAGCTATGATCTTCTGTCTTGTTCTTGCTTCTATCTTTGTCTTCAATATTTTTTTTCTTGGAATCTTTCTGTAGTAGCCACTTGGAATCTTTTGTATCTTCTGAACTCTTCTGCAATACTATCTCTTTATTTTTCAATGACGCTTGAACATATTAATGAACTTCTTCTAGTGTAGAGTAGTAGCTTCATTAGAACACTTCTGATATTTAGGATTCTTTGCGTCTAGTTGACTTTCTTTGTCTCGATTCTTGTTTCAATATTTATTATTTACTTCACTTTCTTATTGAATTAAATTTTCATCTAATTATTACAAATAGGACTAGACACATGCCTTTCAAGATCTTGTAAAATGGATTCCTAGATAAGTACAGACTTGTTTTATACTAAAGTTCTGTAACACATTAAGGAAGGAAAACTCCTCACATCTTTTCAGCATCATTTTCTCCTTCTTCCTATATTTGAAAATTCATAATCCGATTGGGATTGACAATACATATGGTGTGACTTCTTGTCTGTGTGTCAAAAGTCTGGTGGGACGCCGCCCAATTATGTGTTGAAAAGCCAAATAATACTAAAGATTTTCCATCACAAGTACATATATGATTGTTCTCATTCATATCAAATTTTCCTCTTCTCATATACATTTAGAAGTAAGTTTATTTATCTTTAAATCACTTTGATCATTTGTTGCAATGATATTCGACAAAAGGATCTCCGATTAAAATCACGTGTAAAATTAGCTCTTCATAAAAGGTTTATGCCTTGGGTATCGAAAGGTGTTGAGAAAATCAATTACTACTGGTAGGGATTTCATACGAGAATAGTTCCCATTCAGAGAGTAGCCACGCCACCTTATGAAGTTTTGTATGGAAGAAAAATGTCGATCTCCCTCATATTAGGACTAAGTCAAAGAATGAGGAAATGTTTAGGTATCGAGAAGGAACCCGCATGGATGCTAATCAAATCAGAAATGAAAGAAATCATGGAGTGAGAGACTTCATATTTTTATAAACATTATCGCGCGAGATTTCATAAATGAGAGAAGTTAAGCTTGAGGATATTAAATCTTGTAGCTCCTGAAGCATATTGAAAAAATGCATATATGTTGGCGCTGTTTCACAATATTTATAATACGAAAACCTCGCGTTCCCTACATCTATATTACGAAAGAACAATGTGAATGCTAGGCATGTGTTAGAATAGGAAATTGTAGAGATGGTAACCAAATGTGTCTTACGACCGGTAAGGATCAATGACCGAAAAGAGAAAGTGTGGAGAGACAAGACCATAACACCAGAAAGAGTGTATGGATGAATCAAAAAGTTGAAGAGACAACCCTTAGTTACTTTTGTTTAAATTTCGAGGATGAAATCTTTTTAAGTAGGGTAAACTATAATAACCCGTATTTTTTACGTATTTTTTAAATTATTAATTAACACCTTGATGAATAGTGATTCTACAGATTTATGAAAAATGTTTTAGCCCAAACTAGGTAAGTAATGTAATATTGGAAATCCGAAGATGTGATATTGTTTTATGAAGCAAATGGGTGAATGCAAAAGTAGTCAAAATCTGAAGATTTTTCATTTTACTATTTGTTTCATAATTTATGAAATATTAAGAATACGATGATTATATTACAACAAGGAGGATTACAGTTTAGAAACCCAATGGGTTTTTTTGAATATAAGCACTTAGAATATTAAGGATTTACGCTACGGAATTCCTACTATGAAATGCTTTCTGAAATTAATCGAACTTACGTGGATGATTAAGTGATAAATATTGGATAACAAGTAAATACACCAAGTTCGTGCAAACCCCATGCAAACTAGAAGAGTTGGCAACCAAATGGGAGTAACCAAGTAAGGAACTAGTTAGTTACACAAAACCAAGCAAAGGGAGCATGGTTCCTTAAAAAAAGGAAGATGTACACTATTCTAGCCTAGGCCATGCTTTGAAAATGCAAGCCATGGACTAAGGCCATACCTTGAAAATACTACCACATAACATCACACTTGATTTTACTTTAGCCAAGCAAGTATTCAAACAAGAAAAATAAAATCTCTCTCCCCCATTTCTTCTTCCCCATTCAGTTATTCAAGAAAAGCAAGGAAATAGAAATTCAAAACCCAAGTTCTACTCATCCATAAATTACCAAATTTTGACCATAGCTTTCATAATTCATAACTAAGGTATGTTCAAAATCTTATGGTCATCCAACTAGTATAGAATAGCCAAATCTTTTCTCAAAGTTTAGGGTGAATAGTAACTCCAAAAATGACTAACTTGTTTCTTGATTTCTCTTAGAAGTTTAAGGATGATAAGCATAGATCAAGGCTCCTTTAAGGATTAAAAATACATGTTAGTATGTTTAAGGATTAAAGAAAGGTATAAAAATTCTCCACCCTTTGATTTATGTTGAGATATAATTATAGTTTAAAGTTATGTTCAAGTACATATTAGTTCATGGAGTTTGGATTTCAAATGTTTGGATCTTGATGGTTGATTGTTATGGGTTGATGTTGGTGGTGTATTCATGAAGTTTATGAACTAATTTTGTATTAAAGATGGTTGGGTTGATGATTGAGTTGATATTAAAAGGATTTAACATAGTTAAATTCGGGAATCGTTACGATTATAGCTGTCGTAACGTCCATTCGCATATAGTCCTGTTTTGAATAATATTTATGAACTATTAATAAAATATTTATAGACACCACTACCCCAGAAATGGTAGATCTTGTTTTTTAGTTTGTTTTGGTATAAAAATCATATCGATATGATTTACGGTATAAGAGAAATACCCAATTTAGTTAAAGTAATTTGATTGAACCAAACTGCTCCTTTAATATCACTTTGTGGCTATTATTGGACTACTTAAGAGTTGATTAAAATTATGAAACTTGGATGATATATACCTCGGACAGTTAATAAGATCACACCAAAAAGGGTTCGTGTTAAAAAGTTAATATTTCGATTTTATAAATATATCGAAACCAAAGTTGCGCAATGACAATATTCACTAAAGAAGCTACTACCATTTTTAGTAAATTAGGGAAAATGAGTCCTCTGTTCAGGGCCAAACTTTGAATGGATTGTATTTTAGAAATTCTCTAGATCGTCCATGAGAAAATGGTAAACATCGATTGAGTTAACGGTTTGGAAGAAATCAAGGTTTTAGTGAAAGCGATGTAAATAGTAAAATCCCGTAGTTGACTCGACTTTTATAATGCTTTTCACCAAGTAAAACTCATGTGTTCCAAATCTAAATATTTTTGATAATTATTACAAATACTCAATAAGCTCCTTGAGGTTATTTCGTATTTAATTATGAATTTTCTGGTTTATTAAAAATGTTGGAGTACAAGTCACGTAATAGTAATTAGAAGAAAAGTCAACGCTAGAGGCACTGTGTTGACGAGCCACATTGGCCAAGATAAAAAAATAATTTCGAGTCGGTTAAAATACGAAAGATGTTGAGGAATAATATGCGATGTATTTGAGTAAATGATTAGATTAAAAGTCATTGGCAAGACAGTTTATGAATGGTCAAAATAGACCCGAGGAGGTGAATGCCGGGTAAGATAAGTGTTAAGTAAAAGGACTAAGTACCAATTTGAAATTGTCGTTATTGGACTCGTTATGCGATTATACTTATTAGTAATAGGCTTAAATGTAATTTAAACTCTGCGTTATTAACAATATACAATTCAAACCCTCTTTTAATATATTTAGTAAATTTAACCCTACGTTTTTTAACTATTACAATTGAAACTTTTTTTTAAAATAATTAGTAAATTTAACCCTATGTTTTTGAATTATGTACAATTGAAACCTTTTTTAAAATAAATAGTAAATTTAACCCTACGTTTTAACATATTTAATAAATTTAACCTTGACTTTTTAATTTCGAAATAAAATAAATTTTATGACAAAATTTTGAATAAATATTCGTCAAATGCACTATTGTCAATTTTTTTGTATAGATATTATCTAAGCATAATAGATATTTGCAATTATTAGGGTTTTTCCTTTTAAAATGGATATTTAGATGTTCTTTTCAATATTAATATATCTATATGTATAATATATTATATATGTTCAATAAAATTTTAATATGTGTTTATATTATTCCATCTTGCCATCACACTTCCCGCTCAATATATTCATGAATGTTCATCACCGAATTTAATTTATTTTCAAAAATACTCTTCGGTGAATATATTCTCGAAAATACTTTTGACAAGGCTGTCGCGTGTCTATCAAATAATAATTTCTAACGAATCCTCCTAACTATGTAGTAGGGTAAGTCAGAGTCAATCTCACAGAGACAAACGTATCAATCACTAGTTATTCTTGACTCGATTTAGCTAAGCAAGTAACACAATCAAATATTGAGAGATTATTAAATTAATATTATACTAAAGCAAATAAGGTGTATTAATAATTAACTAAAAACATCTAGAATTAAGTATCACCGCTAGCATGAATTAATGCAATTATGATTTCCTACCCCAATTAATTATAATATAATACTCAAAAGGAAAGATGCGCCCTGTAAAATACCATTAACCTCTCTCGAGTATTAATTGCTTCTCTAAAATACAATCAAGCCTATTTTCATGGTATCATGCAATTTAGAGACATTAAACACAGCACCCTAACTTCCTAACAATCCATTCTACCTATTTTCATGGAAAATTTCATGTCCTTATTGAATTAATCACAACCATCTAAATCCAACTTTCGTTGATAAATAGATATAAGGTTCAAACAATACACACAATCACGTCTGACATGTTATTGCTAATTAAGCACAATCCAACAAGTAAGAGCATATAATACAACTATATTATGGTTGAGAAAAATCATGCATCAATCATAACTAGGGTTCAACTTAACCCTAGAATAAAAATCTACTCACTCATAATTAAAGTAATAACATAAACAATATTAAAATAACACATAATTAATATTAATAAGAATAGAGATAAAACCTTCAATCTTCAATCTTTTACAAGAAGAAAAGTGAAAACCCTTGCTCTCTTCTCTCTCTCAACGTAAGTAATAATAATCATGTATGTAATGCCTAATATGTCTCTAATAAAAATATTTTAATGCCTAGAGAAAATTACAAGTACTTTTCCTAAACTCATTACACTTCTACAAGAAAAATTCGTAGTTGACTTTTTGCTGTAATTCTGGCCTGATCCTGTTAGGTTTTGGATATCTGGGCCACTTTAGAATTAAAGATAATTAAATTATCTTCACGTGGACTGTTGAATCACCCAATTCTGATAGGTAGAACTCAAGATATGGACCAAACAGTGTAGCATGCGCGTGAAGCCCAATTAATTCGAATTTCCTTCCAATTAATCTCTAAATTGGACTCTTTAGTCTTCAATCCTTCCAAGTTTAGGAATTCCTTGCAATCTACTATAAAATATTAAAATCTAATTAATAAAAATCCAATTACATACAAAATATAATAAATATGGAGAATAAAATCATATAAAGTATATATAAATATATATTTTATCAACTTTTTCGATATAAAATTTATTTTATTTCAAAATTAAAAAGTCAAGGTTAAATTTATTAAATATTTTAAAACGTAGGGTTGAATTTACTATTTATTTTAAAAAAAGTTTCAATTGTACATAGTTCAAAAACATAGGATTAAATTTACTAATTATTTTAAAATTTTATTAATTATTTTAATAACATATGATTTAAATTGTAAATAAGCCTTAGTAATATAAGTAGGTGATGAGATTAAGAGTACTAATCAAGATTATGATATTTATTGATAGAGAATCCGGAATGAGTGGGACTCTAAGAGTGTATCATGGACTTCATGCAGGTTTTCCCAACCTTATACTTTTATTTTCAAAATGTTATATTCTTGATTTTGCATATGAAATTAAACTATGTTTATGCAAGTTTTCTAATCCTACGCTTTTATATATTAAAATACTTGTATTACAATGTATGCAAGTTTTCTCATCCTGATACTTTTATTTTCAAAATGTTATATTCTTGATCCTGCATATGAAATTAAAGTATGCTTAGGCAAGTGATGTTGTGATACAACTGGTTACTGAATTTACGAACTGGTTTAACTACTATTTAATCTTTCGTCAAATATTTTGGTTTATGTACTATAAGATATTATGGATATATGCTGGTGTATATATAAAGGCTATAAGAGTAGAGCGGGCTTTCATATTTTCAAACATAGACCGAGAGTCAGAAGTGTTATTTTAAATACTATTGTAACCCGGAAGTTACCAGGGACAGATTATTTTAAATAGTGATTAAAAATATTCCAATATTTTTATTTTGGATATTTTTATTAATAAATAATTTAAATGATGTTAATAAATATTATTTGAATATATATTTAATTAATGAATATTATTTTGAATATTCATTTAAAAAGTGTTTATTAATTGTTTATTAGTTAATAAAAATTATTTAAATATCTATTAAATATTCTAAATTATTTAAAATTTATTCAAGTTCTTTGATAATTATTTAAAATATTTTCTCACCTTCAGAAAATTCATTTAAATATAGTGGCGGTTCCAAAATATTTATTTTATATTTTTATTAAGTCTTTAAATAAGAATAAATATTCTCTGACTTATCAAAATTGTGAATCCAGTCTAGGAAGTAATAAATGATTATTTTCCTCGATTACGGTTATGTTTTGGGATCACTGCCCTATTGTAGTTAGGGTTTTCAACTTATCAAAATCAAAGAGATTTTCCGACTAACTCTCAGGTCGTGGTTTTAAATGATTTTCATTCCTTGATAAATAAGATCAGTTGACGGAGGTCAACACACACATTGTGGTGGTATTACTGTCCCAAATATTCTGGAATTAACCGTTCAGAGATATGTGAATCTATTAACAAGTATTATATACTTGGGGCACTAGGTTTAAATTCCGGTTTCAGGTTATAGATTGTTCCAGTGGACTAGGAGATATAGTGTAAGTGGCTGAGTGATGCATGGCCCAGCACTTTGATCCATATGAGGTCTAGGGTGATTCTCAATAACGGTAGAGAACATTGTGGCTCCCCCTTCTACATGTAGAGAAATAACAAGAGATGTCGTATGTTACGACTGATCATCGTATACGTACAGTAAAAGTGTGGTGTAATGCTTCAGATATAGTCCCATCTTCCAATTGGAATTGTGCTGCAACATCGTAATGAAATCCTATGAGCTGAGTTATCGATAGTATTGTCAGTGATTGATATCTTGATATTTCTCGTTACTCATCCGAGATGTTTTGAAAGAAAAGTTATTTTGAAAAATTAAGCGGGTACATGATGTACACTAGATGGTTTATAAATCTTTAAAATGTTTCACTGGTTTTTAAACCTTACAAATGATATGGTTCAAAGTGATTTGATTTGCGTATGATGATAAGCAACTATTATTGCGGTATCTTGAACTGGGTACTTATTATATTTTATGGGAGTTTAACAAAGCTATAGTTGATGCTATTTTGCTAAGTTATTGATAATATTATTTCAAAACTGTGAACGTAATAAGTTCATTGGGTTTTATATCAAAAGCTTCAGAGAAAGTATGAAAGAGTGGTAACACTATATTTGATAGTGTCTTATTTTATATACTGAACCTAATCGTTCAAATTATATTATTCTAAAATTCATGTTAAGTATAAATACTTTTAACAGAATACTTTTATTATATGTATCATCGAAAGATACTTTGATATGCTTACCATATACAGGTAACCTTATGTTATACTATTAAGATAGTAGTGAGTATCATATTCTTGGATGAGAGTCACATAGATACTTGGGTGAATAAGTTGTTGAGCATTCTTTTCGCTCACTCTTGCTTTATATTAATTTTTTAGAAAAAGTGATAATGCATTTGATTGGCTCCATACTTCGAGGAAAGAAAGTAGGAGATTGACCTTTGAGATGGTTCAGTTCAACATTATGCAACATAAGTAAGTTAGATAGGTTTTCATTATTGATCTAGTTATTAATGTCAATTAATGTAGAGGTTATCATTGATAACGTGAGATCCTGGATAAGTACATTTGGTTTGTAATAACTAATAATACTGGTTGTATATCGTTTGTAAGGATATAACTTGTATGTGTGAGGGAGAGAGGTCTATGATGTGATTTCGTTGGATTATTGAGTATTGCAAGTTTTAAATGATTGAATGGTGACGTGATGACTCAAATCCCTGACCCCCGATTTTGGGACGTTACAGCTGCTCTGTGTTTCTCTAACCAATCTATACTGAAAATCACATCAAAATCTTGCATATGCAAAGGTAATAAGGTAGCTGATAGTATGTGATCCCCAACTCTGACTGGACAATTAGAATACTCAACATTCACATCAATACTCATACCTATAGCAGTGCTAATACAAATTGATGGAACTAACTCATATGATTTTATTCCAAGGTATTTAGTAAAACTCGAAGAAACAACAGAATGTGTAGCACCAGTATCAAATAAAACTCTAACATCTCTACTCCCAATAGACAAAGTACCAGAAATAGTACCCGGGATATTTGATGAATCCCTAGCTGTGGTGGCATAAACATGAGCCGCATTTCTCTGACCCTGATTGCATCCTTGCTAATTTTGTGTCTGATTCGGATTATCATTTGTTGAAGCCGGTTGATGCTCCTTACGTTGCAGAGCATAATCTCTGGCAATATGCCCAGTCTTCCCACACAGAAAACAAGCTTTTATCTCTCTATAACATGGTTTCCTTGGGTGGCTACCCCCACAAGTCCTGCATCGGTCCCTTACTTGTCGGTTTCTCTGGAAGTTTCTTGTAACATCCCGTATTTTTTTAAATAATATATTAAGCTATTTAATTTAATATTAAGAATGATATTAGTGATTTATTACTACTATTATTATTTGAATATGAATATAGATATTTTATAATTAAGATATTATTTTAGAGATTATCGGTTAAGAGAAGAAAATAGAAAAAAAAGAAATAGAATAAAAAGAAAAAGAAAAAGAAAAAGGAGTTAGGGTTTTGAAAAACAAGAGATACATAAGTTTTGTAGGAGCAGCCACATAGAAGAAAGAAAAAGAAAAAGAGAGGAAGAAAGAGATAAAGAGGAGATAGAGAAAAAAGCTTAAGAAGATGGGTTGTGTTTAAATTAGGGTTCTTGTGATTGGAAGCAATTCATAATCTTTAACTATTAAGGTACGGATACACTTTACACTCTCTCTTTGTTCTCATATTGTTAGTGTACGGATATCTTCGTTACACTATTTTTGTATCCGTAACAATCTCTTTGTTCTTGTTTTATTATTCAATTCGTATGTATATTGTGTATAGTTTGTATTCATGTAGATTCTTATAAAATTCGTATCTCATTCTTTCTTTATCTGATTGCTGTGATTTTATACTACATAGAAAGGTAATCAAATTATTTACAACTTTCGTTCTTTACGCTTTCTGAAATTCGGTTCGTAAGTATGTTAAAATCTGTCATTTGTATAATCTGGCCGGTTATTGGAATTGTTCTGCTGTAACTTCAGAAATTCATAAGAAATTGAATATTTGTTCAATAATTATGTGTAATATCACGCTGGAACGATATTTCCGAGATCTTCGTTCTTTGTTGACATTCCGCTGTCAAGTTCTGTGATCTTGGTGTCGTAAATCTCAAAATACTACTATGATCATAGACTGATTCTGTTATGGCAGTCCGCATTTTAATTGTTTCTGCATTCGTTAGTTATCTATTTTTGACAAACTTTATCATTCTGGAAAGATCTTTGAATCTTCTACAAGTTTCGTGTTCTGCACTTTTTCATTTGAGGTCATCTTGATAGAGTAAATTAATAGTTTTTCAGACCGGTCAATTCTGATTTTATTTGTAATAGTCTATATTGTATGATATTTGGTGTGAATATTTTGAATAAGATATTTTCAAGTCTTTTGTGATATATGTATGGTTTGAGAGATATTGTAAGAATCCGTCATGAGTGGATATTTATGAGACACGTTGAGTCATGACTAATTTATTTATGTTTGGCCATTTGGGTAGCATTGTGCTTAGTGCCTTGCAAGCCCCTGTAAGATTTTGGGTAGCATTTGATTTGTTCTATGCATGCCCCTTTAAGTTTTGATGACTACATATTTTGGAGAACCAAAATGTAGGACATCCTGTAAGTGTAAGATTATCTCCTATATCTGTAAGTAAATTTGTATTTGATCATTATAATATATGACTAGTAAGTGTACGAGTAAGAGTAAGAATATTTGAGATTAAAGAGTATGTACGTTGTGATTGTAAGAGTACGGGATTAGAGGAACGGTTCGTGTACATTATCACTTTTTTTAAGTAAGAGTATGTGTGAGTAAGTTTTTTTTAATTGTAAGTATGTACGTTTGTATTTTGAGTTAAGTATTTTTGATACTGTGTCCCATTCAATTTTCTTTATCATCTCTAATCATTTTGATATTCAGTCTGAATTATATATTATCATCAACTAATCTTTGTTCACCTTGTACATTATTTTATATCCGTATATGAGCCTTTCGCTCACTGCCGGTCTATGTTTCTTTGTTTTCCCCGGCAGGTTAGGTGGGCTAATTAATGGGAAGAGTGCGAGTTGCTGACTTTGAGGAGTTGTAAATTTTATATTTAGATTTGAATTTGTATAGTGAAGTTGTAGCTTTTATTTTTGGATTGCAAGTTGCTGATTATTGAGAACTTGTATCGTTTATTGGTTTAACATCCCGTATTTTTTTAAATAATATATTAAGCTATTTAATTTAATATTAAGAATGATATTAGTGATTTATTACTACTATTATTATTTGAATATGAATATAGATATTTTATAATTAAGATATTATTTTAAAGATTATCGGTTAAGAGAAGAAAATAGAATAAAAAAGAAATAGAATAAAAAAAAAGAAAAAGCAGTTAGGGTTTTGAAAAACAAGAGATACATAAGTTTTGTAGGAGCAGCCACATAGAAGAAAGAAAAAGAAAAAGAGAGGAAGAAAGAGATAAAGAGGAGATAGAGAAAAAAGCTTAAGAAGATGGGTTGTTGTGTTTAAATTAGGGTTCTTGTGATTGAAAGCAATTCATAATCTTTGACTATTAAGGTACAGATACATTTTACACTCTCTCTTTGTTCTCATATTGTTAGTGTACGGATATCTTCGTTACACTATTTTTGTATTCGTAACAATCTCTTTGTTCTTGTTTTATTATTCAATTCTTATGTATATTGTGTATAGTTTGTATTCATGTAGATTCTTATAAAATTCGTATCTCATTCGTTCTTTATCTGATTGCTGTGATTTTATACTACATAGAAAGGTATTTCAATTATCTACAACTTTCATTCTTTACGCTTTCTGAAATTCGGTTCGTAAGTATGTTAAAATCTGCCATTTGTATAATCTGGTTGGTTATTGGAATTGTTCTGCTGTAACTTCAGAAATTCATAAGAAATTGAATATTTGTTCAATAATTATGTGTAATATCACTGTGGAATGATATTTCCGAGATCTTCGTTCTTTGTTGGCATTCCGCTGTCAAGTTCTATGATCTTGGTGTCGTAAATCTCAAAATACTACTGTGATGTTAGCCTCATTCTGTTATGGCAGTCCGCATTTTAATTGTTTCTGCATTCGTTACTTATCCGTTTTTGACGAACTTTATCATTCTAGAAAGATCTTTGAATCTTCTACAAGTTTCGTGTTCTGCACTTTTTCATTTGAGGTCATCTTGATAGAGTAAATTAATAGTTTTTCAGACCGCTCAATTCTGATTTTATTGGTAATAATCTATATTGTATGATATTTGGCGTGAATATTTTGAGTAAGATATTTTCAGGACTTTTGTGATATATGTATGGTTTGAGAGATATTGTAAGAATCCGTCATGAGTGGATATTCTCATGCTTTGGCACCACCTATATGGTGTATTTAAATTGTATGGGCGTGTCGCCGGAGTTATGGGACACGTTGAGTCATGACTAATTTGTTTATGTTTGGCCCTTTGGGTAGCATTGTGCTTAGTGCCTTGAAAGCCCCTATAAGATTTTGGGTAGCATTTGATTTGTTCTATGCAAGCCCCTGTAAGTTTTGATGACTACATATTCTGGAGAACTAAAATGTAGAACATACTGTAAGTGTAAGATTATCTCCCATATCTGTAAGTAAGTTCACTTTTGATATATTTGATATAATTATCAGTAAGTGGTAAGAGTATGTGTGAGTAAGTTTTCTTTAATTGTAAGTATGTACGTTTGTATTTTGAGTTAAGTATTTTTGATACTGTGTCCCATTCAATTTTCTTTATCATCTCTAATCATTTTGATATTCAGTCTGAAATATATATCATCATCATCTAATCTTTGTCCATCTTGTACATTATTTTATATCGGTATATGATCCTTTCGCTCACTGCCGGTCTATGTTTCTTTGTTTCTCCCGGCAGGTTAGGTGGGCTAATTAATGGGAAGAGTGCGAGTTACTGACTTTGAGGAGTTGTAAAGTTTATATTTAGATTTGAATTTGTATAGTGAAGTTGTAGCTTTTATTTTTGGATTGTAAGTTGCTGATTATTGAGAACTTGTATCGCTTATTAGATTTTTGGAGCATTTCATTTAAGTGTATAAGTTCGGGATGTTAAATTTCTTCTATTACCATTATATGTCACATGGTTTTGGAATGTTGCACATGATTTTTTGTTATTGCAATGGCACTTGTATTATCACAGAAAATAAGAATCTTGTTCATGTTAAATCCATAGTCAAATAACTTATTCCTCAGCCATAATATTTGTGCACAGCAACTTCCAGCAGCAATGTACTCAGCTTCTGCAGTTGAAGTTGACACTGAGTATTGCTTCTTGCTAAACCACGACGCAAGTTTATTTCCTAGAAATTGACATGTGCCTGTTGTACTTTTCCTGTCTATTTTGTAACCTGCATAATCTGCATCTGAGTAGCCTATTAGGTCAAAACCAAAATCTCTAGGATACCAAATACCTAAATTTGGTGTACCCTTGAGATATCTAAAAATTCTCTTAATAGCCACTAAATGAGATTCTCTAGGAACAACCTGAAATCTAGTACACATGCATGTAGAGGACATTATATCTGGTCTACTAGCAGTTAAGTATAAATGTGAGCCTACCATGCCTCTATAACTTGAAATGTCCACTTTAGTTTCCTTAGTATTCAATTCAAGTTTAGTAGTAGTGCCTATGAGAGTTTTTGTAGAAGAACATTCACTCAAGTTAATTTTTTTCAACAAGTCATGAATGTACTTAGTTTAATTTATAAAATTACCATTTTTAATTTGTTTGACTTATAAACCAAGAAAGTAGGTAAGTTCTCCCATCATGCTCATTTCATATTTACTTTGCATTAATTTGGCAAACTTTTTACAAAGTCCCTAATCAGTTGAGCCAAATATGATGTCATCCACATAAATTTGAACAAGAATAATTGACCCATTAATATTTCTATGAAATAGATTTTTATCTATATTACCTTTTATAAAGTGACGCTCAGTGAATAAACTGAGATAAAGTGTCACACCAAGCCCTTGGTATTTGTTTCAAGCCATTGAGTGGTTTGAGTAGATAGTAGACAAAGTCAGGGAAATTTGGATCTTCAAAACCAGGAGGTTGTTCCACATAAACTTCTTCTTCTAATTCTCCGTTAAAAAATGCAATTTTCACATCCATCTGGTAGACTTTGAAATTTGCATGTGCATCATAGGCTACAAAAATTCTGATTGCTTCCAATCTTGCAACTAGTGCAAAAGCCACATCAAAATCAATTCATTCTTCTTGTGAATAGCCTTTTGTCACAAGTCTTGCCTTGTGTCTAGTCACAGTACCAGTTTCATACATCTTGTTCCATTTTGTACCAATTACTGATCTGTCTTTTGGTTTGGGCACCCGCTTCCATGCTTTATTTCTTTCATATTGATTGAGTTCCTCTTGCATAGCCAATACCCAATCAGGATCCTGGAAAGAATCTTCAACTCTTTTAGGTTCTTCTTAAGATAGGAAGCTGCTATACAGACACTCATTCTGAGTAACACTCCTTGTTTTTGACACCATCTTCTGCATTTCCAATGATTAACTCAAATGGATGAGTTTTTTTCCATTTTCTTTGTGGAGGTAAATTCCTCCTTGATGAAGAAGCTTCATTGTCATTATTGTTGTACTCATATTGGTTTAAATTTAAAGATTGATTTTAAAACCCTCCCCTTGAATTGGATACCCTAGATGTAGAATGTTGGTTATCCATTGATGGATTATCAGTTGATGCATTATCAGTGGATGGATGTCTGTCGACTGATAAATTATCCATTGATGCTGTGACATCAGCTGATATTGGGTTTCTGAGTACTTGAAATTTTACTAGACAAATTTCTTCATCACTTTCCTCATGGATCTCATTTGATTCATTCTCAAATTTCAGTGTGTCATGATTTCCTTCATCAAACAAGCCTTGAATCTTTTTATCATCAAAGACTACACGTACAGATTCCATAACAATGTGTAGTTTGAGATTATAGACTCTGTAGGTTATGCTTGATAGTTTATACCCAACAAATATAGCTTCATCAGCGTTGGCCTCAAATTTTCCTAGGTTTTTATCATGATTTCTCAAGACATAGCATTTGCAACCAAAGACATGAATAAACCCCACCTTTAGATTTTTGTCTTTCTTGATCAATGGAGTTTTTCCTTGTGCTTGATTCACTATGGAGATGTTCTGTATGTAGTATGCTGTTTGGCCTCAACCCATAAATTGGTTGGTAATTTTGCATCTTTCATCATTGTTCTAGCTGCTTCAATCAATGTCCTATTTTTTCTCTCAACTACCCCATTTGTTGAGGACTTATTTGTGCAGAAAAAATATGTATGATTCCTTTGGCTTCACAAAACTCCATGATTGTAGAATTCTTGAATTCTGTTCTATTATCACTTCTTATTTTCCTTACATCTAAATCAAGACTCTTTTCTACTTCTCTGATGTGTTTGATGATGAGCTCACTTGCCTCATCTTTCAAATGCAAGAAATAATTCCATGAAAATGTTGAAAATTCATCCACAATTACTAGGGCATACTTTTTCTTTGCAATGGACATGATGTTAATAGGACCAAACAAATCTATATGTAACAGCTCAAGAGGTTTCTCAATTAATTATTCCAA
This sequence comes from Oenanthe sinensis, assembly GCA_028671895.1. NCBI lineage: Eukaryota > Viridiplantae > Streptophyta > Magnoliopsida > Apiales > Apiaceae > Oenanthe > Oenanthe sinensis. The sequence goes on from JAPMAC010000209.1 coordinate 16,256,893, forward strand.
TTTTAACTTGAATGATGATTTTCTTTGTTTACTTTTTTAATAAGCATCACATAGTCCATCTTTGACAAATTCCATTTGTGATAATCCTCTCACTTGATTTTTCTTAACCAATAGGTTCATGGCCTTGAAATTTAAGTGAGCTAATTTCCTGTGCCACAACCAACTTTCATTTGTACTTGCTTTTGAAAGAAGTCAAGTCATTGAATCTTTATTTTTTGAGTTGAAGTCAGCTACGTACATATTTCCTTTTATATTCTCAGTCATGACAAGGCTTCCATTTTTCCTGTTAGAAATTATGCATGTTTCAGTTGTAAAGCAAACTTTATTTCCATTGCCACATAATTGATTGATGAACAATAAATTGGTCTTAAGCCATCAACTAGTGCAACAGATTCAATGATGACATTTTCTGTTGAAATCAAGTCATATCACATGGTGTAACCCTTGTTGTCATCTCCAAAAGTCATTCCAGGGCCAACTCTCTCCTCAAACTTTGTGAGCAGAAATTTATCTCCAGTCATGTGCCTTGAATAACCACTTTCCAAGTACCCAAGTTGCCTTGGGTCCTTTCTTATTAGTTGTTACCTTTGACTTGGTTTCCAACTTTTGTCCCTTTGGTTTAGGTGGTTTTAGTTCAACTTCAATCTTGGGTGTTGGTTTCCTCACCTCAGGATTCTTAGTGCTACTGCTTGGATCACTCATGCTTGCAGGATTTGAAAAATTTGATGGATGAATATTTGTGTTCATATTCCACGGCATAACAAACATATTCATGTTAGCAAATATAAGATATAGATTAAACATATATGGCATAGATGAATATTGAGCATGAATATCATGATGAACAACTAATTGAGGGAAAATAGAATTTGCAGACATGTTAGGTATGGCAGGCATGTTAGATTTGCAATACACAGATATATAATTTTTACTACCACATTTAACACATATTTTCCTGGGAGCATACATGGCAGGTGTATAGTTGTTGTAGTTGTATATGCTTACTTTACCATTTCTGTTCTTTTTCTTTTTCTCACTAGACTTAGTTTCAGGCTTTATCTTTTCTAATTTATCCTTTAATTGATTTTTGGACAAATGCCCTATATTAGCGTTCTCTGTAAAAAATAATGTAACATACAATGTAATTGAGGATTTGTAACTCCAACTAAAAGTAAATGAATCGTAAATAATATTATTGTAATCACAGGATTCTACAATGAAGATCAGGCAACTACATGTATCAAGATATTTGATGGAATATTGAAGATCACTGAAAGAAGTTCATTACTATGATCAAGCCTCAGTGAAGAATAAGTTATTCAGTGTTTCAGAAAGTATTGAAGATCAAGTAGTCAGTGCCAGAAGATTTCAGTGAAGATCAGAAGCAATAAAGGAATACAACAAGCTTGTCAATTAATTTGAATTGAGAGTATGAAGATCAATTCAGTGTTAGTCACTTATGAACCAGACCAGTGCACTAAGTGTCAGCATAAAAAAAATTGATTAACATATTCTATATAGAAGAAGAATTGACAGGAAACAAGTATGCAAGCCAAAAAGAAGCCAAGTCAATTTATACATGATTAAAATATTTGACACGTATAAAAGAATCTAAGTCATGTACACATTGAGGCCCAATTCGACACATGAATATATAGGTGTTAAAAGTGGCCAAATCATTCACACATGGCTTGATAATTCAACACATGAAGTTATTAAAGAGTGAAAAAATTCGACACAACCCTTCCGTGCATGATTAAAATTATTTTCAGGCAATATAGAGAGGTTTTTAGTCGACACATAGACAACAAGGGGAACTAAATTCGACACATGATGTTCTATGTGATCAAAAAGATTCTAAGTCTTACAAGAGTGCATACAATTCGACACATACCTCTACAAGGTAAAAAGAATTTGACACTTGAGTTCAAGGGCATCAAAATGACTAAGGCAAGCATACATGGAGCTAGATTTGACACTTACGCTTCTCTCAAGAATGGATTATTTTCTAAGTACTCTATTCAAGGCAACACACTTCGACACATAGAGAATTATCCAAGGGTCAACTCAAGTCAACACAGAAGAAAAAAATATCAACACATAGAATTGAATTTCATTTTATTGTCAAGTATACATATAACAAAATGTATTTCATTTTGAATGTAAACAAAACATAACATACATAAATAGATACAGCTGAAAGAGAGATAAAGAGTAAACCCATTGCCATTAAAGCTCGTATTTATTTCTTTTTATAAGATTCATTATAGTTCATATATCTGTGTGAGAGTGTAACACCTTGGATTTATATAATACAATTATATTCTCGAAGATTATTCTTCTTGTTTAGAATCATAACTGCTATATTTATTGCTCACCAAGAACATATCTATAAACATGAACCAAATCGAAAAACTACCCATATCGTATTCAACCCCCCTTCTACGATAGTTTGGACCTAACATTCTCAACTTTATTTTGTGGTTTAGAAGAGCTACCTTCAATCACAAATTTACCAGGTCTGTTAAGCTTAGTTTTGAAAATAGATTATTTAGCAGTTGATGATTTTTTAATCGATGGATAATTATATGTTGAGATAACATTATCAATCGATGAATAATCCTTATCAGTTGATTCAGGATTAACAATCGATTGCTCGTCCATTGATTGATTTTCATCAACAGCTAATCAAGATCCAAAAAGAGCTTGCTGTTTGAAGTTACAAATCAAGATCCAAAAAGTGTTTTTCAAAAAAGTATACTTTTAGATCTAGAAAAATTTATTTTGAAATTTCTTTATTTTTAAAGAAAATTGAATTTTGAATTTTTTCAAGATTTTAAATCCACTAATTTTTAAAAGCTATCAATCATCAAGAATTTGAATAAAAAATTTATTTCTCAAAATTTAATTTTTATTCGAATTGATTTTAATTTTTAAGAAATTAATTATTTCTTGAGATTTAAAATTCTTCGTAACCATGAGTACTCAAAAACTTAGTAGCATCAAAATCCTAGCCTTTAACAAAAATGAATACATTCTATGGAAAAAAATATGTCCACTTACATCAAATCAGTTGATTCTCAATACATGGAGATTTTGGAAAATGGACCCTATGTTCCTCAAAAGCTTACACCAGAAGCAGTCTCAGATGACGGAGAACGGATTCCTAGAGGATTTACCCCAAAGGAGCCTTCAGAGTACACTGACACTGACAAAGAAAGAGTAGCATGGGATAATCATCTTCAATGTATCCTAATAGATTCACTAGACACTACAATGCTGAATCAAGTAATCAACTGCACTAGTGCCAAGAAAATGTGGGATACTTTTGATCTGCTAATGGAAGGTACTGCAGAGGTGAAGAAAATCAGACTGAATATTCTTACATCCCAGTACGAGGCATTCAAGTCACTATCTAGAGAGAGTATCACTCAACTCTTTGAGAGATATAATAAATTACTAAATGACTTGTCTCTACACGAAAAAGCCTACTCGTGTAGGGAGATCAATAGGAAGTTCATGTTGACACTACCAGCGCACCTTGAACACAAAATCTCTGCAATAAGAGAGAGAAGTGACATAAATGACATGTCTATTGAAATTCTATATGGAAAGCTCAAGACTCATGAAATGTAGCAGGAGCAAAGACAAATCCTTTATGGTTCAGGGACACTGGATAGCAAGCATACAACTTTGTTGAAGACTACAGTACATGTAGCCAAAAAATTTGCTAGTACAGAGACGAACACAAAAAAGCCTGTAATTGAGAAAGAAGGGATTCTAGAAGCGGAATTTACAGAAAACGCTAAAGAAGGTGATGAAGATGACTTCTACATAATAGAAGAACTTGAACAGTTAGAAAAGAAGACAATGGCCTATACGGCAGGGAAGTTCAATAACCTCAGGTTTAGGAGGAACCCTAAGTACAAGTTCAAGAGTAACTCAAGTTATAGTGGTTCTAGCTTCAAAAATAATAACCGAGGTGGTTCATCTTTAGGGTCTTTTAGCAAAAGAGGTTACAAGACTGGAATGGTAAACCATAGCAAGTTTAAGTGCTAGAACTGCAATGAATACGGATATTTTACTACAAAATGTCGGAAGCCTAAGCAAGGAAAGGAAAGAAAGGAGTCGTGTGATGAACTGAAATAAAAGTACGATGCACTGGTAAAGAAGCATCAGGGCAGAGCTTATATAGCCGAGGTAAAAAGCTGGGATGATTATGATAATGATGAAAAAGATACATATGGAAATGTTACACTTATGGCAGACTCTTTAGAGGCATCACCTCAGTCATCAAAGGTATCATTTCTTTCCACAGTTGAAATGTCTAGTTCTGATTACAAGAAAACTGTAGAAGATCTTAGTGTAGAAATGTTTAATATACACACAAGCATGTTAGCATCAGAAGAAGAAAATGTTAAACTAGTTCCAAGGAATAAAATGCTAAAGGCTAGAAATGAAGAACTAGAACTTGCATGTGTTAACTTAGAAGATCTTAGAAAGAAGGTAGAATATCTACAGAATAAAGACAAATGTAACCAAGAAGTAGAAACTGTACTTAGGAATAAAATTTCTGAGTTAGAGTTAAAACTTCAAGCATATAAGAAATCTGTTAATCTTGTTAAGGAGGCAATAGATAAATAGGTCATAGGTCAAAAAACTGGTATATGATTTGACTATGATAAGAAGGTGGGAAAGAGGCATGAGGAATCAATTTTTGTGGCTTACTTATTCTCTGCAAGCAAAGGCGAAGTTCAATGTTTTTACGACAAAGCTTCAATAGAGGATAATTGGTTATGGCATAAGAAACTGTCACACCTGAACTTCAAGGCAATGAACTCGTTAGTTAAGAGGGAATTGGTTAGAAGTTTACCTGAGATGAAATTATGTCAAGAATGTTTGTGTGAAGCATGTGAAAAAGGGAAGTCAAAGAAAGCATATCACCGAAGCAAAGACTTATCAGACATTACTGAACCATTACAACTTCTGCATATGGATTTATTTGGCCCAGTCAATGTCATATCTATGTCAAGGAAAAGATATGCACTAGTAATTATTGATGACTACTCCATGTACACGTGGGTTTTGTTTTTGGCCTCAAAGGTTTAAATCTGTTAGGTCCAAAGTGTTGTAGAGGGGGGTGAATACAACTGTTTCGAATAATGAGAGAAAATGAAAATAAATGCAGGTAATAAATGATGACACAGAATTTCAAGAATATATCTTTATATTCATTGAAGGATTTGCTACAACATTCATAAAAGCATCATAATCAGTTGAACAATAAATACAGCAATTAAAGCTTGATTCAACTGATTCTCTCTCACTTTCTTTTTACAGTAAATGCTCTCTTTAAAATATACTGTAGAAAATTATAGAGATTGCTAAAAGTCTTTTTTTACAAATAAAACAAAGTGCCGCTTTTATAATGTCGTGTAGACTTGATCTTGTCCTTTTTGTGTACGTGGCCCAATCAGGACTCGTCAACAAAAAGTACTTTCCAACCACTCTGGATCAACCGTTCACAATAAGCCACTTGTCCCTTGAACATTAAATGCTACATATCGACCCGCATCTCGATCTCGGCCTGGACCCATCTCGATCTCGATCTTGGTTGACAATCTCGATCTCGATCTCGATCTGTGAAAATCTCGATCTCGATCTATGAGAATCTCGATCTCGATCTTTGAGAATCTCGATCTCGATCTCGATCTGCCGTGGATAGAGATTTGCCTTTACAATGTTTTACTTCAATTATAAATCTCGACCCGCATCTCGATCTGCTGTGGATCGACATTTGCCTTAACAAATATGCACTCATCCAATGTTGACCTTCTTTAGTGACTAATTGAGGATTAACCTTTATGAGCAAGTTTCCCTAGCTTCTTCAATTTCTTTTCCTCACTCAATTCAAATGAGATCTTCTATTACTGACATGAACTTGCCTCCAATGTCCTGACACTTGATGTAATGGTCTGGTTCATAAGTGACTAGTCTTGTAGGGGTTCTTGGTTCTGAATGTCAGTTCTCATTTGTTGATTAACCTTTACATTATCCAGATGTTGATATACATTACATGAAATCACTTTGGTCTTCTTGATACTTCTTTGACATTAATTTGATTCTCCATTAGATAAGTTAGGGCATGAGCAATACTGAAATTGAACTTCTTCTCACTTATGCATCCTTGATTAACCAAATTAGTTACTTGTAGTTACCAAGTATCATTACCATTTATTCAGTTGATTGATTCCATGTGCTTCTTCAGTTTCTCTTGTTTTTGCTGTTGTTTTATCTTTTACCTAGTTGAGTTACATAGTGATTAAGTGTTACAAGTTAGTACACCTATGCCTTTCAATCTCCCCCTATTTGATTGTCTAACAATGACAACCAAATTCACAATGAGGATAACTCAACTAACCAGGGACTGAAAAAGATAAACTAACATTCATAAACGATCATGTCAACTTGCATAATGCTTGGCTTGATTAACTAGCTTCATGTCTATCACTGATACTTCAAGTGCCAAAATTGGACACTTGTTGGCTCGATCAAATGGCTTCATGCTCTTCTAGAGATTTTCTCTAAGTACTTAAGAGCACGGTCCACTCAATCTTCAATTATCCTTCTGAAGTCCTTTTAGCAGTATTACCACCGCCGAACTTCGCGAAATAATTGACGCCTAATATAAACCAATTTCAAGACACTTAGCTAACTAACTTCTACCTTACACTACACAAGAAAACAGATAATGTACTTACAATGCAGGAAAACAAGAAAACAAATTACAACGCAAAGAAACATTACAAGCTTAATACATTAAAATCTCGATTTCTTGCGCTCCTCTTCCTCACGAGCTTTCTTCTTGGCTTCCTTTTCTTTCTTCATGAACTCAGGGTTGCAGACTTCATCCATTCTTTTCCTGAGAAGATTAAGTCCTTCTGCTTCCACATGATTTCTGATCTTATAATCTCGAAACAACCTCAACCACCTCTCAACCATGCTGCGAGTGGTAAGCTTTGTGGGAATATCTTCAAACCTCAGCTTAGTTACTTTGTCAGGTTACCCCTTTTCCCCTTTCTTCCTTATGACCAGCTGCTTAGGGTATCCAATGACAATAGCGGTGGTGCATTGTTGTAGCCTCTGAATATCAAGCTGTTGTCTTCTCTTACAGAAGTTCTCAAACGTGACCCTTAGATAGTCCTGATCAAACTCATCAACATCAACCATCTCATCAATCAATTCCCTTATGATACACAGTGTTTCATGACTATGTTCTGCAAAGATGTCGTACTTGAGCTCAGTGACGGTCTCCACCTGATGCTTGTCTGTATAGATCAGCAGGTCATTCTCATTCTCAGCTTTGCTTTTGACAAACTTGACATTTGCACCAACCACTGCACTAGCTTCCTCCCTTATTTCTCCTTCTTCAGGAATGTCTAATCTTGGATCTCCATATCTCTGCACATGCTCCTTTATTGCCTCTTCTTACTGCTCGAATGCATAGTCTTCAGGCTCCTTCTTAACCACTGGTAGTTTGGCTTCAGGCAACTTGTATCTAACATCTTGCCTTCTTATCAACTTCTCCAAGTCCTTAGCCACCAGCTTCTTTTCCTTTGTTAGAAAACCCTTTGTGAGGACTAGCTTTACAACTGCCTTCAGTACATTTTCGCTCGGGGTCAGTTTCGAGTCATGTAGATTTACGATCCTCAAGACCTTGTTATGGACGTATCTGATTTGATAGGGATTGAAAGGCATAGGTGTACTAACTTGTAACACTTAATTATTATGTAACTCAACTAAGTAAAAGATAAAACAACAGCAAAACAAGAGAAACGGAAGAAGCACATGGAATCAATCAACTGAAGAAATGGTAATGATACTTGGTAACTACAACTAATTAATTTGGTTAATCAAGGATGCATAAGTGAGAAGAAGTTCAATCTCAGTATTGCTCATGCCCTAACTTATCTAATGGAGGATCAGATTAATGTCAAAGAAGTATCAAGAAGACCAAAGTGATTTCATGTAATGTATATCAACATCTGGATAATGTAAAGGTTAATCAACAAATGAGAACTGACATTCAGAAGCAAGAACCCCTACAAGACTAGTCACTTATGAACCAGACCATTGCATCAAGTGTCAGGACATTGGAGGCAAGTTCATGTCAGAAATAGAAGATCTCATTTGAATTGAGTGAGGAAAAGAAATTGAAGAAGCTAAGGAAACTTGCTCATAAAGGTTAACTCTCAATTAGTCACTAAAGAAGGTCAACATTGGATGTGTGCATATTTGCCAAGGCAAATGTCGATCCACAGCAGATCGAGATGCGGGTCGAGATTTACAAGTGAAGTAAAACACTGCCAAGGCAAATCTCGATCCAGGCGATAGATCGAGATCGAGATTCTCCCAGATCGAGATCGAGATCTTCACAGATCGAGATCGAGATCTTCATAGATCGAGATCGAGATTCTCCCAGATCGAGATCGAGATTCTCCCAGATCGAGATCGAGATCTTCACAAATCGAGATCGAGATCTTCATAGATCGAGATCGAGATTCTCCCAGATCGAGATCGAGATTTTCACAAATCGAGATCGAGATGGGTCCAGGCGAAGATCGAGATGCGGGTAGAAATGTAACATTTAATGTTTAAGGGACAAGTGGCTTATTGTGAACGGTTGATCCAGAGTTGTTGTTAAAGTACTTTTTGTTGTCGAAATCCTGATTGGGCCACGTACACAAAAAGGACAAGATCAAGACTACATGACATTATAAAAGCAGCACTTTGTTTTTATTTAGAGATAACTTGTATCTCTGTATTTTCAACGATAATTTTTAAGAGAGAGCATTTACTGTAAAACAAAAAGTGAGAGAGAGGATCAGTTGAATCTAGCTTTAATTGCTGTATTTATTGTTCAACTGATCATGATGCTTTTATGAATGTTGTAGCAAATCCATCAATGAATATAATGATATATTCTTGAAATTCTGTGTCATCATTTATTACCTGCATATTGTTTATTCTCTCTTTAATTTTTAAACAGTCGTATTCACCCCCCCTCTACAACACTTTGGACCTAACAGGGATTTAGAATAATGTCAACCCCTCTGTCTTCAGCCATTTTCAATAGTTTCTCTTTAAACAGCACTCCAGTCTTGACAGAGGTGTCTACCTTGTGAGCATATTCTACCAGTTCACTAACACCCCTTGCATGGAAGAATGCTTCATCAACCATACACGGCTCGATTCTTGTTATGGGTGCCCAAGTAATCATTAGACTCCATGCTTTCTCCTTGAATATAACTTGAACAGAGGTGCATCCCTGTCTTATACAGCTTAGATAGTTCAGAAGCCCAGGGTTTAGATTTTCTAGCTTGTGGAGAAGGAAACTTAATCTTTCTGAGTCAGGAGCATAGGCTCTTGGTCCAGCTAAGGCTTCTCTAGCCTTGTCCCACTCGGGACCTTCCCTCCTTATGTCAGCCTGGACCTTAGGATCTGTGATCTTTTTCATTTCATACTCATGCTGAGTTTTCTGAGCAGCTCTCTTCTCCTTTGCCATTAGTTCCTTTTCCACTATTCCTTGAAGCACTTCTTCATTCACTCTTTCTCTAGCTTCCCTGAAAATCTCTTCTTGCATCTCCGCTTCTTTCGCTACTACATCAATTTCTTCTTCCGGCACATGCTCGTCAGCAACCGAGTGGTCTCCTGCATCACCTGCAACTCCTGCGCCAGATCCGCCAGGATTTAGACCTCTTTCTTGTTCCCACTCTCTTGCCCGTTGCTCGAGTCTCGACCTCCTTGCCACTAAGGCTTCTACTTCCATCTCATCATCATCAGAATCTTCAATAAAGTCTCCCATAAATACATCGACGAGAGGTGTTTCTTTCTCAGCTCCTGCTTCTTCAACTACCATCTTCTGCTTGTCTTTGTCTTTAAGAGCCGATTGAGCCTCCTCCACCTTTTCACCAGATTTGTTTGCGGACTCGATCACCGGACCCTTACTAGTCAGCTTTTTCAGACCCTGATCCTCCTTCTCCCCCTTAGGTGGGTTATCCTCATCAGGAGCATCATCATCATTTTTACCGTCACCACCACCACCGGTTGAAGGACCAGGTCCAGCCCTGTTACGTCCAAAGACAGCATCAAGTAGTTCATTCAGCTTCGTCCAGACCTGTGACATGCCATGAGTGACATCATCGATTGACCGCCCAAGCTCCACTTGTACCAATCCAAGATTGTTTATCTTGTCAATCATTTGATTTTGGACGGCAATCAAGTTCTCCATGAACTGTGCTCCAACCTCCAATCTTCCAGAGTGAGAAGAGACAGCAGCAGTAACACCAGCAACTCCAGCCTCCAAAGCTTCCACCTTCTTCACTAGATCCTGCAATTTAGGGGACGGTGTTTGGCTTGGGTTAAACTGTTTACTCTCGCCGGGTTCTGTTTCACTCAAGATCCCTAAAGAGAAGGGATCTACTCTCCCTGTCTCTCTCTCGTGTTTAGAGCCTAACAGAACTAAAGCCTCATCCACGAGTCGCTGAGGACTAGCGGTGAGTTGGTCGGCGATATCGGTCAGTGAGACTGAACCTTTAAACGCTGTGTCTACGTTAGGAGATGGCGTTATGACCATGTCATCCCCTTGGTCACGAAGAACCTTTTCTGGTTCTCTGGGCTGTTCTGGAGGCGTAGACCCACCAGTCACCAGATGTCGTTGCTCTGCGAGCAACTTGTTTTCTGATTTAGATGAGGAAGAGTCATCCGTACTGGATTCGACAGACTCTTCCACATATACACTTCCTGAGATTCTAGCATCAGAAGAGCTAGTCTCAGTTTGCCATTCCCCTTCCGAGAAATTGCTCAAAGAGCCCTGAGCGGACAACTCAGGGGAGGTAGGGCCAGCTCCTATTGGCTGTTGAGCTGGACCCCCTCCTTGACTCTCACCAACATGCCTAGGCGAGTGCGAATGTGTTGGAATATTTAGGAGAGGTGAGCCACCAGCGTGAGGTGTGGTGGTTGTGAGAGGTGAACTATCTCTAACAGGTTGCGCAGTTGCCACTGGGATAGAATCTATCTTTTGCTTCTTTGAGAGTGGCAGAGCTGCTGATTTTACTACTCTCTCAACTCCTACACTCCCTCCACTCGACTTAGATGGGCTTGCCTTCCTTTTATCACCAGTTTTAGGGCTGGCTGAATGTTTATGAACAGAAGGGCTTGCAGCCTGGGATAGAGCCTGGGGGTTTTCAGGCCCACGGCTGTAGAAAATAGGGGTTGGTTGAATTAAAATTTGATCAAGATCAGCAAGAATAGGTACCTGACTCAGAAGATCTTCATCCTTGTCAGCTCCAGCTTCTGCAACATTTGCTTCAGCCATTTCAACATCCACACCTGCTTCTCCCAAATTTCCAGACACTTGATCTCCACCAGCAGCTTCGTTGCCACTACCTTCCGCTTCTACTGCGGTAAACTGAGAAGCATGCCTCCTAGCATACTCATCTTGCAGATCCTGGAAGTACGGAGTCAGGCGCAACTCAAAAAGTCTGGACTTTTGCTGGGTTTCCATGGTGGAGATACTCTTTAAGGTCATATCAAAACATGCCATCCTTTCAGAGCCTTGAAATATTCTTCTGTGCTCCTCTGAAAGAACGTCATCCAGAACCATCTGAAGAAATCTTGGCATCCAACATTTGACTGGTCCATCTTCCGGATTCCGAGATGCATTCTTTTCCAGTGCCCACCTCTCAAGCAACCGAATCAACAGATGTTTGCCCACATTCACTCTTCTGTTATTTGCCACTCCATATAGAATTACTCGACAGCTGTTGTTCAATGGCCTGTAGTCTTTGTCCTTTGGGAACATGCAGCGTTGAATAGCCTGAACTACATAATCCCACTCAGCTGGTAACATACCTGTGTGAACCTTGGTTACCTTGATAGGACCCGTGGGAGGACGAGAACCTATCTCTGTGAATAATTGCAACATTTCTTCCATAGTGGGTTCTGGAGCAAAATTTTCTGAAGGAAGCCCAAGAATCTCATTGAACTTCTGCAGACTGACCTCATATTTTGCACCACTGATAGTGAAGGATAAGCCTGTTGGATTTGCTTTACCACCCTGAATCTCTAATGTTGAGTAAGCAGCTTGAAGGGCTTCGACATTCAGGATGGGAGAGGTAGTTAAGGCATGACTTATTATGGATGTGTTGTTGAGGGACTCAATCCAGAACTGATAGTGAATAAATCTACCAGTTGCTCGATCAGCAGAGAGATTAACAAAGTTGGTTTTGGGAATTGTGAAATTTGGGTTTGCCATTTTAAATATGTGTTTGAGAAGAAAAATGTTTTGTAAAGATTTTGCAATGGAAATTTTAGAGAACAAGTTCTAAATGTAAACAAAAAAAATGTACACGAACCCCACTAATTACCCACGTAATAAAACTCTCCACTAATGACCACTTAACTTCCCACTAATGATCACTTAACTCCCCACTAATGATTGACGGTTTAGCTTTAGGAAATTAAAGTGAACAGTCGTTTTGTTTTGAAAAATGCGAATATCTCGGAAAAACACAAAACAGGGCGATTACTTGGTACTTTATGGATTGATCAGTAACACACACAACTATGCCACTTGAAAAAAAAATGAAAAACACGAAGACACGAAATCAAAAAAAACAAACTCACTCGAATATCAGGTGAACTGAACAACGATTTGCAAGAACACTAATGTTAAGAGATGACGTAGAATATGCGCAAAAAGTTCAACAGTTTATTTTAAACAAAATTTAGGCAGAGTTTTGTTTTACTGATTAATGTTTTCAAGTAACAGTTAGTGATTTTTGTTTAAGAAAATCACAAGAAAAACTTGGTGTTATGGCAGGGAAGAGGATGCTGTGAATGTATGTATATGCGTGTGTATTTGCTTCAGCATTTTGAACTAGAGAGAGAGAGAAGGTTAAGAGAAATAATGAACAGTCTATATAATGATATTATTATATACTTGCACGCTTAAAAAGAAAGTAACTGAAGAGACAAGTCACATCTCGATCTCGAGATCCGCATCTCGATCTTCATCTCAAAGTCGATCTTGATGTCGATCTCGATCCGCATCTCGATCTACATCTTGATGTCGATCTCGATCAGCATCTCGATCTACATCTCGATGTCGATCTCGATCCGCATCTCGATCTACATCTTGATGTCGATCTCGATGTGGATAGATCGAGATGTACCTTAACAGTTTTTTTTTTAAAGCAATTTTCGCAAGTCAATCTCGATCTCGATCCAGAACCAGACCGAGATTTGCCTTAGAAACTTACAATTTTGAAATGACATGAAATTTAGCAAATAAATCATGCATTACAAAATTAAGTCTAGCATTAAATCCTATCACATTATTAGACATTAATCATATGGATACACAGATCATCATAAGATTAATGTCATGAAACTTTCTGACTTCCCCTTATGACATGCAATACATACATTTTTGAAGTTAAGTACACATTATTAATTATGATTATTCATGAACAACAATAATATGTACACAAACTGAATTATAACAGATAGGTAGCAAAACTAACAGGTGTTAAGCATCCCCAATTCACCAACCAATCTAGAAAATGTTGATTCGTCTAGAGGTTTAGTGAATATATCTGCTATTTGACGTTCAGTAGACACAAAATGCAACGCTACAGTTCCATTTTCTACATGCTCTCTAATAAAATGATACCTTATATCAATATGCTTAGTCCTTGAGTGATCCACAGGATTGTTGGTCATTGCAATAGCACTTGTGTTGTCGCACATGATAGGAATCTTAGATACTTCCACACCGTAGTCCTTGAGTTGGTTCTTCATCCACAGTATCTGGGCCACACAGCTTCCAGCAACAATATATTCTGCTTCAGCTGTCGAGGTAGATACTGTGTGTTGTTTCTTGCTTTGCCAAGACACCAACCTTCTTCCAAGAAACTGACAGCTTCCTGAAGTGCTCTTCCTATCTATTCTACAACCTGCGTAATCTGAATCCGAATAGCCAACAAGATTAAACCCTGTATCTCTTGGGTACCAAATCCCAAGATTTGATATTCCCTTGAGATACCTAAAAATACGCTTTACGGCTATGAGATGTGACTCTCTAGGATCCGCTTGGAACCTTGCACATAAGCATGTAGAGAACATAATATCAGGCCTGCTAGCAGTTAAATACAAAAGAGAGCCGATCATACCTCGATAGCTTGAGATGTCTACAGGTTTTCCCGCGTTATCCTCATCAAGCTTCGTGGCTGTTGCCATAGGAGTCTTAGCTTGTGATACATCTTCGAGACCATACTTCTTTAATAGATCATGAATGTACTTGGTCTGGCAGATAAATATCCCGTCCTTCTTCTGACTAACTTGAATACCGAGAAAGAACGTCAGCTCTCCCATCATGCTCATCTCATACTTTGATTGCATTAACTTTGCGAATTTAGCACACAACTTCTCATTTGCAGACCCAAAGATAATGTCATCCACATATACTTGCACCATTATTAGATCATCTTTGCATTTCTTGTAGAAAAGCGTCTTGTCGATTACTCCTTTGGTGAAACCACTTTCTAGTAAGAAGTCTGACAGAGTTTCATACCACTTCTGCGGAGACTGCTTAAGGCCATATACTGATTTGAAGAGGCGATAAACATAATCACAGTATTTGCTGTCGATAAACCCAGGAGGTTGATCAACATATACTTCTTCATCCAGTTCACCGTTTAAGAATGCACTCTTGACATCCATATGATAGACTTTAAAACCATGATGTGCTGCGAATGCTAAGAACATCCTTACGGCCTCTAGCCTTGCTACTGGTGCGTAGGTTTCATCATAATCAATTCCTTCTCTTTGAGTATAACCCTTAGCAACCAGGCGAGCTTTATTTCGTGTTACAAGTCCGTTTTCATCCAGCTTGTTTCTGAATACCCATTTTGTTCCAACAACAGATCTATTCTTTGGTCTGGGTACCAGCTTCCACACCTTTTGCCTTTCAAACTGATTGAGTTCTTCTTGCATAGCAATCACCCAATCAGCGTCATCTAGGACTTCTTCCACCACTTTAGGTTCCAATTGAGAAAGGAACACTGAGTATAGACATTCATTCTCAGTGGCAATTTCAGCTCTAGCTTTTCCTCTAGTAGTCACTCCGGCATCTGGATCACCAATAATTAGCTCAAACGGATGGTCCTTGCTCCAAGTACGATCCCTAGCAAATGTTCTTGATGACTCAGCTTGATCTTGTAAGTGAAGGTGACTTAGTCTAGAAGCACTTCCACTAGCTCCACCTGAGCCAGTACTAGCTCCCCCTGAGTGAGCTGCTCCCCTTGAGTGCATACTTACACCCCCTGAGTTAGTACCAGGTCTAACGGAAGGTGATTCCTCAGCCCTAGTGTTTTGTATTGGCGAAACACTAGATTCTTGATTAATTACATTATTTATCATTGGATCACTACCCTGCACTACAGACTCAGGAACTGTATCCATTTCATCAATATCCATATTTTCAAATCTTAGGGAAGTGGGCTCACTGTCTTCTTTTTGTATAGAAGGGAGCTTAGGCTTTCAACCACCTTGCGATCATTAAGCGCAAACATCCTGTACGCTGCTACTACTTCAAGAGAATATCCAATGAAAACCCCTTCATCTGCTTTGGCATCAAACTTTCCAAGTTGTGCATTGTCTCTTAACACAAAGCATTTGGCACCAAACACGTGAAAGTACTTGATAGATGGTTTTCGTTTATTCATCAGATAGTAAGGCGTCTCATTATAGTCTTTTGTAATCAGGGTTCTGTTCTGTGTATAACACGCCGCGCTAACTGCTTCAGCCCAAAAATACAAAGGAAGTCTTGACTCATACAGCATTGTCCTAGCTGCTTCAACCAGTGTCCTATTCTTCCTTTCTACCACCCCATTCTGTTGCGGTGTTCTCGATGCTGAATACTGTCGTCTGATCCCTTTAGATATGCAGAAATCCATTAACACTGAGTTCTTGAATTCTGTCCCGTTGTCGGATCAGATAATCTTCACAGTCAGACTTGCTACGTTTTCAATTACCAGTACATGCCTAATGATCTCATGTGGCACTTCATCTTTCGATGTCACAAACTTTACCCATGTGTATTTGGAAAAGTCATCGACTATCACCAGCGTGTATCTTTCCCTTGACATTGACATAACATTGACGGGTCCAAACAAATCCATGTGAAGAAGTTGTAGGGGCTCGGTAATGCTATTCACTTGTTTATCCTTATGCGAGGCTCTTTTTGATTTTCCCATCTCACATGCTTCGCAGAGTCCATCTGGAGTAAACTCCATCTGCGGCAGCCCTCTCACCAATTCTCTCCTTACGAGATTATTCATTGCTTTAAAGTTCAGGTGAGATAATCTTTTATGCCATAGCCAACTTTCATCAGCAGAAGCCTTGCTGTAGAAACACGTGACTTCAGACTGATCAGCAGAATTCATGTTGGCTATGAACAAATTTGACTTCCTTACTCCTTTGAGAGCAAGGCTTCCATCCTTTTTGCTTCGAATCGAACAATCATGCTTCCCAAAGTTGACGTCAAAACCCCTGTCGGTGAACTGACTAACGCTGAGAAGATTATGTCGCAATCCTTCCACAAAAGACACGTCCTCAATGATAACATTTCCACAAACGATCTTGCCATATCCCCTGGTGTAACCTTTGCTGTTATCTCCAAAAGTAACCACGGAGCCGGCTCTCAACACCAAATCTGTTAGCAGGGACTTATTGCCGGTCATATGCCTCGATGCTCCACTGTCCAACACCCATATGACTTTACTCTTTTCCTGTTCACTGCCCTGCAAATCCAGAACGGTTAGGTGTTCTTCGGAACCCAATGTTGTTTGGCCCCGGCATCAATAATTTTCTTTTTCTTTTCAGATACAGAAGGCTTTGCCTTGTTGCCATCAGGGGCATTCATCTTGACTTTGTCTTTTCCCTTGTCAACCTTGACTGGTTTGTCAGGTTTGGGAGTAGACTGGTCACTCCTAACTTTAGGAGGACTTGAAGTCTTAGCCTTTGACCCCGCATGCTTTTTCTTACTACTACTAGATGTATGTTCAACAGATGCACTAGCAGTATTCATTAAATTAAAATAAGCATGCATGATGTTTACATCACATGGCATACAATTAGGATTATTGCATTTGGCATGATTTGCATACATGTTAGGCAAAGCAGTAGTTGCAGGCATGGTATTACCACCAACATGTTTTTCTCCCTCTACATAGAACGGGCAATAGTAAGACAAATGATCAGTTTGATTACAGATATAACATGCCTTCCTAGCTCGTGTAGATGTAGATGCAGATACAGGTTCAGTTTTAACTACCTCTACAGGTGTTTTCATTTGGTCTGACCCTGCTACCCATTGTTTATATGACACCGTCTTAGCCTCCTTGGTTCCTACACCTCTCTTAGCATAAGCAATCTTACTCGCTCTCTTAGAAGTTGTAGGTCCTACTACTTGTTCTTCCAACTCTTTTTCCATTTTAATCTTATGTTCAATTTTAACAGCAACAGGATCTATTGTCCTAGGCTCAAACTGCTTAAAGATAGGTTTTCTAACATCCCCTAAAACCTCAGGCACATTTTCTTTGACTAACACTGGCTCTAACAACTCAGCAGCCCTATTTTTCTTTTTATGTGTGTAGTCAAGTCCTATGTTTACTTTTTCATTTTTACTCTTGCCTGCCAGTTTCATGTACATGTCCCTTTCTATGAAAACTTTATTAGCGGCTTCTTTAAAAGATTGACATGTTATTTTAAGCTCAGCTAATTCATTCTTAAGTTCTTCGTTAAGATCTTCCCTAATTTTAAGCTTGTGTTCTAAAACGTCTACCTGATTCATTAACTGCCTTTCTTTACTTTCTCCTGATTATAATTCCTCTACCTTGGCCTCGAGAAGTCTATTTTTAAGGGAGAGTTTAGCATTTTCCTCATTAACAGCAATTAGATTTAGTTGGAGATTGTACATATCTTTAGTCATGGCAGCTAATTCATTTTGGTACTCAGAAATAGACATTTCATTTACGGTTAGAATTGGTACCTTTGATTGTTCTGAAGATTTTGCCATTAAAGCGAAGTTGCATAGCTCCTGATCTTCATCTTCATCAGACTCGTCCCAACCCTTCCCTTCAGTCACAACATAAGCCCGGCTTCCCTTCTGTTGCTTGCTAACCAAGGCATCATATTTCTTTTTCAGATCAGCATAGGATTCCTTGGGATGAACGTATTTGGGCTTCTTGCACTCTGTTGCAAAGTGTCCCAATTCATTGCAGTTAAAGCATCTGAACTTGTTCTTGTCTACCAGGTTAGGTCTGTAGCCACTACTAGATGTGCTACCTCGACCGCTGTAATTTCCCCGGCCACTTACACTACTACCTCTGCTGCTGCTGCTGCTTCTTCGGCTGAAAGAACTACCAAATCGTCCTTTACCTTTTCTTGGCTTCCTGAAGCTGATATGAGCAAATTCTCGAGCAATACAAGCATATGACTTGTCTTCCAATTTGTCCAACTCTTCAAGGGTATAATATTCATCCTCACTTTCTTCGGATGGATCTTCAATATCTAATATCACCCTTTCAGGATTAGCAGTTTTCAATGAGACAGCTGCAAGTGCCTTTGCAGTAGACTCTTCAGCTACAAGTCCAGATTCACTTACCGCTTTGTATTCTCCACTATTGTAGGATCTTCTTTTGTCATTTTGTTCTTGCTCCAGCTCGTAGGTCTTTAAAACACCATACAGCTTTTCGAGAGAGGTATTTTTCAAGTCTCTTGACTCTCGAATGGCAGTGATCCTGTGTTCCAGATGTTTAGGCAAATTCAAAAGAAACTTGATATTTGAATCTGCTAGTGGATAGACTTTATCTCTTATACTCAGCTCGATAAGCAATTTACTGTAACGTTTGTAAACATCCGCTACACTTTCTCCTCGTTCGCATCTGAACGATTCATATTCAGAAATCAGAATGCGCTTGTGATTATCTCTAACTTTCTCGGTCCCCTCCATCACTACAGCCAGTTTATCCCACATGGCTTTAGCTGTTTTTAATCCCTTTATTTGAACATAGTACTCTGAGTTTAGGGATTCAATTATGACGTTGCGTAACGACGCATCCATACCAACCAATTCTTTATCTGCGTCTGAAAACTCCATTTCCTCTTTAGGAACAGACCGGGATGGTATTAGTATCCCTCCTTCCATTCGCTCTAGCTCAATTCTCATGGGTATGTATGGACCGTTCTCCAATATTCTCAAGTATACCTTGTTTATTGATTCAAGGTAGGCTTTCATCCTTCCTGTCCATTCGTCATAATGTTGTGCATCAAACGGAGGTATCTTAAATCTGTGTTTGGCGGCCATTTTAATAAAGTTTAAAATTAAGATAATACACTTTTCAAATTACAATAAATTGTATTTACTTGAAAAATTAATTATCTCACTTTAAATATCCAACACTTAATATCCAACGGATTTTGCACTTAAGATTCAAGCAAGTTAGTTCTAGTCACAGGAATAGTAGCAGGGTCCACCACTTTCTCAAGTCTAAACAAAAAGTTGTCCACTTCCTAGTTGACATAAGTTCGAAAAAGTCCTTTTTGTTTAGTCAATCAGTTGATTCCAGTTTTGACCACAGGAAAATCCACAAAGCTCTAAAGTACAATGTTTTGGAATTTTGTACAAATATTCCTTACACCATGACTCAGAACTTTTTAGATCTATGACTTTTTCAAGAAGAAGCAAATAAAAACTTTCGGCACAAACTTCAAGAAAAAAATGGATCTGGGATTTTCAAGAACCAACTCAAACAACACAATAGGATCTCTGTTAGATGTGTTTAACAGGAGCTCTGATACCAATTGTTAGGTCCAAAGTGTTGTAGAGGGGGGGGGGGTGAATACAACTGTTTCGAATAATGAGAGAAAATGAAAATAAATGCAGGTAATAAATGATGACACAGAATTTCAAGAATACATCTTTATATTCATTGAAGGATTTGCTACAACATTCATAAAAGCATCATAATCAGTTGAACAATAAATACAGCAATTAAAGCTTGATTCAACTGATTCTCTCTCACTTTCTTTTTACAGTAAATGCTCTCTTTAAAATATACTGTAGAAAATTACAGAGATTGCTAAAAGTCTTTTTTTATAAATAAAACAAAGTGCCGCTTTTATAATGTCGTGTAGACTTGATCTTGTCCTTTTTGTGTACGTGGCCCAATCAGGACTCGTCAACAAAAAGTACTTTCCAACCACTCTGGATCAACCGTTCACAATAAGCCACTTGTCCCTTGAACATTAAATGCTACATATCGACCCGCCTCTCGATCTCGGCCTGGACCCATCTCGATCTCGATCTTGGTTGACAATCTCGATCTCGATCTCGATCTGTGAAAATCTCGATCTCGATCTATGAGAATCTCGATCTCGATCTTTGAGAATCTCGATCTCGATCTCGATCTGCCGTGGATAGAGATTTGCCTTTGCAATGTTTTACTTCAATTATAAATCTCGACCCGCATCTCGATCTGCTGTGGATCGACATTTGCCTTAGCAAATATGCACCCATCCAATGTTGACCTTCTTTTGTGACTAATTGAGGATTAACCTTTATGAGCAAGTTTCCCTAGCTTCTTCAATTTCTTTTCCTCACTCAATTCAAATGAGATCTTCTATTACTGAAATGAACTTGCCTCCAATGTCCTGACACTTGATGCAATGGTCTGGTTCATAAGTGACTAGTCTTATAGGGGTTCTTGCTTCTGAATGTCAGTTCTCATTTGTTGATTAACCTTTACATTATCCAGATGTTGATATACATTACATGAAATCACTTTGGTCTTCTTGATACTTCTTTGACATTAATTTGATTCTCCATTAGATAAGTTAGGGCATGAGCAATACTGAAATTGAACTTCTTCTCACTTATGCATCCTTGATTAACCAAATTAGTTACTTGTAGTTACCAAGTATCATTACCATTTCTTCAGTTGATTGATTCCATGTGCTTCTTCAGTTTCTCTTATTTTTGCTGTTGTTTTATCTTTTACCTAGTTGAGTTACATAGTGATTAAGTGTTACAAGTTAGTACACCTATGCCTTTGAAAGTCCCTCAGACAATTATTGATCACATAAAGAAGAAAGAGTTAGAAGTTGATTTGCCTATCAGGAAAATAAGGTCTGACAATGGAACATAATTCAGAAATACGACACATAATTACTTCTGTACTGAGAAAGGAATTTCAAGACAATATTCAGTGCCCAGAACTCCACAACAAAATGGAGTAGTAGAAAGGAAGAACAAAACTTTAGTTGAAGCAGCAAGAACTATGCTGAATGAAGCTAAGAACAATGCTGAATGAAGCAGTCAACACAGCTTGCTATACTCATAATTGTACCCTGATTAATAAAGATCATGACAAGATTTCATATGAGTTGATGGAAAATAAGAAACCAACACTGAAGTACTTTCATGTGTTTGGAGCAAAGTGCTTTATACTGAGATATGATGAGCATCTTGGAAAGTTTGAATCCAAAGCTCATAACGGCATATTTCTTGGCTACTCTTTGGAATCCAAAGCATACAGGGTTTATGTAATTGAACACAAGAAGGTCATTGAAAGCATGAATGTAACTTTCGATGATCTCAAACTCTCAAGTCTACAAAGAACAGATGAAACTGAAACTCTGCAGTTTGAAAATTTGAACTTAGATGAAGGTGAAGAAGAACCTGAAGCTGCAATAAAAAATTAAGCACCAATTGAGAATATCAACAATGATGATTCTGATCCTAGTAGTGGAAATAGTGGAAGATTCATAGAAACTACTAGTAGCGGCAGATAATCTCATTCTCAACCCAGTAGCAGCTCAGAGGGATCAACTGAAGGATTTACTAATAGAACTCAGCATAATAATGACAATCATGCTGAATCATCTAGAGTAAATCTGCCTAGACATAGGGGGAGATCACCCCTTTGAGTTAATTCTAGGAGATCAAGATGCTGGAGTTCAAACTAGACATGCTTCGTAGAATGAATATTTATTATCCGGTTTGCTCTCTGAGATAGAGCCAAAGAAAGTTGAAGAAGCACTGGAAGATCCGGATTGGGTTATTGCAATGCAAAAAGAACTCAATAAATTTGAAAGATAGAAATCTGGAAGCTAGTGCCTAGGCCAAAGAACATTCCATAATTTGCACAAAATGGGTATTCAAAAATAAACTGGATGAAGATGGTATTGTTATGAGGAACAAAGATAGACTGGTTGCTAAAGGTTATTCCCAAGAAGAAGAAATATATTATGATGAAACATATGCACCAGTAGCTTGACTTGAAGCTATCATGATGTTTCTAGCATTTACAGCACATTCCAATTTCAAAGTATATCAAATGGATGTGAAGATTGCATTCTTGAATGGAGAGCTAGAGGAAGAAGTGCATGTGGACAACCCCCAGGGTTTGAAGATCCAAAATTTGTTGATTTTGCATACTTTCTCTTCAAAGCACTCTATGGCCTAAAGCAAGCACTTCGGACATAGAATAACACTCTATCAGTATTCTTACTTGAAAATAGTTTCACTAGAGGTGTCATAGATAAGAATCTGTTTCATAAAATGCATAAAAATGACATAATATTAGTACAAATATATGTGGATGACATTATATTTGGTTCTACTAACGATCAATTGTGTAGTAGATTTGCTAAGTTAATGCAGAGTAAGTATGAAATGACCATGATGAGTGAGCTGAACTACTTCCTTGGACTCCAAGTAAGCCAAAGGAAAGATGAAATCTTCATTTGCCAGACCAAGTACATCAGACATCTTTTGAAAAAGTATGGTCTTGAAGATGCATCTCTAGCTAAAACCCCAGTGGCACCTGCCACTAAGCTTGATAAAGATGAACCTGGTAAGAGGGTAGATATCACAAGCTACATCATTATGATCGGCTCAGTACTTTACTTAACTTCAAGTACAACTGTAAAGCATAATGTAACATACAATGTAATCGAGGATCTGTAACTCAACTAAAAGTAAAGGATTGATAAATATTATTATTGTAATCATAGGAATCTACAATGAAGATCAGACAACTACATGTATCAAGATATTTGATGGAATATTAAAGATAACTGAAAGAAGTTCATTACTATGATCAAGCCTCAGTGAATAATAAGTTATTCAGTGTTTCAGAAAGTATTGAAGATCAAGTAGTCAGTGCCAGAAGATTTTAGTGAAGATCAGAAGCAATAAAGGAATACAACAATCTTGTCAATTAATTTGAATTGAGAGTATGAAGATCAATTCAGTGTTAGTCACTTGTGAACCAGACCAATGCACTAACTGTCAGTATAAAAGAAATTGATTAACATATTCTATACAGAAGAAGAATTGATAGGAAGTAAGTATGCAAGCCAAAAGAAGCCAAGTCAATTTATACATGATTGAAATATTCGTCATATGTATAAAAGAATCCAAGTCAGGTATACATTGAGGCCCAATTCAACACATAAACATATGGGTGTTAAAAGTGGCTAAGTCATTCACACGTGGCTTGATAATTCAACACATTCAGTTCTTAAAGAAAGAAGAAATTCGACACATCCCTTCCGTGTATGATTGAAATTATTTCAGTTCTTAAAGAGTGAAGAAATTCGACACATCCCTTCCGTGTATGATTGAAATTATTCTAAGGCAATATAGTGGTTTTTAGTTGACACATAGACAATAAGGGGAAAAAAATTCGACACATGATGTTCTATGTGATAAAAAAGATTCTAAGTCCTACAAGAGTGCAAACAATTCGGCACATACCTCTACAAGGTAAAGAGAATTCGACACTTGAGTTCAAGGGCATCAAAATGACTAAGGCAAGCATACATGGAGCTAGATTCGACACTTACACTTTTCTCAAGATTGGATTATTTTCTAAGTATTCCATTCAAGGCAACACACTTCGACACATAGAGAATTATCCAAGGGTCAATTCAAGTCAACACAGGAGAAGAAAATATCGACACATAGAAATGTATTTCATTTTATTGTAAAGTTAACATATAACAAAATGTATTTCATTTTGAATGTAATCAATACACAACACACACAAATTGATACAACTGAGAGAGAGACTGAGAGTATACCCACTACTATTAAAGCTCGTATTTATTTCTTGTTGTGAGATTCATTGTAGCTCATACATCTGTGTGAGAATGTAGTGTTGGTGTAGGTGCCCTAGAGGGAATACATTGTTTCTTTTAATAGACCTTTATGTCATTTGATTATTCAATAAACATATTTATTATGACTTTAATTACTGCGATATATTTGTTAGCATAATAAATGTCCTTAGAATCATGATACACATTGTATAGTTTAAGTACATGACTTGAACTTGAGATTATATAATATATCATATTCTTAAAGGTCCCTAGTCGAGTATTATTATTATAGGACAATAATAATACATAAATAGACTAGTATGTTGTTTGACAGACAACCACATCTCATTGGTTATAAGTATGGGGATACAAAAGTCAATACATAGGTACATGTAGGAGTACATGGTACTGGACAGACCCACAGTGAGATTCTTCATGTTTAATAAAGTCATAAGAAAGACTCACAGTGATAATGGTGTAATGATCCTTTGACTTGAGATTATTATATTTCTATACGAGGATTAATATACTTTGACTACATTAAAAGTTATCTTTGACCGGGTGATGATAACAGTGGACATCGGGTATATCATGAGTCGTATGAGAAATATAAACGATAGATAAAGGATTTAACCTTCCTATAATTAGGAGAGATATTATTGGCCTCTTGATTGAGTGAGACTATAAAATGCATGGTCGTGCTCAAATAATGATTTATTTTTCATAGTCTACTCATGGATCAAGTAAACCCGGATTAAATGTTGAAGAGGATGAATAAATACATGCCTCGAGTTTAATCTATAATATATATGGTTAAAGGGATTATATTACACGGAAACATTAATCACGAAAGGTTTTATCGAATCACGATTTGATTATTGTTTAATTGGGTAGCAATGGTGTATTACTAGATACCGCTCATTGTTTATAATTTTATTGGAGAATAAAATTATTGCCAATTAAATAATAGCCTGTAGGGTCACACGCATGGAGCACTGAGAGGAATAGTTAATTTAAATTATAGATATAAATTAATTGATGATTATTTAAATTTTATTATATTAATTAAGTGATACTTAATTAATTGAGATAATATAAATTCAAATTAGAGGAGTATTTCTGCCAATAATAATTAAGTATGACTTAGTTATTAATTAAATAATAAAAATTCATTTTATTATTTAATCCTATACCGACATGAGTTAGGTTTTGCTGTTATGGGCCTATTAATCAGCCATTATAAATAGATAATGGAGGGTTAAGAGGCCATTACATTTTTTATAAATAAAACCCTAGAAGGGGCAGCAAAAGGAGGTGGAAACAAACAACTCGAATTATCAAGAGGGAGGCTAGTACGTCCATTCCGCAGTCAAGATCGTGAGACGTTCTTGAAGGTGCTCGTGTGGATACCATAGAGGTGTTTTTCGAGAGGAAGACACAAGTTGTGAAAGATAGGATCTCTGTTGAGTTCGTGAAAGTCAAGCTCTTAATAGGTATAATTCTGTTTCACCATAATCTGTCCAATCTTATACATGGATCCTGAGTTTGGGTTCCGAATTTTTTTTTGTTATATTTAGGTTTATCTGCTACGTTTTATGCCTCGGAACCGAACAATGGTATCAGAGCTACGTGTATAAGGGATTGATTTGGTTACGTGTTTAACAGTTTTTCAATATATTCCAGTATGTATATAATCTGCCATGCATGTATTTTGATACTGCCTATGTATGAGATTTAATATGCATGTTGTCATGTTGATATATGATTAAAACTATCATGTAATGTGTATCTGGTTATTCATATGATGAGTATATATATATGACGATACTAGCATGTTAATATTCTACCATATTGCGATTTGTATATTATGCATGTGGGTCAGTTTGTATAGTGATATAAGCTGGTGGACAGATTGTGTTGGACATGATTTGTTAACTGGGATATGATCAGTATGTATATGATACATGCTTCTGAAACTGTATAAGATGCAGTGGGGAAAAGACTAACAGATATGATCTGTAGTTCAGAAATTGATGATTTCTGAATAGGACTGGTCTTCGACCCCAGCTGGGGGCTGCCGCCCCCAGACCCCGCCCAGGGCTACCGCCCCGGACCCCCGCAATATTTTTCATGTTCTTTTTATGTAATTGAGCATGATGCATGGTTATGGCCTTCAGACCCTAGTTGTAATGGTTTATTCTTGTGGTTTTTAATAAATACGCCTTGTATGTCGTTTTCTATTTGTAATTGTTTATCTCGAATGTAACTCGAGTTCTTTTGTAAGTTCATTAGTATAGTTATTAATGTAACATCCAAGAAGGACAAGGGGAACAAGGAGGCAATCCATGGAGGCTAAGGAGTCAATGGAAGCAATAGAGAAGACATATGTAATAGTTACTTATTACCCCATAGATTGACCTTGGTCTTTTCATTAGCTTGAAAAGATCACATAGGATTGGGCCATAACCATTGCACGTTTACTTTCACGATCTTTACATATGTTGTATGGAATGTATGTGTAGAGTAGAGGATGCATGCTTTAATTAGATTAATGATGTATGCATGTATTAGATACGTCACCCATGCCATGCTTGTCATGCTAAACAAGATAAAATATGTAACGATTTAAGATTTTAAAATTAACAAACGATCATGAGATTCTTGTGTTTATGAAATATGGATTTTAAAACACGGAATTAAATATGGATTTTTGATATCTATAACTGGGATTTTATTACCATTGGGTTTTAAGTGTGACCATTGGTATCCTCCATCTACCTGGGAAATGAACAATTTAAGATGTCAATTTGAAATATTTGGTTCAAGAAAAAATTAAGGATCTCTTCATGATGTGATCATGATCGTTATAAATTTTCTAAACCCCTTAACAAAATATTAAGTTTTACTCGGATGCTTTCCAATGAATGAACACTCATCGAATCCTAGATCTATTAGGGGAAGGACTGTCAGTGGCAGGGGACTCCTATCTATCATGGTGAGATGCGACGAATATAAATGGTTATATTCGGCCGTTGTATCATTGGGTCTAACTTAACTGAGTCGTCATAATAAGGTGAAAATAAACGGTTATATTCAACCATTATGAACTTAGAAGCATAGAGTTTGGTTAAAAGTCTATTAGATAGATAAGATCAATCGTTGTTCACCAAACTATCCAAGAATTATATATGATATAATTGACAACTGTTGTCTATCTAAATAATCATTTTTTAAGGACTTCCAGTGGTTGACTTAGGACATGACGAAATATGGATCTTGGCTCACTAGAAAGAATTATGGGATATACTTTCCAAATAAATAGTAAGGGCTATTAATTTGATAAAAATAATGGGAGATATATTATGAATATATCATAATCATTTGAACATAATAAATAACTCAGACAATCTAATGTTTATTTTGTGTTGTTATCATTGTAGATACTAAGTAATGGCAAACAACACAAACACACTATCCGTACGATCAGTTCTTGAGAAGGATAAGCTGACAGGAGGAAACAACTTCCTAGACTGGCAGAGGAATTTGAGGATTGTCCTCAGACAGGAGCGCAAGCTTCATGTCATTGATATTCCTTCGGCAGGTCCCCTTCCTGAGGGCGCTACTGTTGAGGAACGAGCGGCCCACACAAAGGATGAGAATGATGCAAATGATGTTGCATGTCTTATGTTGGCAAGTATGAGTGTTGAGCTTCAAAGACAGCATGTGCGTATGGATGCATATACTATCAATGAGCACTTGCAAAGCATGTTTGCAAGCCAAACTCGTCAGGAAAGGTTCAACACGAGTAAGTCACTCTTTAATTGCAAATAAGGGGCAAGTGAACCAATTGGCCCACATGTTCTGAAGATGATTGGTTACATTGAGTACCTTGAAACTTTGGGTTTCCCGATTATTCAGGAAATTGGTATTGACCTAATCATGAATTCTTTGAATAACAAATTCACCCAGTTTGTTATAAACTACAATATGAATGAATTTGACAAAACACCTACTGAATTGTTGGCTATGTTGAGGACATATGAGACCAACATGAAGACGGCTGAACCTGCTCCCATACTGATGGTGTGCAATAAAGGTAAGGCCAAAGGGAAATGCAAGTGGAAGGGTAAGAAGAAGACAGGATCTGATTCTACACCCAAGCAAAAGTCAGGTCCTAAACAGGCTTTAAAGCCTAAAGGTGGGGTCGCTAAGGGTGAATGTCACTACTGTAAGAAAACTGGTCACTGGAAGAGAAACTGTTCAGTTTACTTGGGGGATCTGAAGAAGAAGAGGGCTGAGCAAGCTTCTACTTCAGGTATATATGTTATAGAAGTCAATCTGTCTATTTCTACATCTTGGGTATTGGATACTGGATGTGCTACTCACATTTGTATAAATGTGCAGGAAATGCAGAGAAGTAGGCCATTGGCTAAAGGAGAAGTGGACCTACGAGTTGGTAACGGAGCAAGTGTTGCTGCTTTAGCTGTAGGAACCTATTATTTATCTTTGCCCTCAGGGCTAGTTTTAGAACTGGAGAATTGTCTTTACGTGTCTACGATTCAAAGAAACATTATTTCTGTTTCTTGTTTGGACAAGAAAGGTTTTTCGTTTAGAATAACGAACAACAGTTGCTCTTTTGCTTTGAATGATTTAACCTATGGTATTGCGCGTTTGTTTAATGGTTTATATGTTCTTGACTTAGATAATCTTGTCTATAATATAGAAAACAAACGACTTAAAGTTAATGACTCAAATCAAACATACCTCTGGCATTGTCGTCTAGGCCATATAAATGAGAAACGCATATCCAAATTACATAAGGATGGATACTTGGATAATTTTGATTTTGAATCATACCAAGAATGCGAATCTTGTTTGCTTGGTAAAATGACTAAAGCCCCTTTCACTGGTAAGGGTCAAAGGGCCACTGAACATCTGGAGCTAATACATAGTGATGTATGTGGCCCAATGCGTGTGATGGCTAGAGGAGGCTACTACTACTTCATAACATTTACTGATGATTTTAGTAGATATGGATATGTATATCTTATGAAGAATAAATCTGATTCTTTTGAAAAGTTCAAAAAATACAAGGCTGAAGTAGAGAAGCAAATTGGCGGAGGTGCAAGTATTAAAATCTTACGATCTGATCGTGGAGGAGAATACTTGAGCACAAAATTTAAAGATTATTTAAAGGAGTGTGGTATTGTATCACAACTCACTCCGCCAGGTACACCTCAATGGAATGGAGTTTCAGAGAGGAGAAATCGCACCTTGTTGGACATGGTGCGATCGATGATGAGTCATGCAGATCTTCCAATTAGTTTTTGGGGTTACGCTCTAGAAACAGCGGCTTTCACACTTAACCGTGTTCCTACTAAGAAGGTTCAAAAGACTCCATATGAGATATGGGAGAAGAAACGGTCAGGCATGAGCTTTATGAAAGGTTGGGGATGCAAGGCGTTTGTGAAACGTCAAGTATCTGACAAGCTTGGACCTAAATCTGAAGAGTGCAATTTTGTGGGATACCCTAATGAAACAAAGGCGTATTATTTTTATATTCCTTCTGAGCAGAAAGTGTTTATTGCACGAGATGCTGTCTTCATGGAAAGAGATTTTGTTTCCAAAATAAACAGTGGGAGAACTATAGATCTCGATGAAGATCGAGAACCACAAAATAGCATTGAACCTGAAGTGGAACAAGAGCAGGATAATGATAATGCTCAACAAACACAGGTTATTCGTAGAACTGGTAGAATTCACCATGAGCCAGAGAGATATGGATTTCTCTTGACTCAATGTGGTGATTTGATGCTCATAGATGAAGATGAGCCTCTCGCATACCAAGATGTTATGAACAGTCCAGACTCTAAGAGATGGCTAGAAGCCATGAAAACCAAGTATGGACTTTGGTTGATCTACCTGAAGGAGTAAAACTCATAAGGTGCAAATGAGTTTTCAAGAAGAAAACTGACATGGATGGAAATGTTCAGACCTATAAAGCAAGGCTGGTTGCAAAAGGTTTCAAACAAATTCATGGTATTGACTATGATGAAACTTTCTCACCAGTGGCTATGATCAAGTCCATAAGGATTTTGCTTGCCATTGTAGCATTCCATGATTATGAAATCTAGCAAATGGATGTCAAAACAGGCTTCCTTAATGGAAGCCTTGAAGAGGATGTGTACATGACACAACCTGAAGGTTTTATCGATCCAAGGAATGTTAGCAAGGTATGTAAATTAGGTCGATCCATTTATGGATTGAAGCAAGCCTCTAGGAGATGGAATATCCATTTTGATGAAAAAGTCAAAGAGTATGGCTTTGTTCAAAACGAAGATGAACCTTGTGTTTACAAGAAGGTTAGTGGGAGCTATGTGGCATTCATAGTATTATATGTTGATGACATACTACTAATGGGGAATGACATACCTTCTCTTAAGGCTGTTAAGACTTGGTTAGGGAGCAACTTCTCTATGAAAGACTTAGGAGATGTATCCTATATTCTAGGAATGAGGATCTATAGGGATAGATCTAGAAGGATGATCGGTCTAAGTCAGAGTACATACATTGATAAGGTTTTGCATCGTTTTGGTATGCAAAATGTAAAAAGGGGATATGTCCCCGTGTCTCAAGGGATAACGATCTCTAAAGATCAATGTCCGAAATCATTAGATGAGAAGGACTAGATGAGTAAGGTTCCATATGCCTCAACAATTGGATCTATCATGTATGCAATGGTATGTACTCGCCCAGATGTTTCGTATGCTTTAAGCATGATGAGCAGATACCAATCTAATCCAGGTGAAGGTCATTGGACGGCAGTCAAGAATATTCTTAAGTGCTTGAAAAGGACTAAAGATTCATTCTTGGTGTATGGAGGAGAGGAGAAACTGGTTATAAAAGGTTACACCGATGCAAGTTTCCAAACAGACAGGGATGATACTGTATCACAGTCTGGTTTTGTGTTTTGTCTAAACGGAGGTGTTGTAAGTTGGAAGAGTTCAAAGCAAGAAACAGTAGTTGATTCTACAATGGAGGCTGAGTACATTGCAGCTTGTGAAGCAGCTAAGGAAGCTGTTTGGACTCGAAAATTCATTATTGATTTGGGAGTGGTTCCATTGATCGCAGATCCCATTGATCTATACTGCGATAATAATGGAGCCAATGCACAGGCTAAAGAACCTAGATCTCACTCCCGATCCAAACATATACTCAGGAGATTTCACCTTATTCGAGAGATTAATGAAAAGGGTGACATACACATATGTAAAATACACACAAATGATAACATTGCAGACCCACTGACCAAAGGCTTGTCGCAGAAGAAGCATGACGGTCACACTAGTTCCATGGGTATTAGATACATGGGTGATTGGCTCTAGTGCAAGTGGGAGATTGTTGGTGTAGGTGCCCTAGAGGCAATACATTGTTTCTTTTAATAGACCTTTATGTCATTTGATTATTCAATAAATGTATTATTTATGACTTTAATTACTGCGATATATTTGTTAGCATAATAAATGTCCTTAGAATCATGATACACATTGTATAGTTTAAGTACATGACTTGAACTTGAAATTATATAATATATCATATTCTTAAAGGTCCCTAGTCGAGTATTACTATTATAGGACAGTAATAATACATAAATAGACTAGTATGTTGTTTGACAGATAACCACATCTCATTGGTTATAAGTATGGGGATACTAAAGTTAATACATAGGTACATGTAGGAGTACATGGTACTGGACAGACCAACAGTGAGATTCTTCATGTTTAATAAAGTCATAAGAAAGACTCACAGTGATAATGGTGTAATGATCCTTTGACTTGAGATTATTATATTTCTATACGAGGATTAATATACTTTGACTACATTAAAAGTTATCTTTGACCGGGTGATGATAACAGTGGACATCGGGTATATCATGAGTCGTATGAGAAATATAAACGATAGATAAAGGATTTAACCTTCCTATAATTAGGAGAGATATTATTGGCCTCTTGATTGAGTGAGACTATAAAATGCATGGTCGTGCTCAAATAATGATTTATTTTTCATAGTCTACTCATGGATCAAGTAAACCCGGATTAAATGTTGAAGAGGTTGAATAAATACATGCCTCGAGTTTAATCTATAATATATATGGTTAAAGGGATTATATTACACGGAAATATTAATCACGAAAGGTTTTATCGAATCATGATTTAATTATTGTTTAATTGGGTAGCAATGATGTATTACTAGATACCGCTCATTGTTTATAATTTTATTGGAGAATAAAATTATTGCCAATTAAATAATAGCCTATAGGGTCACACACATGGAGCACTTAGAGGAATAGTTAATTTAAATTATAGATTTAAATTAATTGATGATTATTTGAATTTTATTATATTAATTAAGTGATACTTAATTAATTGAGATAATATAAATTCAAATTAGAGGAGTATTTCTGCCCATAATAATTAAGTATGACTTAGTTATTAATTAAATAATAGAAATTCGTTTTATTATTTAATCCTATACCTACATGGGTTAGGTTTTGCTGTTATGGACCTATTAATCAGCCATTATAAATAGATAATGGAGGGTAAGAAGCCATTACGTTTTTTATAAATAAAACCCTAGAAGGGGCGGCAAAAGGAGGTGGAAACAAACAACTCGAATTATCAAGAGGGAGGTTAGTACGTCCATTCCGCAGTCAAGATCGTGAGACGTTCTTGAAGGTGCTCGTGTGGATATCATAGAGGTGTTTTTCGAGAGGAAGACACAAGTCGTGAAAGCTATGATCTCTATTGAGTTCGTGAAAGTCAAGCTCTTAATAGGTATAATTCTGTTTCACCATAATCTGTCCAAACTTATACATGGATCCTGAGTTTGGGTTCCGAATTTTTTTTTGTTATATTTACGTTTATCCGCTGTGTTTTATGCCTCGGAACCCAACATGTAGTACCTTGGGTTTATATAATACAATTATATCCCCGAATATTGTTCTTGTTATTGAGAATCATAACTGCTATATTTATTGCTCACCAAGAACATATCTATAAACACGAACCAAATCAAAAAACTACCTATATCGTATTTAACCCCCCCTTTACGATAGTTTGGACGTAACATTCTCAACTTTATTTTGTGTTTTAGAGGAGCTACCTTCAATCACAAATTTATCAGGTCTGTTAAGCTTGGTTTTTAAAATAGATTATTTAGTAGTTGGTGATTTTTTAATCGATGGATAATTATCTGTTGAGATAACATTATCAATCGATGAATAATCCTTATCAGTTGATTCAGGATTAGCAATCGACTGCTCCTTGTCCAATGATTGATTTTCATGAACAGCTAATCTCTTAAGATTTTTAGACATCATGGTGAAAGAGGTTGTTCCACGAATGTCAATCAACTTTTTGCCAGCTTTACTGGACCTGTTCCACTTGTCAATGGTTCTTAATTCTTCTTCTAACTGATCCTTCAAAGTTTTTATCTTCTATTTACACAACTAGTTCTTCTCTAGCATCTATGTTCTCTACCTTGAGTCTGTCTAGTTGCACTAGCTCAGTCTCTAAGTGCGTGTTCCTTTCAATTAGAGAATCTATGGTGTTTTTGAGTCTAGTATTTTCTTTGTTCAATGACTTAAAAGTGCCATGCAAATTATATAACTCATTAATCATTTCAGTAATAGTAGTATTGCATTAATCTTTAGATAACTCAGATAGATTGGTAGAAATTACCTGATTGCTAGATGAACTAGCGTTTTGCTCATCATGATTGGCCATAAGTGCAAGATTGATGAATTCTTCTTCCTTAGAATCATCGTCAGCAGCCCAGTCCTTTTCTTCTATTATAAAAGCCTTTTCTTTCTATTTTAGCAAATCAAAGTACTCTTTCTTGTAGTCAATATCATCACTAAACTTTGATTTCTTTTCCATCTTTGGCTTTATGCATTCATTTGAAAAGTGACCAGCCAATCCACAGTTGAAACATTTGAACTGAGTTCTGTCAACAAGATTCTTATTTTGTTGACTCTCCTTCCTGAATTGGGATCCAAGCCTTTGCGTTGGATTTCTTTTAAATTTGACCTTTGAGAACTTTCTTGATAGAAAAACTAGATGCTCATTTATTTTATCAATATCATCCTTGGTGTATGACTCATCATCCTGAACTAATTATTTTCTTTTTTTAGTTGAAGATTCATTTTACCTGTACCCACTTACATATTTTCCATTACTTTCCTTCCTCCCTTCATCAATAGCTACATCTTTACAGGGCTCTGTAACTTGCTTCTCCTTTACCATCAAGGCAATAGAATTGTCCTTTTTCTGACTTTTCTCGATCTCTTCATCTTGCTGTAATTCCAACTCATATGCCTTTAGAATTACATACAACTTATCAAGAGTGTATTCTTTGAAGTCAAGAGACTATCTAATGGCAACAATCATTGGTTTCCATTCCTCGGGTGAGGATCTCAAAAACTTGAGATTGGTATCCTCAATAACATATACTCTCCTATATAGTTTCAGCTTATTCAGAAGCTTTGGAAACCTACTATATGTATCATTTATTGCTTCACCACTCTTGAAGTGAAAGGCTTCATATTTTTGAATCAGGAGCTGCATCTTGTTCTTTATTACTTGTTCAGTGCCTTCACATAGATTTTGAAGAGTATCCCATAGTTCTTTGGTGGTTGTACACTTTATAACATTCTCAAACATATCCTTGTCAAGTCTATTAAACAGAATGTTTAAAGCCTTCTTATCCTTGTGCACTTCTTTCTCATCCTCATCTGTGTATTCAGTCACAGGCTTTGGAATAAGTTTGTCTGGTTCTTGAGTACCATCTACATTGACACTTGTAAATATTTTCATATGTACATGTGTACCCTTCTCTATACAATGAATATATGAAGGATCAATGGATAATAGATGCAAGTGCATTTTGACCTTCCAGGAAAAGTACTCATTTTTTTTAAGAATTATAATTTTCACCCCTGTTTCTTTCTGACCCATACTTGATGTAATTAGATCTTAACTTTTTGTGTGTTGAAAGCTAGACTCTGATATCAATTGTTATTTCCCTTAAGTACAAGTTTGTAGAAGGGGACTTGAATATAAACTGAAGAATTATTTCAAATTCTTACAGATTTAAGTTTTTACTTTAAAACTCGTTGAGTGTTTGGAATGATATAAGTAGAAAATAGAACTAGACAAATAAAATAAAAAAATGAAAATAAATCTTTTAAAATTACCAGTGGATTGGTTTTTCCACTAATGAATATTTTTGCTTTCAATAAATCTTGGTCTTAAACCAAGCTGCTTACAACATGTAAATCAAACATAGAATATCACTACAAATGTTTTCTATCTTTCTATTGTGCTATTCTTTATTCTTGTTGTTCAATTACTATTTCTACACATTGCTACAATGAACTGCTAAACTATATATAGCATAACATTTTCTATTTCTATTTTTATCAACTATTTTGGGAAACTTTGATCAACTGATAATTGTTGTGAAGCTTATCAGTTAAACCTTCTTTGCTTATCCATCGATAGATAGGTTATCCGTTGATCAATTGATGTATCAACGGATATTTAAGTATCAATCAATGCCTTATCCTTTGATTGCCTTGATGCTTTTATCCGTTAATGGAGATCTATTGATCTGATTTTTATTGACTTTTATCTATCGATCGACATCCATATCCTTTGACACCTTTATCTATTGATCACTTCACTTGAGATAATTCTGACTTATAATATTTACACTTTGTCAGCCATTATTCACATCCTTTGATGAGCTATCAATTGAAGCCAATAAATATCTGTTGATTAGGTGATCACATCCATTGACATATTACCATCAACTAATAATACAAAGAATTCTGAATCACTGTTACAATCCATTTTATTAGTTGATTAACAATTTCAACTGATAATTGGTTCCCTAGTCAATGGATATTTATAGATCACATATCCATTGACCAGTTACAAAATTAAGATTACATTTACAATTCTAAGTAAATTTTTATCATCATACTAAATGATTCCTAACATAACTGTCAAACAAAAGAAGAGAAATTTTGCTCCTAAAAGGCAAGAAGCCATTAAGCAAGAGGTGGAGAAGCTATTGGAAGCTGGATTCATTGAGGAAATCCAATTTCCTGAGTGGCTAGCAAACCCTGTAATAGTCAAGACGGCCAATGGAAAGTGGAAAATATGTGTGGACTTCACAGACCTGAATGATGCTTGTCCAAAGGACTATTTCCCCTTGCCAGGGATAGACACGCTGATTGATGCCATAACTGGGCATAAGATGCTTAGCTTCAAGGATGGCTTCACTGGCTATAACCAAATCAAGATGCACCCCCATGACATCCCTAAGGTATCATTCATCACTGATTTTGGTATTTTATATTATCTAGTTATGACTTTTGGACTACGAATGCAGGAGAAATGTACCAAAGGCTTGTGAATAAAATTTTAAGCACCTCATCGGTAAGTCCATGAAGGTCTATGTTGATTACATGCTTGTCAAAATTTTGGACAAGACTGATCACCTTGAGTATCTAAGGGAGGCATTTGATGTTCTGATAACCCATAGAATGATGTTGAAACCAGCCAAGTGTGCCTTTGGAGTCGGCTCCAGGAAGTTTTTAGGCCTGATGGTCTCAAGGAGAGGCATTAAGGCCAATCCTGATCAGATTCAAGCTATCTTGGACACGGAGCCCCCTAAAAATATTAAGAATATCCAGAAGCTCACCGGAAGGGTAGCGGCCCTAGGACATTTCATATCGAAGTTTGGAGAGAAGTGTTTACCATTCTTCAATGCCCTAAAAAAGGTTAAAGATTTTGTGTTGAATGAAGAGAGCCAAGTGGCATTGATGAATTGGAGAAGTATATGGATGAGCTACTGTTGGGTCCCTGAAGTATCGTAGAAGGGGGGTTGAATGCGATACTCACAACAATTTAAAATTCTTTTCAGAATTTGTGGAATTAAATTATTGTTTTTGCTGAGGGTTCGAGTCCTTGTAGTGTTTCAGAGGTTGACTTACTAGCTTTCTATTTTCATGAATAAACAATTAAGATCTAGAAAATTAGCAAGTAAGAAAACAAGATTCAAGTTAAATACGTATATTAAACTTGAAAGGTTGTTACAATATCCTGTAGAATATTTCCTAATTCTTAGAACAAATTTGACATGAATTGTTATACTTAAGGAATTAAATTCAAACCAGCACAAAAAGTCTGTGAATATGACAATCAGACAAATTATTGAATTTGAATGGTTTTTTCAACTATAGCAAATGAAGCACTAGCCTAATATTTATAGAGGAATTCTAAGCCTTGTATGACTTTTCAATTCAGGATATTTTTTCGACTTTTTTAGCCTATATGACTTTTGATTAACACTTGTATGACTTTTAAAAAGGCTCAGTATGACTTTTGAATTTCATTCGGTACAACCTTTTTTAAAGTCATTTTCGGTATGACATTTCAATCAAAAGCTAGGTATGACTTTTAGCCTTGTATGTCATTTTTCTTCAAAATCTCGGTATGACCTTTTACTTCAAGAACTCGGTTTGACTTTTTCCGATGTTTTGTTTGGTATACTTTTGGTGAATCTTTGTTCGGTATGACTTTTCCAACATAATTCGATATGACTTTTTTTAACAAAATTCGATATGACTTTTTCTGCATGACTTTTTAACTTAAATTCGGTATGACTTTTTAATAAAGTCTTAAAGACTTACCAAAAGTCATACCAAGTCATATCTTTTTATAATAAATTAATTCTACTTAATTTAATTAAATAATTTATAAATTAAATTAAATTTACCTTGAATTAATTTAATTAAATAAATTAAATAATTAATTAACTTTTGATAGTAGAATTAAAATATTATCTTGACTTGTCTGATAGCTCCAAAATCTTTTCAACTTTTGCTCTGTCTGCTGTCATAAAACCATTTGTACTTTTTGATTACGAATTTTCACTGACATTGTTAAAGCCCTGTGCATTGGTCTGGTTCACGGATGACTAACTACAATGTTGATTCTCATTTCTATTATAGTGGTCTTTATATCTTGTCTTGTCCTGTCCTGCCTTCTTTTTGTTTTTCCTCTACAATTTTCTTCTTCTGGAATCTTTCTGTAATAGGCACTTAAAACATTCTGTATCTTCTGAACTCCTTGAGATATTACTCTTTTATTTTACACTGATGCTTGAACATATAAATGAACTTCTTCCAGTGTTGAGTACCAGTCTTGTTAGAATTCTTCTGATTCTTCGGGTCTAGTTGACATTCTTCATCTTGCGCCCTCTTTCAATATTTATTATTTACTTCACTTTATTATCTAAGTTGAGTTGTGACCCAATTATTAGAAATAAGCCTAGTCATATTCCTTTCAATCTCCCCATATTTGTTGTTAAACATTTAACACATAAATTCATAGTGGATAACTCAACTAACAAATAAGAAAATAATAAAAAATTAAACTATGTAAAATAATAAAGTGTTTTCTGGATCATATAATATATTTCCAGATTTCATAAGTAAACTAGAAATGAAAGATGAAAGACAAATCTTCAAATTAAATCATCTTCACTTCTCAGAATCATCACTACTCGCCCTTAGGATGACAGGGATGAAGTCTTGTTCTCTTCTTACCACTACTCTTCTGTTTTTCCAACTTCTGTCTTCACTTCTCACCTAAGGTGAATTCATTCTTCCCTTTTGTGAATTACTCAACAGTTTTCTTGTTCAACCATTTTAACAAAGGTAGCAACAGACATGACATAAATTCAGAATTAAACCATCGCAGATATAAAAAATGCTAACTATGACATGTTATGCATTTTAGAAAATCCGATTTATCGTATATACGAGAATTTTCTAAAATTAAATGGAATATAAGAATTAATAAATAATCACTAGTTCTATACAATCCAATTATGTTCTAATATACCCCCTTTTCTTGTTCAACAATTCTCCCCTTAATTGACTAATCCTCTACAGAAGAAATTTCTTCCCCCTTAGTTGAGTAAAATTAGAACTACGTAATAGGGAATTGGGAATGAGATTTGGTAATTGTGCTACTGTGTGATTTTCCTTTGTGTTTCTGACAAGTGTCTCGCTCATATACTCTCTAAGTGTTTCACTCATAGAATATAAATATTTTCACTCTTTCTCACTTTTGTTTCACTCTTTTCTCACAACACTGTTTCTCTTAGTACTGATGACACAATCATTTGTACTTGTAAGAAAGATCACCATAGCCCCTTCAAGAGAGGTCACTGGTGATGCAATGGGGTTTCGTAAATCCCCGTCCTCAATTGAATCTATTAAAATTTTTGACTTTAAAAACAGAATTGCTTTAGGAACAGATTCAATGAGTTGTTGATCA
Source organism: Oenanthe sinensis (assembly GCA_028671895.1). Classification (NCBI taxonomy): domain Eukaryota; kingdom Viridiplantae; phylum Streptophyta; class Magnoliopsida; order Apiales; family Apiaceae; genus Oenanthe; species Oenanthe sinensis. The sequence continues at coordinate 16,296,537 of JAPMAC010000209.1, forward strand.
TGTAAGATGATATGTTCCGTTAATAATCCAGATATGTTCCTTCAGGGGAGGGAGACACGGCCTATAATGTAGCAAATGATCCAAGCTTCCTCCTGAAGCCTGTGAAGGCATCTTGATTCCGTCAGAATCATTAATCATCATTCATTCCTTGATATGGAAGTTTACCGTCAATTCATCCTTAGAGGGTGACAATCCTTACAGTGGATTTGAATATATACATTTATGGTTTGCAGTGTTTGAAAGTGTCCAGATGAAGTTGACTTTTTACAAATGACTTTGGTTGACAGGCCGAATTCAAGAGACTCATCAGGTTGAGATGACAAACCTAGTTACTGTTTTGCCATTTAAAAATCTATATCCTTTTGGGAGGATATAAATTAGTTAGTTGTTGCCTTGGTTTCAATTTCTCCTGGTAACTTGAGGCAAAGCTGCTGATTCACTCAAAGATACTTCCTTATCTAGTGCACTATTGTCACTTACTCACTCACCCTCTTCAGTTAAGAAAACTTTTCTTTTCAGGGGTTTAGTAGATGAAGTTATATCTGTTTGAGTGCATGTGGTTCTATGATCTGTGTTAGTGATTGTAGGTTTTCAATCCATTGATCTTGTCCTATAGCAACTAAGGGCTCAATATATCAATTGTAATATTTTGATATCAATTGATTAGAGAATATATCATGATCGAGATTACCTACTTTACCTCGAGTCGATTGCTCTTGTTCGGCAAGTATTATGACTAAAAACACTAAAAATCAATATATCCTCGGAAAATTTTGAAAATAAAAGTATGTTGAAGAGTTTGTGATTTAGAACACATATATAATTTTATTATTAGTGATTTTCAGATAAACAATATATGTTATCTAATATAGGCTAAACGTAAGCTCTAAAGACACAACTAATGTAGCATTAATTAGACCTAGTTTGGTCCAAAAGTGAGGCACATTTAATGAGGCTTAAAACCCTAATTATTAAATAAATTCGTAATTATTTAATTACCTAAATATACAACTAATTAATTATGTTTGATTACAAGGAAACTATTCCAAGGAATAGCTCCCAAGATACCTCAATCAACAAGGAAACATATTCCTACATGGAAACTGCTTCTATCACAAGAAAGATCCATAATCATTCTAGGAAGTGCCTTACCCATCAAGGTTCATAAACCTACTCTAATTCTTAGACTCTCTACATCTATATAAAGGGCCTAACCCCTCATTATTAGAACTACGTATGGCTTGATTCTCATATGCACTGAGATACGTAGGTATCTTGTGAGGGCAGAACTAAGCTACGAAACACAAGTGCAACCATTAAAGCTCGATAAGCTCCGACATACATCATAATTAATACACCCTAGATTTTAATCCATAACATTTGGCGCCTTCTGTGGGAAAAAGACATCAACCATGGTGTTAGGTCCAAATGTGTTGTAAAGGAAGGGTGAATACAATTTTTCGAATTTAAGAAGCAATAAATACCATGTAATAAATGAACATAATGATTCAAGGAATATATGTCTTATATATAACTTGAAAGGGTTGCTACAAAATTCATTACAAAGTACACCAGAAGTAAAGAGGGTAGTAAATGATACTAAGCTCTTTGAATATACTCTCTCTTTTTTTACAAGTGTTTATCTCGAAAATATTGCTCTCTTTAAAATAATACACAAGTACTTCTATTTATACTACTTGTAATCTATGTCCTGTAGTCTTCAAAGACTAAGATATACGTGGCCCAATGATATCCACATAAATCTTATCTTATCTTGAAATCTTGGAAATCTGCCAATTAGATGATGCCATGTGTCATGTTGAAACTGCCCTCTATGTAGAACATCTACTTGGCCATCTCGAATGCTAAGTAGAATTTCTACATAGGAATATTCTTCTTGGCTATCTAGAACATTTAAGTAGAACTTCTACATAAGAATGTTCTACTTGGCTATCTCGAACATCTATGTAGAACTTCTACATAGGAATGTTCTACTTGGCTATCTCGAATATTTAAGTCGAATATTCTACATAGGAATATTCTACTTGGCCCATCTCGAACATTTTGTACTTAGAAAAATTCTGGGCTTCAACTTGAAACTTCTATGCAACATCTTGAACTTGTGATTTCTTTATGTCTTCCATATTCTTCAACAAGCTCTTGAACCTGGATCTCTATTTCTGACATAAACTTGCTATCAATGTCCTGACACTTGATGCAATGGTCTGATTCATAAGTGATTAGTCCTGATAGTGTTTCTGCTTCTTGAATAGATTACCATATTCAATTAGTAATATGACTTTCCAATTATTGTTTTCCTTCTTGTTCACTTGAAATCAATTAGCCTTATTGATACTGATAGTTATGATCTTGAATCTTGTAAGTTACAAATCACTGAGGCATGAACAACTCTGTCTTGAACTTCTTTCAATGATTTCTTCTTTATTTGATCATAGTTAACATGTTGAATTATATCAATTACCTTGTCTTCATTTAGCATTGATTTCTTTGTGGCTTCATGTTCTTGATTGTCTTCCGGTTAAGTATCTTTTCTTTTAGTTGAGTTACATAAGTTATAGTGTTAAAAGTTAAGACACTCTTCCTTTCAATCTCCCCCTATTTGATAGTCTAACAATGACATTCAAATTAACAAGGGATAACTCAACTAAACAATGAGACGAGAAAACGATAAATAACATTGCTGTCTTGTTTAAATTACAATTAAAATAAACTTGGAAAATAATTCAAGACAGTAGAATGAATAAAACTTAAGCTAGACAGAAAATTCGACCTTTGAATTTAAGACCATTTGAGTGATTCCTATCACCTGGATTATTTCATATCTTTCAGTCAAACTTATATCACCTTATTGGATCCACTCTGATTCACGGTTACAGTATGGTAAGTTAGCCTATCTCGCATACCATGACCAGGTGAATTTTCCTCAAGTGAGTTAAAGCAACCAACAGATATGAAGTTTTTCCAACTTCAAGTTCACACCACTCTGACATTTAATTTTAATTCCGTCTCCTCTTCCTAGCTTCTTCATCTTGGCGCTTCTCCTCTTTCAGCTTTCTGCGCCTTTCCTTCTGCTGCTGTTCTTTCTTGTAGACTGGATCATGTAACTGCTTCCACCTTGCATTCAGCAGACTTACTGCTTCCATTTCTAGAGGATCCCTGGGCTCTGGATAAGGATTCCTGAAAAGCCTTCTGAGTTTGTCCACCTCCTGAGTAGTTCTGATCTTAGGAATGTCCTCAAAATTTTTCATTATGATCTGTGATTTCCAATGAGATTTATCAGCCTTGAATTGTCAATAGATCATTTTGGGGTAGCCCTTAACACAGTTAGTATTGTGGACACTAGCCGCATCTCGCTCCATTCGCTTCTTCTCCACCACTACTTCAGACAAGTACTTCAGAAGTCTTTGTTTCTCATCCACATTCTCATTCTCCACTTCGCCCCATTTGAACACTTCTAAAACTCTTTCCAGAAATGCGGCATCTTGAGTCTGTAACAGCCATTTCCTACTCATATACAATAATGTTTGATTCTGGTCTGCATCTATGAATGTGAAAGCATCAGCTGTGTCATCTTCATAAGAGTGTATCCAATATACACTATCCTTTCCTGGAACACCAATTGCCTCCCTTATTTCTCCTTGTTCCAGTGATCCAGAGGGAAGAGTCAGAGCTTCATCTACATTTTTAACAGCTTGTAGAATATTCCATTTTCTTTCAATTAATTCCGGCTCAATCTTTACATTGTCTAGAGGGTTTGGAGCAATAATATCACACTTCCAGATCTCATTGCTTATCTTGAATATGATCCTCTCAATAAACTCCACCGACTTCTCCTTAATGTCAGAGGTGAATCCCTTACTCATCATTTGCCTACAGACAGCTTTTAGGGATTCTATCGATAGAGCCATTAGGTCATTTTCCTCTAAACTAACCATCTTCATCTTTCCATCAACAACCATCCGAACAACATCAGGATTCGCTGAGAATTCTGGTCCCTTGTCCTCTGCTAGCTGCATTAACTGATCTCTATACAGAATGCTAAGCTCCTCAGCTTGAGAATATTGAATTTTTGTTGCTAGCAAGAACAACTCTAACGCAGATCTTCTCGAGATGAATTGATCATCCACATACAAGAAAGATGTCGGGACTCCTTCGACTAAAGACAAGATGACCTGCCACTCCTTAACCATCGCATTATATCCAACTCTGACTTTAGAGATCAACCTTTTCAAAGCATTTATATAGTCAACAATCAGTGGATTCTGCAAGTTCAAGTTGTAGAATAAGTTTTCCGCCTCTTTGTTATGAGTTCCTTTCGCACAAACTCCCAATAGTATCTTCCTTGCATCATCCCATTTCTGGCCGATCCTTCTCTTGTCCAGATCAACTTGAGGATCAGCTAACCTTGCAAGCTCATGATCATACTGTTTCTCCTTGAGCTCCACTTGCTTTTCAAGGAAAACAGCCTCATCCTGCATCATCTTCATTTTATAGAATTGAGCTTGTTCCAAGGCCAACTGTTGAGCTTCCAGAGTCTCTTTATCAACAGGTATTTCTTCAGGCTTTCCGGAAGACATTCCAGCACCCCCACCTTGTTCCTTCAAAGATCTTCTAATTGCATGTACTAAAGGAACGTCCTCTATATCAGAATCTGAATCAAGTCCCTCATGAACTTTTTCCTGATGATGACTCAAGTCAATGAATGGCTCTTCTTGCTCAACCACCACTGCCTTACCCTTCCTCTTTCTCTGAGCCGCTTCTTCATTTACTGGCTCACTTTCTTCGACAAAATCAGTAGTCTGTTCTGTAATTTCTTCAATAACTAGCGACTGCTGTCTCGTCTCCTGTCCACTCTCCCCCTTAGGTGAGTTATCCGGAACACCACCTTTGTCTCTAGACCCATCAGTAGCATAAGAACCACCAAAACCAGAACCGGAGGGTCCAGCTCCACCAGTATCTCCAGCACCACCAGTACCATCATTATCAAGGGGAGGCTGAGTATAGATATCATCAAAACACTCTGGGGGAACAAAGCTCCTAACTGCATACATCATTCTGCTTATCTCCGTTGTCAAGGTATGCAATATGCTTTCCACTTCTCCCATTCTCTGATTAAGAGTGCTGCCCAAGACACCACCAGCATGGCCCAAGTCATTGACCTTGTTTGTCAACTCATCTAATGCTGTTGCTTGACTGGCCATTCGTGCTGCGTAGTCATCAAGAGCTCTCTGGTTGTCTCCAACATTGAACCCTAACTGCCCCATCGACTGCCCGAACTGCTTTATTTCATTTTCAATTGCCGTTATACGTGTGTCAAGATTTTCAAGATTAAGGGACGGTGTTTGGCTTGGGTGTCCTCGCTCTAAAAAACATTCTGTTAGTGTTTGTCACTCGGTTTCGGGCCTTAAAAATGAAGGTCCCTCACTCCCTAAACGCTCACACACACTCCCTGTCTCACGCTCGTGTATGTCTTCAACAATGTTCCTGAAAGTAAAAGTAGTACATGCAGAAACTGGATAAGCAAAGTAAGTAGCAGTTATGGGATCTAGTCCTGTCATTTCCTGAGGTCGAATCTCAGGCTGAGAGGCTGCAGAGTGTTCTAGTACAACATCAGAACCGATCCTCTCTGCAGCATCAGTATGTACCGGTGAAGGTACTTCGAAAGCAATGAAAGCTTCTTGCCTTTCTGAAGTAACAGGCTCTTCAGAGGGCATAAAATCCTCACCAAAATCCCTAGGTGTAGAATGTGCAATGGGCGAACCACTCACGTGAGGTGGAGTGGTTGTGATAGACACGCTAGGTTTGGACTGGGCTTGTGAAGGTGCAACATGTGAAAATTTGGCTTTTTTCCGAATAAGAGGCTGCACTTCGGGGTCACTCTCAGAACCCTCACCTAAATCTACAGGTGCCTGCCTTTTGACTCCCGTCAGCGAGGGTGAAAGAGAGGAAGCAAGAGTATCAGACTCAGAATCAGAAATATAGCTCTTTCCCTGGGATAGATCCTGCGGGCTAGCAGAATCTTGGGCCACAGAATCAGATTTAGATGAAGAAGTATTAGTAGTGTGAACAGAGAGATGCTCTTGTTCAAAGAAATCACCTTCTTCATTACCTTGGCCAGCAAAGGAAGCAGAATCAGCATGAGGAGTAGGTTGCCTGTCCCTTTGACCGGCAGAGGATTGACCGTGAGAACGCCAATCATCATCTTCATCACCAAGATTCTCGTCAGGAATCCCCTGGAATGCGTCAGCATGGGCAGAGGGATTCTGAGCATGTGATGAAATGTGGGAGGTCCCCGCCATGGAAGTAATACCTGTATCATACTTAATCCACACTTGAATGTTATCAGGAATAGACATCGCCTTACCGTGATTTTATCTTGATTAGCAATCGTTGTGAGGGACTTGGTGCCCATGCCCAGTGAAGCAGATGTTGCACTTGTTGCAAATGCCTGTCGCACAGATAAAGCATCAAGCGGTACTAAGTGATTAATAAGCATTTGTAAGAAGCGAGGATACCAGCAAACAACATTAGTAGTTGTAATGTCTCTGCTTGCAGGTGATCCCATTGCAGCCACGATCTCCGATAGAATGATTCTGCATAATTAATTTCCAGTTCATGGGCTAGGGAAACTGCAAAGACCTGTATGAGAATTGGAATTTGATGATAATCTTTTTCGCGTGCCCGAAAACATCTTGTGATGGACTCGAAAAAGTAATTACATTCCACATGGAAATATTGTTTCTGGATGGGGCCAGGTAAGATCCGTCCAGAAGGAGGATAGCATCCAATCTCTTCAAAGAACTTAATACGCTCTACCGTTGTAGGTTCGGGGTCATAAACATCCTTGATTGGGAATCCCAGAACCCTGTTGAACACTTCCTCGGTCACTTGATATTCCTGACCCGCCAAGGTAAACCTGAAACCATAGGGGGTAGATTTGCTCCCAAATGTAACCGCACTAGTCCATAATTGCTGTAACGCATCATGGACTAGTGTTGGTTTGGCAGTAAAAGCAACACTGGCCTTGGAGTACAAATTAAGAAATCGTACCCAAAACCTGAAGCGCGGGAGTTGATCACCAATTTCCGTAGTAGTGTTGAAAAAATTATTTTTCGCAAGTGAAAATTGGTGAGCCATTTTTAATAAAAATATTTTCCTTGAGTTAATGTGATTTTTGAGAAAAAAAACAATTAAGGTAAACACTTAAGCAAGGAAAAAAACACAAATTCCTTTTAATTACGACAAGAAACACTCGAATGATTATCAGGAAAAAAACAAGTGACTGATCGGAATTAAACTACGGAATTTTAAAACAAGAAAAACGAAATCAAAACACAGCCAACAAAGTATGTAATCAAACACACCAACCACTATTTAATCAATACCACAGGTTTGTGTTAGAGTATTAATGAAATTACTGACCACTATGTAATCAATATCACAGATTTGCGTGCGTGTGTAGATATGTGTGTATATACCAAACAATATTAAGAACAGTTATATATGCACAGAAACACACAATAATGGGATGCAAATAATGATGAAAGATTAAAAACGGGCAGCAATTCGAGATATGTATGAGTTTTAATACAAATCGAATGTACAGGGCGATGAAGGTTTGAAATCGCAGGGAGGGAGGGTGGGGGCTGTAAAAATGTAGGGTTATAACAATTAGGTAAAAGTGAAAAAAGATGCGAGTTAGAGATGTATATATAGGCATGAATGAGTAAAGACAAGAATACCCCTGTGAAAACAAGAAAAAAATGCTAAGTACGGACTGGGGAACCCAAGTCGAACACTATCTCGAACATTCAAGTCGAAATTCGAGATGAGTTTCGAGATAGATACTATCTCGAACATCAAGTCAAAATTCGTGATAAAGTTCGAGATAGACACTAACTCGAACAAATAATCACTTAATCAATTAAAACAGCATTAAAAACCCACCAAGGAACGAAAAATCCCGTAAAAACTCAATAAAATTCCAAGTACAATCCTGGGAACTATCTCGAACATCAAGTCGAATATTCGAGATAGAACCTAAGTCGAACATCAAGTCGAATTTCGAGATAATGTTCGAGATAGAACCTAAGTCGAACATCAAGTCGAATTTCGAGATAATGTTCGAGATAGAACCTAAGTCGAACATCAAGTCGAATTCCGAGATAATGTTCGAGATAGAGACTAAGTCGAACAATTTCCCAGACTTGGAATTTTGAACAGGCACACTGGGAACTGTAACTCAAACTTCAAGTCAAATTTCGAGATAAACCTCATCTCGAATATTCTTCCCAGACTTAGAATTTTCAAAATTTTTGATTTTGAGGATAGTTATAATAATTTAGCAATTTTTACAATAAAAACAACAATTAATTTTGCCAAATTAATATAGATATCAATTCAAGGATTTTTAAGAGGGTAATTAATTAAGAACACTCATTGACAATTCTAAGGCCTCTAATTAATAGAAATTACATGAAAAACACAGGTAAATTCATCTGAAGATCATGAAAAATTTAGAATAAAATGAATTTAACTCCCCCTATGATCATGCAATCTAACTCACATAAATTCAAAATTTTAACAAATAATTACACATAAAGCACAATGAAATTATGTACAATAACACTACAAACAACATCTAATAATCATAATGAAACATTTTAAAGTCTAAGTCCATAATGATTAAATAGCATGCAGAAGTGATATTTTGAGCAAATGTAGAGATTATTTTCATATGGTTTCAACTTTGCACAAATAAAATAGGCAATTGACAAGACTAAAAACATATGTACATTATTAAAACTGGAATTTTACAGATAGGAGAAATCACTAACTTGTGTTAAGCATCCCCAATTCACCAACCAACCTATTGAATGTTACTTCATCAAGAGGTTCAGTGAATATATCTGCAATTTGTTGTATTGTGGGTACAAAATGTAACTCCACAGTTCCTTCCTCGACATGTTCTCTAATGAAGTGATACCTGATATCTATATGCTTGGTTCTCGAGTGGTCTACAGGATTGTTGGTCATGGCAATGGCACTTGTGTTGTCACACATGATTGGAATCTTTTTGTGCTCCATGCCATAATCTTTCAATTGGTTCCTCATCCATAGTATTTGAGCTACACAGCTTTCAGCAGCAATGTACTCAACTTTAGCTGTAGAAGTAGATATTGTGTGTTGCTTTTTACTTTGCCAGGACACCAATCTTCTGCCAAGAAATTGACATGCACCAGATGTGCTTTTTCTATCAATCCTGCAACCTGCATAGTCTGAATCCGAATAGCCAATTAGATTAAAACCTGTATCTCTTGGGTACCAAATCCCTAGATTTGATGTGCCCTTGAGATACCTAAAGATTCGTTTGACGGTTATGAGATGTGATTATCTAGGATCCACTTGGAACCTTGCACACAAACAAGTTGCGAACATAATATCTGGTCTACTTGCAGTTAAATAAAGGAGTGAGCCAATCATACCTCGATAGCTTGTGATGTCAACTGGTTTACCTGATTTGTCTTCATCAAGCTTCGTGGCTGTTGCCATGGGAGTATTAGCTGTTGATGCATCTTCTAGATTATACTTTTTGAGTAAATCTTTGATGTACTTGGACTGACAGATAAATATTCCATCTTTTCTCTGACTGATCTGTAATCCAAGGAAGAAGGACAGCTCTCCCATCATGCTCATCTCATACTTATCCTGCATTAACTTGGCAAATTTCTCGCACAAGCGTTCATTAGATGACCCAAAAATAATATCGTCCACATAGACTTGAACAAGTATTAAATCACCTTTTACATTTTTATAGAATAATGTTTTATCAATTACTCCCTTAGTAAAACCACATGCAATTAAGAACAAGGATAGGGTTTCATACCATCGTCTTGGGGATTGTTTGAGGCCATATACAGCTTTGAAGAGAAAGTACACAAACTCTACAAGTTTTGGATCAACAAAGCCAGGTGGCTGTTCCAGAAATACTTCTTCTTCTAGTTCTCCATTCAAGAAGGCACTTTTCACATCCATCTGAAAAACCTTGAAGTTCTTGTGTGCTGCAAAGGCCAAGAACATCCTGACTGCCTCAAGTCTTGCAACTGGAACGTAGGTCTCATCATAATCAATACCTTCTTTTTGAGAATAACCCTTCGCTACCAAACGAGCCTTGTTTCGTGTTACAAGTCCGTCTTCATCCAGTTTATTTCTGAATACCCACTTAGTTCCAATTACTGATCTGTTCTTCGGTCGGGGTACCAGCTTCCAAACTTTCTGCCTTTCAAACTGATTGAGCTCTTCTTGCATTGCAATTACCCAATCAACATCACCAAGAGCTTCTTCTATTTCTTTAGGTTCAAGCTTAGATAAGAACCCAGAATATAAGCAAATATTAGCTATGTCAGCTCTTGCAGTTCTTCTATTAGTCACACCAACATCTGGATCACCAATAATTAATTCAAACGGATGGTCTCTACTCCATACCCGTTCTCTTGGAAATTGTCTTGATGATGCAGCTTGAATTTCTGAATTGTTGTGTTGACTACTTGTGTTATTTCCACTAACTCCCCCTAAGTTAGTGCCAGCTCCTACAGAACTAGTGTCATCTCGTCTTGAGCCTTGAACACTTGTCCTTGAGCTGCTATTTACTCCCCCTGAGTTGTTGCCGGACTGTGCGGAAGAAGTTTCTTCTGATCTTGCATTAGACTCAGGTATTTCTTCTCGAACACTTGGTATATTTGAAGTAACAACCAACTCAGGTATTTCCTCAACTTCATCTAAGTCCAGATTCTGAAATTTTAGGGACTCAGGTTCACGATTATCTTTAGAAATTGATGGGAGTTTGGTATCGTCGAATCTGACATTGTAGCTTTCAATCACTTCGATCATTCACTAAGAATACCTGATAAGCTGCCACCACATCTGTAGAATAACCCACAAATATTCCTTCACGTGCTTTAGCTTCAAACTTGCCTAAATTCTCATCGTCTATAAGTACGTAGCATTTAGCTCCAAAGACATGAAAGTATTTGATTATTGGTCTTCTGTTATTCATTAGTTCACATGGTGTCTTTTCTTTAACTTTTATAATCAAGGTTCTATTTTGAGTGTAACATGTTGTACTCACTTCTTCAGCCCAAAAGTATAGAGGAAGTTTTGATTCATACAACAGAGTTCTTGCTGCTTCAACTAATGTTCTGTTCTTCCTTTCAACTACTTCATTCTACTGTGGAGTTCTCGGGGCTGAGTACTGACGACGTATTCCCTTAGATACACAGAAGTCATTCAGTACTGCATTTTTAAATTCAGTGTCGTTGTCTGATCTAATCGTCTTTACAGTGAGTGTTGAAACATTCTCAATTTGAGTGATGTGATCAATGATTTGGAAAGGTACTTCGTCTTTTGTCATTACGAACAATACCCAAGTATACTTGGAGAAGTCATCCACGATTACCAACGCATATCTTTTCCTTGATAATGATAGTACATTATTGGGCCAAATAAGTCCATATGTAGAAGTTGTAGAGGCTCAGTGATACTAGAAATTTCTTTACTTTTATGCGATGCTCGCTTTGACTTTCCCATTTTACAAGCTTCACAGAGTCCTTTAGGAGCAAACTCCATTTGAGGTAGATCTTTCACCAATTCTCGCCTTGCGAGAGCATTCATCGTTTTGAAGTTTAGGTGAGATAGCTTTTTATGCCATAACCAGCTTTCATCATCTGAAGCTTTGCTGTAGAAACAGGTCACTTCATTCTGGTTTGCCGAATCTATGTCAGCAACGAAAAGATCTGCCTTTCGAACTCCTCTTAAAGCCAATGAACCTTCCTTAATGTGAGTGATTGATACACTTTTCTTATTGAAGACAATTTCGTATCCTTTGTCACAAAATTGACTGATACTCAACAGATTGTGCTTCAATCCCTCAACATAAGAAATATCTTCAATGATGACATTACCAGTCTTCAGTTTTCCATATCCCTTTGTCACTCCTTTGTTGTCATCTCCAAAGGTAACATAAGGACCAACCTTCATAACCAACTCTATAAGCAGGGACTTGTTTCCTGTCATATGCCTTGATGCTCCACTATCTAGCACCTATATAACTTTATTTCTGTTCCGCTTTATGCCCTGCAATGACAGATTGATTAGACGTTCTTCGGAACCCAAGATTGATTGGGCCCGACTTTTCTATAAGATCGAGAACTATCAGATTTAACAACATGAGATGCATTTTCTTTAACATTCTTAGAGCTTTCGACCTGGTCTTTTCCCTTTTCAGACTTAACAGATTTGTTAGTCTTAGGAGACAGCTTGTCACTCCTAACTTTAGGAGGACTGGCAGTCTTAGCTCTTACATGCTTCTTTTTGACATTAGAACTAGCAGAAGAATTTAGACATGATTGGCTAGTTGCATTCATCAAATTCACAAACGTTTGCATGACGTTAAAAGTGCATGGCATACAATTAGGTTGACCACATTGTGCATGATTCTGATGCATGTTATTCATTGTGTGTGGTACAGGCATGGCATGTTTAACAGGAATATTCATGTTGGATTTACATGCATAAGAAAGATGTTCAGTTGATTTACAGTGATAACATGCTTTCTTTATTCGTTCTGCCTTAACCTCTTTTATGCCCTTTTCTTTCTTAACCTGATGTTTAACAGCCTTAGTTCCTAATCCTGGTCTAGATTCTTCTCTAGGGGATTTGATTTTAACTTGTTTAATAGGAGTTACCGGTTGTTCTTTCTTGCGATCTTCCATTTCTATCTCATATCTAACTAATAATTCAGTCTCTTCTTCTTCACGAGGAATGAAGTGTTTAAAGATAGGTTTGACAACAGATTTAAGAATAGTAGGTATTTCCTTATTAATCTCACTGAAACTAGTGTCTACAGGCCTTTTTCCTTCTTTCTTAGATAATCTAGAATAGTCAAGTCCTACACCAACTCCAGTTATCTTCTTAAATGTGCCACTATCAACATTCACTTTACTAGCTGCTAGTTTATAAGCTTCGTATTTAGTTTCTAACTCAGCTAGTTTATTTCTAAGACATGCTTCTATTTCATCTTTAAGGTTAAGCTTGTGTTCCAAAGTTTTAATAAAGTCTCTTAGGGAAGTATCTATAGTGCAAGCAGCCTCTAATTCTTCCACTTTAGCCTCAAGCATTCTGCATTTGGCAACAAGTGTTTTCTGTTCCTTTTGAGAAGTATTTAGGCGTTTGCACAACATATAGATCTCTTCGCTAAGAGCCCCGTTCTGCACCTTATAATCATCAATAGACATTTCTTCTTTAAGGGTTAGAACTGGTACCTCTGGTTCATCTGATGTCTCAGCCATGAGGGCAAAGTTTGCTGTATAAATAACTTCTTCCTCATCTGAATCATCCCAAGCTCTGCCTTCTGTACCTACTAAAGCTCGTTTTCCATGTCTTTCCTTCACCAGGGATTCATACATGCTTTTGAGGACTTCATATGTTTCTTTGGGATATGTCTGTTTCGACTTCTTGCAGTCGGTAGCAAAGTGTCCGGCTTCACCACAGTTATAACATTTGAACTTCATTTTGAAATCCAAAGGAGATTTGTAGCTGGTACTCTTGCCTTTCCCTTTGTAGCCTTGTGAACTACCACCACCCCTAGTAACCCAATAGTAAGATGAAGATTTACTCTGCGGTCGGTTACTCTTTCTGAATCTTATATTGCTGAACTTCCTTGCCATGTATGCCACGACACTATCATCCATATTGTCCAGCTCTTCTTGGGTGAAGTAGTCATCATCACTATTTGATGTGCACTCATCATCATTTTCAACTTGATGTGATGCAGGTGATGATCTAGGCTTTTCTGCAACCATTGCCTTTTTAGACTCTTCCTCATCAGCAATTAATCCTGATGCCGCTTCCTTTCCTCTTGAATCATTATCCCATGCTTGATCTTGAAGGGTCTCCAGCTCATAGGTCTTCAGAATTCCATAATATTCTTCCAGAGTTGTTGAGTGCAAATCTCTAGTTTCTCTAACAGCGTAGACTCTATGTTCAATGCTTTTTGGATGGTTCCTCAGATATCTCGTGTTGACTTCAACCACGGGGAGAGTTACACCTCTCATATTCAAATCCAAAACCAACTGACTGAATCTTAGATAGACATCTGTTATGCTTTCACCTTTTCTTATTCTGAAGGTATCATACTCCATCGTTAGTATAAGTGTTTTGTTGCTTCTGACCTCAGCGGTACCTTCCATGACGACCTCTAGCTTATCCCAAATCTTCTTCGCTGTAGTTAATCCTTTAACTACATTAAACATCTCATGATCTAGGGATTCCATCAGTGTTTGTCGAACGGATGTATCGAAAGCTATCTGATCCTTATCAGCATCTGAAAAGTCTACTGCCTTTTTAGGCTCAGATCGTTGTGGTACTACCACATCTCCTTCCATATGCTCAGGAACAACAACCATTGGGACAAATTTACCTTTGTCAAGGACTTCCAGATATTCAGGATTGATGGACTCAAAGTAAAGTTTCATTCTCAACACCCATTCTTCATAATGATCTCGGTCGAACATTGGAATTTTGAAGTTATTTTTAGGTGCCATCTTAATGTGGATTTAAAGTAAAGATAATAAACTTTTCTTATTACTTAAGTAGTAATTAAAAGAAAATTAAATTATCTCAAAATAAATCAAGGTTCAAGTTCTGGACACAAAAAAAAATTCTAAGTACCCAAGACTAGGCTATGTAGAATATCTATGTAGAACTTCTGCCCAAGTCGAAGTTCTCTAAGTAGAACTTTTGTCCAAGTCGAACTTCACCAAGTAGAATATTCAACTCGAATATTCAAGTAGAATATTCTATGTAGAATATTCAAGTAGAATATTCTATGTAGAATATTCAAGTAGAATATTCTATGTAGAACTTTTGTCCTTGGAAGAAATTTGCTGCAGGTCACTTTAATATTGAATAAACAATATTATTTTTCACACTTTGACTTTTGTGGATTTTCTCACCTAACTCACCTAACCCACGTGCTAGGTACTGAATATCTTCTGTAATATTTTTTTGTTGTGAGATATATGTCAAATCAAAAGCCAATAACACCTTTTTAACTTTATGTCTTTTGAAAAGGTAATCAAAAGTTGTTGGGTTTGTCTTCTTTATCAAGAACAGTGATGACTTCTTGAAGAACACCAAAAATCAAAGCACCTAGAAAAATTCACAAAAATTATCTAAAGTCCACCCAAGCTAAATAATCACACCTGGAGTATTTAAATAATTTTTAGACTGAGTTTTCTCTATCAAACAAATTAAAGCACACTTTCCAAGAAAGACTTGAAAAGTAGATCTGTAAAGGAAAACTCACGAATCTCCTACCAAACACAAGGATCTATGTTTTGTATGTTAAACATGAAGCTTTGATACCAATTGTTAGGTCCAAATGTGTTGTAGAGGGGGGGTGAATACAAATTTTCGAATTTAAGAAGCAATAAATACCATGTAATAAATGAACACAATGATTCAAGGAATATATGTCTTATATATAACTTGAAAGGGTTGCTACAACATTCATTACAAAGTACACCAGAAGTAAAGAGGGTAGTAAATGATACTAAGCTCTTTGAATATACTCTCTCTTTTTTTACAAGTGTTTATCTCGAAAATATTGCTCTCTTTAAAATAATACACAAGTACTTCTATTTATACTACTTGTAATCTATGTCCTGTAGTTTTCAAAGACTAAGATATACGTGGTCCAATGATATCCACATAAATCTTATCTTATCTTTGAAAGCTTGGAAATCTGCCAATTAGATGATGCCATGTGTCATGTTTAAACTGCCCTCTATGTAGAACATCTACTTGGCCATCTCGAATGCTAAGTAGAATTTCTACATAGGAATTTTCTTCTTGACTATCTAGAACATTTAAGTAGAACTTCTACATAGGAATGTTCTACTTGGCTATCTCGAACATCTAAGTAGAACTTCTACATAGGAATGTTCTACTTGGCTATCTCGAATATTTAAGTCGAATATTCTACTTGGCCCATCTCGAACATTTTGTACTTAGAAAAATTCTGGGCTTCAACTTGAAACTTCTATGCAACATCTTGAACTTGTGATTTCTTTATGTCTTCCATATTCTTCAACAAGCTCTTGAACCTGGATCTCTATTTCTGACATAAACTTGCTATCAATGTCCTGACACTTGATGCAATGGTCTGATTCATAAGTGACTAGTCTTGATAGTGTTTCTGCTTCTTGAATAGATTACCATATTCAATTAGTAATATGACTTTCCAATTATTTCTTTCCTTCTTGTTCACTTGAAATCAATTAGCCTTATTGATACTGATAGTTATGATCTTAAATCTTGTAAGTTACAAATCACTGAGGCATGAACAACTCTGTCTTGAACTTCTTTCAATGATTTCTTCTTTATTTGATCATAGTTAACATGTTGAATTGTATCAATTACCTTGTCTTCATTTAGCATTGATTTCTTTGTGGCTTCATGTTCTTGATTGTCTTCCGGTTAAGTATCTTTTCTTTTAGTTGAGTTACATAAGTTATAGTGTTACAAGTTAAGACACTCTTCCTTTCACATGGCAAGAAAACGAATAACTAATGGATATATAGTCCCTTCTACAAGAGACCCAACCACTGAAATTCCTCCCATGGGAGACCCAACTGCTGTAATTCCTCCAGATGGAACTCAAGACATCGAAGTCCCTATTACCACCATTGTTCCCGCTGGAACTCAAGGTCCTAGTACTCAAAGGCTTGGCCCGTTCAGTGAAATCGTTCATTCTACCAATCTTGAAGAAGTCATCCATGGATCCGACCTCCTATCCCAGGTAATTCAAACTCCTTTTATTGTTACCGCTCCTCCTCGTGCGCAAATTTATACTGTTGTTATCCCTAGCAGCACTATTGCCCAACCTAGGCTTAGACTCTCCCACGCTTATCCCACTCTGGGATCCCGATGATTCGACACCACCCTTTACCTAAACAATCATGAATGCTCACATCTGAATGAAATTTCAGATGCCTACCATCAAGACTTATGATGGAGCGGGCGATCCGGCTAATCATGTAAGAACTCTCTCGAATGCTTTGTTATTGCAACCTATCAACGATGTTGTCAAGTACAAGGCTTTTCCTCAAACTCTGGGGAGCATGGCTCAACGTTGGTATAGCCGATTACCTCCCAACTCCATTAGATCATTTAAAAAACACATCAAGGCCTTCATAAGCCATTTTATAAGCGAAAGAGTGCATGACAAAGGTTCAGCCTCTCTCATGAATCTGGAGTAGGGAAAGAACAAATTTCTGAGGGACTACTTAAACCGTTTCACCAAGGAAGCCTTGAAAGTACCAGACTTTGACGAGAAAGTGGCTATAAAGCCTTACAACAGGGGACAACTGATCCTTACTTCAAGAGATCTCTGGCCAAGTATCTGCCCGAGAACATGCTCCTTCTCCAAGATAGAGCAGGGAAATATATCAAGGCAGAAGAAAGCATGAGGAAGGCCACTATATTAGTGATGACATATGGGAATAATAACAAAAAAAAAAAAAAGGCAATCAAGAGTATGATGTATGGGATAAGTATTCTAAGACAAATAAGGATTCAGAATCCCCTCCTAAGAAAAATAACTTGGGACCAAAGTTTGCTAAATATGCAAGGCTGAATACACCTCGAAGCCAAATCTTGATGGATATTGAAAGGGATCGAGACCTGAGATGGCCTAAAACCTTGAAGTTTTAACCTGAGAAGAGAAATAAGTGCGCGTTTTGCCAATTTCATAGGGATACCGGACATGACCCGGATGACTGCAGACAACTGAAGGATGAAATCGAGTCCTTATCAGCAGAGGAAAACTTTTTAAGTACATTAAAAATGGAAGACATGATAGACATGATGATAATAGAAGAAACAAGTATAGTCGGGATAAGAACCCCCAGCCTAGAGGACCAGTTATTAATATGATTTTCGGAGGACCCACAGTTGTAGGAAGTTTAAGAAATTCAAGGAATGTATACACAAGAGAAGTTATGAAAGTCGTAGGGGAGACACCTAAACTGGCTAGAACGGAGGTGGTCATATCCTTTAATGACTCGGACTTGGAATGGATAAAGCTTCCCCATGATGATCCGCTCGTTATAGCCCCTTTGATAGGAAATTCAGAAGTAAAGAGATTCCTGGTAGATAATGGAGCATCAGTTGATATTTTGTTCTATGATGCATTTGTAAAGATGGGTACAATGATTCCCAACTAACCCCTTCAGATGTTCCAATCTATGGCTTTAATGGAGTGAAGTCGAAAATGGAAGGAACCATTCGAATACCCATGACAATGGGAAGGGAGGCTCGAGAGGCCATTCAGATGCTTACCTTTCTGGTAATAAAGGCATCATATACGTACAATGCAATCCTTGGTAGATCATGTTTGCATGCTTTTAAGGCTGTTGCCTCGAGTTATCACTTGAAGGTCAAGTTCCCAATCAAAAATGACATTAGGGAGGAAAAGAGAGATCAGAGAATGGCAAACAGTTGCTATGTGGCAGCCCTGAGACCCGATGAGCTGGGGTGCAAGTCATGCCCATATAGGACATGGACTCCAAAGAGGGTAAAGAAAGAAGAGGGAAACCAACTGAAGACTTGATTCCAATTCTCTTAGTTCCAGGAGAACCTGAGAAGGTCACTTATCTTGGGGCCTCATTGAAAGAGCCTATAAAAACAAAACTATCAAATTTCTTGCAAGAAAATAGAGACTTATTTTCTTGGACAACCGTTGATATGCCAGGGATTAACCCCGAACTGATCACTCACAAGCTTAACGTGGATCCAAGACGGAAAACGGTAAAACAAAATAAGAGAAGTTTTGCTCCAGAGAGGCAAGAGCCATAAGGCAGGAAGTGGAAAAGCTCCTGTTAGTCCCTGATATTGTAGAAGGGGGTTGAATACAATATCTGAAAATTAATCACGGAATAATTGGATTAAAAATATTATTTTAATTACTCGCGAAATATTAATTATAATGAAATACTGTTCAAGTGAAAGATATAATTTTAACTTGATTAGTATTACACAATTAATAAGTAGAAAGATTATATAACTGTTAAAAAGCTTAGAATGATTTTGACATGAACTGTTCGCGTTTAACAATTATATTCCAAACTCAGCACAGAAATCTGTGAATATTACAATGCAGATAAATTACTGAATTTGATCTGATTTTCTAACTTCTTAACAATTGAACAACTGAAAAAGTGAAGGCTGATTCTCATATTTATAGAGATTTGAAATGGCTGCTATGACCTTTATGAGTATGACTTAATTTCAAGAAATTAACTCTTGTATGACTTCTGAAATTACTGGGCATGACTTCCTGAGCTCGGTATGACTTATCAAAATCTCGGTATGACCTTTTGAAAGTCATATCCGGATTTTATTTAATTAAATAAGTCATTCGGTATGACCTTTTTCAAAAAAAATCTCGGTATGACCTTTTTCTTTATAATAAAAGAATTGTCCGGTATGACCTTTAATAAAGCAGACTCGGTATGACTTATTAATATATATATATATATATATACATACATAGCTCGGTATGACTTATTTAAGTCATATTCGGTATGACTTATTTAAGTCATACTCGGTATGACTTATTTAAGTCATACTCGGTATGACTTATTTAAGTCATACTCGGTATGACTTATTTAAGTCATATTCGAAATATATATATATAAGTCATATTGATTCATTTCTTTTCTTATAAATTAATTCTACTTAAATTAATTAAATAATTTATGAATGAAATTAAATTCAATCTTGAATTAATTTAATTAATATAAATTAAATAATTAATTTACTTAGATTGTAGAATTAAAATATTATAGAGATCCGATTAAACTGTAGTCTTCTTGATTTCTCTTTGTCTTCAGATCTTGAAACCTCTTGATTTAAATGAAGAATAAATATTATTTTAGTTGACACACAAATGTACTGTCTGGTTCATTTGTGTCATACTAATAAATATTCTCCATTTAATTAACTTTTAAATAGAGGCCTTCTGTCATATTTTCTTCTTCACTTTTTTCATTCTTCTTCTGGAATCTACTTGTAGTAACCACTTGAAATCTTCCATATTTTCTGTCTTCTATAGAAGTACTACCACAATATTATTTTCACTGACGCTTGAACATATAAATGAACTTCTTCCAGTGTTGAGTAGCAATCCCACAAAATACTTCTGATACTTGGATCCTCTGTGATTAGTTGATTGTCTTTGTCTTGATTCCTGTTTAGTGTTTAGTATTTACTTCTCTTTATTAGTTAGAGTTGAGTTGCCATCTAATTATTACAAATAGGCCTAGTCATATGCCTTTCAATCTCCCCCTATTTGTTGTTAAACATTTTAACACACAAATTCCTAGAGGATAACTCAACTAACAACTAAGAAAGTAGTACGACATTTAATGACTGTAAATAATAAACAAAAGTTCTAGTTTTATATTTAACAATTTTCCAGATTCATACATAAAAGATAAATACAAGATAGATGTTCCTCTAGCACTGAACAATTATTACAAAGTTTCTATCTTGTTCTATCTAAGTCTTCAGTCTTCTGTTGTATCAACTTCACCTTCTTCTAGGATTGAACTTTTATGAATTGGTGTCCTCGGTACTTCTTCAGATACTGATTGTTCTGTTGTAGTGGATTCCCCATACAACTTTCTTTGTTCAGCTCTTGCTAACTGCCACATCACTTCCTGTTCA
The DNA here is from genome assembly GCA_028671895.1 of Oenanthe sinensis. Lineage (NCBI taxonomy): Eukaryota > Viridiplantae > Streptophyta > Magnoliopsida > Apiales > Apiaceae > Oenanthe > Oenanthe sinensis. Next base: position 16,317,345 of record JAPMAC010000209.1, read on the forward strand.
ACAGGATCTACTATCTCTTTTTCTACATCAGATGGTTGTGTTGAATCTATCTTTGGTATTTGCCTGATGTATGAATGAATTCTTTTCGACAGACAGTAGTTTCTTATCTTCTCTGCAGCATCCATTTTAGCTTGGGATTTGAAACCTTTTGACCTTAGCATCCTTTCAACTTGAATCATGTACTTAACTGTGTAGCCCTTAAAAGATTCCTCATTTAACTACATGATTTGATACAACTTGTTTGAGAAAAATCTTACCTCGTGAGGATCAAATAAGATCTGAGGACTAACAGCTGTGGCAAAGACTCTAAGTCTATCCCTGAGAAGTTCATTTTCTTCTGAGCTCCTCTTTATTCTGTTCAAAAACGTCCATATTACTGATAAACTTCTTTGCCTGAAAAACTCTAAGGAAATTCTGAATCTTCCATTCCTGTGTGTGTAGACTAGTATCTGCCAGTCTTCAAGAATGTGATCCACTAGGATAGTGATGTAGTCCACTTCCTCTTTCAGAGCTTTCATGAAGTTGTCAATGTTGTCATTTGACTTTTCTAGACGCTCAATTATTGATTTCAGATGCTTGTCTTCAAATGGACCCTTTTGCTGTTTGTCCATTATTTCTCTTGCAGTATCCCATTTCTTTCCAATCTTGAGCTGTACATCTCTCTTCTTTTCTCTGACTGCTATGGCCCAGAGATTTTGCCTTTCTTGGCTTTCTTCTTTTTCAGCCTTTGTTCTTTCCATGACTAGAGCTTTCAGATTTTCAGTTTTTGCATGACTTGCCTTGATGTCTTCTTTTAGTTTCTTCATTGCCTCTTCATAGGCTGGATCAACTTCTTTTTCTTCTGGAAACAAAAAATCTTCATCAAATGCAATCTCTTCCTCAGCTCTGCAGTAGTCAGGAAAGTTTGATTCATCATGAGCACTGTCATCAATGAATTTCTCTTGATCATAAAACTGTTTTTCTGGTTCTGGATCATACGATTGAAATTGATCTTCAGAATACAGTTTATCTTTCCCTTTGCCTTGAGTAGAAGCCCCTTCATCTCCAGCTACTTTCTCTTTTGATTTCTCCCCCTTAGTTGAGGGATCCTCTTGGATTTTAGAAGCTTCAAAAGATGTCAACATTTTCTGCATAGTCAGATAGACTTGCTTCATTCCTTCATTCAAATGTGTCATTCCATCATCCAGTTTGCTGAATCTTTGTGTAGAGATCTTTTCATTTTCAATGATTGTTAATGTCAAGCTTTTCTCAACCTCGTCAATCTTTTCATGTAATTTGCTGACTTCTTTCATGTCTTCAGCAATAAGATTCTGTACACTCTGGATGTCTTGAGTTTTTAGAAGAATGGAGGTTTTGACATCATCAACATCTTTTCGTACTATTGTCAGCTGCTGTGTTACAGAGGCAGATGTAGATTTTTCTTCTGCTTGTGCTTTTACTTTTACAAACTCAGCCTGAACAATTTGCATTTCTTTCTGGAGAGCTTCCATTTTAGATAATAGTTCACTGTGTGTGTGTGCACTCATCTCACTTGCACTCCTGTTTATCTCACTATCACTCTGTGCATGTGTTTCACTCTGTGTTTGCCTCACATCACTCGTGTTTAGCTCCTTTCCAGATCCTAAAGCTGTACCTGCATATATAACAATAGCTTTTGAAGAGTCAAAATGCTCTTCTGATGCCTGTGAAGGCGCGTCCTCAACAAGATTAACTTGAAGTGGCTCCGCTACTGACGTAGCTACTCCGTGAATGGAGTCCCATCTCCCTCTATGGAGTGGTTGCCTCTCAAATCCACCAGTGGATTCGAGACCTTCTCGAAAGAGAACTGGATGAAAGAAATCCAGGGGAGTCACCACCTTAGACAATGTAATGACAGGCTCTTGAGAGTCTGTGGTGCTCCTCAGTACCTCAGAGGGTATCTGATGCTGCACTGCATCGAAAATGTCATGGTCCACACCATAGGTGGCATCCGACGAGTTTTTATTAAAAACATTTTCTTCAACAAATGTGCCCTCATGTGTTGGTATTTCTTCAAGTGAAGGTTCTGCTAGAGTGATTGCTAGCAGTGTGTTTTCCTCACTATCTGATGTTGTGGCCGAGCAGCGAATTAGATCACCTGGTTGAGCAAGTATATCTAGAGAATCTTGGATGGCCATGTTAAAATCCATATCCCATTGACTGGAATAGGTAGAGGCTGCAGTTGTCTCAGGGTCAACTCTAGAAATTTTTGAAGGAGGAGACAGAGCTGCGGGTTCACTCACATCAGCACCAAGACCTCTAACTATTCTAACAGGTTTCTTCCTTTTTCTGACTTTTAATGAAGAGGAGGATGAAGGAGAAACTGTTTGAGGCTCTAATTCAGCTGGGGACGGAACCTGTGTGTTTTCAGGTTCGTAGCTGATATCCTGAAGTGTAAGACCATAATTATAGTCCGCCACAGATAAATCTAACAGAGCAGTGGATATATCTATAGGTATTGAACTAGAAGATTGTGAGTGAGATATTACATGTTGATCTTGTGCCACTTGATCGACATGCTGAGCAGCTTCAAGTAGAAGGTGCACAGGATGATCCATTTGCATTGGCACTTGCTCTGACTCTTGTTCTTGCACAGGATTAGCAATGTGATCTAATATCTCAGCCATGTAATCTGTCCTTACCACTGGCACATCTTCGAACTTGGGGTTGTTGTGGAGCCTTGCAAATAAGTTATTCTGAGAAGTAGGAGTTCTTCTACAGGACTATTCTGAAATAAGGCTTTGTCTTCATCCATCAACAAATCATTCATGAACAGCATCAGGAACCTCTGATAGTAGACTTGAATGTCCTGTTCCCTGCTTTCTGGTTTCCCCATTTTCCTTATTATTTCTTTTAGAATCAACTTCCCAAAATTTATCCTCCTGTTGTGGGCCACAGAAAACCCTATTATTTGCAGTAGTGAAGATATATTGTTGAAGTTGTTCTTTGTAGTGGGTGCAAAAACTTTGGCTAACGTCCCAAAGAAGTAGTCCCATTCACTTACCAATCTGGACTTCGTCAATCTTACCAAATTGATCTCACCCTGATATCTAATGGAATAGAAAAACTCTAGAATTTCTGGCACAGAGGGTGGATCCATGAAGTTGTCAGTTGGAAAGCCTAAAATCCTGTTCACGTCCTCTTCAGTCACTATGTATTCATGATCTTCTATCCTGAATGAGAACTGAACTCTGCCTGCAGTACTCCTATTCCTAGCAGTGGAATACAGAGCCCTAAGTGCTAACACTTGCAACGGGGCGTCCAGAGTAATTGCAGTTCTTACAAGTGAATGCTCATTCATAAATACGATCCACGGTCGAAACCTCTCGACTGAACAATTCACCGGATTGAAAAATCCTACAAAATTAGTTTTTACTAATTCGCAAAAACCAGCCATTTTTGTTGTAGATTTAAGCTATTACAAATAATAAAATTACAATGTGCGATTACAAATCAAAATTAACAATTACAAGTTAATAAATAGAAAATTACCCTTTAAATAGAAACCCTAATTTCTAAGAATCCCAAAACAACTAAACGCAGCAAATCACTACACAAACAGTCTTTAGTCACACACACAATCAAAAGCTTCGATTAATATCAAGAATACGAACAATTCACTGAATTTTTTAATAAAAATCGGGCAGGGTTACTTTAGATATACTCGATTTTAACACACTAGCAAGTAAAGATACTTGTAATCACATAATAGCAACTGGAATCAGTTGAAATGGGTGATAATCGATCGATTTTTGTTAAAAAATAAAAGGTTGTTCGTGTTTATATATGAAGCAGTGTGTGTATATGTATATATCGCTGAGTATGACTTATTTAACTGAAATGAACTAACGTGCTCGGTATGACTTAATAAAAACAAGGCACTTGAATATCTCGGTATGACTTATTTTTATTATCTCTCGGTATGACTTTTTAATAAACATAAAAAGTCATGCCGAGTTTTATTAAATAAGTCATGCCGAGATTTGTTTTAATAAAGTCATACTAGATCATTAAAATTAAGAAACTATTTTAATAATAATATAATAATAATAAAAAAAAATACTACTAATTTACATAAATGCTTATAAATGCTTAATTTAAACAAAAGTACTTATGCTTTAATTGAAATAATTATCTTGTAAGAATATTGATTTAATCTTAAGATAATTTTCCAAAAATTCATAAGCCCTAGGAATTTATTAATTCAAGTCTCATAAACTCTTTAAATATTAACATTTAATATTTATGAGCTTAAATTAATTCCTAGCAACCAAAAATTTAGCCATAGTTTAACATCCCTAATTCACTAACCAACTTTGAGAAAGTGGATTCATCAAGTGGTTTTGTGAAGATGTCGGCTATCTGATCTTCTGTGGGTACAAAATGTAGCACCACAGTTCCGTTCATGACATGCTCTCTGATAAAGTGATACCTTATGTCAATGTGCTTGGTTCGCGAATGTTGAACAGGATTGTTGGAAATTGCTATAGCACTCGTGTTGTCGCAGAAAATTGGAATTTTGTTCAACTCAAGTCCATAGTCATTTAGCTGATTCCTAATCCACAAGATCTGTGCACAACAGCTACCTGCCGCAATGTATTCTGCTTCGGCTGTCGAGGTAGATACTGAATGCTGTTTCTTGTTGTACCAGGAGATCAACCGTCGTCCTAGAAACTGACAGCTTCCAGAAGTACTTTTCCTGTCCATCCTGCACCCTGCATAGTCTGAATCTGTATAGCCAATTAGGTCAAAACCTGTATCCTTAGGGTACCAAATTCTAAGATCTGGTGTACCCTTTAGATATCTAAAAATTCGTTTAACAGCTATTAGATGAGATTCTTTTGGGTCAGATTGAAACCTTACACATAAGCATGTTGCAAACATTATGTCGGGTCTACTAGCAGTTAGATATAATAATGAACCTATCATACCTCTATAACTTGTGATGTCAACTTTCTTACCAATTTCATCTTTGTCAAGCTTCGTGGCTGTTGGCATTGGGGTTTTTGCCGGTGAAGAATCTTCTAGACTGTATTTTCTGAGAAGATCTCTTACGTACTTTGATTGGCAAATAAAAATCCCATCTTCCTTTTGCTTTACTTGCAATCCAAGGAAGAATGACAGCTCACCCATCATGCTCATCTCATATCTACTCTGCATTAACTTAGCAAATCTCTTGCACAAGTTTTCGTTAGTAGAACCAAATATAATATCGTCAACATAAACTTGGACAAATATCATATCTTTACTATGTAATTTGTAAAAGAGAGTTTTATCTATGACACCTTTAGTGAAACCATTTTCAAGTAAAAACTCAGAGAGAGTGTCATACCATGTCCTCGGTGCTTGCTTGAGTCCATAGAGAGCTTTGAAAAGAAAGTACACAAAATTAGCAAACTCTGGATTTTCAAAGCCAGGGGGCTGTTCCACATATACTTCCTCTTCTAGCTTTCCGTTCAGAAATGCACTCTTCAAAATTGGAATGTGCTGCCAATGCCAGAAATATCCTGATGGCTTCAAGTCTTGCAACTGGTGCGTAGGTCTCGTCATAATCAATTCCCTCTTCCTGGGAGTAACCCTTTGCAACCAGTCTGGCTTTGTTCCTTGTAACAATGCCATCACCGTCTAACTTGTTCCTGTATACCCATTTTGTGCCAATAACAGATCTATCTTTAGGCCTGGGTACTAGTGTCCAAACTTCTTGTCTTTCGAACTGATTGAGTTCTTCTTGCATGGCAAGAACCCAATCTGGATCAATTAGTGCCTCTTCAATCTTCTTTGGTTCTTCTTGAGACAGAAAAACTGAAAATAAACATTCATTTGAAGTTGCACTTCTGGTTCTTACTCCAACATCTGGATCACCTATGATCAATTCAAAGGGATGATTTTTTCTCCATATCCTTTCCCTTGGAAGATTTGATCTTGATGATTCGCCTTGAAATTCATTGTGATGTTGTGTTGTGCCAGTTGATCCTTCATCTCCCCCTGAGTTGCTGCCAGGTTGACTTGTTGATCCACCACTGGTATTAGCAGTATCTCCAGTGTTGCCATTGTTTCCACCACTATTACCTGGATCATTATCATCATTGTTGTCACCATTTCCTGCTGCAACCTCAGGTTCTTCTTCGTCATCAGAATGTGAGTCTGGATAATTATCAAATTTTAATGACTCAAAAGAATCTTCAGTTTGGATACTTGGGAGTTTTGTGTCATCAAAAGTTACATTGACACTTTCCTTCACTTGGTGCTGATCAATTATGTATACCCTATATGCTCTTCTTGAGTAACCGACAAAAATAGCTTCATGTGCCTTGGCCTCAAATTTGCCACGATGTTCATCTCCATCCTTTAGCACAAAGCATTTGGCTCCAAATACATGAAAGTACTTGAGAGTAGGTTTCTTGCCAGCCATTAATTCATAGGGAGTTTTCATATGATCTTTGTTGATCAGAGTTCGATTCTGAGTATAACAAGCTGTATTAACTGCTTCAGCCCAGAAGTAGATAGGTAACCTTGATTCACTTAGCATAGTCCTTGCAGCTTCAATCAGGGTTCGATTTTTCCTTTCTACAACTCCATTTTGTTGCGGAGTTCTTGGTGCTGAGTATTGCCTTGTTATTCCCTTGTCTGAGCAGAAGTTATTCAGAATTTCATTTTTGAATTCTGTTCCATTATCTGATCTGATTGCCCGGACAGGTAACTTTGAATCTAACTCAATCAGCTTTATATGATCAATCACCAAATGTGGAGTTTCATCCTTAGAGTTCAGGAATAAAACCCATGTATATTTTGTGAAGTCATCCACAATCACTAAGGCGTATTTCTTCCTTGACATAGACAGAATATTTACTGGACCAAATAAATCCATATGAAGGAGTTGAAGTGGTTTAGTGATGTTTGTAGTGTCTGTGCCTCTGTGAGTTGCTTTCTTTGACTTCCCTTTCTGACATGCCTCACACAATCCTTCTTGTGTAAATTCCATCGGAGGCAGTCCTCTCACCAAATCCCTTTTGACTAGAGAGTTCATTGTTTTGAAATTCAGGTGTGAGAGCTTCTTGTGCCATAGCCAGCTTTCTTCTGATGAAGCCTTTGAGTAGAAACAGTTTGCTTCATCTTTAGTTCCCATGTTGAAATCAACTACGTACAAGTTTCCTTTCCTTACTCCACGCAAGGCTAGTCTGTCTTCTTTAGAATGAGCTATTAAGCATTTCTCCTTGATAAAGTTTACCTTGTATCCTTTATCACAAAATTGACTGACGCTGAGTAGATTGTGCTTAAGTCCTTCCACCAAGGAGACATTTTCAATGATAATATTTCCTGTATTTAACTTGCCATATCCCGTAGTCATTCCTTTGCTGTTATCTCCAAAGGTGACGACTGGGCCAGCTCTCTCAACCACGTCTGATAGCAGGGCTCTATCTCCGGTCATATGCCTTGACGATCCGCTGTCCAGGATCCATATAACTCGGTTTACCTGTTTAACTCCCTGCAATTATCAAACGGATTAATTCGTCTTCGGAGCCCAAAATTGATTGGGCCCAGCATACTTAAAGAATTGACCTTTGTCTGCTTTAACAACAGATCCTTTTCGAATAACATCATTTTCTTCCTTGACTGTTCCTACCTTCCTAAAAACAGTCTTAACAACTTTCTGTTTAGACTTAGGAATATTTGATTCTTTCTTTTCAGGTGAAGGAGTCGCAGTCTTGGATTTAGCAAATTTACTATTGATATGCTGTCTAGGTGTCATGTTATCTTTCTTAGCTATCATGCGTTTAAAGTAAGCAGTCATAGCATTAAAAGCACATAATATGCAATTCATTATACCACATGGTCTATGGAAAGCATCAATAGTAGGCATGTTATTCAATACAGTAGGAGGCTTAACAGATTCTACTTCAATTTTCTCAGTATTTTTAAAGTTTTCACTAGAATGAAATTTATTGTTACTGTTCACAAATGTGTTGGGTCTGTTCATTTTATTCTTTAAGTCTTTTGCACCTACACTAGGTCTGGGGGAATCAGAAGTTCCCACATCTTTCACTGGTGTCTTTGGTGTACACCTCTCTTTCTGGACATTAACTCCTTTTATGTCCTTAACCTGTTCTCCTCTCTTCTTTTCTTCCTCAAGATCTTCCAACTGCATTTCATATGCAATCAGTACGGAGCTCTCAAGGATAGGTTCAGCTATCGGTGTTATGAAGAGAGGTTTTGGTGTGTGTTTAACAACATGTGGGATACCCCTTTCTACAACACTTTTTCTAAAGGGGGTTATGTTGCTTGGCTTTCCTACAGATTTATTGTACTCGAAGCCTATCCCAACTTTACGACTTATTTCTTGTTGGTCAACTAGGTTCTTTACAATATATGAGGAATTCTTATATGCAAGACACTTCTTCTTTTCTTCTTCTATCTGGTTTTTAAGATTGGCTTCTGTTACAACATGACAACTGACTTGAACAGCTAAGTCTTCAGTCAACTTAACAGTCAACTTGTCATGATTTCTTTTTAACTGTTTAAAAACTTCAGTCTCATCAACTAACTCTTTGACTTTGAGTCTGAGTTTCTTAACCTTATCTCTTTCACCATCTAGTTCTTTACCTAGCAAAGCAAACATCTTAGGACAAGAAGGATTTACCTCTATTCCTCTGTCACGGGTGGGAGACAGTGATTCCTCTGATGAAGTCATTAGAGCAAGATTTCCTAGCTCTTCCTCATCATTGTTATCTGAATCATCCCAGCTTTTACCTGCTGCTAGATAGGACTTTCCTTGATGCTTTTTCACGAGCGCATCATACTTCTCCTTGAGCTCTTCGTAAGACTCTCTCTTTTTCCCTTGCTTAGGCTTCTTGCACTCAGTTGCAAAGTGGCCTAACTCATTACAGTTGAAGCAACGAAACTTGCTTCTATCAACTAAGCCGGTCTTGTAGCCGCTTTTTGATACTGATGTCGAAGAACCTCCTCTTTGGAATCTTCCAAAATTAGGCTTACTTCTGAATGAGGAGTTTCTTCGGAATCTCATGTTGCCAAACTTCCTGGCAACCATAGCTAGAGATTCATCTTCTAGTTGATCTAGTTCTTCCAGTGAGTAGAAATCACGGTCTTCTTGTTTGTCAGAAGTATGTCCAAGTTCTGGAACCACATACTCTGTTGAACTGTTAGAAGGTGCAACAGCCTTCACTTCTTCTTTCTCTGGTGCTTCTACCATTAATGCCTTGGAGGAACTCAGTACCTTACCTCTTCCGTACATCTCTCTGGTTTGGATCTGTTCCAGCTTATAAGTTTTTAAAACTCCGTAGAGTCTTTCTATGGTTACCTCTTTCATGTCCCTAGATTCCCGGATGGCTGTAATCCTGTGCTCCAGATGCTCTGGTAAGGTCAGCAAAAACTTCCTGTTCACCTCTTGGTTCTGATAAAACTTTCCATTCATGTTGAGCTCGTTTATCAATTTTTTTAGTCTCTGAAACACCTCAGAGATACCCTCACCAGGGTTGGATCTAAACTGCTCATATTGGGTGGTCAGGATCTCCAGTCTATTCTCCTTAACTTCTTCAGTTCCCTCATTGATAATTTCAATTGTTTCCCAGATCTATTTTGCATTCTTGCAATTTACTACTTGGTTGTACATGATGTAGTCTAGGGATTCAATTAATATGAGCTTCAGGTTATTATCAAGGGACACAGCTTCTGTTTCCTCATCTGTATAGTCTGCCGGACTTTTTGGAAACTGTCTGTGGGGAATTACAACCCCATCAACCGTGTGTTCGAGAATAACTGATATAGGGGGTTCAACACCTTTGGCCATGACTAATGCATACTTGGGATTTGCAATCCCGATAAACAGTAGCATTTTGTGTTTCCACAAGTTGTAGTGTTCTCTGTCGAACTGTGGAATTTTAATACTAGTCACTTTCTGGGTACTCATCTTTAATAAGATTAAAAGTTAAGTGTTTCAAAAAATATTTTAATTTTTGGCTTAAAATAATTTTTGATCCAAAATAATTTTTCAGGGAAAAAAAATTATTTCGAATTTAAAATAATTTTTGTGATATGTATGAGTTCGCGGAATTTGATTTGGATCTGATATTAACTATATCAACCTGCTCTGATGCCAATTGTTAGTCCCTGATATTGTAGAAGGGGGGTTGAATACAATATCTGAAAATTAATCACGGAATAATTGGATTAAAAATATTATTTTAATTACTCACGAAATATTAATTATAATGAAATACTGTTCAAGTGAAAGATATAATTTTAACTTGATTAGTATTATACAATTAATAAGTAGAAAGATTATATAACTATTAAAAAGCTTAGAATGATTTTGACATGAACTGTTCGCGTTTAACAATTATATTCCAAACTCAGCACAGAAATCTGTGAATATTACAATGTAGATAAATTACTGAATTTGATCTGATTTTCTAACTTCTTAACAATTGAACAACTGAAAAAGTGAAGGCTGATTCTCATATTTATAGAGATTTGAAATGGCTGCTATGACCTTTATGAGTATGACTTAATTTCAAGAAATTAACCCTTGTATGACTTCTGAAATTACTGGGCATGACTTCCTGAGCTCGGTATGACTTATTAAAACTCGGTATGACTTATCAAAAGCTCGGTATGACCTTTTGAAAGTCATATCCGGATTTTATTTAATTAAATAAATCATTCGGTATGACCTTTTTCAAAAGAAATCTCGGTATGACCTTTTTCTTTATAATAAAAGAATTGTCCGGTATGACCTTTAATAAAGCAGACTCGGTATGACTTATTAATATATATATATATACATACATAGCTCGGTATGACTTATTTAAGTCATATTCGGTATGACTTATTTAAGTCATACTCGGTATGACTTATTTAAGTCATATTCGAAATATATATATATATAAGTCATATTGATTCATTTCTTTTCTAATAAATTAATTCTACTTAAATTAATTAAATAATTTATGAATTAAATTAAATTCAATCTTGAATTAATTTAATTAATATAAATTAAAAAATTAATTTACTTAGATTGTAGAATTAAAATATTATAGAGATCCGATTAAACTGTAGTCTTCTTGATTTCTCTTTGTCTTCAGATCTTGAAACCTCTTGATTTAAATGAAGAATAAATATTATTTTAGTTGACACACAAATGTACTGTCTGGTTCATTTGTGTCATACTAATAAATATTCTCCATTTAATTAACTTTTAAATAGAGGCCTTCTGTCATATTTTCTTCTTCACTTTTTTCATTCTTCTTCTGGAATCTACTTGTAGTAACCACTTGAAATCTTCCATATTTTCTGTCTTCTATAGAAGTACTACCACAATATTATTTTCACTGACGCTTGAACATATAAATGAACTTCTTCCAGTGTTGAGTAGCAATCCCATAAAATACTTCTGATACATGGATCCTCTGTGATTAGTTGACTGTCTTTGTCTTGATTCCTGTTTAGTGTTTAGTATTTACTTCTCTTTATTAGTTAGAGTTGAGTTGCCATCTAATTATTACAAATAGGCCTAGTCATATGCCTTTCAGCTCCTAGAGGCTGGCTTTATCAAAGATCTTCAATTTCCCGAATGGCTAGCTAACACGGTAATGGTCAGGAAATCCAATGTCAAGTGGTGAATGTGTGTAGACTTTACTGATTTAAATGATGCATGTCCAAAGGATAGCTTCCCTCTTCCGAGGATCGATGCACTTATAGATGCCACATCAGGACATGAGATGTTAAGCTTCATGGATGGCTTTAGTGGATACAATCAAATCAGGATGCACGAGGATGACATTGCCAAGGTATCTTTCATTACTGACTTTGGTGTATTTTATTATCTTGTTATGGCCTTTGGGTTAAAGAATGCTGGAGCCACTTATCAAAGGCTAGTAAATTTTTTTTAAAAAAAATTTCATCGTAAAAACCATGGAGGTCTACGTTGATGATATGCTAGTCAAAAGCTTTGATAAGGCCGACCATATTCAACACCTAAAAGAGGCTTTCGAAGTGCTGAGGCACCACAAAATGATGCTAAATCCTGCAAAATGCGCCTTTGGCATAGGGTCTAGAAAATTCTTAGTAATGATGGTCTCTAAAATGGGGATTGAGGCCAATCCTGACAAAATTAAGTCTATACTCGACATGGAACCCACAAAGACAGTAAAGGATGTCTAGAAATTGACAGGAAGAGTTGCGGCCCTGGAAAGGTTTGTCTCCAAGTCTGGGGATAAATGTATACCCTTATTCCAAACGTTGAAAAAAGTAAAGGATTTCGTGTGGACAGAAGAGAGTCAGGCAGCCTTTGAGGAACTGAAGAAATATATGAATGAAACTCCATTGTTGCCAAGCCTAGTTCCGAGGACATCTTATACCTGTATTTGGCCATATCCTATAAGGCCATGAGTGTTGTCCTTATAAAGGAAAAAGAAAACATTCAAAAGCCAGTTTATTATGTATGCAAGGTCTTGCATGGAACGGAACTTAACTACTCCAAGATTGAGAAGTTTGCACTGGCCTTGGTAATGGCCTCAAGAAAATTAAGGCATTTCAAGCACACAAAATCGAGGTATTAACTGATCAATCTCTGAGAAACATCATACACAACCCTAAGGCAAGTGGAAGATTGATCAAGTGGGTCATAGAGCTAGGAGAGTTTGACATCAAGTATAAGGCTCGAACGGCCATTAAAGCTCAAGCCCTTGCTTACTTCGTGGTCAAATGTACTATCAACGACCAAGAAGTCAGGGGGTAGGATAGTGAGGAAATAACACAAAAAGAAGAAGGACAAACTCCTAAAGAATATTGGGTGCTCAATTTTGATGAAACATCAAAAACAAAATCTAGTGGAGCAGGCTTGGTGCTACAAAGTCCCGAAGGATTCATCATTATGTATGCTATTAAGCTTGATTTCCCAACAACCAATAATGAAGCCGAATATGAAGCTCTGATAGTAGGCATGGGCTTGGCCAAGATACTAACTTCCAAACACCACAAAGTCTGTTGAGACTCGAAGCTAGTTATATCCCAAGTAAATGGGGAGTTTGAAGCAAGGGAAGAAGTCATGGTTAAATACCTCCGACTAGTAAAAGCTATAATGACTCAGTTTGAAAAATGTCAGATGGAATATGTTCCTAGAGAAAAGAATGTAAAGGCCGATGCCTTATCAAAATTCACCTCATCAGAAGTGGATGAATATATAGGAAGTGTCTACTTCCAAATCTTGAAAACCCCCAGCATCAATGCAAAGTTGGTAGCCCCGATAAACTTGGGAAACTGCTTGATGGATCCAATTAAGGCCCACCTTCAATCTGGATGGGCGTCTACCGATGCCATAGAAGCCGGAAAACTCACTGTGAGGTTATTAATGTATGCTCTTATTGATAGAATTCTCTATAAGAAATCTGTTATTATTCCATACTTGAAATGTCTAAGTCCAGATGAAGCCCATGAGGCTTTGAAAGGAGTGCATGAAGGGATTTGTGACCAAAACTTGGGGGAAGAGCTTTGGCTCACAAAATTACCCGTCTAGGTTTTTACTAGCCTAACTTGTTAAAAGATTCGAAGGAGTATGTGAGAAGGTGTGGTAGGTGCCAAAGACATGCACCAATCGTCAGATAACCTCCTGAGATATTGACGTCCATCAATTCCCCCATACCCTTTGCAATGTGGGAAATAGACATCCAAGGACCTTTCCTAATGGCTTGCGGGCATAAAAAGTTCCTAATTGTTGCAACTGATTACTTCACAAATGGATTAAGGCTAAACCACTAGCCAAGATACCTATGAAAAAAGTATCTCAATTCTTTTGGGAAAACATCATATGTAGGTATGGAATACCACGAATCCTAGTGATGGACAATTATATGCAATTCAACAATGAAGGATTCAAGGAGTATTGCAATGATGATGACATCAACCTACGTTTCACTTCTATTACACATCCCCAAGCAAATGGGCAGGCTGAGGTAGCCAATCAAATCATCCTTGATGGACTCAAGAAAAGGATCGAGCGTTCTGCTAACACATGGGTGGATGAGCTTTCGCCAATACTCTGGGTATACAGAACCAGTCATAAAGTCACTACTGATGCAACTCCGTTCTTCCTGGCTTATGGAGCCGAGGCAGTGGTCCCAGTTGAAATATCACATGTATCCCTAATAATTAAGGCTTTGAGCTCGAGGAAAATGAGGAAGGGATGAAACTTGCATTAGGCTTGATTGACGAAGTCAGAGACAGGGCTCATGCAAAGATCATTGAATATCAAAAGAAGTTATCTTTCTCTTAAAACCTGAGCGTTAATGAAAAGTTTTTCAGATAAGGGAACTTGGTCCTCAGAAATGCTGAAGCTTCCGGAGTATGCCCCAAAGGCAAGTTAGCCCCCAACTGGGAAGGGCCATACATGATAAAACAAGTTAAAGAAGGAGGAGCATACATCTTTGAAACCCTAGAAGATGTTGAGGTGACAAGGACTTGGCATGCCTCAAACTTGAAGGTTTATTATGCTTAAGGGATTCAACTATGAGTACTTATATTTAGTAGGAACTAAGTAGAAATAAGGTTCAATGAAATCATTAGGATGTAAGAGCCTTTGGCTTCAGACAGGATTCCCGCTTTGTAAGGGTTGTGCCCACTTTAGCCTCGAAGACATTGTAAATAAAGTTTTCAGCCTTGTTGCATTTTCAAAAACATGTATGTTTAGCCTAGTTTGACAATCTTTGTTAAGTTCCTTTATGATAAAGGAACAAAATCAAGTTTGGATGGCATTTTGATTCATTTGTTTAGCCCAATTTGGCAATCTTTGTTAAGTTCCTTTATGATAAAGGAATAAAATCAAGCCTGTATGGCACTTTGATTCATTCCCATTTGTTCTTTTATGCTTAAAAATTATATTTTATTAAATATGATAAGGCACGAAAAAGATAAGAAAAAATGACTTTTCATAAATAAAGAGTCTTCGGGGTTACACAAGTTAAAGACATAAATGAAATACAAGGAATACAAGAAATACGAGGAAAAATAAAAGAAGCTAAGGAAGGTCTTCAATATCCTCGTCCTCCCCATCCCCGGTCTTCTCTTCTTCTTCTACCTCCTTGTGAGCATTGTCCTCAGCCTCGGGAGTAGAATGAAAGACCCGATCATACTCATCCAGGGCCTCACTACACGACAAGTCTCATGAACATGTCCCTCGAGCGGTAGAACTCAAGGAAGTCAAGGGAAGTCGGCCAGATCAGAAAGACCGGGGTACTTAGCCAAGACAGTATCGAGGCACTTCTCCCAAGCCTGAGCATAAGTTGCCAACAAAACCATTTCGTCATGGTTATCCATGAAAGCATAGAATTATTCTGACTCCATGTACTCATCAATCATGGCCTTCTTCACAGCCTCCATCTTTGCCTCAGCCTTGACCTTCCTTTGGGCCTTCTCCGAGAAGCGTCAAGACTTGGCCTGATGGGCCATGGTCTGAAAGTAAGTGTTGACCTGTTTAAAAACCACGACATAGTGAAAAACTAAGAAAACCAAAAAGCGACTAAGTATAAAAAGATGGGTAACAAATGGGCCTTACCATGGCAACAACTTGGGCTCCCAAAGTCTTCGCCTTTTCTATGTCCATTTTCAGGATAATCTCGGCCTTGTCGACCGGAGGAATAAAATTCCGCGACCAGTTGACGGAGTTCAGGGTGCTCCCGACAACGGTGTCTTGCCTCCTTAAGGCCCAACTAGGCCTCCAAGGCCCGGTATCTAGGTTCTCCTCTTCATCAACCTGATGCCTTTTTCCTTGGGCTTTGTCGCAAGGCTGAAAGAACCCAGGAAGATTGGACTCCTTAATTGGGCCTTCAAGAGCCTCATAGGCCTTTCTCATCTTGTGGGTCTCTTGATCACCCACGCCCAAATGAAAGTTAATATTTTCCGCAGCTGCAAAACAAACAAGGAAATAAACAATTAAACTCAGAAAAATCGAAAAGAAACGACAAGTTAAGAAAAGAAAAGTACCATTATCAGAAATATTTGAAAGACCCACGGCCTTCAAAGAAAACTCCTCCAAAAGCTTTCTGTGATAGGTCAAGCCCTTATCCTGGCCCAAGTCAGGAATAATAAGTTTTTCCTCGGGAGTTAGTTGGATGAGGCCCGGGTTCCCATCCTTGACTTTTCAAAATTTGGGCCTAAAAAGGATGCCCCAATCTCCACCTTCCCACTCCGAATACAAAAAATCCCTTCTCCAGTCTTGGTTGGAGTTAGGTAGAGACTTGTTGCTAAAGATTGGGCTCACCCCTTGCCTATGTCTTATATAGACCCAACCCAATATATTTGATGGGCTATTTTTAAACTGAAAGATACTCCTAAAAACAACTACTAAAAGGGGTAGTTTTTCCTAAGACATAAAACTATAAAACAAAGGAGGGTCCGCCACGAGTTTGGGCTCAATTGACATGGATTTATCCTAACTTCAGCAAGTAACCTCATTGCAAATTGGTGAAAAGGGAATCTAAGCCCGTCAAGAAGGGCATCTCTAAAAATACACAGCCTGTGGGACCCCAATGACAGGCCCGATATCCGGGCTCGGCCAAAACAAATTTGTACCCAGGAGGAAGTTTGTACAACTTTGTAAATCTATCACAATGAATTTGATTATTGAAGGTGCTAGTAAACCTATAGGCATCTAGCTCAGCCTGAGTAGGGAACTCATCACCAATGGTTTGTAGAAGACCAGAAATTTAAGAAAAAAATAGAGTTCATGGTAACAATGTTACCTCTTTTTGCCGCCCTGACAAGAAATCTTTGTTGAGCAGCATCCTGGGAATCCGCCATGGATTTTGAAAAGATGAAAGCTTAAAAATTGAGAAAGATGAAGATTGATTGGAAAATATTTGCCGGAAATCGCCTTTGTTACGGATCAAAAACGAGGTGTATTTAATACGTAATTAATGCTAGGGTTTGGGAGAGCTTCAAACTTTAATGGCTGCACTAACGTTTCGTGACTTAGCTCAGGTCCTCGTTAACTGCCTACGTATCTCAGTTCGTATGAGAATCAAGACAAAAACGTAGTTCTAATGTTGAGGGGTTAGGCCCTTAATATAGGCGTATGAAGGCCTTGGAATCAGATTAGAAGTAGGAGACTTGGTGGCCAAGTCTCCCAGTGTCAGGGTTGTCTAAACCTCTTAGGAGTGAGAGTCCTTGTGGGACTCCTCCCGTGTTTGAGTTTCTAGATCCTTCTAGGATTAGGGCCTTCAACAGGTTTATCGGGCCTTAATTAAGCCCTTGTTAATTAATTACGAAATTAATTAATAACAGAGACTTACTGGGCCTATGGCTTCAACAGAGCTAATGGGCTGGATTTACAAATCCAATTGATTCTTGGATTACAAATCCAATTGATCCTAGGACTTATTTTCCTAGTTCGTTTCAAGGGCCCAAGCCTTTGGACCATACCAGGTCTAATTAATGAAATAATAAATGTTTTTATTTATTATTTCCTCAGGGTTATTTTCTACCCATATCATTTGCCCCACAACTTTTGGGAAAATTTCGTGAGTTTTCGTAAAAGTTTTACAAAGGGCTTTAAGTGCCTTACCGGGCTTTTGACTTATTTAATCAATCCTTATTTTCTGGGCTCAGGCCTTGTATTCTTTTAAAGAATCAACATCTTATAAATTGGTCCCCCAAGAATATCATTTTTAACAAACTTATAGAAAAATGAGAAAATTTTTAAGATCCAAACTATTTCGACCTCAAATGAGGTCGATTTCGACCTCAAATGAGGTCGATTTCGACCTCAATTCCCCCTCCAAGTCGATGGGATTTGAGGTCGATTTTGGGCTTCTTTCATTTTGACCCCTTCGACCTAGATTGAGGTCGAAAATGACCTCAAATTCTACTTTAGGTCGATTCTTAGAATCGAGCTTGAATTTGACTTAAATCGAGGTCGACCAGGACTTCATATACACTCCCAGGTCGATTTGGGGGATCGAGGTCGAAATCGACTTCGATTGAAGTTGATCAAAAGGGGAAAACTGCCTTGAGGTCGAGTATGTGTTTGAGGTCGAATTCGAGCTCGTTTGAGGTCGAATAAGAGTTGAAAATCCCTTAAGGTCGAATACTAGCATGAGGTTGATTTGCATACTCAAGGTCTATTTCGATCTAAATTGAGGTCGAATAGGATTCCAAAATACTTCGAGGTCGAACAGGGTGACTGAGATTGATTTCGACTTGGATCGAGATCGATTTAGGCCTCAATTATCCTTGATGTCGAAATAATGTCTCGAAGTCGATTTCGACTTGGATAGAGGTCGATTTAGGCCTCAATCATCCTTGAGGTCGAAATAATGTCCTAAGGTCGATTTCGACTTCGATTGAGATCGAATAGGCCTTCATGGTTATTTGGTCAAAAATGAGGCTAAGGTTGTCTTCGACCTCAATTGAGGTCGAATTAGGCCTCAAAACTTTTTGAGGTCAAAACAAATAATGATGTCTATTTTGACCTTGATTGAGATCGAATTGGCCTTCATGGCTACTTGGTCAAAAATGAGACTAAGGTTGTCTTCGACCTCGACTGAGGTCGAATTAGACCTCAAAACTCCTTGAGGTCGAAACAAATAATGATGTCTATTTCGACCTTGATTGAGATCGAATAGGCCTTCATGGCTACTTGGTCAAAAATGAGACTAAGGTTGTCTTCGACCTCGACTGAGGTCGAATTAGACCTCAAAACTCCTTGAGGTCGAAGTACTTCGGGGCCTCAAGGCCTTATAATCTTCGATTAGGAACGAAGTCGAATTAGACCTCAAAACTCTTTGAGGTCGAAACACTTTGGGGCCTCAAGGCCTTATAATCTTCGACTAGGAATGAAGTCGAATTAGACCTCAAAACTCTTTGAGGTCGAAACTTTTTTGGGCCTCAAGGCCTTATAATCTTCGACTAGGAACGAAGTCGAATTAGACCTCAAAACTCTTTGAGGTCGAAACACTTTGGGGCCTCAACGCCTTATAATCTTCGACTAGGAATGAAGTCGAATTAGACCTCAAAACTCTTTGAGGTCGAAACTCTTTTGGGCCTCAAGGCCTTATAATCTTCGACTAGGAATGAAGTCGAATTAGACCTCAAAACTCTTTGAGGTCGAAACTCTTTTGGGCCTCAAGGCCTTATAATCTTCGACTAGGAATGAAGTCGAATTAGACCTCAAAACTCTTTGAGGTCGAAGTTATTGAGGGCCTCCTGGCTATGCAAACTTGATTAAGTGGAACCTTATAGGCTCTTGGGTTATGGACCTCCAATGGTGTTAAATCATGGGCCTTTAGTATCTTAGGTCTTACGGGTCTTTTTCCTTTAGTGATTGGGCCTTAGGGCTTATTGATCATGGGCCTTTATTGGCCCAATTTCCAGATTCTTCTTCCTGGTTCTAGAAGCTTCTTTTTCCTTTCCATTTATTTATTCTTCTAGTGGGCTTTCATTCGTGGGCTTTATCGTATGAGGCCTTTTACCTGTTGTACCGGTTAATATTCCCTCCAACGGTAATGTGACCTTGAAACGCCGGTAGAAAGTGGAACTTGAACGGGTTGGTGACCGATTGAGGGTTGTATAAGAGTGAAGTGAGGGGCTTCACTTCCCTCACATCTCATTTCTCAATTCTCAAATCCTCAGAGTCTTCTACAACTTCGAGCTCTCAAGTCTTCAAGCAATCCCAGCTTCTAATACTATCGAGGATACACAGTAGCTCGAAAATGGCTGACAAGAAGAATTCAAGATTGGCAGCTATGAATGTGGGGTCTGCTAAGAGAGGTAAACCCCTTCGACAAATCCCAATTTATTCTCCTTACATGTCTTTGTTAGATATGATAAACCAAAGGGGGGACGAGTATCCTAGCTTGTCCCATTTAGATTCTTACAGTCGTAGTAATATGTTTTTTGATTCTGACTTAGTAGAAAAGTATAATCGTCTTTTCAATTTTCCTCCCCGTTTTACCATCTCTTTGGCAGAGCCTGGCGACAGGACCTGCCATTGGCACCCTTCCAAATTATTTGTATATATAGATGTCCTGCTAGCGGGGCTTAGGTTTCCTTTGCATGAATTCAGTCCCACACTTTTAGCTGACGTTCAAATTCACCCTTCTCAAATCGTTCCCAATGGATGGAGGCTCATCCATTGTTTTATGGTTCTTTGTTTAGAAAAGAAAATAAAAATGACTTTCCCCCTCTTTCGTAAAAAATTTCAATTCAAAAATTCTTCTAGCCTTTCTCTTGGCTGGGTTCACATAGCCCATAGGCAAAATAAACCTCACATTTTTTATAACTCTTCAATTCCCGACAATAACCTTCATTGGAAGGAAAACTTTGTTCAAATTTCATGGGAGGGGGGAGACTGGGTTACTCTCTTTAGGCCCACTATTGAAAAGTCGCAGATGGGAGCGCCGAGTCAATCCTGCTCTCTTTGGAGGAGCAGAATGCTTATGTTGCGCTCACCCAGGCGGAGACCAAGGAAGTCTCTTGGGCCCTTCTTGATGAGTGTAGGCTAAAAGCAGTGGGCCTATCGAGGGCCTCAAATAAAGGTATGCCATTTTTACCTAGATTGCCTGTTTACTCTGCACATTGGATTGTTTTACTGTCATGCTTATATTCTGTTCGTTTTTTCAGCTGCTGCGCAAATCAACGAGTGGACCATTCCACCCGTGGAAGAAACTGGCCGTATGAAGCGACTAACGCTGATGAACGACCCCAGACAGGGGAAAGATCCTCCGGCCTTTTTGCAACCTCATTTTGAGCCAACTGAGGCAGGAGGCAGTGAAACTGTTAGAGCACCAAAATCCCTAACTTATAAACCAGGCTGGGGATTTAGGAAGTCAGATACCGTGATCGGTTGCACGGTTCATGCTAGGGATTGGTCCCTCCATTCTTTAACTCCTTGTGATTACAAGGATATCGTCTTGGGACGGGACGAGGAGAGCACCAAAGCTTTGGGTGCACAAGCACTGGCGTCGGTAAATTTCTTCACTTATCCAATTTGCATTTCACTTGCACACACTACTCCCGGCCTTTGATGTGTTTTAACGTGGTTTGTTGATTTTTCAGTCCAACGCCTATTTTCAGGCTTCCCTCCACCAGACAGAGTCGTGGAAAGTTCAAGCGGGGAAGCATAAAAAGGAGCTTACTAAGGCCAATGCCAAAATAAAGCATTTAGAGGAGAAGTTGGCGGAAAAGGAGGATATGATAAAGCGGGCTCAAGCTGAGATAGTAGAGCTCCGGGCCGATCAGAACGCAACCATTGACAAGTATTTGGGCTCGGAGGAGTATCAAGACTTGATTCAACAACATGACGATCTTCTTTTTCCGACCAACTACACAATTGGTTGGAATGAGGCATTGAAGGTAGTGTTGGCGAAGCATCCGGGGTTGTTTGACCCTAAAGTGGACTTTCAGAGTCCCCAGTCAGCTGAAGCTCTAAAGCAGTTGATTGCGGCTCAGGAAGAAGCCGAGGGGGACAGCAGTCCTGATGTTAGGCAATAAAGGGCTAACGAGCCTAGCCCCACTCCATCTCCCTCGCGGTCAGTTCCCAAGACAACTCCTCCTGCCCCAATAGAAGAGAGTTCCTCTGGAGAAGAGGAATTTGACGGAGGTGAAGAGGGTTCGTTTTCCTCAAGCGGCGAGGATTCCTCTGGAGAAGAAGAGGAGGGGGAGGAAGAGGCGTATATAGGATTCATTATTTCCTTATTTATGTTGCCCCCAGGGGCTTTGTAAAAACGTTTAGCCTTCGGGCTTTTATTTATGTAACCATGTTTTTCTTTTCACTTTCTGCCTTAGCTTTGTTTGTTTTTCGTTTTTAACTTAAACATAAACAATAAATACTCTCGAGGCTCGTAGAAAGACTAAGTGAAAATGACAAGTGTTATATAGGGAAAACAAATAACATTCCTCAGAAACTTTATAAGTTCTCAAATGTAAATGTAACTTAGTATTAAAAACATATCATGCCTCCAAGGCTAATAAATGTCATGCCTTCAAGGCTAATAAACTGATACTTAAACGTTTCGAAAATCAAAGTTAAAATCTAAACATAATACTTTCTTAAGTTGGTTGCATTCCAGCTTCTGGGGAATTCGACCCCTTCAAGGGTTTGGAGCTTGTACGCGCCTTGCCCTGTGACTTCCTTCACTTGGTATGGTCCTTCTCAATTCGGAGCTAGTTTGCCCTTGGGACCAATTCCAGACGCCTCGATCTTTCGCAGGACTAAGTCTCCTTCGCGGAAAAACCTTTCCTTGACTCTAAGGTTGTAGTAGAACGAAGCTTTCTTCTGGCTTTTCACTATCCTGACATTAGCTTCGTCGCGTAGCTCATCTATTAAGTCGAGAGCTAGCTTCATGCCTTCTTCATTTGTGTCAACATGAAACTCTTGTATCCTTGGTGACGTCTGAGCAATTTCGACGGGCACCACTGCCTCAGCCCCGTAGGCTAGTTGAAATGGAGTAGCTCATGTTGATGTTCTGCAAGTAGTTCTATATGCCCATAAGATTGGGAGTAACTCATCAACCCAAGTCCCCTGGGAGCGTTCAATCCTTTTCTTGAGCCCATCTAGGATAATTCTGTTAGCAACTTCAGCTTGCCCATTTGACTGCGGATGGCTACTGAAGTAAAGCATAGTTCAATGTTATAATTCCCACAGTATTCCATGAAGTCCTTCCTGTTGAATTGAGTTCCGTTGTCCGTCACCGGGATTCGAGGTAGCCCATACCTGCATATGACGTTCTCCCAGAAGAACTGAGTTACGTTCTTAGTGTCAATTTTGGCCAAGGGTTTGGCTTCTATCCACTTAGTGAAGTAGTCGATGACAACAATGAGGAACTTTCTTTGCGCGCTGGCCATAGGAAACGGGCCTAATATATCCATTCCCCACATTGCAAAGGGGATTCGAGAGTTAATTGATGTCAGCATCTCAGGTGGCTGCTTGACAATAGGTGCAAACCTTTGGCAGCGATCGCACTTCTTAACATATGCCTTGGCATCTTTAAGCATCTCAGGCCAATAAAATCCCATTCTCATGACTTTATAAGCAAAAGCTCTGCTTCCTAGGTGCTGTCCACATACTCCTTCGTGAACTTCCCTTAGGGCAGCTTCAGCTTCATGGGGTCTCAAACACTTTAAGTAGGGTATCACGTATGATTTCTTGTAGAGTATTCCTTCTATGAGGGCATACCTCAGGGCCTTTTCTGATAACTTTCGTGCCTCCATAGGGTTGGTAGGTGTTTTCACCGTTTCCAAGTAGAGCTTGATGGGATCCATCCAACATGCTCCCAGCCCAACCGGAGCTACTAGTCTAGCGTTAATGCGCGGGGTCTTCAAGACTTGGAAGTAAACACTGCTAGAGTAATTCTCATTCTCTGACGATGCAAATTTAGACAAGGCATCAGCCTTCATATTCTCCTCTCTTGGGATGTACTCAAAGTGACATTCTTCAAACTGTGTGGCTTGAGCTTTAACAATTCTCAAGTATCTCGTCATAGTCTCTTCTCGGGCTTCAAACTACCCATTTACTTGAGAGATTACTAACCTTGAGTCACCACATACTTTCACGTTCTTTACCTTCAGGGTTCTGGCCAGACCAAGCCCAGCTATAAGAGCTTCGTATTCTGCCTCGTTGTTTGTTGTCGGGAAATCCAACTTAATTGCACACTCGACAATGAAGCCATCCGGGCTTTGCAATACTAGGCCAGCTCCACTAGTTTTCATTTTTGAAGCTCCGTCAAAAAAGAGCACCCAGTATTCTTTGAGTTCTTCCTCTTTTTCCTTCTTCTCTTCACTCTCTTTATCCTCTTCTTGCCCCCCGACTTCTTGGTTTGGAATGGTGCATTCAATCGCGAAGTCAGCTAGAGCCTGAGCTTTGATGGCCGTTCTCGGCTTGTATTTGATTTCGAACTCTCCAAGTTCAACAGCCCATTTAATTAACCTCCCACTGGCCTTGGGGCTATGCAGTATGTTTCTCAGGGGTTGGTCTGTCAAGACTTCAATAACATGCGCCTGGAAGTACGGGCGTAACTTCCTCGAAGCCATTATTAATGCTAATGCAAACTTTTCAACCTTTGAATAGTTCAGTTCTGCACCATGCAGAATCTTGCTAACGTAATAGATGGGCTTCTGAACCTTAGCTTCCTCTTTCACAAGAACTGCACTCAGGGCTGAGTTTGAGACAGCCATATACATGAATAGCACCTCTTCTGGTTTGGGTTTGGCAAGCAAGGGCGTCTCAGCTATGTACTTCTTTAGTTCTTCAAATGTTTCTTGGCTCTCCTCATTCCATTCAAAGTTCTTGACCTTCTTGAGGGCCTTGAAGAATGGCAGACACTTCTCTCCAGATTTGGATATGAAACGCCCCAGGGCTGCTACCCTTCCAGTGAGCTTTTGGACCTCCTTAACAGTCTTGGGGGGCTCCATGTCCAAGATTGCTTGAATCTTATCGGGATTGGCCTCAATGCCTCTTTTGGAGACCATCAGGCCTAGAAATTTTCCAGACCCTACACCAAAGGCACACTTGGTCGGGTTCAACATCATTTTGTGGGTTCTCAGAATTTCAAATGCCTCACTCAGGTGCGCAAGATGATCGGCTTTGTCTAAGCTTTTGACTAACATGTCATCTACGTAGATCTCCATGGTCGTACCAATGAGATGTTTGAAGATCTTATTCACAAGCCTTTGATATGTGGCTCCTGCATTCTTAAGTCCAAAAGCCATAACCAGATAACAAAAAACACCAAAGTCAGTGATGAATGATACCTTAGGAATGTCATCGGGGTGCATTTTAATTTGGTTGTAGCCACTGAAACCATCCATGAAGCTAAGCATCTCGTGCCCAGCTGTGGCATCTATTAACGTGTCTATCCTTGTTAAGGGGAAACAGTCCTTGGGACATGCATCATTCAAGTCAGTGAAGTCCACACACATTCTCCACTTCCCATTGCTCTTTTTAACCATCACAGGGTTGGCCAACCATTCAGGAAATTGGATTTCTTCAATAAATCCAGCTTCTAGCAATTTTTCCACTTCCTGCTTAATGGCCTCCTGTCTTTCAGGGGCAAAACTTCTTTTCTTCTGTTTGACCGCTGTCCTTCCAGGATTTACATTCAACTGATGTGTTATAAGCTCGGGGTCTATTCCTGGCATGTCAGCTGCTGTCCAAGCGAAAACATCCCTGTTATCTTGCAGGAACTGTATCAGTTGTTTTTTCAGGTCCTTGGGGAGTGAAGCCCCAACATATGTCACTCTCTCAGGATATGAAGGATCCAGGGGAATGGACTCCAAGTCCTCCGCAGGTTTCCCCCTCCTCTCTTCGTGATCTCTGACATCCATATCTTCAATGGGGAGAACCTGCCCCCCAGTGCCATCAGGCTTCAAAGCAACCATATAACAGCTTCTGGCCATCTTCTGATCTCCTCTTTTTTCCCCCACTCCATTCCTAGTCGGGAACTTGAGTTTCAAGTGGTATGTAGAAGCTATTGCTTTGAAGGCATGCAACCCTGTCCTCCCAAGGATTGCATTATAGGTAGTGCTCGCCTTAATAACTAAGAAATTCAGCATTTGAGTGGACAGTCGAGGTTCTTCGCCCATAGTCATTGGTAGTTGTATGATCCCCTCGATCCGAGACTCCACTCCATTAAAACCGTGTATAGGCATGTTGGAGGGGGTTAGCTGTGAATCGTTGTATCCCATTTTCACATAGGCATCATAAAATAGGATGTCAACAGACGAACCATTGTCTACCAAGACTCTTTTCATAGGAGAATTCCCTATGGTGGGGGAGATTACTAAGGGATCATCGTGGGGGAACCTCACCCCTTCTAGGTCGGAGTCGTCAAAGGATAACGAGACCTCAGTCCTTGCCCTCTTAGGAGGCTCTCCTACAATGCTCATTACCTCCCGGGCATACGCCTTCCTAGAGTTTCGGGAGTTGCATGCTGCAGTTGGCCCTCCTGATATTACGTTAATCACAGGCCCTCTGGGCTGATTGTTTCTTTCCTTGGGGTCTGAATCCCTTCGTTTGTCGTTCCTTCTATCGTCTCTAGCACCATCCTTGGTGTATTTTTCCAACTTCCCTCTTCTAATCAGAAATTCGATCTCGTCTTTCAACTGACGACAGTCGTCAGTGTCGTGTCCCACATCCCTATGGAACCGGCAGTATGCGCTCTTATATCTCTTTTCAGGATCAGTCCTCAGTGGCTTCGGCCATCGAAGATCTTTACCCTTCTCAATGTCCATTAGTATCTGGCTACGGGCGGTGTTTAGCCTTGCATACTCGGTGAACCTGGCGCCTCCTTTCTTCTTGGAGTCATTGGCATCACCATTCTTCGCATACTTGGTATCAACAGTGTACTCAGTATCACTGGATCGTTTTTTAGAATAGGCGTTCGAGGTCTGAAACCCTTGAGCTTTCCTCATACTTTCCTCAGCCTTGATATACTTTTCTGCTCTCTCTTGGAGCTCATTCATAGTTTCAGGGGCCCTCTTGGCCAACGATCTTCTGAAATTTTCGTCAGAAGTCCCTTGCTGCAAGGCTATCATAGCTACCTTCTGATCTAGATCAGGGACCTTCAAGGCTTCCTTTGTGAACCTATTCATGTAATCCCTCAAGGATTCGTTCTTCCCCTGGTGCATGTTCATTAGCGAAGCTGAGCTCTTTTCATGAGTCTTGCTTCTAATAAATTGACCAGTGAAGGCCCTGCTCAGATCCTTGAATGACCCAACAGAGTTTGGTGGTAGACGACTGAACCACCGCTGAGCCATGCCACTCAGGGTTTGGGGAAACGCCCTACACTTGATGGCATCGTTTACAGGCTGCAGCAACAGTGCATTAGAAAACGTGAGAACATGATTTGAGGGATCTCCCGTTCCATCATAGGCCCTGATTGTTGGCATTTTAAACTTCCTTGATATCTTCTGATTCATAATATTCTCTGTGAAGGGGGGTGTGGGATCATCAGGATCTCCAAGCGGCAATAAGTCTTGGGGATCATCCCTAACATGACTTGTCCTTATTTGCCTCGGGGGCTCATCCAAATCTATTACAGAGGTGTTTCTCATCAACTCTCCAGCACCCTCCACTCTGGGGCGCTGTCGCCTTGTCAATGCCTTCTCCAGGTCTTTCCTTAGTCGTTGAGCTTCGGCTTCATAAGCGCGTATTCTTTCCTGAAGGTTCAGGGAGTCATTACTTTGAGGCCCTCGGTGTAACGCCCCCAAATCCGGGGTCATGGATCTGGTCGTCACTGCGAAAATCCTCAATATAACATGACCTGTTTAACAGTTATAATTTCACCTGTAGACATACAACAACTGAAAAATACCTCTGTGACCCCAACTCTCAAGAATCTTTTAGGTTATAGGGCTAGAAACAAGAATCCCAAGTCAGATATCAATTATTACATTTCTCGACCAGTAAAATCACACTTGTGAC
The DNA here is from genome assembly GCA_028671895.1 of Oenanthe sinensis. Classification (NCBI taxonomy): domain Eukaryota; kingdom Viridiplantae; phylum Streptophyta; class Magnoliopsida; order Apiales; family Apiaceae; genus Oenanthe; species Oenanthe sinensis. The sequence continues at coordinate 16,344,790 of JAPMAC010000209.1, forward strand.
TCCATCCATAAAGTTCCTCAAATTTAGATTTTTGAACCAATTTTCCAATTACCACCAATTACTATAACCCTTCTCTGTTTACACAAATCTTATAAAACTAGTATAACTTCGATAAGAAATATACCAGCTACCAAAAATTTTCTATACAAGATAATATTTATTACATATCAACTTATAAGTAATTCTTACATCAGATCTAGATACTCTGAACCAAATCCTCTTCATCATGGCATCTTGCCTTCTTCTTCCGAACTATGCAGATAAGTCTCGTCAAGCTACCTTTCACTGTAGGGTTACAATTTGAAGTAATGCGATCCATCTAATCTAGCTGTTGTGTTTGGACAATTTTAAAACAAAGCAAGGGTGAGCTACTATAGCCCAGCAATAACTCCAGTCATAATAGCAGTTAAAATAATTTATGAAATTTTAACTCAATATAAAAGATAGTTTAGGAAACTAAAATTTATAATGCACCACAGTTTGAAAAGTAAGCAATTCTAGATATTGCTAAGCACACCACAAAAGTTCTCAAGCTCCCGTCACATTATCAGTAACTTACCACAATGACATCAGTTACAGTGTTACTATTCATTTAAGAATCACTAAGAAAGAAGTTCAAGATATCGAGAAAAGAACAATAAAGGTTCAAGAGTTCCCATTAACACTATTGGTAACTTAACGCCTTAGCTTTCGTTATAGTGTAAAAACAGTGAAAGTTCAACAATTCTCATTAACACTATTTGTAACTTAGCACCTCGGCTTTCGTTATAGTGTAAGAAAAGTGAAAGTTCAACAGTTCCCATTAACAATATTGGTAACTTAACACCTTGGCATTCGTTATAGTGTAAGAACAGTGAAAGTTTAACAATTTTCATTAACACCATGGAATTCTCAACATGATTTCTCAACTCTCATCAACACTATCGGTAACTCAGCACCTAGGCTTTCATTACAGTGTTAATGTCAAATCCCAATTGGGAAGAATGGACTTTCATTGGAGTAATTTATAGGGACAATGTAGGTCGGTGATCAGTCGCCCACAGTTGCCTCTCCGAGGGACATCTCTGTTTTTCTACTCTTCTACTAGTAGTGGATGATCCGTCTTTTCTCTGACGTCACCCTGACCGCATTCGGGCCATAGTATACTTGATGGCATACCCGTCTGACAGCTCTTACACTTTGTATACATAATGCGCCGTGCAAGCACGTCGACTTTCTCTAGTACTCCAATCCAATTGAATAATTTGTTTGGAAAGAAATTGAATTCAGTCCAAAAACACCTCTCATTCTCTTCTCAGATTTCAACACCAGAGGATTGATTAACTCCCAGAATTATGAGGAAGTAATCTTATATGCACGTGTTGACTTATAGTCAAATAATCTCTTTTTGCTCAAATATTTCTCACACCAGATCACACGACCAGGGAGTTGTTTTAAAATCACCAAAGTTCTCAGAATGATTGTTGGATAGCTAAATCATTTATAGAAGATTTTAGATCCAATTGAATAACTCTAAATAATTTCTCAAAGAAACGTCCTCGAGACTCTGTTGACAAATTGTCATAAACTCACACACTAACTCCTGGTCAAAACTTCAAACACAAACTCAGAAACTCAACTCTTAGAACACTTCTCATTCTCTACTTATACACACTCTAACTTTATAGGATTTAGAGTTGATAAGTACTCACAAGTAATCACAAGGTAATGAATAGTGAACAGTACAGACATATATGTATGTTTGTAAGAAAATATATTCCAAAACACAATAGAATCTTTTAATGAAGTAGTATTCACCAAAATGTAAAAAGGTTCGAAAACTTGCCTTTGGTCCTTAGCAATGAAGAAGAAATTCTAATTAATTCTCCTTCAATCACAGTAGGTCCATATCTTCTCTCGTCACATGATGTCTCATTACTCCTACTTGATTATGTTCTAACATAACAAGATATATATCAGCTTGGTCTCATATCCCAAGCAAACACAACTCAAATACACAATATTTATTAAAACCAAAATCAAACCAAACGAAGAAATCCCACTTTGGGAAACTCACAACTTCTTATTACAACTATGCCCCAAAAGTATCACATTGTAGACTTTCATATCTCATAAGTCATCACGTATGTACATTTTATTATGGCATTAATCCCTCTAATTCCTCAATATTAACTCATATATAAATGGCCATATTATTTAAGCCATGATTCTCTATTTTACCCTGAAACATTTCATTTATACGTCTTCTTAATTCTAAAGTTTATTGAACTTAAGTGAATGTATTTTCTGCAGCAAATTGGGCATGACCTATTCGTAAGTTGGACTATGCCCAGTGTAAAAACACCTCAAATACAACCTCAAATCAATCTCAAAATATTCACCACATATGCCAAGTCCAAATATGGCCATTAAAATTTGTACTAGATAGTTTTATTAACTCTTATTTTTCCCGATATTTCACATTCTCGTGCCTACTTTAGCTATTCGCAAAATTGTCTTGTCAATGATTTTTAATCAAGTTCTATACACCCACATGTAGTCATGATACTCCTCAACAATTTTCGGTACTTGACCGACTCGAGACAAGTCCTCTAACTTGCTCAAATTTGACTCCCAAAACGGTTGTTTAACATTTCACTTATGTTCGTTTCACTTAACACCCTGTTTTCTAACATTTTTAACAAATTGGAAATTACTCCATTTGACACGATTTCTTTTCTGGGGTCTTCTATGACTGTGGATTTTATTAAGCTCCGTAGCTAGTCCAATCATAGCCTCAAAGTTGGACAAAAACAGGATTTTCATTTCCTGCGCTACCGTTACTAAATCGGCCATAACTTTTGACTCGTAACTCCGAATGACGCAAAATTAGCGCTCAAACGATCTAGAGACAATCTACTATCTAACCATATCAGCCATAAGCCAAGAACAGTGGCCGAATGTTCCCAGATTTCTCTGGACAGTTGCAGCAGTTAGGTCACAAAAAAATTGGCATGGTTACGTTTGTAAACTCATCGTTTTCCATTTTTATTCTACTCCAAATCAACCAACAAACAATCCCAAACTCCCCAATCAACATCAACAATCCACATACTACCACCTCAAGTCATAAAAATCAGTTTTAGTTCAAGAATTAAGATTTAGAAATCAAGTAAACAAGTAGATGTTTCCATGGCTAACCAAGCTTGTTCTAAGCTACCCATAACATATACATCACATAACAATCATCTAACAAGCCATAGGAACTCAAGAATCCAAGAAAATAAATTATTTATTTTCGGAGTTACTGTTCATTCGAATCTTCCATGGATCATAACTAAAGATTTCATGGATGGAATGATGTAGAAATCAAGAGGAAGCAAGGTGAATGTTATACCTTCGATTCAAGCTATCAAGCGCAAGAAACGGTGAAGAAATGAGCAAGCTAGCACTCAATCTTCTTCATTTTTCTTCTCTTCTTCTCTCCCTCTCTCTCTCATTCGGCATTATGAATAAAATGGGGGTTGGCTGATTTTTCTTCCTTTTATGTGTCCCCTAGCTTTGTGCGGTAGTCGCATAATTCTCCGACAACGTTTTAATCTCTCGTTCTCGTTCTCTTTTTTTTCGTCCCACCTAAGTTTTAAAATTTAAAATCTCATATTATGATTCTAATATATTTTAGAATCATTAAATTAATACTCTTTAATTGTTTCGAGAATTTACGAAACAATTCTCCGAATAAATGCTATTCACTTACACCGTCTCTCAAACTCTGTTACGACTTTCGTCTGGACTTCAAATTTATATCGTTGGACTAAAACTAATTATAAGTCCTATATTTATTACGTATGCTACCGTAAACACCGATATGCATATTCTCGAATATCCCGTATATTAATAATACGGTCTCATATCTCAAGTGCCTTATGAAAATAAATCCATAAAATCGTTTATTCATAAAATGAAAAATTTTATCCAAAATTCTTAATAATATCAAGTGTCAAAAATACGGGTTATTACACTCGGGGCTGGGTACTCCTCCCTCCAAGGGGCTCCTTACCAGGTCGCCTCCTTCGTGGGTTAACATCTTCGCCAGACGACTTCTCCTCATCAGTTGAGTAAGGTCCAGAGAAGTCCCGACTTCTTCGTTGTGAGGTATAGTGGGGCAACAGCCCTTGCTCATAAGGGGGCTCGTAGTTCCTTGGGAGCCCATAACGAGGGTCAGGTGTTATAGCAGACGAGACCTACATAGTAGGAGGAGCAACAAAAGTTGTATGAAGGGGTGGAATTACCTGGAGTGGAGGAGCTGAAGCATGAATTGAGACTTCGGGGTTGGAAGGATGAACGACGATGTTAAGGGGTCCAACACGCCGGGTGCTTGCTTCAGGGTCTTCAACGGAGGTGGTTGGAACAACAACTTGTTGCTCTTGAGTTGTAATAGGGGGAACAGTGGTGTCGGCAGCGGTGTCATGGATCTCTCCTTCAAGGGTGCTTGTAGTACTTCGTGTTCTTGCCATGGTTGTTATTCGTGTCCCACAGACGGCGCCAAATGTTACGGATCAAAAACGAGGTGTAATTAATACGTAATTAATGCTAGGGTTTGGGAGAGCTTCAAGCTTTAATGGTTGCACTAACGTTTCGTGAATTAGCTCAGGTCCTTGTTAACTGCCTACGTATCTCAGTTCTTTTGAGAATCAAGCCAAAAACGTAGTTCTAATGTTGAGGGGTTAGGCCCTTAATATAAGCATATGAAGGCCTTGGAATCAAATTAAAAGTAGGAGACTTGGTGGCCAAGTCTCCTAGTGTCAGGGTTGTCTAAACCTTTTAGGAGTGAGAGTCCTTGTGGGACTCCTCCCGTGTTTGAGTTTCTAGATCCTTCTAGGATTAGGGCCTTCAACAGGTTTTTCGGGCCTTAAATAAGTCCTTGTTAATTAATTACGAAATTAATTAATAACAGAGACTTACTGGGCCTATGGCTTCAATAAAGCTGATGGGCTGGATTTACAAATCCAATTGATTCTTGGATTACAAATCCAATTGATCCTAGGACTTATTTTCCTAGTTCGTTTCAAGAGCCCAAGCCTTTGGACCATACCAGGTCTAATTAATGAAATAATAAATGATTTCATTTATTATTTCCTCAGGGTTATTTTCTACCCATATCAGCCTTGGTTTAATAACTCTAGAGTGAAATTTTGATAGAGTTTTACTGAGAAAGTAAGAAGTGAAAATGAAGTTTTTACTTCGTTGTTTTATAGCCAAGAAAAAAGGTAACTCAACCGGTTAAACCTCCTATAGCCGGTAAAAACAAAAGTCCACATACTAATTGGGCCTAGCAGGCCTTCGATACAAAAATTGATGTGGACTAAAACATATTGAAGAATGAAATGTGCCAAGGCCCATCAACTATCAAATCAATGGGGCTTTTGCAATAAACGACTAGGATCCTGGTCGAACAAATGACCAGAAATCCTTAATGACTAAAAGTCAATCAATGTCCCAAATTCGACCAAGAGTCCCCGTCAACTAGGGTCTCAGAAATGGCCCAGAATCGACTAGGATCCTAGTCGAAAATCGACCAGGAATTTATTCGACCAGGACTCCAAGGAAGCCCAGAATCAACTAGTATCTTGGTCGAAAATCGACTAAGAAATCTGTTCGACAAGACTCCGAGGAAGCCTAGAATTGACTAGGATCCTGATCGAAAATCGACTAGGAAACCTATTCGACCAGTACTCCAAGAAATCCCAGAATTGACCAAGATCCTGGTCGAAAATCGACCAGGAACCTTGTTCGACCAGGGATCCCAAAAAGGCCAAGAAACGACCAGGATCCTAGTCGAATTCGACTAGAATTCCTGGTCAAAAATAACTCAGAAAAAAATATTCTAAAAAAATTATTAAAAATAATTTAAATAGCGAATAAATTATGGAAAATTCTCTATAAATAGAAGAAAATTCCTAGAAAAATACTTATGGATACAAATAAATTATGGAAATTCTCTATAAATAGAGGAAAATTCCTAGAAAAATACCTGTGGGTACAAATAAATTATAAAAAATTCTCTATAAATAGCGGAAAATTCTTAGAAAAATACCTGTGGATAGAAATAAATTATCGAAAATTCTCTATAAATAGAGAAAAAATTCTTGAAAAATATCCGTGGGTACAAATAAATTATAAAAAATTCTCTATAAATAGAGAAAAATTCCTAGGAAAATACATGTGGGTACAAATAAATTATGGAAAATTCTCTATAAATAGAGAAAAATTCCTAAAAAAATACTTGTGGGTACAAATAAACTATATAAAATTCTCTATAAATAGATGAAAATTCCTAGAAAAATACCTATGGATAAAATAAATTATGGAAAGTTCTCAATAAATATAGGAAAATTCTTAGAAAAATACCTATGGATATAAATAAATTATGGAAAATTTTCTATAAATAGAGGAAAACTCCTAGAAAAATACAAGTTGGTACAAATAAATTATGGAAAATTTTCTATATAGAGTGGAAAATTCCTAGAAAAATACTTGTGGATACAATAAATTATGAAAAATTCTCTATAAATAGAGGAAAATTCCTAAAAAATTACCTGTGGGTACAAATAAATTATGGAAAATTCTCTATAAACAGAGAAAAATTTATAAAAAAATACCTGTAGGTACAAGTAAATAAGGAAAAAATTTCCTACAAATAAACCCAGAAAGACAAGATGGATCTTAGTTAAACATAGAAAGCTATAAAAACTAACTTCAAAGACAAAGTCTATGGATCTTAACTTCTATAAAGTGTTGCACGCTTTACAAAAGTTGGGGAACAAATTATATGGGCTAAAACTAAGCCCTAAAGACACAATTAATATAGCATTAATTAGACCTAGTTTGGTCCAAAAAGGAGACCCATTTAATGAGACTCGAAACCCTAATTATTAAATAAATTTATAATTAATTAATTAACTAAATATGCAGCTAATTAATTATGTTTGATTACAAGGAAACTACTCCAAGGAGTAGCTCCCAAGATACCTCAATCAATAAGGAAACATATTCCTACATGGAAACTGCTTCTATCACAAGAAGGATCAAGAATCCTTCTAGGAAGTGCCTTACCCATCAAGGTTCCTAAACCTACTCTAATTCTTAGACTCTCTACGTCTATATAAAGGGCATAACCACTCATTATTAGAATTACGTCTCGCTTGATTCACATACGCACTATGATACGTAAACATCTTGTGAGGGCAGAACTAAGCTACGAAACACAAGTGCAGCCATTAAAGCTCGATAAACTCTGACATAAATCACAATTAATACACCCTAGATTTTAATTAACAACATTATCACCAACAACAAAAATCATAATTAATTACAATTAAATAATAATAAACTACCAATACATGATAATTATCAATAATTTCAAAAAAAAGTAATTATGCTCCTAATATCTCGTCGTATTAAAATTATAAAACTAATAAACATTGATTTGCTTCAATTCATACTTTTAATAAGATAAAATACCCTCGCTAAATACTAAATAATCATAGGAATGAAAATTAGCATTTAACTTCATAAATTATATCTAATAATTGTTACGCAAGCATATGACAATTATATTCATAACAATTATCAATGATATATGTAAGCTCGAGAAAATAGTTGTAAAGAAATTCACAAGTCCTTTATATATTGACATTTAATACTTATGATTCTTATAAGAATTCCTCGTAGATAAAAATAAATTTTTAAAAACAAATAAAAATAGATATGCCAATTTATAAAAACATAAAAATAAACTTACACACACATATATATAGAAATAATGATACCAAAAGTTTGAAAATAAAAATAATATAAAATATATTTACCGTAAAGATGACAATCTAATAAACTATACAAAAATAAGGAAAATTTTGGAAATATTTATAAGTATATAAAATATTAAGAATTTTATATACATTACTTAGAAAATACTTCTCCTTTCAATATTAGTGAATTTTGAAATATGCATTGATTACTTAGATTAGTAATTATAAATAATATCACTAATATTAAAAGTGTCATAATTATTTATAATAAAATATTTAAAAATATCAGAGAAAAATATCAAAACAATTAATCAAGATATCATTAACTGATACTCATAAAGTACTTAACATACAAATAATTATGATGCATATTATTTTAATTCATTTAAATCGTGAGACTGATATGACATCGAATTGTCTGACATCATAATTTAAATCAAATAAGATAATATTCAAACTTATGCTAGAACACATAATTACCACATATGCATATAACATTGTAAACATGATAATTAAAGTAGTAGCAATAAACACGAGATACTCTATTTCAAATAAATTCATAATTCATTTCAATGTTGAAAATTTAATACGTGTGAACTCATTTGAAAATTCCTTGCAGATGGGATTTCTAACAAATATGCACATAAATAATATCCCAACTTCACAACCAATTTAGATAAAATGAATTCATCAAGTTTTTTAGCAAATATCTGCAAATGATTCTATTAAGGACTACTCTCGAAATAAATGATATCTGGTGTCCATGCGCTTGTTCCGTGAGTGGTGTAAAGATTATCCAGCAGAGTTAATGGAGTTTGACAGTTTCTAGGAATAATTTCCATGTCTTTCTTACAATCTGCATTATCTATATCTATATAGCCAATTAGGTTAAACCTAGTATCTTTAAGGTACCTGATTCTAAGAATTGATAATCTCTTAAGATATCTAACAATTCATATCTTAGCTATAAGATTAGATTCTCTAGCATCCACTTGGAAACTTGCACATAGGCATATTGAGAATTAAATATATGGTCTTTATATACTTGAATAAGTAATGAGCTCATCATACCTCTATAGCTTGTCACTTCAGATCATATACTTGTTTTCCCTGATCAAGCTTAGTGGTTTGTTGGCAAGAAGTCTTGGCAGGTATGGAATCTTCTAAATTGCATATTTTCAAAAGATCCTTGACTTACTTTAATTTTCATCATTCTTTCGAATTAGTTATAATCCAAAAAGAATTGTAACTCTTCCAACATCCTCATCTTGTACCTACTCTATATTAACTTAGTAAAAATCTATTGCCAAATTTGCATTAGTAGACCTACATATAATCTAATCATGGTATACTTGCACTAATATTACATTATGTGTGTGCCTTATATTCTAGAGAGATATATGTGTATAACAATCTTAATAAAATCATTTTCACGTAATTATCATTTAGAGTGTCATACTATGTCCTTGATGATTGCTTGATTTCCTACCTCTGTCATAGAGAGCTTGTGAAGTGAATGATATACAAATTCCAGTGGATATGTAACTTCAAAGCCCAGGAGTTCTTATATATCAACTTTAACTTCTTACTCTTCATTCAGGACATCCCTAATAATCTCAAGTCTCATCTCTGGTTCTTGTAGTTAGATCTTGAAAGTCCCAAAGATTTTTTTATCATCATCGGTACCTTCTACTTTATAGTAACCCATTAGCAACCAGTTTGGCTTTGTCCCTCATAATAATGCCAATAATCATCCAGTCTCTGAAAACCCTTACTATACTAAATACCGCCTTGTCTTGTGGTCTGGATTCCAGATTCAGTAGATTCTGCCTTTCAAACTAATTGAGATCATCTTGCATTGCAATCACGCAATCTGGATCAATCATTTCTTATTAAATCTTCTTTCGGATACCAATTGTTAACAATTATTCTTTCCTGAACAATACCAAATTCCTTTGCATAGCACTTCTAGTCTTTACTTTAATATTTGGATCACTAAGAACTAGACTCCAGGAATTACTTTGACTCCGAACCCTTTGTCTCGGCAGATATGTTCTTAATGTATTGCTTTAATCTTCATTGTGTTGATTACGACTATTAGATCCTTCTTTTATTGATCCCCTTGAGTTGTTGCTAGGATGTGTTGAAGATCATTCACCTTATTGAGTAGATTCTGTTAAAGTCCACGAGTTATGTAGATTCACTACCATTTCCACTACTAGGATCTGAATCATCATCATTAACATTGATTCCTTCTGCAACCTCAGTTTCATCATCAATATCTGAATATGACTCTGACAAGATGTCAAGTATCAAAGATTCAGAATAGACTTTCATTTGAAAGCTCAGGAGCTTGGTGTAATAGAACGACACATTCAGACTTTCAATCACTTTCTGGTTTTACATCACATCTTACTTTGCTTCTAACTTGATCTTCCTGATGTGATCAATCACCATACGTGATATATTATCTGTTGAATGTACGAACATCACCAAATTATAACTAGGGTTATCATTAACCACCACTAAACATATTTCTTCCATGACATTACTTGCTTCAGTGTGATGTTTTCATTGACTTTCCTATATGACATACTTCAAAATATCCTTCCAGATAGAATTCCATATCAAGCAGTCCTCTAACCAATTTTTTCTTTATCAAATAATCCATTGTCTTGAACATCAAGTGTGAGAGCTTCTTATGTCATAGCTAACTCTTTACTAATAAAGCTTTACTAAGAAACTTACTTTACCTTTACATATAAAATCCATGTCAGCTACGTACATATTTCTTTACTCTTAGTTGAGTGAGCTTCCATCTTTCTTGCTCAAAATAAAAAAAAAAACATTTTCAATGCTTTTCCAGAAAACCTTTGACAAAGAATTCTCTAGTGCCCTATAGATTGTGCTTAAGTCTGTCGACAAGAAAGTTTCTTTCAGTGATGAAAATTCCAGAATGATGATAGCCAAGTCCCTTGTACATCTTTTGTTGTCATCTCCAAAGGTTACCGTTGGGTAGGCGATCAAATGTGATAGTAGAGCTTCAATGCTAGTAATATGCCTCGAACAATAAATATCACGAAATCACATAACTTTTATCTTTTGTTTCGTACTCTGCAATCACAAATGATTAAGTTTCTTGGTACTCAACTTCAATTGAGTCCATATGGGCTAGAGATATTACTTTCAATAGTGGTAACAACAGCTTCAGCCTTAACATGCACAAACTTTTCTTTAACTGATCACTTCTCATTTACAGCAGCCTTGACAAGGTAGTGTTTAGGCTATGAGATTTGTGATTCCAGCCTAACTTAAGGTGGACTAGCAATCTTAACCCTATGGTGATTCTTATACATGATTTTCCTATGATTATGCAAGTCCTAAGATATGCATTTTCAACTTTAAACAAACAAGCATGAAAATAAGACAACAAGGTAACATTTAGCATTAATGTATGATAGATAAGAATTATATATTTCAGGCATGTTATGCATATTAGAAAATTCAGTACTATCTACTTTAACCATTCTACACAAATGTGATAGGTGTCAAGTAGATTTACAGATATTCAATAATTTTTTAAAACCACATGGAATAGAAAAATTAAAAAAATAATTACTAATTCTATCTTATCCATTTATGTTATTGTCTAACATTTTAACTATCTCTAATTACCCAAGTAAATTTTAGATTAAGCCTCGAATCTACAAATTTTACTAACTACTTAAATAATTCAATCATCTTTTAATCTTCTACTCCTTAAGAAACAATACATGATAAGATCTGAAATTTAAGTGCAACTATGTGAATGTGAGCAATTCATATGAAAATAAGCACATAAAAAATTTCAAGAATATTTGAATAAAACATTATGAGCAATATCAAATTTCACATACACTTTTCAAGTCATTTATCATAATAAGAACAAATATAAAATATCCGATCTATGACATATTTGTCTATTAGCCATTTTCACAACATTAGAAGTCTGAACTCCTTGAGATACTACTCTTTTATTTTACACTAATGCTTGAACATATAAATGAACTTCTTCTAGTATTGAGTAGCAGTCTTGTCAGACTTCTTATGATATTCTGATTTTTTGTGTCTAGTTGACATTCTTCATCTTGATATCTCTTTCAATATTTATTATTTACTTTACTTTCTTATCTGAGTTGAGTTGTCACCTAATTATTACAAATAGGCCTAGTCATATTCCTTTCAACCACCTTTGCTCACCAAACCAAGCCTTGGAGAGGTATTATTTCTATACTTGGTTGTTTCTAGCTTAGCTCTGAGTGTTGTTCTTGTGAGAGAGGAACCAAGTTTCAGAAACCCATCTACTATGTTAGCAAAACTCTGCATGGTGCAGAGTTGAATTATTCAAAAGTTGATAATTTTGCCTTAGCATTGATAATGGCTTCAAGAAAGCTACACCCCTACTTTTAGGCACACATAATTGAAGTCTTGACACACCAGCCCCTGAGAAACATACTATACAGTTCCAAGGCCAGTGGGAGGCTGATTAAATGGGCAATTGAACTTGGAGAATTTGAGATCCGCTACAAGCTTAGGACGGCCATCAAGGTCCAAGCTCTAGCAGACTTCGTGAGTGTACCATTCATAACCAAGAAATCGGGGGCATGAAAAGAATAAAGAAAATAAGGAGAATGAGGAGGAAGTAGTCAAGGAGTATTGGGTGCTGTTTTTTGACGGAGCTTTAAAAACAAAGAAAGGTGGAGCTGGTTTAGTTCTGCAGAGGCTCGATAGCTTCATTGTGAAATATGCAATCAAGTTAGATTTTCCAACTATGAACAATGAGGCAGAGTACGAAGCTTTGATAGCTGGACTCGGTTTAGGCAGAGACCTGAGGGTGAAGAATATGAATGTTTGCGATGACTCAAGGCTCATAATTTCCCAAGTAAATGGGGAGTCTAAGGCCCGTGAAGAAATAACGATGAAGTATCTGAGAATTGTTAAGGCTCAGACAACTTAATTTGAGGAATGCCATTTTAAATACATCTTCAGGGATGAGAATGTGATGGCTGATGCTTTGTCTAAATTTGCATCATCAGAAATTGAGAATCATTCTGGTAGTGTTTATTTTCAGGTCTTGAGGACCCCAAGCATTGATACCAAGATGATAGCCCCGATTGGGCTTGAGACGTGTTGGATGGATACCATCAAGCTTTACTTGGAGATGGGGAAAACACCTACTAATCCTATGGTGGCACGAAAACTATCAGTGAGGGCCCTGAAGTATGCTCTTATTAAAGGAATACTTTACAAAAAGTCATATGCGATACCATACTTTAAGTGTCTGAGACCCCATGAGGCTGAAGATGCCCTAAGAGAAGTTCACGAAGGAGTGTGTGGCCAGCACCTAGGAAGCAGGGCACTTGCTTATAAGATTTTTAAGGTTGGGATTCTATTGGTCTGAAATGCTTAAGGATGTCAAAGCCTATGTTAAGATGTGTAATCGCTGCCAAAGGTTTGCACCCATTGTTAGGCAGTCCCCTAAGATGTTGACATCCATTAACTCACCAATCCCCTTTGCTATGTGGGGGATGGATATCTTAGTCCCGTTCCCTATGGCCAGTGCACGAAGGAAGTTTCCCATTGTTGCAATTGACTACTTTACTAAGTGGATAAAAGCTAAGCCCTTGGCTAAGATTGACACAAAGCATGTGACGCAGTTCTTTTGGGAAAACATCATATGCAGGAATGGGTTACCAAAGATCCTAGTGACGGATAACGGGACATAGTTCAATAATAAAGACTTTACTGAGTAATGTGAAAAGTATGACATTGAGCTGCACTTCACTTCGGTAGTTCATCCTCAGTCAAATGGACAAGAAGATTTTGCCAATAGAATTATCCTGGACAGACTCTAAAAGAGAGTTGAGCGCTCTCAAGGGACTTGGGTTGTTGAACTACTCTCAATCATGTGGACATATAGAACTACTTGTAAATCCTCGACATGTGCGACACCATTTCAACTAGCCTACGGGGCAGAAGACTTGGTGCCTGTTGTGATCACTCATGCCTCAACGAAGATGCAGGAGTTTGAACCTAAAACAAATGAGGAAGGTATGAAACTTTCCCTAGATTTATTTGATGAAGTGCTATATGAAGCAAACGCTCGAATTATTGAGAATCAGAAGAAAGTTTCATTCTACTATAATCTTAGAGTCAAAGAAAGGTTCTTCCGTGAAGGGGACTTGGTCCTGCGAAAGATTGAGGCCTTTGGAGCTAGTCCCAAGGTTCATCCGTCATGGAAGTCACTTGAAGGAGTTGAAATCCCAAGAAGCTGGAATGCTGCTACTTGAGGATTTACTATGTCTGATTGAGGGATTTGATGCCTAAGTATTTTAAGTATTATCTATTGGTTTATTAGCCTTGGAGGCTAGATATATATAAGTATTGCCTACTTTCGAGAACTTGGTGTTTCCTATTATATAAAAATGATTATTTCCCGTTATCTTCATTTTGACGATATTATTATGTTTTGATAAATCTTTATAAGTAATGTGAGTGTTTATTGTTTATGCTCAAATTAAACACGAAAAACAAATGAAACCAAGACAGAGAAAAAAGGTGATGGAAAAAGCAGTTCAAGTACATAAATAAAAAGGATCGAAGCCGTACAAAGTCTACAAAGCCACTAATGGCCGATAAATAAAAATACTAACAACTACTCGGCCTCCTCGCTTCCTGAGGATTCCTCGCCTGACGAAGAATCCTCACCTGATTTACCCGATTCCTCCTCCTCGGACGAGCTAAAATAAGAAAAACTTTCATCAGCCGGCTTCTGAGGAGTTGCCTCGGGAGTGTTAGGAATCATGTTGTATGATGATAACAAGTTGCCTCGAATTGTAAGTTCGGTATTTTTTTTAAAAACTAATCAATGGATATATGATGTATAAATATACATTGACTAGAAAACTATTTGTCAATTGAAGATGTTGTTAATCAACTAATAAAATAGATTGTAATAGTGATTTAGAATTTCTTTTTGTTATCAATTGATTGTAATATGCCGATGGATGTTATCATATAATCAACTAATGTTCATTGGCTTCAATTGATAGCTCATCAATGGATGTGAAGAATGACTGGCAAAGTGTAAATATTCTAAGTCAAAATTCTATCAAATGAATTGATCAACGGATAAAGGATTCAATGGATGTGGATGATTAATCGATGGATAAAAGGTCAACAAAAGTTAAATCAATGGATCTCCATCAACGAATAAAGTCATCAAGGCAATCAATGGATAAAAAGCAATCAATGGTTAAGGGAATCAATGGATACTCAAATATCCATTGATACATCAATTGATCGACGGAGAAGCAAAGAAAGCTCAACTGATAAGATGCACAACATTTATCAGTTGATCAATGTTTCCTAAATTAGTTAAAGACAAAAGGAATGGGATCTTTGCAGAAACTGAATCAATGGAAGACAGTCCCGTCAGGATTGTGAAGACTTTCAAAGTAGCACAGTCTTCAAGGAAAAGAATAAGACAGTTTTTTTCTGAACAAGACAAATGTAAAGGAGACTGTGAAAAGAAGCTACATTCTATTTTAGTGAAAACATTGTAAAATGTAATTTTAATTTGTATTTTATCTATCGATAGAAAAATAGATGTAGTTTGTGAACTGTTATATATATATTTTTAGTAGTTCATTGTAACAAATGTGAGAAATTGAACTAGAACAAGAAAATCATAAAAAAGTTAGGAATCATTATATTGCTTTTCTTAGTTTTCATTTTCTTATGTTGTAAGCAGCTTGGTCCTTTAGACCAAGAGTTATTGAAAGGAAAATTCTTACTAGTGGAAATCCAATCCACTATTACTTTTTAAATTGCTTTGTTTTATTTTCATAATTATCAGGTTTCTATTCATAATCTATCTAGTTTCTTTTCCTTATATTTCCAAACACCAAAAACAATCTAACACAAACTTGTATCCACAAGAATTAGCTAAAAGTTCTTAAGTTTGAATTGAACCCCCCTTCTACAAACTTGTTATACTAAAGGGAAATAACAATTGGTATCAGAACCGAAATTTCAACACACAAAAAGTTAAGGTTCAAGTACATCAAGCACGGGTCAAAAAGACACAGGGGTGAAGATTCAAGTTCTTGAAAAAGATGAATACTTTCCCTGAAAAGTCAAAATGCACTTGCATCTGCTATTCATTGATCCTTCCTATGTTAACTGCATAGAGAAAGGTCCACACGTACCTATGAAAATAGTTACAAGTGTAAATGAAAATGGTACTCAAGCACCAGACAAACTTATTCCAAAGCCTGTGAGTGAATACACAGATGAGGATGAAAAGGAAGTACACAAGGATAAAAAGGCTATGAACATTCTGTTTAATGGGCTCGACAAGGATATGTTTGACAATGTTATCAATTGTACAACCTCCAAATAAGTCTGGGATACTCTTCAAACTCTATGTGAAGGCACTGAACAAGTAAGAAAGAACAAAATGCAACTCTTGATTCAGAAATATGAGGCATTTCACTTCAACAGTGGTGAAGCAATCAATGACACATATAATAGATTTCAAAAGCTATTGAATGAGCTAAAACTATATGAAAGAGTATATACTATTAAGGATACCAACCTCAAATTCTTGAGGTCCTTATCCAAGGAATGGAAACCTATGACTGTTTTTATAAGACAATCTCCTGACTTTAAAGAATATACTCTTGACAAGATGTATGGAATCTTGAAAACCTATGAGTTGAAATTACAGTGAGATGAGGAGATTGAGAAAATTCAGAAGAAGGAAAAGTCTGTTGCCTTGGTGGTCAAGGATAAACAAGCTACAGAACCCTTTGAAGATATTTCTTTAAAGAAGGGAAGAAAGAGAGTCATGGAAAGGCTACAAGTGGCATTAGATATGATGAATCTTCAAATAGCAAAAGAAAAGAAATAGTTGAAGATGATGAATCATATACTAAGGATGAAATGGATGAAATAGATGACCATTTGGATTTTCTATCAAGGAAATTCTCAAAACTCAAATTCAAGAGGAATCATATGCAAAGGCCTGAATTTTAGTTTAAGAGAGATAATCGACAAGACAAAACTCTTTTTGACAGGACTCAATTCAAATGCTTTAACTGTGGATTGACTGGTCATTTTCCTAATGAATGCAGAAAGCCAAAAATGGAGAAGAAATCAAAGTTCAGTGATGGTATTGACTATAAAAAGAAGTACTTTGATTTGCTCAAACAGAAAGAAAAGGCTTTTGTGACAGAAGAAAAGGACTGGGCTGCTAAGGATGATTCTGAAGAAGAGGAATACATCAACCTTGCACTTATGGCCAATCATGATAACCAAAAAGTTAGCTAGTTCTTCTAATAATCAGGTAATTTCTACCAATCTATATGAGTTATCCAAAGATGAATGCAATATTACCATTACTAAAATGTCTAATGAATTGTATAATTTGCATGTCACTCTCAAGTCTTTAAACAAAGAAAACACTAGGCTCAAGAGCACCATAGAATCTCTTACTAGAAGAAATATTCATCTAGAGAGTGAGCTAGTGCAAATGGGCGGACTCAAGGTAGAAAACAGAGATGCTAGAGAGGAATTAGTTGAGTGTAAAAAGGAAATAGAAACCTTGAAAGAAAAATTGGAAGAAGAACTAAGAACCATTGACAAATGGAACAGGTCAAGTAATGCTAGTAAAAAGATGAATGACATTCATGGAACAAATTCTTTCATCATGATGTCTGAGACTCTTGAGAAATTAGTTATTGATGAAAATCAATCCTTGGAAAAGAGGCAATTGATTGTTAATCCTGAATAAACCGATAAGGATTATCCATCAATTGTTATCTCAACGGATAATTACCCATCGATTGAGGAATCATTAACTGCTAAACAATATGTTTTAAAAACCAAGCTCAACAGACCTGTTAAATTTCTAAAAGAAGGTAGCTCCTCTAAACCACAAATAAAAGTTGAAAAAATCAATATAGGGTTCTTATATAAAGACCAATTGAAGGAAAAATTAGAAAAGGTAAAACCTGATATTAAGCCTAATGAAAGGAGGAAAAAGAATAGAAATGGTAAAGTATGTATAAACAAGCACAGTAACTACACATCTGAAATGTATGCTCCTAGAAAGATATGTGCTAAGTGTGGTAGTAAGAATCACTTATCTGTGCAATGTAAGTCAAATATGCCTGCTACATCCAATGTTCATGTCATACCTAACATGCATGCTAATTCTATTCATCCTCAATTAGTTGATCCTCATGCTATTCATACTCAATATGCAACTATGCCTTATATGTTTAATCCATATCTTGCATTTATCAACATGAATATGTTTGCTATGCCCTGGAATATGCATTACAACTTTATGCACCAAGTTTCTCTAATTCTGCAAGCATGAATATTCCAATTATTAGCACTCTGAATCCTGAGGTGAGGAAACGAACACCTAAGGTGGAAGTGGAAGTAAAACTACCTAAACCAAAGGTACAAAAGTTAGAAACCAAACCAAAAGTAACAACTAATAAGAGAGGACCTAAGGCAACTTGGGTACCAAAATCAACTTGATTGCTTTTGAATGTGTGCAGGGAAAAAGAAAAAATCTTTAGTACTTGGACAGTGGGTGTTCAAGACATATGACTGGAGATAAATCCCTGCTCTCAAAATTTGAGGAGAAAGCTGGTCCTAGAGTAACTTTTAGAGATGACAGCAAAGTATACACCATGGGATATGGCTTGATTTCAAAATAGTATGTCATCATTGAACCTGTTGCACTAGTTGATGGCTTAGGACATAATTTCTTAAGCATAAGTCAACAATATTACAATGGAAATAAAGTTTGCTTCACTACTGAAACATGCATAATTTCCAACAAGAAAGATGGGCCTAGTTATGACTGGGAACAGAAAAGGAAATGTGTACATAGCCGACTTCAACTCAACAAGTGCAGATTCAATGACTTGTCTTCTCTTTAAGGAAAGTACAGATGAGAGTTGGTTATGGCATAGGAAATTAGCTCACTTAAATTTCAAAGCTATGAATCAGTTGGTCAAGAAAAATCAAGTGAGAGGTTTACCACAGATGGAATTTGTCAATGATGGACTATGTGATGCTTGTCAGAAAGGAAAACAAAGAAAAGCATCATTCAAGTCAAAATTGGAATCATCAATTGAGAATCCACTTGAGCTATTACACATGGATTTGTTTGGTCATGTGAACATCATGTCCATTGCAAAGAAGAAGTATGATCTGGTCATTGTGGATGATTTTTCTAGATTCTCATGAACTTATTTTCTATTCAAGTCAAAATTGGAATCATCAATTGAGAATCCACTTGAGCTATTACACATGGATTTGTTTGGTCCTGTGAACATCATGTCCATTGCAAAGAAGAAGTATGATCTGGTCATTGTGGATGATTTTTCTAGATTCTCATGAACTTATTTTCTACATTCAAAAGATGAAGCAAGTGATTTCATTATCAAGCACATCAGAAAAGTTGAGAAAAGTCTTGGATTGTATGTAAAGAAAATAAGAAGTGACAATGGAACAGAATTTAAGAATTCCATAATGATGGAGTTCTGTGAATCTAAAAGAATCATACACACCTTTTATGCACCAAGAACACCTCAACAAAATGGGGTAGTTGAGAGGAAAAATAGGACATTGATTGAAGTAGCTAGAACTATGTTGGAAGATGCTAAATTGCCAACATATTTTTGGGTTAAGCCATTAATGCAGCATGCTATATTCAAAACATCTTCACAGTAAAACAAGCTCAAGGAAAGCACCTTACCAATTGATCAAGAAAGACAAAAAGCCAAAAGTGGGATTTCTTCATTTATAACATCCCGTATTTTTAATAATATATTAAGCTGTTTAATTTAAAATTAAGAATAATATTAGTGAATTATTACTATTATTATTATTTGAATATGAATATATATATTTTATAATTAGAATATTATTTAGAGATTATTGGTTAAGAGAAGAAAATAGGAAAAAAAGAAATAGAATAGAAAGAAAAAGAAAAAGTGTTAGGGTTTTGTAAGTTACGTAAGAAAATTTGGGAAGCCGTAGAGAAGATGGAAGAAAAAGAAAAAGAGAAGGAGAGGGAGAAGATTGAGAAAGAGAAGAAGAAAAATCTTGAGAAGATGGGTTATTGTATCAAATTAGGGTTCATGTGATGGGGACATCTATATTTGTACAGAAAATCATTCATGTATTTGGAGGTTTAAAGTACGGATATCTTCGTTACACTCTCTTTGTATTCGTAACAATCTCTTTGTTCTTGTTTTGTTATTCAATTCATATGTATATTGTGTATAGTTTGTATTCATTCAGATTCTTATAAAATTCGTATCTCATTCGTTCTTTATCTGATTGTTGTGATTTTATATTACCTAGAAAGGTATTTCAATTATCTACAACTTTCGTTCTTTACGTTTTCTGAAATTCGGTCGTAAGTATGTTAAAATATGCCGTTTGTATAGTCTGGTTGGTTATTGGAATTGTTCTGCTGTAACTTTAAAAATTCATAATATTTTGAATATTTGTTCAATATTCATGTGTAATATCATTCTAAAAATTTCTTTTCAAGCTCTTCGTTCTTTGTTTATATCCCGCTGTCAAATTCTATGATCCTGAGTTCTTAAATCCTAAAATACTACTGTGATCAGGTGCTGATTCTATTATAACAGCTCATATTTGTTTAGTTTCTGCATTCGTTACTTATCCGTTTTTGACGACTCTTACCATTCTGGAAAGCTCTCATAATTGTCTACAAGTTTCGTGTTTTGTGATTTGTCATTCAAGTTCATCTTTATACAGTTAATTAGCTTTCTTTGGAACTGGTCAGGTCTGATTTTATTTGTAATAGTCTGTGATATTTGGCGAGTGTGATATTTTGAGCATGATATTTCAGTCTTTTTGAGTTATATGATTGTTTGGGGAGATTTCATAAGACCTCCGTCATGAGTGGATAATCTCATGCTTTGGCACCACCTATACGGTGTATTTAAATTGTATGGACGTGTCGCCAGAGTTATGGGACACGTAGAGTCATGACTATTGTGTATGTTTGTTTGGTCATTTGAGTAGTATTGTGTTTTGTACCGTGCAAGCCCCTGTAAGATTTTGGGTAGCATTTGATTTATTCTATGCAAGCCTCTGTAAGTTTTGATGACTACATATTCTGGAGAACCAAAATGTAGGACATCTTGTAAGTGTAAGATTGTCTCTCATATCAATAAGTAAATTTTTATTTCAGTATTTGATCATTATAATATATGACTAGTAAGTGTATGAGTAAGAGTAAGAATATTTTTGATTAAAAAGTATGTAAGTTGTGATTGTAAGATAAGTATCTATCGTATCTTTTTATTTGTTTATATCATGAGTTAAGTATGACCAGTATCTTTTGTCTCTTTCAGTTTGTTTCAATATTTTTTATTCAGATATTTTATTTGTTCATATTGTCATCGTTCTAACCCTTTTACTTTTTGCATAATTTTATATCCATATATGAGTCTTACGCTCACTGTCGGTCTATATTTCTTTGTTTACCCGGCAGGTTAGGTGTGCTAATTAATGGGAAGAGTGTGAGTTGCTGACTTTGAGGAATTGTAAAGTTTATATTTATATTTTAATTTGTATAGTTAAGTTGTAGCTTTTATTTTGGTTTGTAAGTTGTTGGATATTGAGAACTTGTATCTTTTATTGGATTTTTGGATAATTTCATTTGAGTGAATAAGTTCTGGAATTTAAAGTTGGCATCAGAGCTAGAGTTTTATGATTCTGTAGACTTGCCTTTAGGCTCGACTTATGAGATTTAGATAGTTATAAGATAGAGTTTCAGGATTATTGAGATTTACAATTAGGCTCGACCTGTGAGTATGGGTTGACAGTAGGTTTGTTAGTTGCTTAAGAATATTATGAAGGGTTTCGGGCATGAAAACGCAGCGGAATTAACGTAAAAACAATAAAAAAAAATCGAAACCCAATCGCAGGATCCATGTATAACGTTGGATGATTATGGTGAAGAAGTATGTACCTTAACAAAACTTTCGTATGTTGTTTAATGGAGCTCCAGAAAGATGAATCACAACAGCCCTTTGTTGCAAAGATTTGCTCTCTAAAGAAGTCCACATGAACGCCCGATCGTCCTACGATCACCGGAGTCGGTACTAGCCGAATTGTTTGCCTCTCTCTCTCTTTCTCTAGTCTCTCTTGATGTTGGGCAGCTAGTGTTTTTTTCTAAAACGAAATTTGATGATTAAACCCTAATACTATACATCATTATTTGTATATAGGGGAGAGAGAGATTTTGGGCATAACCCTAATCCATGTGGTTTCCAAAACCCATTATGACTTTGGGTTATTATTATTATTAAATCTGAATTCTAATATAATTAATCAAGTCCCACTTAATTAATTCAATAATTAAATTCAAATAATAATAATAATACTTATTAAATCCGAATTCTAATATAATTAATCAAGTCCCACTTAATTAATTTAATAATTAAATTCGAATAAACAATAATATATTTAAATTCGTAATTTAAATAAACCTCCGTTTTGACGTTCTTTGTGTGTGACCCTTTAGGTTATTATTACGCTGGCAATAATTTTATTATCTAATAATAAAATTATAAACAATGAGCGGCATCTAGTAATACATCATTGCTACCCAAGTAACAATAATAATTGGTGATTCAATTAAACCTTTCGTGAATAATGTGCAATGTAATATAATCCCTTTAACCTTATATTATAGATAAAACTCGAGGCATGTATAGTGTCATCCTCTTCAACGTTTAATCTTGGTTTCCTTGATCAATGAGTAGACTATTTAAACAAATCAATATTTGAGCATGGCCATGCATTTCATAGTCTCACTCAATCAAGAGGCCAATAATATCACTCCTAGAATTGGAGGATTAAATCCTATATCTATCATTCATATTCCCCATACGATTCATAGCATACCCAATGTCCACCTTTATCATTACCCGGTTAAAGGTAACTTTGAGTGTAATCAAAGTATATTAATTCTCGTATAGAAATATAATGATTTCAAGTCAGAGGATCATTACATCATTATCACTGTGAGATTTCTTATGACACTTATTAACATGTAGAATCTCACGGCGGGTCTTTCCAGTGTCATGTATTGATACATACACTTATGTTCTTGACTTTAGTATCACCATACCTATGACCAATGAGATGTGGTCATCTGTCAACAAACATACTAGTCTTATTGCATTATTACTGTCCTTAAATAATAATACTTGACTAGGGAATTTTAGAAATAAAATACTATTCATATAATATCATTTTTAAGTCACATACTTAAAGATATATATTACGTATTAATATTCCAAGGACATTTATTATTCTTTCAATTTATGATGCAGTAAATAAAGACATAATAAATATTAATTAAATAATCACATAAAACATAATCCTTAATTGTTTTCAATAAAACATTAAAAGTATTATCTCTAGGACACCAATACTAACAATTTCCCACTTGTACTAGAGCCAATCTCTCATGTATCTAATACCCATGGAACTAGTATGACCTTCGTGCTTCTGCTGCGACAAAGCCTTAGTCAATGGGTCTGTATTATTCTTATTAGTATGCACTTTACATATATGTATATCTCCTTGATCATTAATCTCATTAATTAGGTGATATCTCCTAAGTAAATCCCCAAACAATCTCCTTGGCTGCTTCATAAGCATCAATATACTCAGGCTCTATTGTAGAATCAACAATTGTCTCTGCTGTGAATCATTCCAGCATACAATATCTCCATTTAGACAAAACACAAATCCAGACTGAGAAATCGAATCATCCTTGTCTGTCAAGAATTAATCTTTAGTCCTCTTCAAGTACTTAAGAATATTCTTGAATGTCGTCCAGTGATCTTCACCTGGATTAGACTAGTATCTACTCTGACTTAGGCCGGTCATTCTTCTTGATCTATCTCTATAGATCTTGATACCTAAAATATAAGTCGCTTCGCCTAAGTCTTTCATTGAAAAATTCTTACTCAAACCAAGTCTTAACAGCCTTTAAAGAAGGAATATAATTCCCTATTATTAATATATCATCAACATATAATTATAGGAATGCCACATTGCTCCCACTTACCTTCTTGTAAACACATGGTTCATCTTCATTTTGAATAAACCCAAACTCTTTGACAGTTTCATCAAAACGAATGTTCTATCTCCTTGAGGCTTGTTTCAATCCATAAATGGATCGACGCAGCTTACATACCTTTACAGCATTCTTTGGATCAACAAAACCTTCAGGCTGTGTCATATACTCATCCATATCTTCTTCAAGGCTCCCATTTAAGAAAGTGGTTTTGACATCCATCTGTCAGATTTCAAAATCATAGTAAGCAGCTATAGCAAGCAAAATCCTGATGGACTTGACCATAGCCACTGGTGAAAAAGTCTCATCATAGTCAATACCATGAATTTGCTTGAAACCTTTTTCCACCAATCGTGCCTTATAGGTCTGTACATTACCATCCATGTCGGTCTTCTTCTTGCAAACCCACTTGCACCCTATAGGTTTTACCCCTTTAGGTGGATCAACCAAAGTCCATACTTGATTAGTATACATGGATTCCATCTCAGATTCCATGGCATCCAGCCATCTCTTGGATTATGGAGTGTTCATAGCATCTTAGTAGGTGAGAGGCTCATCTTCGTCGATAAGCATCACATCACCATCTTGAGTTAAGAGAAATCCATAATATCTCTCAGGCTCATGGCGAATCCTACTAGACCTACGAATAATCTGTGTTTCTTGAGCAGTGTTGTGGTCTTGTACATCCTACTCAAGTTCCTCCATTGGTTCAATGTTATCTTGTGGGCCTCGAACTTCATCGAGATCTATTATCCTCCCACTATTTTTCTTCGAAAACATTTCTCTTTCAAGAAAAACTGTAGTTCGAACAACAAACACTTTGTTCTTGGAAAGATTATAGAATGAATAACCCTTTGTTTCAATTGGGTATCCCACAAAATTATATTTGTCTGATTTAGGTCCTAGCTTGTCAGAAGTTAAACGTTTCACAAACGCTTCACATCCCCATATTTTCATAAATGACATGTTATGACGTTTCTTAGTCCATGTCACATATGGAGTCATCTGAACCGTTTTAGTAGGAACTCGGTTAAGTGTATAAGCAGCCGTCTCCAGGGCGTAGCCCCAGAAACTAATAGGAAGATCTGCATGACTCATCATCGATCGTACCATGTCCAACAAAGTACGATTCCTCCTTTCAGAAACTCCATTCCATTGTGGTGTTCCGGGAGAAGTGAGTTGTGATACAATACCACACTCTTTTAATAAACTCTTAAATTCATGGCTTAAGTATTCACCTCCATGATCAGATCGTAGAGTCTTAATACTTCTGCCAGTTTACTTTTCTACTTCAGCTTTGTATTCTTTGAAATTTTCAAAAGAATCGGATTTGTTCTTCATAAGATACACATATCTACTGAAATTATCAGTAAACGTGATAAAGTAGTAAAAGCCACCTCTTGTCATAGTACGCATAGGACCACATACATCACTATGTATAAGTTCTAATCGTTCAGTGGCCCTTTCACCTTGTCCAGTAAAAGGAAATTTTGTCATTTTTCCAATGAGACAAGGTTCTCATGCTTCGTATGATTCAAAGTCAAACTTATCCAAGTATCCATCCTTATGTAACTTGGAAATGCGCTTCTCATTTATATGGCCTAAACGACAGTGCCAGAGGTATGTTTTATTTGAGTCATTTATTTTAAGACGTTTGTTATTCACATTATAGATAGGAGTGTCTAAATCAAGAACATATAAACCGTTAAATAAACGTGCAACCCCATAGGTAACATTATTCAAAGAAAAGGAACAACTATTGTTCTGAATTAAAAATGCAAAACCTTTCTTGTCTAAACAAGAAACCGAAATAATGTTTCTGCAAATTGCAGGCACGTAAAAACAGTTCTCAAGTTCTAAAATAAGCCCAGTGGGAAATGATAAATAATAAGTCCCTACAGCTAAAACAGCAACCTTTGCTCCATTGTCAACTCGTAGGTCGACCTCTCCTTTAGCCAAAGTCCTACTCCTTTGTAGTTCATGTACATTTATACAAATGTGAGAACCACATCCAGTATCCAATACCCATGATGTAGAAGTTGACAAATTGACCTCTATAACATAAATACCTGAATCAGAAGCTTGACCAGCCTTCTTCTTCTTCAGATCCTCCAAATAAGCATGACAGTTTCTCTTCCAATGACCTGGTTTACCATAGTAGTGACAATCACCCTTTGCAACAACACCCTTAGGCTTTAAAGCCTGTTTGGGATTAGCCTTTGGCTTGGGACCAGAAGCAGATCCAATCTTCTTCTTTACCTTCCATTTGCCTTTCCTATTAGCCTTACCTTTGTTATCTACCATCAACATGGCAGCAGGTTCAGCCTTTTCATGTTGGTTTCAGCAGTTCGTAACATGGCCAACAATTCAATGGGTGTTTTGTCTATCTCATTCATATTGTAGTTCATAACAAAATGAGTATAGTTGCGGTTCAGAGATTGCAAGATTAAGTCAATCTGAGCTTCCAAACCAATCGGGAAACCCAAAGTATCAAGATACTCAATATAACCTATCATCTTCAGAACATGTGGTTAAACAGGTTCACGCTCTCCCTGTTTGCAAGCATACAATGCTTTGCTCGTGTCGAACCTTTCTTGACGAGCTTGTCCCTCAAACATTCTTTTGAAGGTGTTCAATCATCTCATAAACATCCATATGCTCATGTTATTTTTGAAGCTCAGCACTCATGGTTGCCAGCATGAGACATGCAATATCATTCACATCATCAATATGCTTCTGATAAGCATTTTGCTGAACGCGAGTTGCATTCTCAGCAGGAGGAGAAGGTGAAGGAATTTCAATGACATGAAGCTTACGCTCTTGCCTGAGGACAATCCTCAAATTCCTATACCAATCCAGGAAGTTAGTTCCTGTCAGTTTGTCCTTCTCAAGGGTTGCTCGTACGGAGAAAGTATTTGTATTGTTTGCCATTTAAATATCTACAATGTTTAAAATGCATAAAATAAACATTAGATTGTCTGAGTTATTTATTATGTTCAAATGATTATGATATATTCATAATATATCTCCCACTATTTTTATCAAATTAATAGCCCTTACTATTAATTTGGAAAGTATATCCCATAATTCTTTCTAGTGGGCCAAGATCCATATTTCGTCATGTCTTTAGTCAACCACTGGAAGTCCTTAAAAATGATTATTTAGGTAGACAATAGTTGTCAATTATATCATATATAATTCTTGGATAGTTTGGTGAACAACGATTGATCTTATCTATCTAATAGACTTTTAACCAAACTCTATGCTTCTAAGTTCATAATGGTTGAATATAACCGTTTATTTTCACCTTATTATGACGACTCAGTTAAGTTAGACCCAATGATACAATGGCCGAATATAACCGTTTATATTCGTCGCATCTCACCACGATAGATAGGAGTCCCCTGCCACTGACAGTCCTTCCCCTAATCGATCTAGGATTCGATGAGTATTCATTCATTGGAAAGCATCCGAGTAAAACTTAATATTTTGTTAAGGGGTTTAGAAAATTTATAACGATCATGATCATATCATAAAGAGATCCTCAATTTTTCCTTGAACCAAATATTTCAAATTGACATTTTAAATTCTTCATTTTCCAGGTAGATGGAGGATACCAATGATCACACTTAAAACCCATCAACCTTACGAATACGCATATCCGCTTTTGTCAGAAAATCTCAGTTATAGATATCAAAATCCATATTTAATTCTGTGTTTTAAAATCCATATTTCATAAACACAAGAATCTCATGATCGTTTGTTAATTTTAAAATCTTGAATCGTTACAGATTTTATATTTCTTAAGCAGACATGGCATGGGTGTCGTATCTAATACATACATCATTCCAACACATACATATCTACACATGCATTCATATACATATATGTATTGTGCGTAAATTAAACGTGTTTGGTTATGGCCCCATCCTATGTGATATTTCCAAGCTAATGGAATTATCAAGGTCAATCTATGGTGGTTTCAAATACTACACTATTACATGTCTTTATCTTCTTCATTGCTCCATCATCTGGATTGCCTCCTAGCTTCCTTGCTTCCAAGTCTTCATTGAACAATTACATTGAATAATAAATAAATCTATTCTAATGAAATTACAAGAAGAACTCGAGTTACATTCGAGATTAACAATTACAATGAATAAACGACATGCAAGTCGTATTTAGAAACCAAAACCATAAAACAAAACCACTATCCTATGGGTCTTTAGGCCATAATTATCCACCATGTTATCACATAACACATGTAATATATCTTAGATTATATAAACATATTATATAATCATATATAATAAATTTCGAAATTTTAGAAAATCAAATAAATTTCAGAAAATAATAAATCGCCGTTTCGGAGTCTGTAACGTCCTCAAACGGCTTACAGACGAGAAGTTGATGACATCAGTATTGCTCAGTGACACGATTTCAGTCAGAAAACACATATCGTTTGCGAAAAGCGGACACTGGACACAGATTTCAGAAAATCTACCGAAGCCGTTTCAGAATTCGTATCGAATACGATTTCCATAACAAGAACAAACATGTATCATATACATACAGCAATACACACAATCATCCCATGATTATACAACACATGAATATCATATATTCAAAATCATATAAAACATATATATCAATATATAGTCATGGCATATCATATATATGTTTACATACATCGAAAAACTGTTATACACATAACCAAATCATCCCATTATACACGTAGCTCTGATGCCATTGAAGGGTTTCGGGCATGAAAACGCAGCGGAATTAACGTAAAAATAATAATAAAAAATTGAAACCCAATCGCAGGATCCATGTATAACGTTGAATGATTATGGTGAAGAAGTATGTACCTTAACAAAGTTTTCGTATGTTGTTTAATGTAGCTCCAGAAAGATGAATCATAGCAGTCCTTTGTTGCAAAGATTTGCTCTCTAAAGAAGTCCACACGAACGCCCGATCGTCCTACGATCACCAGAGTCGGTACTAGCCGAATTGTTTGTCTCTCTCTCTCTCTCTCTTTCTCTAGCCTCTCTTGATGTTGAGCAGCTAGTGTTTTTCTCTAAAACGAAATTTGATGATTAAACCCTAATACTATACATCATTATTTGTATATAGGGGAGAGAGAGATTTTGGGCCTAACCCTAATCCATGTGGTTTCCAAAACCCATTATGACTTTGGGTTATTATTATTATTAAATCTGAATTCTAATATAATTAATCAAGTCCCACTTAATTAATTCAGTAATTATATTCAAATAATAATAATACTTATTAAATCCGAATTCTAATATAATTAATCAAGTCCCACTTAATTAATTTAATAATTAAATTCGAATAAACAATAATATATTTAAATTCGTAATTTAAATAAACCTCCGTTTTAACGTTCTTTGTGTGTGACCCTTTAGGTTATTATTACGTTGGCAATAATTTTATTATCTAATAATAAAATTATAAACAATGAGCGGCATCTAGTAATACATCATTGCTACCCAAGTAATAATAATAATTGGTGATTCAATTAAACCTTTCGTGAATAATGTGCAATGTAATATAATCCCTTTAACCTTATATTATAGATAAAACTCGAGGCATGTATAGTGTCATCCTCTTCAACGTTTAATCTTGGTTTCCTTGATCAATGAGTAGACTATTTAAACAAATCAATATTTGAGCATGGCCATGCATTTCATAGTCTCACTCAATCAAGAGGCCAATAATATCACTCCTAGAATTGGAGGGTTAAATCATATATCTATCATTCATATTCCCCATACGATTCATAGCATACCCAATGTCCACCTTTATCATTACCCGGTTAAAGATAACTTTGAGTGTAATCAAAGTATATTAATTCTCGTATAGAAATATAATGATTTCAAGTCAGAGGATCATTACATCATTATCACTGTGAGATTTCTTATGACACTTATTAACATGTAGAATCTCACGGCGGGTCTTTCCAGTGTCATGTATTGATACATACACTTATGTTCTTGACTTTAGTATCACCATACCTATGACCAATGAGATGTGGTCATCTGTCAACAAACATACTAGTCTTATTGCATTATTATTGTCCTTAAATAATAATACTTGACTAGGGAATTTTAGGAATAAAATATTATTCATATAATCTCATTTTTAAGTCACATACTTAAAGATATATATTACGTATTAATATTCCAAGGACATTTATTATTCTTTCAATTTATGACGCAGTAAATAAAGACATAATAAATATTAATTAAATAATCACATAAAACATAATCCTTAATTGTTTTCAATAAAACATTAAAAGTATTGTCTCTAGGACACCAACACTAACATATTATTGGGTTCGTATTTCTTGGATATATTTTTGTGATCGTTTAGAATCATTTTTTTTCGTGTGATGCTTAACCGTAAAATGAAACGTGAAAACTCAACCGCAAGCAAATTTTTCAAGAAAAATTAGTTTTATGGAAGACAACATCATGGAAATCTTCATCAATTTCGACTTAACGTATGACTTCTGGTTAGATTTAGTTGTGGATATCGTGTATTTTAGCGTATTACTCAAGTAGCAGCGATGAAAAGAGACCGAGAACACGTAATGAGAATAGAGGACACTTTCCGGATAATCGATAAATTGCGATCAATTTAAAACTTTTAGTGTTAGTTATCAACGAAGACCATGATTCTAGTTAAATGCGCCATCAATACGGAGCTACTTACGAGATTAGAGGAACGGTTCGTGTACGTTATCACTTTTTTTAAGTAAAGTTGTCCAAGATTAATTTCGAGGATGAAATTTCTATTAGGAGGGAAGAATGTAACATCCCGTATTTTTTTAATAATATATTAAGCTATTTAATTTAATATTAAGAATAATATTAGTGAATTATTACTAATATTATTATTTGAATATGAATATTTATATTTTATAATTAGGATATTATTTAGAGATTATTGGTTAAGAGAAGAAAATAGAAAGAAAAAAAAGAAACAGAATAGAAAGAAAAAAAAAGGGTTAGGATTTTGTAAGTTACGTAAGAAAAGTTGGGAAGCCGTAGAGAAGATAGAAGAGAAAGAAAAAGAGAAGGAGAGGGAGAAGATTGAGAAAGAGAAGAAGAAAAATCTTGAGAATATGGGTTATTGTATCAAATTAGGGTTCATGTGATGGGGACATCTATATTTTTACAGAAGATCATTCATGTATTTGGAGGTTTAAGGTACGGATATCTTCGTTACACTCTCTTTGTATTCGTAACAATATCTTTGTTCTTGTTTTGTTATTCAATTCGTATGTATATTGTGTATAGTTTGTATTCATTCAAATTCTTATAAAATTCGTATCTCATTCGTTCTTTATCTGATTAGTGTGATTTTATACTACCTAAAAAGGTATTTCAATTATCAACAACTTTTGTTCTTTACGTTTTCTGAAATTCGGTACGTAAGTACGTTAAAATCTGTCATTTGTATAGTCTGGTTGGTTATTAGAATTGTTCTACTGTAACTTCAGAAATTCATAATAAATTGAATATTTGTTCAATATTCATTTGTAATATCATTGTAAAAAGGTCTTTCCGAGCTCTTCGTTCTTTGTTTATATCCCGCTGTCAAATTCTATGATCCTGAGTTCTTAAATCCTAAAATACTACTGTGATCAGGTGTTGATTCTGTTCTAACAGCTTATATTTGTTTAGTTTCTGCATTCGTTACTTATCCGTTTTTGACAACTCTTACCATTCTAGAAAGGTCTCGGAATTGTCTACAAGTTTCGTGTTTTGTGATTTGTCATTCAAGTTCATCTTTATACAGTTAGTTGTCTTTCTTTGGAACTGGTCAGGTCTGATTTTATTTGTAATAGTCTGTGATATTTGGCGTGTGTGATATTTTGAGAATGATATTTCAGTCTTTTTGAGTTATATGATTGATTTGGGAGATTTCGTAATACCTCCATCATGAGTGGATAATCTCATGCTTTTGCACCACCTATACGTTGTATTTAAATTGTATGGGCGTGTCGCCGGAGTTATGGGATACGTAGAGTCATGACTATTGTGTATGTTTGTTTGGCCATTTGGGTAGCATTGTGTTTTGTACCGTCTAAGCCCCTATAAGATTTTGGGTAGCATTTGATTTGTTCTATGCAAGCCCCTGAAAGTTTTGATGACTACATATTCTGAAGAACCGAAATGTAGGACATCCTGTAAGTGTAAGATTGTCTCCCATATCAGTATATAAATTTGTATTTCAGTATTTGATCATTATAATATATGACTAGTAAGTGTACGAGTAAGAGTAAGAGTATTTGTGATTATAAATTATGTATGTTGTGATTATAAGCTAAGTATCTATCGTATCTTTTTATTTGTTTATATCGTGAGTTAAGTATGACCAGTATCTTTTGTCTTTTTCAGTTTGTTTCAACATTCTTTATTCAGATATTTTATTTGTTCATATTGTCATCGTTCTAACCCTTTTACTTTTTGCATAATTTTATATCCGTATATGAGCCTTACGCTCACTGCCGGTCTATATTTCTTTATTTCCCCGACAGGTTAGGTGGGCTAATTATTGGGAAGAGTGTGAGTTGCTGACTTTGAGGAGTTCTAAAGTTTATATTTAGATTTGAATTTGTATAATTAAGTTGTAGCTTTTATTTTGGTTTGTAAGTTGTTGGATATTGAGAACTTGTATCATTTATTGGATTTTTGGATAATTTAATTTGAGTGAATAAGTTCAGGATTTTAAATCATGTCTTTGGCTGGAAATGTTATGTTCTAAGAAATCAAGGTGAAAACCTAGGAAAATTTGAGGCCAAGGCTGATGTAGCTATATGTGACGCCCCCAAATCCGGGGTCATGGATCTGGTCGTCACTGCGGAAATTCTCAATATAAAACCACCCAACTCTCAAGAATCTTTTAGGTTATAGGGCTAGAAACAAGAATTCCAAGTCAGACATCAATTATAACATTTCTCAACAAGTCAAATCACACTTGTGACCCCATCCATAAAGTTTCTCAAAATTAGATTTTTGAAAAAAATTTCCAATTACCACCAATTACTATAACCCTTCTTTGTTTACACAAATTTAATAAAACTAGTATAACTTCGATAATAAGTATACCAACTACCAAAAATTTTCTATACAAGATAATATTTATTACATATCAACTTATAAATAATTCTTACACCAGATCTAGATACTCTGAACCAAATCCTCTTCATCATGGCATCTTGCCTTCTTCTTCCGAACTATGCGGATAAGTCTCGTCAAGCTACCTTTCACGGTAGGGTTACAATTTGAAGTAATGCCATCTATCTGATCTAGCTGTTGTGTTTGGACAATTTTAAAACAAAGCAAGGATGAGCTACTATAGCCCAGCAATAACTCTAGTCATAATAGCAGTTAAAATAATTTCTGAAATTTTAACTCAATATAAAAGACAGTTTAAGAACTATAATTTATAATACACCACAAGTTTGAAAAGTAAGCAATTCTAGATATTGCTAAGCACACCACAAAAGTTCTCAAGCTCTCGTCACATTATCAGTAACTTACCACAATGACATCAGTTACAGTGTTACTATTCATTTAAGAATCACTAAGAATGAAGTTCAAGATATCGAGAAAAGAATAGTAAAGGTTCAACAGTTCCCATTAACACTATTGGTAACTTAACGCCTTAGCTTTCGTTATAGAGTAAGAACAGTGAAAGTTCAACAGTTCCCATTAACACTATCGGTAACTTAGCACCTCGGCTTTCGTTATAGTGTAAGAAAAGTGAAGTTCAACAGTTCCCATTAACACTATTGGTAACTTAGCATCTTGGCATTCGTTATAGTGTAAGAACAGTGAAAGTTTAATAATTCTCATTAACACTATGGAATACTCAACACGATTTCTCAACTCTCATCAACACTATCGGTAACTCAGCTCCTAGGCTTTCATTACAGTGTTAATGTCAAATCCCAATTGGGAAGAACGGACTTTCATTGGAGTAATTATAGTGACAATGTAGGTCGGTGATCAGTCGCCCACAATTGCCTCTCCGAGGGACATCTCTGTTTTTCTACTCTTCCCTAGTGGATGATCCGCCTTTTCTCTGACGTCACCCTGACCACATTCGGGCCATAGTATACTTGATGGCATACCCACCTGGCAGCTCTTACACTTTGTACACATAATGCGCCATGCAAGCACGTCGACTTTCTCTAGTACTCCAGTCCAATTGAATAATTTGTTTGGAAGGAAATTGAATTCAGTCCAAAAGCACCTCTCATTCTCTTTTCATACTTCAACACAAGATGATTGATTAACTCCAAGAATTATGAGGAAGTAATCATATATGCACATGTTGACTTATAGTCAAATAATCTCTTTTTGCTCAAATATTTCTCACACAAGAAGTTTTCAAAATCACACGACTAGGGAGTTGTTTTAAAATCACCAAAGTTCTCAGAATGATTATTGGATAGCTAATTCATTTATAGAAGATTTTAGATCCAATTGAATAACTCTAAATAATTTCTCAAAGAAAAGTCCTCGAGACTCTGTTGACAAACTATCAGAAACTCACACACTAACTCCCGGTCAGAATTTCAAACACAAACTCGGAAACTCAACTCTTAAAACACTTCTCATTCTCTACTTATACACACTCTAACTTTATAGGATTCAGAGTTGATAAGTAATCACAAGTAATTGTTGGTGTAGGTGCCCTAGAGGCAATACAATGTTTATTTTGATAAACCTTTATGTCAATTGATTATTCAATAAACGTATTTATTACGACTTTAATTACTGCGATATATTTGTTAGCATAATAAATGTCCTTAGAATCATGATACACATTGTATAGTTTAGTACATGACTTGAACTTGAGATTATATAATATATCATATTCTTAAATGTCCGTAGTCGAGTATTATTATTATAGGACAATAATAATACATAAATAGACTAGTATGTTGTTTGACTGATAACCACATCTCATTGGTTATAAGTATGGGGATACTAAAGTCAATACATAGGTACATGTAGGAGTACATGATATTGGACAGACCCACAGTGAGATTCTTCATGTTTAATAAAGTCATAAGAAAGACTCACAGTGATAATGGTGTAATGATCCTCTGACTTGAGATCATTATATTTCTATACGAGGATTAATATACTTTGACTACATTAAAAGTTACATTTGACCGGGTGATGATAAAAGTGGACATCGGGTATATCATGAGTCGTATGAGAAATATGAATGATAGATAAAGGATTTAACCCTCCTATAATTAGGAGAGATATTATTGGCCTCTTGATTGAGTGAGACTATAAAATGCATGGTCGTGCTCAAATAATGATTTGTTTTCATAGTCTACTCATGGATCAAGTAAACCCGGATTAAATGTTGAAGAGGATGACTAAATACATGCCTCGAGTTTAATCTATAATACATAGTCTACTCATGGATCAAGTAAACCCAGTTTATGCCTGTTATGAGACTGCTATGCTTCTGCCATGACATGATATGTATGATTAAAAACTGTTATATTATGAGTATCTGGTTATTCGTATAATGAGTACATGGTTGATGATACTAGCATGTTAATGATTTGCCATGAATGATTTATATGCCTTATTGCGATTTGTATATTATGCATGAGGGTCAGTTTGTATAGTGATATAAACTGGTGGACAGATTGTGTTGGACATGATTTGTTAACTGGGATATGATAAGTATGTATATGATACATGCTTCTGAAACTGTATAAATTGCAGTGGGGAAAAAGGCCAACAGATATGATTTGTAGTTCAGAAATTGATGATTTCTGAATAGGACTGGTCTTCGAAAATAAAAAATTTCCAAGCTCGACCCCAGCTGGGGGCTGCCGCCCCCAGACCCCGCCCGGGGGCTGCCGCAATATTTTAACCCAATATTTTATTTTATTTTGTGTACTTGAGCATGGTGCTGGTTATGGCCCTTAGACCCCTAGATTAATGGTTTTGGTTTTGGTTTTATAAATACGACTTGCATGTCGTTTTCTTCATTCTTGTAATTGTTTAACCTCGAATGTAACTCGAGTTTTCTTATGTAAGTACATTAGTATAGGTTGTATTCAATTATTCCATGTAATGTACTTGAAGATTGAAGGATGATCCAAGAAGAGGAGCAAGCACCCATGGATACAAGAAGAATGAAGACATGTAATTGTATTTATATTTCACCACCATAGATTGACTTTGATCCTTTCATTAGCTCGAAAGGATCACATAGGAAAGGGGCCATAACCAAGCACGTTTACATACTGCACTTCACATATTGATGTATGAATGTATGTGTAGAGTAGAAGATGCATGCTTTAATTAGATTAATGATGTATGCATGTATTAGATACGTCACCCATGCCATGCTTGCCATGCTAAACAAGATAAAATCTGTAACGATTTAAGATTTTAAAATTAACAAACGATCATGAGATTCTTGTGTTTATGAAATATGGATTTTTAAAACACGGAATTGAATATGGATTTTTGTTTCCCAGAATAATCAATCTATTACAGAAGGGGGTTGAATGTAATAGTGCCTGTAAATCGATTATGAACACAAGTATATTGAATGGAATACTGTTTTGTATTAATAATGAACTTGAATACAAAACTCTCTCAAGATATTAAGTTCTTAAGAGCTGCTAGGTTACAAGATATTGCTTTTATGAATTCGATGTTTAATTATAACCTATCTCTGTGTTTATATAGACACAGCTACAAATACAATTACAAAACAGATTATGATAAGAATAGATTTAATAAGGTAATTTGACTTGCACTTGAATTCCTTCTTACTATCCAAATCAGACTCTGATTTGTCTGTTTCCTTTTCTGATAAACTCTGGAGCTAAACTCTGTCGGTTTGTCATTCTCTGATTTGAGCATTCTCTGTTAGAGTAAACTCTGATTGAGTATTCTCTGGTAGAGTAAACTCTGACCGACAGCTTCCTTAAACGCTGATGACGTCAGCATAAACTCTGTTTAGTAATCTCTGACAATCACCAGTGTTTGCATTCCTAACAATCTCCCCCAATTTATGCTTTAAGAATTAAAACATAAATTTCACTTATGATGTCAGAAATACAAGACAAATGCACCAGAGTTTATTTACCCTTTTTAGACTTAGATTCTTCTGTAAAATAATTCTTCTTTCAGAAATTGACTTAGGAGCTTCTCTTCAGCATTTTTCAGTAAGTCAACAAGCTTCTCCTTCAATTCCTTCATGTTTTCAGAAGAATCATCTATTTGAAATATTGCAGCCCTTAGAGCATAAATTGATGACCTTTCCATCCTTTCATCTAAGACAATGCAACAGGTCTTCATTCCATCAGGATTTAAAATTAGTGTAGGAATCCCTAACACCATCTTGACCTTTGCATCTCCCTTTCTCATAGCTCTTCTTGTTCCATCTTCAAGTAAATACCCAAACTCATAATCTTCAGACTTTATCATCATCAATCTTTCACTCTTCTTCTTTTCAGCTATTTTTCTTTCAAGAATCTTTCTCCACTTTGAAGTTGCTTCATTTTCATCATTGAGCAGATATAGAACATGTTCAAGTTCTTTAGATGCCTTATCCTTCAGATTTTCTTCAGCAATCTTCAAAACTCTCCCATCTTCTAGAAAATACAGAAGCTTCTCCTTAGCTTGAGCTCCATCAAAACTATCTTTCACTATGTTAACAGATATTAATTTGTCAAGATGTTCTTGAGACAGCTCTTCTTCAGGTTTATCTTTTAATGAATAAGGATCTCTGAAGATGTTTGCTTCACCTCTGTAGATCTTAGCATGTGTATCACCAATACCACCCTTGTTGTTTCCAAGCCTGGCATTGAGTGTCAGAGTTTGAGTTGTAGTCCACAGAGGATCAGACTTTTTCTTTCTGATCAGAGATGGTTGATGATCTTCTTCTTCAACATCAAACCTAGATCCACCTGGTAGAAAAGTTGTTCCCATCATAGTAAGAGATGTTTGTGGTTTGGTTGGAGCTTTTTGTTGAATTCTTGAGGATGATCTGGTTTGAATTTCTGAGACTTGTTTTGGTTGATCAATTATCTTAGGAACTTCAACAGATTTGATTTGAGTAGGCTTGGATTCTGACTTCTTCTTTTGAGCAGGTGCCTTTTTCACATATTTTCTCTTCTTCTTTTCTTGAGCATTTTTATTTCCAGACTTTTTCAGTTCAGCTTCCACAGCAACAGGATCCATTCCTGGATTTTCTTCTTCAAACATTTTCTTTGCCAGTTCTGCATCTTTTAAGTTTTGTTCTTCAATCCTCTCAGGCTTATCTTCTTCTTCAAGCCTTTTTGCTAATTCCAAATCAGCATCTATCAGAGTTTGCTTGTCGTCAGAGTTTACATCAGACTTTGATGTCATCAGAGTTTGTGAGGTTGTCAGAGTTTGTCTTATCAGAGTTTGCTTTCCTTCCTTATGACTCCCATGATCTTCATCATCAGGTTTGTCAGAGTTTAGAATTTCATCCTTTTTGCATTTGTCTGAACCCTTCTCCCCCTTTCTGACATCATTCCCAATGTGCTCAGTAAAAATTTGAACGAAGTTTGTGAGCATGCCCTGCATAGAAGTGACAGAGACAGAAATCTCATCAACCTTGGATTCCAAAGCATTCTGTTTGTCTGAAATGTTCTTTATCTTCATGCCTAAAGAATTCTGAGAAGTAGAGAAGGTAGATTCGACAGCTGCTGTAGATTTAGTGACAAAGTCCTTAAGACCACTAACTTCACTCTTAAGTCCTTTGGTCATTATGGTAGATGCCTTCAAGAGTGTCTTGAGTTCTGGAGAGTTTATTTCTTTATCAGCTTTATTGACCAAGTCAATAACATGAGGCCATGGAATATTTGCCTCAGGAAACTTCCAAGAGAAATCCCAGATTTCTTGTCTGTGAGAGGTAAGGTAATCTTCATTTGAAGTCTGTGGAGTAGAAGAGAAATCCCTTCTAACACCCTCTGCATTTAGATCAGCCTCAATTTGACCTTTGAGATTTTCCACCACCATGTAATCAGGATAAGCCATTTGCAATCTGTCAAGTGCATCATAAGAGTTGACAGGCCACCTTTTGGTGTTATACCGCTGTGTGAAGGGAATGGAGAGATCTGTGACTACTTCATCAGCAAAAATCACATCATCAGAATCTGAGTCCTTTCCATCAGAATTTAATAATTCAGCAGTGTTTGGCACAGCATCAGAGTTTGCAGAAATAGGTAAACTCTGAGTACCTGCACAAATAACAGAACACCCTAAATCACTCTGATTTTTTAAAGTAATCTCATTACTTCTCACATCACACATATCATAACTTTCAATAGTTAGATTTTGCTCACTAGAAGTAACTAACTTCTTTCTCAATTCTACCTCTCCTTTTGCCAGATCCTGTGTCTGCCTCTCATTAATTCTGTTTTCCACACATTTTACCTCAGACTCACCAGAAAGGTTCAACACACAATGTCCTACAGAAATAAGAGGTGGCTGAGAAAGGACATCTGTAGTCACATGAATAGGGGTATCCTTTTTAGGACTATCCATGATCATCCCAGCAGTAAATGTAGGAGACATAAATTCTGAACTTATGCAATCAGAGAATGTAAGTTCTGAAGAAAAGTCAGAGTTTATACCTTGATCCTTTGAAGTTGTAGATGGAGTCTCCATGGGCTGTGTAGAAATTGGTTGCACTAAAATAGCATCAGAGTGTGCCTGTGGAGCTTCATCAGAGTTTGTCTGTCTAACATGTAAGGCTTGGTCTGCAATCATAAGAGTGATGATTGGTTCTTGTGTGACCTGAGTCATATCTGTAGCTGCTTCACCACTTTGAGGTGAAGGTTCTTGTGGGCTTGACTCTGCCAGAGATTGGCCTTCAGCATCAGCAACAGCAATGTTTTTTATAATTGATTGAGTGCCTGCATCCAAACTTTGATTGAATGGTTCTTGTGTGGCTGGGGCCTTGACAACTTCTTCAACCCTTCTGGCCAAAGGTTCTTGTGGATTGTACCCCTGATCAATGCTGGCTTCACTTGCTGGAATTGTGGCTTCTATGGAACTTTGATCAATAGGTTCTTGTGTACCTGGCCCTTCAAGGACTGCTACCTCACTTTGAGAAGTAGGTTCTTGTGTGTCCTGGCCAAAAGTGACAGACTTTTTCTTCTTTCTTGAAAAACGTTGAGAACTAAGAGATGCTGACGATGACTTTGATTTCTTTGCCTCCATTTCTCTTCTTACTTCTTCAGCCAGTTCCCTTGCTCTTTCATAAGATATCTCCTTTATGACTTGCTTTGGAGACTTTGTAGGAGAATCAGATACTGGTATAGGACCAGCTTCCTCTGGAGTGACATATGGCCCATCTTTCAAATAATTGTGTTGTCGCTCCTGTTCAGCCTTGAGCCCAATCATGTTCTCAATTGGAACTGGTAATCCAGGTTCCTTCCAAGGAATATTTGCCTTCCAGCAACCCCATGCTTCACCAGAGTTTATCAAGACATTAGTGGTTTGCTCAGAGTTTGTAATGTCTTCAGAGTTTAAATCTTGAGGTTTAGGCTGATCAGAGATTAGGACGTCAGAGTTTAGAGCTGCATCAGAGTTTATCCCTGCAGTGTTTGCAGCCTCAGAGTTTGCAAGTTTGACTAATCTTCTCCTCTTTTTCTTTACCTCAGCCCCAGTCTCAGAAGCCTGTTCAACTGTCGTTCTTTTAGCAAAAATGAACTCTTCATCAGAATCTGTATTTTCATCAATTAATTTCCTCTTTTTGAGAGTAGATTCTGTTACTGACTTCCCCTTCCTTTTGCTGGAACCCTGTTGAGAGGTGTGTTTTGCAACTACAGTCTGTTGAGAGACTGTAGAGGTTGGCAAAGGTGTTTGGGAGTCAGTGTTTGGAGGGTGGCTTGGGTTTGAATCAGAGGGTGCTAAACTCTGATCCATAGCCACTGAGATGAAATCCCTGCCATACATGGTAGGCATTCTCTGATTTAAGAGAAGCCTGACCCATGTGGGATAAAAGAGAGGAGAGAGATTACCTTTCTTAGTGTCCTTCCTAGCTAGGTCAGCAAAAATTCTTTTGTTCATACAAAAACTAGCTAAACTCTGATCATTCTCAAGACTTACATTAGGCAACAAATAATTAAAAATTAACTGAAGAAATCTAGCAAAGTATATGGTGTGAACATCATCATTAATTTTGCTAGCTAGCTGCCTAATTATTAAACAAGGAAAATTGAAATTGAGATTATGGGTCAGAGAATACCCAATCTGTTGTGCTAGTTGTGGGATTGCATCAAAATTTGTGCATTTGCCTGTGAAGGCCCTTGTAATGCAATCGAAGAAAAAACTCCATTCTCTTCGAAGATTGGGTCTTGTCAGGCTCCCTAACTTTGATAGGCTTCCTCCATAGCCTATAGACCTGAAAAACCCCTTGACCTGTTCATCTCCAACAAGGTCATCATACACAGCCACTTCTGGTAGATGTAGAGCTTGTCTCACCACAGCAGGAGTAATTGTGTGTTTTCCATTGCATTGAAATGTGATAATGGGTTCTTCATCATCATCAGCATTGTTGTACGTAGCAGTGGACCATATTCTTACCAGAGATTGAGCAGAAAAGTTTAATGGTTCCTGGAGTGCATAGCCAATATAACTTTGTGCTAGAAAATCCTGGACAACATGAAAATCTTCAGGTGCATCCGTCTTATTTAACAAAGAAATATAGTTTGTGGCAGCAAAAGTATAGTTTTGGAAGGTTTGTCCTTTGGATGCCATTGAAACAAGAAAGAGTTGCAGGTTAGAGCAGTTTAGGGTTTGTGCGTAAGTGAGAAGTAATAGATACAGATGATTAATTCAAAATGACAATATGAATTAAACTGTGCCCTTTCAATTGCATAAAAACTGTAGTGGGACACGTGGCAAAAGCTGATTGGAAAAACAATTATTAGTACAAGTCTCAAAATTCAGCAAGTGTTTGTGTACTGTGTAATGATATGAATCGACAGTCGTGAGAAACACGCGCTTTATTATAAATCCAACCAGAGAATAATAATTATGATGTCACAAAAAGAAATATAATGTCATAAATGTGATCTCAGAGTTTACCACGTAATCAGAGTTTACAGATCAGAGTTTGTATGAGTCAGAGTTTAGTATGTACTGTCAGAGTTTACCACATACTTTGACAGAGTTTACCATAAATACTGAGAACTTGTGATCAAAGATTAGTTGATATAATGATCAGAGTTTACTCTATTTTCATCAGAGTTTACCCCATACTCTGACATAGACTCTGATTGTCTGAAACTTGCTAAGTTGAGCCACTTGACACCATCCCTAATTCAGAAACTAGTCTGTTAAATGTTGCTTCAGGCAGAGGTTTTGTGAAGATATCTGCTAACTGTTGATCTGTAGGAACAAAATGCAATTCAATTGTGCCTTCTTCCACATGTTCCCTTATGAAGTGATATCTGATACTGATGTGCTTTGTCAGAGAATGTTGAACTGGATTCCCTGTCATTGCAATAGCACTTTGGTTATCACAATAAATAGGAATTTTTGAGAATTTCAAACCATAGTCTAGCAATTGATTTCTCATCCATAAAATTTGTGCACAGCAGCTTCCAGCAGCAATATATTCAGCCTCTGCAGTTGATGTTGAAATTGACTTCTGTTTCTTGCTTTGCCATGATACAAGTCTTCCACCTAAAAATTGACAACTCCCACTTGTGCTTTTCCTGTCAATCTTGCATCCTGCAAAGTCAGCATCTGAATATCCTATCAATTTGAAATCAGACTCCCTAGGATACCACAAGCCAAGATTAGCAGTGCCCTTGAGATATCTGAAAATCCTTTTCACAGCAATCAAATGAGGTGCTCTTGGATTTGCTTGAAATCTAGCACATAGACATGTGGCAAACATTATGTCTGGTCTACTTGCAGTTAAATAAAGTAGAGAACCAATCATTCCTCTGTATGCTGTAATATCAACAGGTTCTCCAGTGTCTTGATCAAGTTTTGTTGCAGTAGCCATGGGAGTTGTAGCAGATGCAGAATCTTGCATTTGAAATTTAGTGAGTAGATTCTTTGTGTATTTAGACTGATTAATGAAGATCCCTTCTTCAGTCTGTTTC
This sequence comes from Oenanthe sinensis, assembly GCA_028671895.1. Lineage (NCBI taxonomy): Eukaryota > Viridiplantae > Streptophyta > Magnoliopsida > Apiales > Apiaceae > Oenanthe > Oenanthe sinensis. Next base: position 16,387,955 of record JAPMAC010000209.1, read on the forward strand.
ACTTGTAAACCCAGAAAATAACTCAATTCTCCCATCATACTCATTTGATACCTGGACTGCATTAACTTTGAAAATCTTTCACAGAGTTTCTCATTAGTGGAACCAAATATAATATCATCAACATATATTTGAACCAATAATAAATCCTTACCTTGAGTTCTATAAAACAAGGTTTTATCAATTGTTCCTCTAGTGAAACCATTTTCAAGTAAGAATAGAGCCAGAGTTTCATACCAGGCCCTTGGTGCTTGCTTTAGTCCATATAAAGCTTTATCCAGTCTGTAGACATGATTTGGGTATTTTGGATTGACAAAACCAGGTGGTTGTTCAACATAGACTTCTTCTTCAAGTTCACCATTTAAAAATGCACTTTTAACATCCATTTGGTAGACCTTGAATTTCTTATTTGCAGCATAAGCAAGAAAAATTCTGATTGCCTCAAGTCTAGCTACAGGAGCATAGGTTTCATCATAATCAATCCCCTCCTGTTGTGAATAACCTTTGGCTACCAGTCTTGCCTTGTTTCTTGTAATTATTCCATCAGAGTCTGTCTTGTTCCTGAATACCCATTTTGTGCCAACAATAGATCTGTTCTTTGGCCTTGGAACTAGGGTCCAAACTTCATTCCTTTCAAACTCGTTCAATTCTTCCTGCATTGCAGTAATCCAATCTGCATCTTTCAAAGCATCTTCAATCCTTTTTGGTTCTGTTTGTGAAAGAAAACTATGAAATAGACATTCATTTTGAGTAGCTTTTCTTGTTTTTATTCCACTCTCCAGATCACCTATGATTAAATCAGGTGTGTGATCTTTGGTCCATTTTCTTGGATGTGGAAAGTTCCTTGAACTAGATGCTCCCCCATGATCTGTGCCTTCATAGAATGATCCTTCTGTAAATGATGATCCTCCTCTTGAAGATGTGTTTCCATCAGTGTTTGATGTCTCAGAGTTTATGTACTCAGAGTTTGAATTATCAGAGATTGAGGTATCAGTGTTTGTGGTCTCAGAGTTTGAAAGATCAGAGTTTGTGTTGTTCAGAGTTTGGTCAGACTCTGATATTTCAATTGTTGAATCTCCAATGTCAGTATGTGATTGTTGTTGCTCCCCCTCAACATGTGCAGTTTCTTCAATTTCTATTTCAATCATTTCTGAATCAGAGTTTAAAGAATCAGAGTTTAAAGAATCAGAGTTTACCTCTCCAGGATTTGGTTGATCAGTGTTTATCTCGTCAGAGTTTGGTTCAACAGAGTTTATTTTCTGCAGTTCATTCTCAAATCTCAGTGTTTCTTGTGCATCTTTATCATATAACCCAGCTATCTTCCCTTCATCAAAGGAGACATTAATTGATTCCATGACTGTCCTTGTCCTTAAATTGAATACTTTGAATGCCCTTGAAGAGGTTTTAGAAGTTGTTGCATATCCAATAAAAATTCCCTCATCTGCTTTAAGTTCAAACTTCTTCAATTGTTCAGGATGTGTCTTGAGAATAAAACACTTGCTTCCAAAGATGTGAAAGTACTTGACATTAGGCTTTCTTCCTTTCAAAGATTCATATGGAGTCATTCCATGTTTGTTAATTAAGGAACAATTCTGAGTGATGCATGCAGTGTTCACAGCTTCTGCCCAAAAATAAGTAGGTAGCTTTGCTCCTTCGAGCATTGTTCTGGCAGCTTCTATTAGAGTTCTGTTCTTTCTTTCAACAACACCATTTTGTTGAGGTGTGCCAGGTGCTGAGAATTGTTGAGTGATGCCTTTTGTTGAGCAGAATTCCTCCATTGTAGAGTTCTTAAACTCTGTTCCATTGTCACTCCTTAGATTCTTTACTTTGTGAGTTGATCCATTCTCAATCATTGCAATATGATCAATAATTGTTTCTGCAGTTTCATCCTTCTTGTGCAAAAAGTATACCCAAGTAAATCTAGTGAAATCATCAACTATTACCAGAGTGTATTTCTTCTTTCCAATGGACATTATGTTAACTGGACCAAATAAGTCAAGATGCAATAGATGAAAAGGTTGATCAATAGAGTTTTCAGTTTTGTTCTTGAAAGATGTCTTCCTTTGTTTGGCCTTTTGACATGAATCACAGAGTCCATCAGGATGAAATTGAACTTTTGGAAGACCTCTAACTAGGTCCTTCTTTACCAATTCATTAATGTTTCCAAAGTTCAAGTGACACAACTTTTTGTGCCAATTCCAGCTTTCCATTGGTGATGCCTTTCCAAGTAGACAGGTCAAGGGACCATTAGAATTAACATCCAAGCTAGCTTCAAATAGGTTGTTATGTCTGTGGCCAATAAGAGCTACTTTTCCATTTTTCTTGTTTTTCACTTCACAATGAGTTCCATGAAATTCCACAGAGAAACCTTTGTCTGTCATTTGACTCACACTGAGCAGATTATGTTTGAGTCCTTCAACCAAAGCTACATTTTCAATGATGACATTTCCAATCACAATGTTGCCATATCCCAGTATTCTTCCCATGTTGCCATCTCCATAAGATACTGCTGGGCCAGCCTTCTCCTCAAACTCTGAAAGCAGGGATTTATTTCCAGTCATATGTGCAGAACATCCACTATCAATTACCAGAATGTTTTTCCTGTTTCCCTGCAATCAGTAAATGCAATTTAATTAGAAGATTTTGGGGACCCAAACTAGTTTGGGTCCTTTCTTTGAAAACTTGTTAACTTTTGCAGCAGAAGTTCTTTTGTCAGAGTTTGTGTTAACAGAGTTTACATGATCAGAGTTTGCATTCACAGAGTTTGTACTGTCAGAGTTTACACTCCTTTTATCAGACTTTATCACATACATTTGCTTGACAGTATGTTTTGGAGAATCACTCTTTTGAGGCTTTGGTTTGTAAGAATTGTAATACAAATTATGATAATCTTTGCATGTATAAATGGAATGCCATAAACTACCACAATGAAAACAGGGATTGTATCTTGTTTGTTTTCTAGCCTCAAACCTAGGTCTTTCAGATTCTTTCTTTTTCTTTTGTTTGCAGTCAATAGCAAGGTGATTAGAATTACCACAAGTAAAACAGATTTTCCTAGGAGCATCAGGGATATTTATGTAATTATTCTCCTTAGTAATTCCTACTTTACCATTCCTATTTCTTTTCACCTTCTTAGTTTTATTAGTGACTGCCTTCAACTTTTCTTTAAGTTGCTTCTGTGAAAGTAACCCTACATTCACCTTCTTAAGATCTAGCACACTATTATTTTTAGAGCATTCAGGGAGAGTTTTCTTATCATTACTAGCTCTAACAAACTTCACAGGTTCACTCAATGTTCCTTTTGTGTGTGAATTAGTATGAATTTCTTTATCAGATTCATAACCTAAGGCAGATGTCCAATTCTTTTCAGAAAGCATTTGTTGGACCTTCTTACCAGAGTTTGTCCAAACTCTGAAGGTCTCTTTTTCCTTAGCTATCTCAGATTTCAAATATGTGACTTGTATTTCCAACTGAGTTTGCATGTGTATAGCATTCTCACAGTCTTTCTTAAAACTAAGCATGTGAATAAGTTCAGTTTCAAGAAAGTCATTCCTAGCATTCAGAGTTTGTATTTCAGATTTTAATCTTTCATTCTCAAGAGATTGTGATTTAAAGCTAACATGCAGATTTCTAAGAAAAGACTTTAGTTCATGAATATCTTCAGTATCAAAATTGAAAACAGAGTTTGGTACCTTGTCAGAGTTTAAAATGGGAGAATTAGAGTTTGCCATGAGAGCATAGTTAGTTTCTTCTTCAGAGTCTGAGGAATCCATCCAATCGTTCTTTGATGTGATGAGAGCTTTCCCAGATTCCTTGCTTCTGCACTCAGTAGCAAAGTGTCCCATCTTGTTGCACTTGTAACACTTGACCTTTGATTTATCAAGAATTTTTGATTTTGCATCTCTATTTTCCCTTTTTCTGAATCTGTCTTTCTTGTCTGTCTCACTAAGCTTCTTCTGAAAGTTTCCTTGCTTCCTAAATTTTTTGTATTTCTTGAAGCTTTTGACAAACATAGCAAACATCTCCATCATGTCAGAGTCTGAAGAATTTTCGGAGTTTTCATCAGAGTTTGCCTCAAACTCTGATTCACTGCTATCTTGGAGTACTACTTCTTTCCCTTTCCTTGTTGAAACCTTAAGCACCTTTTCTTTTGGTTCTTCAATTTTTGCTTCAACATTCAAAGCAATAGGTCTTGCCTTGTTACTCTTTCTATTTCTTCTTTGCTGTAACTCCAGATCATGAGTTTTCAATTTGCCATAAACTTCATCTAAGGACATCTCATCCAAGTCAGCCCTGTCTCTTATCAAGGATGTCTGCAGATCCCATTCTTCTGGAAGAGCCCTCAGAAATTTGGTGTTTGAATCTTCATTGTCATATACTTTATCCACCAAAGCTAAGTTATTCAACAGAGTTAGAAATCTATCATAGATATCTGTGAGGGACTCATTCTGCTTAGCCTCAAAGTATTCATATTCTTGGATTAGAACAGATCTTCTATTTTTCTTTATCTCCTTGGTTCCTTGACATTGAACCTCCAGTGCATCCCAGATTTCTTTGGCAGTTTTGCAAGCTATTACCCTGTTAGACATTACAGAGTCAAGACTGTTATGTAGAATATTTCTTACCTTTGCATCTTTCAAGACTTCCTATTTTTCTTCATTAGTCCATTCTTTCTTGTCCTTCAGGGTGTAATACTCAGGGATTTGTCTTCCTTCCACAATTGTAGAAGGCACCAGTTTGGTTGGTAGGTACTGACCTGTATGGATCCTATCTAAGTAATCAGGATCAGTTGCTTCTAAGAACATCATCATCTTCACCCTCCATGTAGGGTATTCAGCCTTCTTCAATATTGGAATTCTGATGCTCTCATACTTGTTTCCAGACATGATTATTTGATCTTTTTGAGTTGAAATTTACAACCTGCTCTGATACCAATTGTTTCCCAGAATAATCAATCTATTACAGAAGGGGGTTGAATGTAATAGTGCCTGTAAATCGATTATGAACACAAGTATATTGAATGGAATACTGTTTTGTATTAATAATGAACTTGAATACAAAACTCTCTCAAGATATTAAGTTCTTAAGAGCTGCTAGGTTACAAGATATTGCTTTTATGAATTCGATGTTTAATTATAACCTATCTCTGTGTTTATATAGACACAGCTACAAATACAATTACAAAACAGATTATGATAAGAATAGATTTAATAAGGTAATTTGACTTGCACTTGAATTCCTTCTTACTATCCAAATCAGACTCTGATTTGTCTGTTTCCTTTTCTGATAAACTCTGGAGCTAAACTCTGTCGGTTTGTCATTCTCTGATTTGAGCATTCTCTGTTAGAGTAAACTCTGATTGAGTATTCTCTGGTAGAGTAAACTCTGACCGACAGCTTCCTTAAACGCTGATGACGTCAGCATAAACTCTGTTTAGTAATCTCTGACAATCACCAGTGTTTGCATTCCTAACAATTTTGATGTCTATAATTGGGATTTTCTGACAAAAACGGATATGCGTATTCGTAAGGCTGATGGGTTTTAAGTGTGACCACTGGTATCCTCCATCTACCTGGGAAATGAACAATTTAAGATGTCAATTTGAAATATTTAGTTCAAGGAAAAATTGAGGATCTCTTCATGATGTGATCATGATCGTCGTAAATTTTCTAAACCTCTTAACAAAATATTAAGTTTTAATCGGATGCTTTCCAATGAATGAACACTCATCGAATCCTAGATCGATTAGGGGAAAGACTGTCAGTGACAGGGGACTCCTATCTATCGTGGTGAGATGCGACGAATATAAACGGTTATATTCGGCCGTTGTATCATTGGGTCAAACTTAACTGAGTCGTCATAATAAGGTGAAAGTAAACGGTTATATTCAACCATTATGAACTTAGAAGCATAGAGTTTGGTAAGATCAATCGTTGCTCACCAAACTATCCAAGAATTATATATGATATAATTGACAAATGTTGTCTACCTAAATAATCATTCTTAAGGACTTCCAGTGGTTGACTTAAGACATGACGAAATATGGATCTTGGCTCACTAGAAAGAATTATGGGATATACTTTCCAAATTAATAGTAAGGGCTATTAATTTGATAAAAATAGTGGGAGATATATTATGAATGTATCATAATCATTTGAACATAATAAATAACTCAGACAATCTAATGTTTAATTTTGTGCTTTTATCGTTGTAGATACCAAATAATAACAAACAACATAAACACACTATCCGTACGATCTGTCCTTGAGAAGGATAAGCTGACAGGAGGAAACAACTTCCTAGACTGGCAGAGGAATTTGAGGATTGTCCTCAGGCAGGAGCGCAAGCTTCATGTCATTGATATTCCTCCGGCAGGTCCACTTCTTGAGGGCGCTACTGTTGAGGAACGAGCGGCCCACACAAAGGATGAGAATGATGCAACTGATGTTGCATGTCTTATGCTGGCAACTATGAGTACTGAGCTTCAAAGACAGCATGTGCATATGGATGCATATACTATCTATGAGCACTTGCAAAGCATGTTTGCAAGCCAAACTCGTCAAGAAAGGTTCAACACGAGCAAGTCATTTTTTAATTGCAAACAAGGGGCAAGTGAACCAGTTGGCCCACATGTTCTGAAGATGATTGGTTACATTGAGTATCTTGATACTTTGGGTTTCCCGATTATTCAGGAAATTGGTATTGACTTAATCATGAATTCTTTGAACAACAAATTCACCCAGTTTATCATAAACTACAACATGAATGAATTTGACAAAACACCTATTGAATTGTTGGCTATGTTGAGAACATATGAGACCAACATGAAGACGGCTGAACCTGCTCCCATACTGATGGTGGGCAATAAAGGTAAGGCCAAAGGGAAAGGCAAGTGGAAGGGTAAGAAGAAGACAGGTTCTGATTCTACACCCAAGCCAAAGTCAGGTCCCAAACAGGCTTTAAAGCCTAAAGGTGGGGTCGCTAAGGGTGAATGTCACTACTGTAAGAAAACTGGTCACTGGAAGAGAAACTGTTCAGTTTACTTGGAGGATCTGAAGAAGAAGAGGGCTGAGCAAGCTTCTACTTCAGGTATATATGTTATAGAAGTCAATCTGTCTATTTCTACATCTTGGGTATTGGATACTGGATGTGCTTCTCACATTTGTATAAATGTGCAGGAAATGCAGAGAAGTAGGACAATGGCTAAAGGAGAAATGGACCTACGAGTTACCAATGGAGCAAGAGTTGCTGCTTTAGCTGTAGGAACATATTATTTATCTTTGCCCTCTGGGCTAGTTTTAGAACTGGAAAATTGTTATTACGTGCCTGCGATTCGCAGAAACATTATTTCTGTTTCTTGTTTGGACAAGAAAGGTTTTTCGTTTACAATAAAGAACAACAGTTGCTCTTTTGCTTTGAATGATTTAACCTATGGTGTTGCGCGTTTGTTTAATGGTTTATATGTTCTTGACTTAGATAATCCTGTCTGTAATATAGAAAACAAACGACTTAAAGTTAATGACTCAAATCAAACATACCTCTGGCATTGTCGTCTAGGCCATATAAATGAGAAACGCATATCCAAATTACATAAGGATGGATATTTGGATAAGTTTGATTTTGAATCATACCAAGAATGCGAATCTTTTTTGCTTGGTAAAATGACTAAAGCCCCTTTCACTGGTAAGGGTCAAAGGGCCACTGAACGTCTGGAGCTAATACATAGTGATGTATGCGGCCCAATGCGTGTGATGGCTAGAGGAGGCTACTACTACTTCATAACATTTACTGATGATTTCAGTAGATATGGATATGTATATCTTATGAAGAATAAATCTGATTCTTTTGAAAAGTTCAAAGAATACAAGGCTGAAGTAGAGAAGCAAATTGGCGGAGGCACAAGTATTAAAATCTTACGATCTGATCGTGGAGGAGAATACTTGAGCACAGAATTTAAAGATTATTTAAAAGAGTGTGGTATTGTATCACAACTCACTCCGCCAGGTACACCTCAATGGAATGGAGTTTCAGAGAGGAGAAATCGCACCTTGTTGGACATGGTGCGATCGATGATGAGTCATGCAGATCTTCCAATTAGTTTCTGGGGTTACGCTCTAGAAACAACGGCTTTCACACTTAACCGTGTTCCTACTAAGAAGGTTCAAAAGACTCCATATGAGATATGGGAAAAGAAACGGTCAGGCATGAACTTTATGAAAGTTTGAGGATGCAAGGCATTTGTGAAACGTCAAGTATCTGACAAGCTTGGACCTAAATCTGAAGAGTGCAATTTTGTGGGATACCCTAAAGAAACAAAGGCGTATTATTTTTATAGTCCTTCTGAGCAGAAGGTGTTTATTGCTCGAGACGCTGTTTTCATGGAAAGAGATTTTGTTTCCAAAAGAAACAGTGGGAGAACTATAGACCTCGATGAAGATCGAGAACCACAAAATAGTATTGAACCTGAAGTGGAACAGGAGCAGGATAATGATAATGCTCAACAAAACACAGGTTGTTCGTAGAACTGGTAGAATTCGCCATGAGCTAGAGAGATATGGATTTCTCTTGACTCAATGTGGTGATTTGATGCTCATAGATGAAGATGAGCCTCTCACATACCAAGATGCTATGAACAGTCCAGACTCTAAGAGATGGCTAGAAGCCATGAAATCCGAGATGGATTCCATGTACGAAAACCGAGTATGGACTTTGGTTGATCCACCTGAAGGGGTAAAACCCATAGGGTGCAAATGGGTTTTCAAGAAGAAAACTGACATGGATGGAAATGTTCAGACCTATAAAGCAAGGCTGGTTGCAAAAGGTTTCAGACAAATTCATGGTATTGACTATGATGAGACTTTCTCACCAGTGGCTATGGTCAAGTCCATAAGGATTTTGCTTGCTATTGCAGCATTCCATGATTATGAAATCTGGCAAATGGATGTCAAAACATCCTTCCTTAACGGAATACTTGAAGAGGATGTGGATGTGTACATGACACAACCTGAAGGTTTTGTCAATCCAAGGAATGTTAGCAAGGTATGTAAATTACGTCGATCCATTTATGGATTGAAGCAAGCCTCTAGGAGATGGAATATCCGTTTTGATGAAACAGTCAAAGAGTATGGCTTTGTTCAAAACGAAGATGAACCTTGTGTTTACAAGAAGGTTAGTGGGAGCCATGTGGCATTCATAGTACTATATGTTGATGACATACTACTAATGGGGAATGACATACCTTCTCTCAAGGCTGTTAAGATTTGGTTAGGGAGCAACTTCTCTATGAAAGACTTAGGAGAAGCATCCTACATTCTAGGAATGGGGATCTATAGGGATAGATCTAGAAGGATGATCGGTCTAAGTCAGAGTACATACATCGATAAGGTTTTGCATCGTTTTGGTATGCAAAATGCAAAAAGGGGATATGTCCCCTTGTCTCAAGGGATAACGATCTCTAAAGATCAGTGTCTGAAATCATTGGATGACAAGGACCGCATGAGTAAGGTTCCATATGCCTCAGCAATTGGATCCATCATGTATGCGATGGTATGTACTCGCCCAGATGTTTCGTATGCTTTAAGCATGACGAGCAGATACCAATCTAATCCAGGTGAAGGTCACTGGACGGCTGTCAAGAATATTCTAAAGTACTTGAAAAGGACTAAAGATTCATTCTTGGTGTATGGAGGAGAGGAAAAACTGGTTGTAAAAGGTTACACCGATGCAAGTTTTCAAACAGACAGGGATGATACTGTATCACAGTCTGGTTTTGTGTTTTGTCTAAACGGAGGTGCTGTAAGTTGGAAGAGTTCAAAACAAGAAACAGTAGCTGATTCTACAATGGAGGCTGAGTACATTGCAGCTTGTGAAGCGGCTAAGGAAGCTGTTTGGATTCGAAAATTCATTACTGATTTGGGAGTGGTTCCATCGATCGCAGATCCCATTGATCTATACTACGATAATAATGGAGCCATTGCACAGGCTAAAGAACCTAGAGCTCACTCCCGAACCAAACACATACTCAGGAGATATCACCTCATTCGAGAGATTAATGAAAGGGGTGACATACACATATGTAAAGTGCACACAAATGATAACATTGCAGACCCACTGACCAAAGGCTTGTCGCAGAAGAAGCACGACGGTCACACTAGTTCCATGCGTATTAGATACATGGGTGATTGGCTCTAGTGCAAGTGGGAGATTGTTGGTGTAGGTGCCCTAGAGGCAATACAATGTTTATTTTGATAAACCTTTATATCAATTGATTATTCAATAAACGTATTTATTATGACTTTAATTACTGCGATATATTTGTTAGCATAATAAATGTCCTTAGAATCATGATACACATTGTATAGTTTAGTACATGACTTGAACTTGAGATTATATAATATATCATATTCTTAAATGTCCCTAGTCGAGTATTATTATTATAGGACAATAATAATACATAAATAGACTAGTATGTTGTTTGACTGATAACCACATCTCATTGGTTATAAGTATGGGGATACTAAAGTCAATACATAGGTACATGTAGGAGTACATGATACTGGACAGACCCACAGTGAGATTCTTCATGTTTAATAAAGTCATAAGAAAGACTCACAGTGATAATGGTGTAATGATCCTTTGACTTGAGATCATTATATATCTATACGAGGATTAATATACTTTGACTACATTAAAAGTTACCTTTGACCGGGTGAAGATAAAAGTGGACATCGGGTATATCATGAGTCGTATGAGAAATATGAATGATAGATAAAGGATTTAACCCTCCTATAATTAGGAGAGATATTATTGGCCTCTTGATTGAGTGAGACTATAAAATGCATGGCCGTGCTCAAATAATGATTTGTTTTCATAGTCTATTCATGGATCAAGTAAACCCGGATTAAATGTTGAAGAGGATGACTAAATACATGCCTCGAGTTTAATCTATAATATATATGGTTAAAGGGATTATATTACACTGAAACATTAATCACGAAAGGTTTTATCGAATCACGATTTAATTATTATTTAATTGGGTAGCAATGATGTATTACTAGATACCGCTCATTGTTTATAATTTTATTGGAGAATAAAATTATTGCTAATTAAATAATAGCCTATAAGGTCACACACATAGAGTACTTAAAGGAATAATTAATTTAAATTATAGATTTAAATTAATTGATGATTATTTGAATTTTATTATATTAATTAAGTGAGACTTAATTAATTGAAATAATATAAATTCGAATTTGAATTCTGCCATTAATAATTAAGTGTGACTTAGTTATTAATTAAATAATAAAATTCGGTTTTATTATTTAATCCTAAACCTACATGGGTTAGGCTTTGCTGTTATGGGTTGCTATTATGGGCCTATTAACCAACCATTATAAATAGATAATGTAGGGTTAATAAGGATTAGGTTTTTAAGAAAAAACGAACCCTAGCAGCAGAAAAGGCAGAGAGAAAAGGCAGAGGCAGAATTCGAAATCATCAAAGGAGGCTAGTACATCCATTCCGTAATCAAGATCGTGAGACGTTCTTGAAGGTGCTCGTGTGGATACCATAGAGGTGCTTTCGAGAGGAAGACACAAGTCGTGAAAGCTAGGATCTCCGTTGAGTTCGTGTAAGTCAAGACCAGACAAAGGTATGATTCCGTTTCACCATAATCTGTCAATCTTATACATGATCCTGCGTTAGGGTTCTGAAATTTTTCGTTATATTTACATTTAATCCGCTGCGTTTTATGCCTCGGAACCCAACAGTAATCACAAGGTAATGAATACTGAACAGTACAGACATATATGTATGTTTGTAATAAAATATATTCTAAAACACAACAGAACCTTTTTATGAAGCCGTATCCACCAAAATGTAAAAAGGTTCGAAAACTTACCTTTGGTCCTTAGCACCTCAAAACACCTCAAATTTAACCTCAAATCAATCTCAAAATATTCACAACAATCCACAACTTATGTCAAGTCCAAATATGGCTATTAAAATTTGAACTAGGTAGTTTTATTAACTCTTATTTTTCCCGATATTTCACCTTCTAGTGCCTACTTTAGCTATTCGCAAAACTATCTTATCAATGATTTTTAATCAAGTTCTATACACCAACATGTAGTCATGATTCTATTCAACAATTTTCGTTATTTGACCGACTCGAGAAAAGTCCTCTATCTTGCTCGAAATCGTCTCCCAAAACAGTTATTTCACCATTTTCTTATGCTCATTTCACTTAACACCTTGTTTTCTACTATTTTTAATAAATTGGAAATTATTCTTTTTGACTCAATTTCTTTTTTGAGGTCTTCTATGACCGACAAAGAATCTCCCATAAAAGTTTCAAAGCCAACCAATAAATATAGCTAGGTCAGAAACAGCCTCAAACTTAGGCTCATGACAAACTTGTCTCTTAAATTTCTTACTTCCATTTTCTTGACTCCAGCAATTTTAATAAATCAGATTTTACTCCTTTTAATCCGAATCCTTTTTCTGGATAATCCTAGTTGACTCAAGTATTTTAACTAAAAGTTTCAGATTTTATTAAGCTCCGTAGCTAATCCAATCATAGCCTCCAAGTTGGACAAAAATAAAAATTTCTGTTTTCTGCGCTACCGTTACTATATCGGCCATAACTTTTGACTCGTAACTCCAAATGATGCAAAATTAGCGCGTAAATGATCTAGAGACTATCTACTATCTAATCATATCAGCCATAAGCCAATAACAGTGAATGACTCTTCCCAGAATTTCCTGGACAGTTTCTGCAGAAAAATTTGGCATGGTAATGTTTGTTTTCTCATTGTTTTCCATTTCTATTCTACTTCAATTCAACCAACAATCAATCCCAAACTCCTCAATCAACATCAACAATCAACATACTACAACCTCTAGCCATAAAAATCAGTCAAGTTCATGAATTAAGATTTTACAAATCAAGTAACAACTAGGTATTTCCATGGCTAACCAAGCTTAATCTATACTATCCATAACATATATAAGATATAACAATCATCATCTAAGCCAAAGGAACTCAAGAATCAAAGAAAATAAATATTTATTTTCGGAGTTACTATTCATGTTCTTGAGGGTTTTGATCATTGCAAGAGATTGAATGGATGGAATGATGTAAGATTCAAGAGAGAGCAAGATGATGTTCATACCTTCGATTTAAGCTATTAAACTCAAGAAACAAACAAGAGATGAGTTAGCTAGCAATTTTTTCCCCCTTCTCTTCTTCTTCCTTTTCTTCTCTTCGGTTTTTCTTCTTGAAATGGGGGAAAACTGAATTTTTCTTGTTGTTTTTGAAGTGTGTTGTGGATGCTAGTGTTTTAAAAGGTTTATGCGGTAGTCGCATAATTTTCTCAACAATATTTTAATCTCTCGTTCTAGTACTTTATTCATCCGACAAACTTAAGTTTTAAAATATCAAATTCTCATTTTATAATTCTCTTATGAATTATTATTATTAAATTAATGGCCCTTTAATTGTTTTGGGAATTTATGAAACAATTCTCCGAATAAACACTATTCACTTACACCGTCTCTCAAACTCTGCTACGACATTTACCAGGATTCTCAATTTATTTGTTAGACTAAAAATAATTATAAGTCCTATATTTATTACGTATGCTACCGTAAACACCGATATGCATATTCTCGAATATTCCGTATATTAATAATACGGTCTCATATCTCAAGTACCTTATGAAAAATAAATCAATAAAATCGTTTCTTCATAAAATGAAAAAAAATTATCCAAAAATCTTAATAATTCTGAGTGTCTGAATTGCGGGTTATCACAGTCTCCCCTCCTTAAAAGGATTCCATCCCAGAATCTCATTTAAAACGAGTGTGGATATTTCTCTAGCATTGCACTCTCTAACTCCCAGATCGACTCTTCGACTTTCTGGTTTCTCCACAGCACTCTTACTCGTTTGACGACTTTGTTTCTCAGAACCAGTTCCTTCCGATCAAGAATCTCTAACTATGTTCTCTCTTTGTTCCTCTATTAGTTTCTCTTAACATACTCGTATTTTATCAATTAGCTCTGGTTGAATTTGAATCTCAAGAAGTGTTTCGGTCCCTTCCTCTTGTAACTGCACCTCTATCTCCATTCGTTCAAATTCTCGTATTAACTCTTCTGAAAAAACTAACATCTTTAGTTATTCCTTCCTACTCAAGGCAATGGCCACCACATTGGCCTTGTTGGGGTGATAGTTTATCGAAAAATCATAATCTTTAATCAGGTATAACCATCTCCTCCGACTCATATTTAATTCTTCCTAGGTGAAGATATACTTAAGATTTTTATATTCCATGTAAATCTCACACTTCTCTTCATACAGGTAGTGTCTCTAAATCTTTAATGCAAAAACTATTGCTGCCAACTCTAAGTTATGGGTAGGGTACCTTATTTCAAATTCCTTTCAACTGTCTAGATGCATATGCAATTACCTTGCCGTGTTGCATTAGCACACATCCTAATCACTTATAAGATGCGTCACTGCAAATCACAAAAGCTCATTTATCATCAGGTAATGGCAGCATTGGGGCTGCCACCAACCTTCTCTTTAGCTCTTGAAAGCTCTCCCCACATTTCTTTGTCCACTCGAACTTCTCTGCCTTGCGAGTAACTCGGGTCAATGAGGCAGCTATCTTAGCGAAAATCCTGAATGAATCTCCAATAGTAACCTATCAGTCTCACAGTACTTCTCACCTCTGTTGGGGTAGTCGGTCTCTCCCAATTCATCAGAGCTTCTATCTTAGCGAGGTCGACCAACACTCCCTTACTACTGATCACATGCCCTAAGAGCTGCACTTTTATCAACCTAAACTCGTATTTCGAAAATTTAGCTTATAACTCTTCTTTTCTCAGTATCTCTAGAATTAGCCTCTAATGCTTTGCGTGTTCTTCCTCTGCTTTAGAGTAGACCAATATATCATCAACGAATAATATGACACACTTTTCAAAGTACTTTTTGAAAACTCGATTCATTAATTCATTAAAGCGGTTGGTGCATTGGTTAATCCGAATGACATCTCCAAGAACTCGTAATGTCCATATCTTGTACGGAAGGTTGTCTTCGGCACCTCTTCTGGTTTAATATTCATTTCTTGATATACAGATTTTTTTAGGTCGATCTTTGAAAAGCAGACTGCGCCTTTTAGTTTGAAAAAAAAAAATCATTTATCCATAGTTGTGAATATTTGTTCTCAATGGTCAGCTTATTTAGCTCTCGGTAATCAATATATCATCTCATGCTGCCCTCTTTCTTCTTTACAAACAACAATGGTGCACTCCAAAGCGACACACTCGGTCTTATCATTCACTTCTCTAACAACTCTCTTAACTGAATGACCAATTCCTTCATCTCGACAGGAGTTAGCCGATAGGGATCCTTCGAAACTGGTGAGGTCTCTTGTGTTATGTCTATAACAAATTATATGTCTTGGTCGGGTGGTAATCTCGGAAGATCTCTTGGAAACACATCCTCAATTTCATTCACTACTGGGATGTCCCTTAAGTCAGGTACTCCATTCTTTGCATATATATCATGTCTTAAATTTTAAACTTCATTTATCTAAAACTAACATTTAGAAAATAATCTCTTTCATTAACTATGAGAATCTCCTCTTTGCTAGGTTTTCTCCCTTTTCCATATCAACCTCATAGGGTAAGTAAGCCTCACATCTCGTCACAACAATCTCTTTGTTCTCTCTATCTCCTTTTGAGTTTGTTCACTTCCCGTCTCCATAGTAATAACTTCCTACACTAACTAGGTGTAGTCGATCAATTTCAATACCGCTACCCTATTTTGAATCCACAATTTCAGACCTCGTTGAAACCTCCTTACTCTCTTCTCGTCCGAATTTACAAAATCCGGCATGAATCTCGAAAATTCCATAAATTTACCCCATACTTTGCCACAGACAATCTCTCTTATCTAGGCCCAAAAACTTTATCTCCATATGATTCTCCATAAATTTCAGATAATACTACTGTACGTATGAAACGAAATTTCTTTAAAACTAACATTACTCTGACTCGTATCGTGATCCTCTTTTGTTCTCAGCAATCTCATCACAATTCTTGGTTCTTATTAGTAAAGTTAACTCATTATGACCCGGTTGGCATACCTTCAAAACTTTTAGAGGTAACAAGAATCATGGAATTTTGAAGAGAAAAGTTTCCATATCAATGCAAGTGTCACATAATTATGGTCATCAAATTATGAGTTTTAAAGTAGTCATCATTTTAAAATAAAAGAATGACTGAGAGATCAATATGATCAAAAGAACTCAACGTTGCATGCCTTATTAAGACACTCACAAGTAAAGGGGTGTTTCCCCTCATTATGATGTACAACTCACCAGCGATGGCATCCCATCAAACTTCTATCACACAGACAGATAGTCCTTGTGTCCCCTATAAATAGGGTTGTTCGTCTCAGTTGGAGTAAAGAAGTATGAAATGAATTCAAAATCAGACCAATAAAATTTGACTTTTGATAATTGATTCTCTTAACGTACACCTTGGAATAAAACTGAACAGACTCCAAAGGTTTTATTTACGGAGAAAAGAATAACCAGAAAAGAAAGTACTGGTACACAACAAGCAAGTGAGGAATATATTGCAAATAGAGTTATCCATCACTTGGAGAAAATGGAAGTTCAAGTATCAATAACTCGACATGGACTCAGAAATTTGAAAGTAATTATCATAACAGCCTCTGGCACAATTGAATACCCAAATACGGGTGAACACCAATATCAAAAATATAACTCAGAAGAGGAAATATATCTTCTAGAAAAATTCTCCCTTGGAGAGGTTTCCCAATAAATCATAGGAAATGAAGGTATTGCCAAGGTCTTCACAGATGCCTTCTCTATCAATTTCTCGGAAAGATCATTGTTTCACTATAAATCTAGTTCTTCACGTCCTGAAGTTATCGATATCTTACATCGTCGTCGACTCGTAATAATCTCGGGAGATTCCACAGTAGACATCGACAGCCGCAAAAAGTTCCATCCAACTCAGTACAGTCATCTCAAGCAAACACTCTAATTTTTAACTTATTCATTGGTACTATATCAAATAGTCCAACACGAACTCTAAATAAGCTCAAACGTCCTCACATAGCTATACACGATCCTACACACTCTCGTTTCTAGTTTACTATAACCTCAGCTCTGATACCATTCAATGACGCCCCCAAATCCGGGGTCGTGGATCAAGTCGTCACTGCAGAAATTCTCAATATAAAATCACCCATTTAACAGTTATAATTTCACCTGTAGACATTCAATATCTAAAAAATACATATGTGACCCCAACTCTCAAGAACTTTTAGGTTATAAGGCTAGAAACAAGAATTCCAAGTCAGACATCAATTATTACATTTCTCAATAAGTCAAATCACACTTGTGACCCCATCCATAAAGTTCCTCAAAATTAGATTTTTGAAACAATTTTCCAATTACTACCAATTACTATAACCCTTCTTTGTTTACACAAATCTTATAAAACTAGTATAACTACGATAAGAAGTATACCAGCTACCAA
Source organism: Oenanthe sinensis (assembly GCA_028671895.1). NCBI lineage: Eukaryota > Viridiplantae > Streptophyta > Magnoliopsida > Apiales > Apiaceae > Oenanthe > Oenanthe sinensis. The sequence goes on from JAPMAC010000209.1 coordinate 16,405,527, forward strand.
AAATTTTCTATACAAGATAATATTTATTACATATCAACTTATAAATAATTCTTACACCAAATCTAGATACTCTGAACCAAATCTTCTTCATCATGGCATCTTGCCTTCTTCTTTCGAACTATGCGGATAAGTCTCCTCAAGCTACCTTTCAAGGTAGGGTTACAATTTGAAGTAATGTCATCCATCTGATCTAGTTGTTGTGTTTGGACAATTTTAAAACAAAGCAAGGATGAGCTACTATAGCCCAGCAATAACTCCAGTCATAATAGCAGTTAAAATAATTTCTGAAATTTTAACTCAATATAAAAGACAGTTTAAGAACTATAATTTATAATACACCACAAGTTTGAAAAGTAAGCAATTCTAGATATTGCTAAGCACACCACAAAAGTTCTCAAGCTTTCGTCACATTATCAGTAACTTACCACAATGACATCAGTTACAGTGTTACTATTCATTTAAGAATCACTAAGAAAGAAGTTCAAGATATCGAGAAAAGAATAGTAAAGGTTCAATTGTTCCCATTAACACTATTGGTAACTTAACGCCTTAGCTTTCGTTATAGTGTAAGAACAGTGAAAGTTCAACAATTCTCATTAACACTATCGGTAACTTAGCACCTCGGCTTTCGTTATAGTGTAAGAAAAGTGAAGTTCAACAGTTCCCATTAACACTATTGGTAACTTAGCACCTTGGCATTCGTTATAGTGTAAGAATAGTGAAAGTTTAATAATTCTCATTAACACTATGGAATACTCAACACGATTTCTCAACTCTCATCGACACTATCGGTAACTCAGCACATAGGCTTTCATTACAGTGTTAATGTCAAATCCCAATTGGGAAGAATGGACTTTCATTGGAGTAATTATAGTGAAAATGTAGGACGGTGATCAGTCGCCCACAATTGCCTCTCCGAGGGACATCTCTGTTTTTATACTCTTCGACTAGTAGTTGATGATCCGCCTTTTCTCTAACGTCACCCTGACCACATTTGGGCCATAGTATACTTGATGGCATACCCACCTAGCAGCTCTTACACTTTGTACACATAATGCGCCATGCAAGCACGTTGACTTTCTCTAGTACTCCAGTCCAATTGAATAATTTGTTTGGAAGGAAATTGAATTCAGTCCAAAAGCACCTCTCATTCTCTTCTCATACTTCAACACCAGATGATTGATTAACTCCCAGAATTATGAGGAAGTAATCATATATACACATGTTGACTTATAGTCAAATAATCTCTTTTTGCTCAAATATTTCTCACACAAGAAGTTTTCAAAATCACACGATTAGGGAGTTGTTTTAAAATCACCAAAGTTCTCAGAATGATTATTGGATAGCTAAATCATTTATAGAAGATTTTAGATCCAATTGAATAACTCTAAATAATTTCACAAAGAAAATTCCTCGAGACTCTGTTGACAAACTGTCAGAAACTCACACACTAACTCCCAGTCAGAACTTCAAACACAAACTCGGAAACTCAACTCTTAAAACACTTCTCATTCTCTACTTAACACACTCTAACTTTATAGGATTCAGAGTTGATAAGTAATCACAAGTAATCACAAGGTAATGAATAGTGAATAGTACAAACATATATGTATGTTTGTAATAAAATATATTCCAAAACACAACAGAACCTTTTTATGAAGCAGTATCCACCAAAATGTAAAAAGGTTCGAAAACTTGCCTTTGGTCCTTAGCAATGAAGCAGGAATTCTAATTAATTCTCCTTCAATCACAGTAGGTCCATATCTTCTCTCGTCACATGATGTCTCAGTACTCCAACTTGATTATGTTCTAACATAACAAGATATATATCATTTTGGTCTCATATCCCAAGCAAACACAACTCAAATACACATTTTTTATTAAACCCAAAATCAAACCAAACGAACAAATCCCCTTTTGGGAAACTAACAACTTCCTATTACAACTATGCCTCAATAGTATCACATTGTAGACTTTCATATCTCTTAAGTCATCATGTATGTACATTTATTATGCATTAATCCCTCTAAATCCTCAATATTAACTCATATATAAATGGCCATATTATTTAAGCTATGAATCTCTATTTTACCCTGAAACATTTCATTTACACGTCTTCTTAATTCTAAAGTTTATTAAACTTAAGTGAATGTATTTTTGGCAAAAAAAATTGGGCATGACCTATTCATAAGTTGGACTATGCCCGGTGTAAAAACACCTCAAATCAATCTCAAAATATTCACAACATATGTCAAGTCCAAATATGGCTATTAAAATTTGTACTAGGTAGTTTTATTAACTCTTATTTTTCCCGATATTTCACCTTCTCGTGCCAACTTTAGCTATTCACAAAACTATCTTGTCAATGATTTTTAATCAAGTTCTATATACCAACATGTAATCATGATTCTATTCAACAATTTTCGTTACTTGACCGACTCGAGACAAGTCATCTATCTTGCTCGAAATCGTTTCCCAAAACAGTTATTTCACCATTTTATTATGCTCATTTCACTTAACACCTTGTTTTCTACTATTTTTAATAAATTGGAAATTATTCTTTTTGACTCAATTTCTTTTTTGAGGTCTTCTATGACCGACAAAGAATCTCCCATAAAAGTTTCAAAGCCAATCAATAAATCTAGCTAGGTCAGAAACTGCCTCAAACTTAGGCTCATGACAAACTTGTTTCTTAAATTTCTTACTTCCATCTTCTTGACTCCAACAATTTTAATAAATTGGATTTTACTCCTTTTAATCCGAATCCTTTTTCTGGATAATTCCAGTTGATTCTAGTATTTTAACTAAAAGTTTCAGATTTTATTAAGCTCCGTAGCTAGTCTAATCACAGCCTCCAAGTTGGACGAAAACAGAATTTCTGTTTACTGCGCTACCGTTACCATATCGGCCATAACTTTTGACTCGTAACTCCAAATGATGCAAAATTAGCGCGTAAATAATCTAGAGACTATCTACTATCTAACCATATCAGCCATAAGCCAATAACAGTGAACGACGCTTCCCAGAATTTCCTGGACAGTTTCGGCAGAAAAATTTGGCATGGTAATGTTTGTTTTCTCATTGTTTTCCATTTCTATTTTACATCAATTCAACCAACAATCAATCCCAAACTCCTCAATCAACATCAACAATCAACATACTACAACCTCAAGCCATAAAAATCAGTCAAGCTCATGAATTAAGATTTTACAAATCAAGTAACAACTAGGTATTTCCATGGCTAACCAAGCTTAATCTATACTCTCCATAACATATATAAGATATAACAATCATCATCTAAGCCAAAGGAACTCAAGAATCAAAGAAAATAAATATTTATTTTCGGAGTTACTATTCATGTTCTTGAGGGTTTTGATCATTGCAAGAGATTGAATGGATGGAATGATGTAAGATTCAAGAGAGAGCAAGATGATGTTCATACCTTCGATTTAAGCTATTAAACTCAAGAAACAAGCAAGAGCTGAGTTAGCTAGCAATTTTTTTCCCCTTCCCTTCTTCTTCCTTTTCTTCTCTTAGGTTTTTCTTCTTGAAATGGGGGAAAACTGAATTTTTCTTGTTATTTTTGAAGTGTGTGGTGGAAGCTAGTGTTTTAAAAGGTTTATGCGATAGTCGCGTAATTTTCCCGAAAACCTTTTAATCTCTTGTTCTAGTACTTTATTCATCCGATAAACTTAAGTTTTAAAATATCAAATTCTCATTTTATAATTCTCTTATGAATTATTATTATTATTAAATTAATGGCCCTTTAATTGTTTCGGGAATTTACGAAACATTTCTCCAAATAAACACTATTCACTTACGCCGTCTCTCAAACTCTGCTACGACGTTTACCCGGATTCTTAATTTATTTGTTAGACTAAAAATAATTATAAGTCCTATATTTATTATGTATGCTACCATAAACACCGATATGCATATTCTCAAATATCCCTTATATTAATAATACGGTCTCATATCTCAAGTACTTTATGAAAAATAAATCAATAAAATCGTTTCTTCATAAAATGAAAAAAAATTATCCAAAAATCTTAATAATTCTGAGTGTCGGAATTGTGGGTTATTACATTATATTTGTTGGGTATGCAATATCAAGCATAGCTTACAGAGTCTACAATCTAAGACTACACATTGTTATGGAATCTGTACATGTAGTATTTGATGATAAAAAGACTCAAGGCCTGTTTGATGAAGGAAATCATGACACACTGCCTTTTGAGAATGAATCTAATGGTGGAGATGATGATGAAGATGTAGAAATCATAACTTTAAAAGTACTCAAGAATCCATTGTCAGATGATGTTAATGCATCAATGGATAATTTATCAATCGACAAAAATACATCAACTGATAATCCCTCAATGGATAATCAATATTCTACATCTAGGGTATCCAATTTAAGGGGAGGATTTCAAAATCAATCCTCAAATTCAAATCAGTTTGAGTACAACACCAATGACCATGAAGCCTCATCATCTAGACAAAATTTGCCTCCTCAAAGAAAATGGACAAAAGTCATCCATTTGAATTAATCATTGGTAATGCAGAAGATGGTGTCAAGATGAGAAGTGATACTCAAAATGAGTGTTTGTATAGCAACTTTCTATCTCAAGAAGAACCCAAGAGAGTTGAAGATGTTCTCAAGGATTCTGATTGGGTTTTAACTATGCAAGAAGAACTCAATCAATTTGGAAGGAATAAAGTATGGAAGCTGGTGCCCAAACTAAAAGATAGATCCGTAATTGGTACAAAATGGGTATTCAGGAACAAGATGGATAAAACTGGTACTATAACTAGAAATAAGCAAGGATTATGGCAAAGGGATACTCACAAGAAGAAGGAATTGATTTTAATGAGACTTTTACACCAGTTGCAAGGCTGGAAGCAATCAAAATCTTTCTATCTTATGCTGCACATTCTAATTTCAAAGTCTACCAGATGGATGTGAAGAGTGCATTTTTGAATGGAGAATTAGAAGAAGAAGTCTATGTGGAACAATCACCTGGTTTTGAAAATCCAAATTTCCCTGACTTTGTCCACAATTTACTCAAAGCACCATATGGTTTGAAACAAGCACCAAGGGCCTGGTATGACATTTTATCTCAGTTTCTCATTGAAAATCACTTCACAAGAGGTATTGTAGATAAAACATTATTTCATAGAAAGGTTAATGGGTCAATCATTCTAGTTCCAATTTATGTGAATGATATTATATTTGGCTCAACTGATGAGAAACTCTGCAAAATGTTTATTAAATTAATGCAAAATATGAAATGAGCATGATGGAAGAGCTTAACTACTTTCTTGGTTTGCAAGTCAAACAAGTTAAGAATGGTATTTTTATAAATAAAACTATGTATATTCAAGATTTGTTAAAGAAATTTGACTAGAATGAATGTTCCTCTTCAAAAACTCCCATGGCTACTGTCATTAAACTTGAATTGAATACCAAGGAAGCCAAGGTGGATATTTCAAGTTATAGAGGCATGGTAGGTTCACTTTTATACTTAACTTCTAGTAGGCCAGATATAATGTTTTCTACATGCTTGTGTGCTAGATTTCAGGATGATCCTAGAGAATCTCATTTAGTGGCTATTAAGAGGATTTTTAGATATCTCAAGGGTACATCAAGTTTAGGTATTTGGTATCCTAGAGATTCTGGTTTTAACTAATAGTCTACTCAGATTATGCAGGTTATAAAATAGACAGGAAAAGTACAACAGGCACGTATCAATTTCTAGGAAACAAACTTGTTTCATAATTTAGAAAAAAGCAACATGCAGTATTAACTTCAACTACAGAAGCTGAGTATATTGTTGCTGAAAGTTGATGTGCACAAATATTATGGATGAGGAATCAACTATTTGATTATGGGTTCAACATGAACAAGATTCTTATTTTCTGTGATAACACAAGTACCATTGCAATAACAGAAAATCCTGTGTAATATTCCAGAACCAAACACATTGACATAAAGTATCATTTGATTAGGGAACATGTAATGAATGATACAGTTGAATTATATTTTGTCCCTAGTAAACAACAACTTGCAGACATTTTTACCAAACCTCTAGATGAGACTACTTTTAATTGACTAGTCTGTGAGTTAGGTATGCTTAATTTTACTTAATCCTAAATATTTGCCAAGTTATTTATTTGTATGCAACCATTGTTCATATTTATCTGTTGAAACTTAGTGATCAATTGATAACTGTGTTAATGCATCAATGGATATTTATAAGCTATCGATGGATATATTTGATTAACTGATAAAATATATACCTATCGATGGATATTTATCTATCGACAGATAATTACCCTGGTAATTGGTTATCGATTGATAAATTGGCTATTATGTGTTAATGGATGTAATTACCCATCAATGGTAATGGAATTTCTACAATTTTTACACATCTGTTGATCAATTCACAGTCGTTGATTCTTTATATTATATATCAATTGATACATATATACTCAGTTGTATATACTAATCGATTGTCATTTAGAGCAATTTGCTTTAATTCTTTTTATTTTTTAACGGTTATACCATTTATTAAACTGACCACTCAAGTCATTTTAATCTCAAAAATATAAATAGCAATTTCATTTCTTATTTCATTCTCACTTGCAATCTTATTCTTACTCTCTGAACTCTGCATTTTTTTCCTCTAAGAACCCAAGACGATTTTACTAACATCTCTTTGAGTTCATCTTCTAATCTTTCTAAGAATAGTAATGGCACCTCAAAAGAAGATTACTTTATCAACTGGGTTCATCTATGAACAGAACAATTTCTAGGCATTTTTAACAGTGGATGATACCCCTGCGGATTTTCATCCATTAATGAGGTTTTTGGGAGAATGCAAGGTATCCAAGGCTCTCTGTGAAGCACCCACCATCGTGTGCTCTTTTGTTGAAGAGCTGTGGAACTCTGCAGAAGTATCACATGATGGTAAGGTAATCACCTACACCTTCATTGGTAATTCTTACACCATCTTGTTGTAGAGTATTTGAGTAGGGTATCGCTCGCATGGAAGGAGTGTTATCAATATCAATTTCAAGTATATTATCTCTTATAATCTAGAAGTGAGAAGAATGATTTTTGGGATTTTGTTTATTAACTAAATTAAACTAATAAGCAAATAAAATTGTTAAATTAGCGATGATAAAAAATCAATCCAGGAAATAGGGTTCTTCATTGGCATTGACGAATGTCTATCAATTGCGACATACAAGTCTCTTACTCTGCTAAAATCAATCCTTCTAAAGTTTATAATGCTCTCTCCCAAGATACAATATAATACTTACAATTGTGCCTTAACCGTCACTCCCAGAATCAATTAATGTACAACTATAAGTTATCAAGACCCAAGGATTTTCAATCTCATAAGTCTCATATTAATCTCCCAATTAAATATTTGACTTACGTCTATCATATCATGAACTAGAATTACAACTCCTCTCCCGATTCGTTAATAACCCCTACAGATACAATTAAAGGTTAGCTACTCCCATAATTGTGTTAAGAACAGTATGATAGATTAGCAAAGTGGAGAAATCACAATACAATATTAAACAAACATCGCAAACCAATGAATACTACCTAATCCCCAGATTAGAGAATTAGTTACTCATAGAAAATAAAGAAAACAAACATATATTAATACTGAAAACCATGGTTACAAGAGTATAGAGTTAAGAAGATACAACTTGACAAAATCTCTTGAACTCGGAGTGAATCCCTTCAATCCTTGCTCAAGTTCTCTCTCCAAATTTTCTCTCTGATTCTCACTCTAGGTAATACACGGCCGCCTCTGATTATTTTACAAAACCTAATAAATAAGTTTTTTTAATAGTTTCTAAAAAAACAAGACTCACTTTCCTAAATTAATCCCCAGTTTCTTGGCAACAGATTAATTTCTTGGTTTAGCAAGAAACAACAGACAGTATCAACCTCAACAGCTGAGGCTGAATACATTGCAGCTGGAAGTTGCTGTGCTCAAATTCTGTGGATGAGAAATCAATTACTTGATTATGGACTAACATTCTCAAATATTCCTATGTATTGTGATAATACTAGTGCTATTAAAATTGCAGAGAATCCAGTCCAACACTCCAGAACAAAGCACATTGATGTCAGGTATCACTTTATTAGAGCACATGTTGAAAATGGTACTGTGACACTTCACTATGTTCCAACTGACAGACAGATTGCAGACATTTTGACAAAACTGTTGGGTTCCGAGGCATAAAACGCAGCGGATTAAACGTAAATATAACGAAAAAATTTTGGAACCCTAACGCAGGATCATGTATAATCATGGACTGATTATGGTGAAACGAAATCATACCTTTGTTTGGTCTTGACTTTCACGAACTCAACGGATATCCTAGCTTTCACGACTTGTGTCTTCCTCTCGAAAACACCTCTATGGTATCCACACGAGCACCTTCAAGAACGTCTCACGATCTTGATTACGGAATGGATGTACTAGCCTCCTTTGATGATTTCGAATTTGTCTCTGCCTTTTCTATGTGGCTGCTCTTCTAGGGTTTTCTTATAAAAACGTTAACCCTTATTAACCCTACATTATCTATTTATAATGGTTGGTTAATAGGCCCATAATAGCAACCCATAACAGCAAAGCCTAACCCATGTAGGTTTAGGATTAAATAATAAAACCGAATTTTATTATTTAATTAATAACTAAGTCACACTTAATTATTAATGGCAGAATTCAAATTCGAATTTATATTATTTCAATAAATTAAGTCTCACTTAATTAATATAATAAAATTCAAATAATCATCAATTAATTTAAATCTATAATTTAAATTAATTATTCCTTTAAGTACTCTATGTGTGTGACCCTATAGGCTATTATTTAATTAGCAATAATTTTATTCTCCAATAAAATTATAAACAATGAGTGGTATCTAGTAATACATCATCGCTACCCAATTAAATAATAATTAAATCATGATTCGATAAAACCTTTCATGATTAATGTTTCCGTGTAATATAATCCCTTTAACCATATATATTATAGATTAAACTCGAGGCATGTATTTAGTCATCCTCTTCAACATTTAATCCGGGTTTACTTGATCCATGAGTAGACTATGAAAACAAATCATTATTTGAGCACGGCCATGCATTTTATAGTCTCACTCAATCAAGAGGCCAATAATATCTCTCCTAATTATAGGAGGGTTAAATCATTTATCTATCATTCATATTTCTCATACGACTCATGATATACCCGATGTCCACTTTTATCATTACCCGGTCAAAGGTAACTTTTAATGTATTCAAAGTATATTAATCCTCGTATAGAAATATAATGATCTCAAGTCAGAGGATCATTACACCATTATCACTGTGAGTCTTTCTTATGACTTTATTAAACATGAAGAATCTCACTGTGGGTCTGTCCAGTACCATGTACTCCTGCATGTACCTATGTGTTGACTTTAGTATCCCCATACTTATAACTAGTGAGATGTGGTTATCTGTCAAACAACATACTAGTCTATTTATGTATTATTATTGTCCTATAATAATAATACTCGACTAGGGACATTTAAGAATATGATATATTATATAATCTCAAGTTCAAGTCATGTACTAAACTATACAATGTGTATCATGATTCTAAGGACATTTATTATGCTAACAAATATATCGCAGTAATTAAAGTCATAATAAATACGTTTATTGAATAATCAATTGACATAAAGGTTTATCAAAATAAACATTGTATTGCCTCTAGGGCACCTACACCAACAAAAACCACTTGATGAGTCTACCTTTCTCAGACTGGTAGGTGAATTAGGTATGTTAAATATGTAAGTGATCAATAATTACAAGAAGCAAGGTATGTACTTTAATTATAGTCCCTGTCTTAACACACTGTGATTAATTATTATTGCAAAATTTTGTTTGGTACTTTATCTTGACAGAGTCTAGTTTTTAGACTCTTCTGAAGACTCTGACGAGTCTGTAGACTCTGAGAGTCTGTAGACTCTGACGAGTCTGTAGACTCTGAGAAAAATATCGCCTAGACTCTGAATCGGTTAAAATTCGCGCCTGCAGACTCTAATTGCGTTTAAATTGTTCAAATGACTTGAAATAGGCGGTAACAATTATTTTTGACTGGAAATAGGCTGTAGACTCGTGTGTATTGTATGCAACCTGAACAAAATAGAATTTTTCATACAATTTACTCACTTGTTTATTGCAATTATTTTCTAAGGTAAAAATATTCACAGAGCTTTTCTTTCGAACCCTAGCTAAATTCTTTAAGCTTTTCCATCACTTTCAACTCAACAACTTCAATGGCTGCCATTTCTACTGTCATGAGGGGACCCAAGGCAATTTCTTTCACATTTGGGGATTTCGAGTTCATGACCACAAATCATGTTGCCGCCCTTGGAGAAAGGAAAGGGGTAGACGCTGACTACTACTCTGTGATGGATTTCTTAGAGTAATCCGAGCTCCACTACATTCTCAAGGCATCACCAGTCATTCACATGGATGTTGTGTCACAAGCCTGGAGCTCTGCAAAGGTAATTGATCCTTCTCAGGATCAACCAGGTAAAATAATGTTTACCTTTGGTGATTTTACATTTGATGTTACTGCTGATGTTATTAATTCTGTGTTTAAATTACCAGTTAAACAACCTTTTGATGAAACTGTTTCTGATGCTGAAATTAAAGATATGTTTAAATCACTAGGTTATTCTGGTAATCTAGAAAACATGAGTAAGTTAACTAGGCCCTATTTGAGAAAAGAATGGTCCTTTTTCTTTGATCAAATTGCTAAGTGTTTTACTGGTAAGTGTAGTGGATTTGATGTTATTACTGCTATTACTTATCAAATTGGTCACAGTCTCCTATTTGATAGAGTAATCAACATTGGTGATATGTTGCTCACTCAAATGGGAGCAAAATTAAACAATGTTCATGAGGGGGGGAAGAAAGTCTACTATCATAGATTTCTTATGATTCTCCTCAACCACTTCATTCCTGACATGTCAACCAAGTTGGCAGATGATTGTTGTGTGCAGGCATATAAATAGCAAAGGAGGATATTCTCTGATATTAAAAGAATTGATGACAAGAAGAAGAGTCTACCTGCCATGACTTATCCACAGGTAATGCAGGTAAAACTCTCAACCTACAAACCTTCTCTCTACAATGCTTCATTTTTTGGTGGTGAAATGGTGCAGGAACAAGTAATGGAGAGTCCCCCTGCACCTACCCAAGTCACCCAATCCCCTTCAATTACACAATCTTCTAAACCAAAATCCAAAAAGAAACCAACCTCTGGTGTCTCTCAACAGGCACCAATTGTAAATAAGAGAAAATTGATCCAATCTAGGCTTATAGATGAGCACAGTGATGAGGAACTCAACCCTTTAGAGAAACAAGTTGTTGAAGGTCTTTCTTTGCTAAAAGAAGGTCACGAGACACTTGATTCTAACCTTCAAGCCAAGTCTGCAGTCTCTGAAAAGGCTACAGACTCTGAAACACCTAGGAATGCACCCCAGGATTCTCAAATTGAATCTCCTGAAAAATCTTTTGCTCAGAAGTACAGAAGGTTAATGAAGGCTTATTCTGCACACACACACAAGCCTATTATTATTACTCACCCTGTTCTGCAGGAAACAGATGCTCCCAAGGCTCCTGCAAGGCCAGACTCTGATAGCAAGAAATTACCTGAACCAGAGTCTAATGTTGAGTCAGAGTCTAGACTGCCTTTAGACTCTGATCATGAGACATTTTGGGAAGGAATGCCATTGAATGCAGCCTCAAGTCTAATTGATGAAATCATTACTCCAAGTGATGAGGCACTGCTATTCTTATATCCTTTGGTGGAATCAGTTGAAGATCCAGAGCAACATCAGACTAAATCTCAAGTCTTGGATTTTCTTTCAACCTATGAAGCCCTAAGGAAGAGAATGGAACTGGAGCTATAAATGTCTGCATAGGATGTGGTCAAATCTCTATACAGCTACCTATTCAACTCTTCATTCTAAGAAAAAAGCAGCTGGGCTCATAGAAGGCAGCACAAATGCAGTTCTCAAAGCACTAGGTGTGCCAGACTCTGAACAACAAATCACAAAGAAGCCTAAAAAGCTTAGCATCTACAAAAGGAGAAAATCAGGGTCTGTTGCTGAGTTGGAAACTGAGATTGAGCAACCAGTTTTTGACTATGAAGCAATTTGGGATCATGGGATTACCTACAGGACAGCTATTGATTGGATCTCTACCATTCAACCATTTTCAAGGGAGGTGGTTGATTTTCTTGTCCAAAATGTAGGTAAGGTGGCCAACAAATACATCTATCCGACCTATGAAAGTAGATTGGATCAACTTAAGGGCTCACATTATCACAAGATTGCAAGGGAACTGCAGGATTCCTTTCACTTGACTTTTGCCCAGGCCATCAATGCACTCCATGCCAGGATATTTCTCAATGGACACTTGGATGCATTAACTATGGTAGAACCTCATGAGGTAGCAGGTGATGCAAGGCAGTTTGAGGTTGGGACTAGTGCACCAGCTTTGGTGGATAACACTGTCATTTTAATTGAGGCTGCACATTTGAAGTCAGAAGAACCACTTTTGATTATGCCTATAAGGGCTAGACTTCCAGAGTCTACAGTCTCTGATCACTCTCAGGAGGAGTCAGGGTCTATAGTCCCGTTTGCAGTTTCAGAGTCTACACCTCCACTCACAAAGCTTGAGCCTGTTGCTGAGGAGTGCACTTCTGACGATGATGATCAAGTTACTCCTTCTTTTATCTATTTTGATCAGGTGTTTCCTCAGTCTTGGGAGTCTGCACAGCAAAGAGGCATAACTGATAAAGATTTTTTTGAGTGTATTTTGGCTATTCATCAGTCTGAGAGACTTAAAGCTTTTCAGAAGAAATCATTTCAACAGGAACATGGTTACTATCCTGGTAAAGAAGATCATGCTTTGGATGGAGCTGTTAAAGCTGAGTTACCTGATGTTACTGCTCAATTAGCCAGTGTGGTCCAGGACATTTCTCATATTAAAATTAAGCTCACTAGTGTTGATAATACAACTTCTCTGCTCAATACAAGATTTGACAGAATTCACTCCCTTCAATTATCCAAAGAAGTCGCTTTTAAAGATGCTCTAGCTGCTATCACTACCACTCAAGCTTCTCTTCAAATTACAGTCTCTGATTTGACCACCAAGGTTGATTCAGTCATTGCAGCCCAGGCCAATATCTCTACTGTTCGTGAGCAGATTCTTTTGGTTGTCACCAGTAATAAGGATGATGATGTCAAAAAGGGGGAGAAGGAGAGGCAAGGTGAATCCTCCAGGAGAAATAAGGATGATAGATGCAAAGATAGGTCAAAGGGAGTTAAAAGGAGGAGAGATGGTGATGATGGTGATAGTTCTCATGGTCCTAGGGGTCTTGATGATGTGCAACAAAAGCAATCTGGAGTAGAAAAAACTCAAACACATCAGTCAGGGACTAGACATGGGAAATCAGAGTCTAAGTCAGACTCTGATAAGCAAAGAAAGAAGTCAGACTCTGATCAAACTCAAGAACCTTCATACTGGAAGTGCAGTCAATCAAATTTGTAACTTATAGCTAAAAAGAAGATAGGTCTTGGAGGATTTGAAGAATCTGACATTGACAGAACATCTACTCTAACCAGGGATCCTCAATCCTTGACAGATAGGCAGTTTGAGAAGATCACTCAGAAGTACTTAAATAAAGTGGTGTATGCTCAAATGTTTATAATGTTTTTGAAACAAAGATACAAGGAGGTCAGGGAGGTACAGAAAAGGTGAAGAATGAGATGCTGGTTTACTTCTTAGAAGGTGGAAGTGAAAGATGGATTAGTCAATCAAATTTTATCTTTTTCAAACAGGCTGAAGAACTACAGTATATCAGATTTCTTCTTCAAATTGCTTATGAAGTTAACAAGAGCAAAGAAGCTGTCACACATAAATGGTTCAAGGAGATTGATAGGAAGCTGACTTTGCACAGGTAGGCAAATCGACAAATGGGCAAATTTTCTTTAAAATATGTTGATACTGAGGGAAATGATCAAGTCATGCCATTGGAAGAAAAACAGATTAAATTTCAAGAAGGTGTGGGTCATTACTTTGGGTTTCAGCCTATGAGTGGGAAAGTTAGTGTTCTGATGTTGAAGGACTTAAAAGATCAAGAAAGCAGTGCAAATGATCTGAGAGCAGTTTACTGTCAAATCAAATGTTCAAATGAAGAAATGAAGAAATTAAAGAAGTTTGTTGGTGAAGCTCTTGCAATTGTGGAAGAAAATATGCTGAACTCATTTTTGAAGAATAATCAAGCCTTTGAGAAGATTAAATAAGAAGTAATTCTTTTTCCTTTATAATTCTTTTATACTGTTCTAGATTAATAGTTTTATTCTTTAGTTTTGACATCATCAAACCTTGATTTATGCATACATTTTATAAAGCATAAATAGGGGGAGATTGTTAGGAATATATTCATTTGATGATGTACAAAATACTAGAACAGGGTCTAGATTAGTTTATCTGTAATAAGTCTTTCTAGTCTCTGAAATATATAATCAGAGTCTAGATAGTCAACATTCATGTTACTTGTACTTAGAAGAATTTCTGAAGAAAGTGAAACCAGAGTCTGCATGAAGATCAGAGTCTGAAAGGTGATCAGAGTCTATAGACTATCAGAGTCTATGATCTATCAGAGTCTGAAGATCATCAGAGTCTAAAGATTTCAGAGTCTATACAGTTGAAGTTAAATTTGGAAGAAGATCACAGGAATGGAAAGTCTTCGAAGATCAAGATAAATATATTGCAGATATGCTATGGGAAAGAAAGAGAATTCTAGAAGGAAACTGTCAACTAATAATTAGGAATTATATTCCTATTATAATTTATCTTTCTGTTATTAGTTGATAGGTAGCTCTCTATATAAACTCTATGTAACCTAATTGTAAAGGTGAGGAAGTCGAAGCATAATTTGTCTGAGTGATATTTTTATGAGAGCATAGAGATAGAGAGAGTTGTTGTGATAAACACAGAGAAACTGCTAGGGTTTGTGTACACTCTATGAGAGTTTTGTATTCAATCATCAATAATACAAACAGTACTTATTCATATCTTTGTGTTTGATCTTTGTTCTTAATTCATATCGAGTTGGTTTTAAATCAGACATAAAAGGAACACAAGTATTCAACCCCCCCCCCCCCTTCTACTTGTGCAACTGGGAAAACAGGTAGAAACTAGATCTACTTCAGAGGGAGAAATTGCACTAGATGTAACAAATAAGGATGGATCTGTCAATGAACCCACAAAGGGTCTTGTAGTACCTAAGGTAAAGAGGGCTAAGACATTCACCTCTATAGTCAAGTCGGTGTCTTCTCAAAAAGGCACAGATCTTAACAGGGAAATTAGCACATCTCTAGGTGTTTCCTCTCAAAATGAGGTACCTATTGAACTTGGTCATTCACCCAAGACATCATGTACAGAGTTTGCACAACATGTTCAACCCACTTAACATGAGCCGACACATGAAGAAACACACAATTTAGAAATATAGCATATGGAATAATCATATTTCCAATTCGATGCTTCACACTTTCACTTTGTGGAGCAGCCAACACTCTCATCTGTATTTCAATCTTCTTCTTTCTCTACTACTCCAATTATTTCTTCATTACCCTCTAGAGAGGATTACAGACCCCCATTCTCAGTGGTTGATCAATCATTTCATATCTTGAATGAGCCCCCATCATCCAATGATCCGCAAGAACCTATTGCTCAAAGTGTAATAGACATCACTCCTCAACAACAAGCAACTCCCCAACAAAAAGTTGATATCACAGACGCACTTGTTGTCAAGGACACATGAAATGTTGATGTTACTTCTGACAGTAACATTCCTCCTAAGGAATCTGTCACAGCCTCAGTTCCTGCTAATGACAAAGTTATTGTCACCTCCATTGATAGTAAATTAATTACTTAGATGTACATTATTTATTTTCTCTCAAGCTTCATAAAAATGGCAAACCTAATTGTTATTGTAACTAAGAAGCTCAAATTCATTTTCATTGAGTTGTAGCAAACAAAATTAATAAACATATTAATTTTGATTTAAACACTCTATCTCTTTACTTACTGTTGTTATTTGCATTCCTAACTTAGCTTGCATTTGTTGTTAGTGTGAGTTATTTAATCAAGTTAAAATCCAAACAACTTTTGAGCTTCATCCCGTTTCGGTCCTTCTTTTAGCAAGATATCTTTTTCCTTTTCTTTTCTTTCTTTGGCCATCTTGACTCTTAACAACTTTACTTTGCCTTTTCTATATAGCAACAGTCTTCTAAAAAATATCACAACATAACATTTCTTTTTCGAACTTTCTGCTCTTTAAAAATAGAAGTTTTAGGAAAATAATCACTTGTAGAAATTAATATTGAACTCTTGAAAGGATCATTCGAATAATCCTATGGGAGGTTACTAAGTGATTTAGTTAATTTCTAAATCTATATAAATTTAATGATATTAGAAAAACATTAAAACACTAAAAAGATTAGAAAATATGAAAAGAACAACATTCTTTCAGAATTATAACAGCAAGTTTGTTAGTTACAAGGTTGATTACTTTGATTTCTGTATTGTTGATCGGATGTCTATATTTGAAGTCGTGTCAATGGGGACATAACAAAAGGACTTGTGGAAATCAGCAAAGAGGGACAAATTAGGATGGAAGGACAAATAGAGGAAATTGAGCAAATCAGCAAGAAGCCTCATATGGAAGAAATGATGATGGCCATTTCATTCCCATAGAATTTATTCTAGGTGCTTCTCAACCACCTATTGAAAAAAATGACACTCAAAGTGGTGTTTTTGGTTCTCAACCTCCACCTTCACCACCCAATCAAGGATCAAGTTCAAGTAATGTGGCTCCTAATGGATCGAAAAAGTATAAGAAAATTGTCACTACAAGAGTAGAAATTTTAAGAGCAAGGAGTACAAGGGAGGAGAGAGTTAACAAGAAATCTTAAAGTTTTTATGGTTCATCCGGTTATTATTTTTTTAACTATTTGGCAAACTTTTAATGACTAAATGTTGCATGACTTTTGTAAGCCTTTTTGTGAAGTATGTTCATGACTATCTGCAAGTCGTTTTGTATGTTAAGCTCTGACACTGGTCAAACAATGGCAAGACTAATGGAATTATCACTTCTCCTTTCGTTATAGTTGTCAATTTTTTAAGTATTTCATTTCAATTTTTACTGCAATATTTCATGATTGTTTGCAATATTTCATGTTAATAATACATTTCAATAAAACCATACTTAACAAGCCTCTGACAGTCATAAATATTTCTAGTACAAACTTCACCATCTACCTCAATTAAAATGCACTTTTACCCCTGTCTCTGTTACTCCCGTTAGACTACTTGACGGGCGCCACTCTTCTAAAATGCGGAAGAAAACAGTGGCCAACATTTTGCTATTATGGAATATTGGCCAACATTTTTCTAAAATTGTCAAACTTTAGCCACCAACCTGAACTTTACTCTATAAAAAATAAAGTCTAAAAAAATCACTTAAAAGGAGATGTTATTCTTGCATGTTTTATGACAATATAATCTATAACAATTTCAACTTCATCCAAAAAAGCACTTTCAATTATCATCAAAGCAACTTTATATAAAGTGGTACAAATTTTGGGGCCCTAAAATTTTGAAGGACTTATGAAGTCGCTCAACAAGTCTGGAGATCATGAGACGACTCATCATTATCTTATTTCTCTTATAACTTCCAAATAATGCCAAAAATAACAAATTAAGACCTCATTATAGTATGCGTATCCGGTACAAAACGCTCCTTCCACGAATGTGTATCAATAACACCTTATTATTAAATGTGTATCAATTCCGGTATAATTGGCCATTTGTCCGCCATTCCCGCCATTCAGTATTCCTGCAACGAACAATATAAAAAACAGTATTATTGTTCTTCTCCCCAGAATCATCATCCACTCATCATCACGGCCTGTAATAACTTAGTACGTTCATATTTAAATTAAGATAACAAGAGTCGTATTTTGATTTTAATATAATTATCATATCATTTTTATTTGAAAACCAAAAAATAGATCATAAGCATGCATATGTATATATTACGGAAATAATTGAAATCATTAATTGTTCCGACAATAATCAAGTCGTTCGGTCATTTTGCGGTCCGCTACATCGCTATACAAATGAACCATGTTTATTTGTTTTGTTTAGTGATCTACTGATCTATGTGCTCCTGAAATAATAATGCAAGAAGTTAAGTTCCCAATATTAGACATAACACTCAGCTAGTCAGCTGCTTCCACGGCCCACATGGCATTGGGCCAAACGGTTGATTTTCTACAGATTACAAATCAACTGAAGAGGTGTTTACACAAAGGTCTAAGCTTCTCATGATTGTATATCCAATTGATGACTGCTATGGAACCCTGGATGTAGACTACCCAAAAATATATGAATTGTAAAAAATGGGTTGTATAAATTTACAACAAAAATGCATGGGCTATACAATCTAAACAAACAAATAGGTCATCTCCCACCCCTGGAGTATATCACTGACAATATGCCTAGGTCTTCACCTAATTGACTGTATATTCCAGGTAAACTTCATTTAAAATAGTCTGGTCTAATTACACCAATAAATTCATGATGCAACTCGTCATTGTCTGCCGGCTTCCATATTTCACCATTTGCATGAACAAGCCACGAGAATTGAGGAGACAGTGAAGTGTACAAATCTGGAAGTTATTAATAGTATTAGAATCATATATGCATGGTTTATTTACTCAAAAGAAAAAGAGAAGTATTAATGTGTCAAGAACCTGAAGGAGGTGAAACTGGGTCTCTAGTATTATGCAAAACTGCCACACCTAAAAGCACAGTTCCAAATCCACAAAGCACCGAAATAATGTTGCTAGCACTCTGACCAGCCCAATCCTGTATATATAAAAAATTCAGTTCGTTAGGGTTAAGGCAATATCATCCTCTCTGTAAATATCTGTGCTTATCTAACATACCTTGAACATTATGGCACTGGCCAATATCGTAAATGATGTGAACATCGCATAGTAGATTGGCGAAACAACTGAAGTATTGAATGTGTCCAAAGCCTGAAAGAAAAAACAAGCTCAGGCAGTAAATCACTTGCCATTGCACTAAAAAACTAAGATTGGAATATGTATACTACCGCAAGAATTATGATTGAGAAAGAAATTAGGCTTTAGGATGATTTTTAATTTTCAATTATCAGTTAGAATATTAGCTTTAGTCTGTTACTCGGTCTCGAACAAGGAACTATAATAGGTTAGTATAAACAAGGAAGATTTTGTTAGTATAAACAAGGAAGATTTTAGGCCTAACTTTGTTGATTAACCTTTTCAGTTGTATTGACCCCTGCTCATTCAAGGAAGCTACATCAGAAGTCAATACAAGAAAATTAAAGCCCAAGTCAGATGTTTTAGTTTTACTAATTTCCAAGTGCTTTTGTGGCTGATCTTAATCTCTGTGTTTTATGATAAACAGAATGTCCAAAGAGGTATCATATTATGATAAGAAACAAGATTATATTCAAAAAATGCAGTAGGGGTAATATGTTTGAGATAAATTCCATGAGAAGGAAATTTTACTAGGAAAAAATGTAGAGAGAAAAAAGTCAAAGTTCGGTGTGAGACCACAAATCCCACAGTTATATAAATATCCGTCCTAATCAAATAGGAGAAGCTAGAATTTTCATAATTTAAAATATTAATTATTTGTGTCAAACTCATAGTAAGAACCACTTGCCCAACAGATCTTTCTCTGTCGTAGAAAAGCTACTGTTGAAGTCGTCTAATATACATAGTAATTATTAATAATATTTTGAAAACAATAATATGTCCGATATCAAATAGAAAGATATCCAATAATGATGTGTATCACTAAAAATTACCGAGCACAGAATTCCTGTATTGCTGTTTTCAGGTAAACAGTCGTAACATATTCAAATTGGATGAAGCGTACAGATTATATCTTATTTTTGGATGTAAAGAAAATATTGCATGTAAAGACATAGTACTTTCACACACACAGACACACACACACACACACACAGAGATGAAGTTGATTGCTAACTTCAACTATCACAACTAGAAAGAAATTTTTATATATTTGCTTTAATATAGGTATGATAGAAGGACCCCACCTATATGGACCTCGAACAAAGATATAACCAATCAGAGTGCAAGCTTGAATCATTATTCGCCAACTACTATGGTCAATCTAAATACTTCTTTAGCTATAGCTATAATATTTCAGGTTTATACTTGTTATTTGTCAAAGCAGCAAGAGGTTTTTTTTTCTCTGTAGTTTCTACCAAAAACTACTTAATTAACCTATACGTATTTGACTTATTAAGAAAAAATAAAAAATAAGTATGATTTGCTTACAGTTAAAATGCCTAATTTATTGATGAATTGTTCCACTGCCACGAGTTATTTTTGACAAACAGATATTAATTCATTGAAAAGAAGGCCACAAACCTTGTTTAAGTAATTCAACTGAGTGATTATACATGAAACAGCAACCATCACAAATACCCATGTTTGGAAGTGTGCTACTTGGCTTGAACCCTCGAATGTAAGTTTTATGGCAATGCCTATTGCTTTGATACTCATAACCTGAAAATAGAATGCAAAAAAGACTTGCATCAAGTCAACACAATAATGACATTGGTTTATTATATTCATCTTGAGAGAAGCATATACACAATGCTGAATGCATCTACCTAGTGCTGGAAATAAATATTCCTAACAGATTATAACAATGACAAACAACAGTTTGTCCATTGACATTGCCCATATAAATGGGATGTTAAAGCTACATTTCTGATATCACAACTCTTTCTGATGTAAAATAAAAATACAAATGGTATCTTGGACTAAGTTTTGGAAATCTAAAAACTGATATGATGGGGTGAACAATATCCCTGGTGAGGTGATAAAACTTAAGATGCAAATTATCAAATCCATGCATTGTGCAAAATTTAAAATTCGTATGTATGTCTACAAGACAAGAATTCCTTCTAACGTGAATCTTTCTCTATTGATCAGTGACAAAAAATTTAAGGAAATCAAGGCAATCCCGTTACTAGTTTTATATTCAGATAATGTTAAAATTTATCACACAAATACAGATACAAATGTATACCAATAAATCCTGAAAATTAGAATATACGAATGTTGAATGCCAAAATAAGTTAGAGTAATATGTTTTAAATTTTAAAGCACGACTAGCTTTAATATCCTTACAAATTGAACCAAACAATAGAATGAGAAAAATAACATACTATATTTTATAGATTAATACATTATAATAAAATTCAAAAGGCTCTTGCCACTATGTAGTAACGAGTCTAACGACCATGCTCATTAATACCTATAGATATGTACCCCTTGTCTCCTAATAGTTATGCAGCTTTGTAAAACATCATATACCAAATTTTAAAGATTACTGAAATGCAAGCAGCTGGAGATTATTTTGACCAAGTACGTTAATCTTTCAGGGATCATATCAATCCCTCTCCTGAAAAGCTGATGTCTCATTCACCATGGCACTATTGTATACTCAAATCTAACAATATGTTCTTGTTCTTGTTCATTTTACTAGGATTAACATGAATTAGAGAATAGAACTTGTACGGAGACGTATTCTATAGCTATATTTGAACTTCTGTTGCTAAAAAAATTGTACTAGATTACCAACCGTCAAAGATCCATTTATGGAGCATACACCAATATAAATCATCATATTTGTCTGCCCATAGCGTGATTCACAATACAACACAAGAACCAATACCACAACTATCGCTGAGGCTGTATAAATAACAAAAGCTGCAACAAATATCGGAGAAAATTAAGACACAAAATAATGAAATACTGTTTTTTGAATAATAAATAGACCAAAAGACAGTAAAAAACAATCAAAGTGTATCACTCCACCTGGTTGTGTTGCTAATTCCCAAATTTCACCCACTGAAGTAATGCTAGGCTCACCAGGTGCATGAAGAACTATAATGGTAGATCCAATTACACACAAGACACACCCCAGTATTCCCATTTTCCGTAATTTCTCTTTTAATAAGAAATGAGCTAAAATAGCACTGTACATAAAATAACAAAATATATTACAGGTAGGTAGATTGAAATGACAACAGCCTTTTTTTATTTCTTCTGTTGGGACAGGGGAGTAAAGCTGCTAAAGTAGAATTACCTAACAATTATACTTAGTGCACCAAGTGGTGTCACAAGAACAGCAGGAGCATAGATATAGGCTACAAAATTTGCAAACTCTCCAAAAATCACTGGGAAACAAAAATAAATTAAGGTAGTCAGTTGACCTCTCCACTTCCTTGCAAAAGCGATGCTGAAGCTTAACAGAATAAATACTTACTAGTCATCATGCCAACCCACCATAGTGGTTCCAACAGATACCCATATCCCCCAGCACCTGATTTAGCAAAAGGTTACACCATTAAATAGAAGATCAAAATAAAACATGAAAATAAGCAATATATGTTAATGTAAGTAAATTTCTAAAAACTTGGCATTGGCTTGAACAAACAAATTAGGTGCCACCACTTTTTTACTTTAAGTTCATTCATCAGGTATTTATAACTATGAAGAATACCCAAAACTATATGCAGGCCACATTTTAATCCTTAATTGTTGGAAATTAATGGTGGTTAAAATTTTGTAATCTATTGAAGCTCTTTTCTTTTCATTTTGCCCAGAAGTTTATTATAATTTTCAGTATAACTAAGAGAACCCTCATCTAGATATGCCCATCCTTAAAATCAGTTGACAGTTTAGCCAAAAAGCTGATATGCGTTCCCCAGCAGTAATTGGGTTCATATATTAACTAGTAGTATTAAAGTTCGAAGTACTTTTATTCTTAGCTAACTTTTCTTTCTTATAATCACAACCAAAAACCCAGTTCTTCTACGATTTCACAAGTTACAAAATGTTTTGGCCTCCCATCCAAGAGAAAAATTTGTCATTCGTTTGTTTATGATAGGTAAGCTTGGCCCAGGTAGGGGAATTCGTACAACCTCTTTACCCGAAATTAAGTCTATATCATGTAGTTTGGTTTGATTGCACTCTCATATTTGTCTATTTTATACCCCCACGCATCATACAAATAATTCATTGCAATTGAATTAAGAATTTATAAAATATGAAATTGAGCACAGCAACTCCACCACTAGTGAAACAACGAACTGACAAACTATTCACAACTTTTGGCTAATCCAAAAAAATGTACCAAAATTTTGTGGCTCCAATTAAATCAACAACATAGTTCCGGTCCTCCTAGACTACAATTCACAAAATCTACTACCAAAGTCTCCAATCAACTAAATTTATCAAGAAACATTAGTTACTCAAGAAAGCTAGATTCTCGACTTCAATTAATTAACTAAAATCAAGAAAACACTAATTACTCAAACTAACAGTCTATATAAACATAAACAGATAAAAAATGCAGATAAACAAATCAAAATCATAATATAAGAGAGATGGGGACTTGCCGGCATGAGAGCCAGAAGCTCCGGCACGTTGAAGACCTTTCTTCTTGATAATGAAGCTGGATCCAATAAAAGCACTTGAAGCAACAGCAAGACCAAACCCTAAATAATTCTCTTTATACATGATAATAATAATAATAATAATAATAAATTTTGGTGAATGTACTTTTCATCTGAATTGATATGCAACTAGTATTATAAATTTATAATTATATATAATATATTTCTCCCATTATAACAAATCATATGAAAAAACAAAGCGCCAAATTCAACTTTTCACCCTCCCCGGAACCCAAAATTCCTTGGAACTATTCCTTTGTTTTTGTGTTTGTGTGTTTTTATACTTATAAATCTAATGTGTGTGTAGATGTAAAAATTTTATATGTGCGCCAAATAAGGCTGCTGCTGGGGTCAGATTCGCCAGGCCATGTACATTAATTGTCTCCACACGTCACCAGCTCATTATCGTCTAGCATCCCATTTTAAATAATTTTTGTAAACAAGTATTTATTTTTTGACTAAATTGCAGTTTGATAGACTCTAATTTAATTATTTTACATATTAATGACTAAAATAAATAACTAATCAAAATGATGGCTAAATTATTATTTTTTTGCATGTTAGGGGTTCCGGGTTAGTGCTGTTAAATTATTCGTTAAAAACTAACGTGGAGCATGGTAAAATGGTCCAACCACAATTTTTGTAAAATTTTTATAAAAACAAACGCATATACCTACATAAATGCATGTGTTGCGTTCTATACCTAACACCATCGGATAAACAGATTTTTCCAACTCAAGATCTTCAGCTTTGAATGACCTCCCATAAAACATTTTAACTTAGTCTAAAATGTCATTTAGTGTAATATTTTGAAAAACCAGTGTTTTTAAAGAAGCATTAAAAGTGTTAGTAGGAACTAGAACTATGAGTGCAAAAAAAGTTTCTAATTAACAAATCCAGATACAAACATGAGGTAGTAACCATATGATAGTTTTTGTTTTTATTTTGGTACCTTCGCTTTACCGTTGGTGACTCACCATTCTATGTCACTAATGATGTTGTATTGTTGTTAAGCTTTGAATATTGTATCGATTAAACCATGTTGGACATAATTAACTAGCTTTATATTTAACTAATTAATTAATTATAAATTTATTTAATAATTAGGATTTTGAGCCTTATTAAATGGATCTCTCTTTCGGACCAAACTAACTCCAATTAATGTTACATTAATTGCGTCTTTAGGCCTTATTTTTAGCTCATATCAATATTTATTAACATTATTTTGTATTAAATACATCTTTTGTCCCATTTTAACTGATTTTTGATTTTTTTACATGAGGTAAAAATAATAATACTTCAAATTTAGTTAATATAAAAAATTAAATATATAATTTTTATTTCTAATATTAATATCAAATAAAAATTTAGTTACTAAATTTTTATTTGATGTAAGAATCAAAATTATTAATCAAGTATAACCATTTTTTTATACCTTAATATACGTGTCAAAAAGTTAAAAAACAATTAAAATGAGACAGATGTAGTCTAAACAAACATTTATGCAAATCTTCAAAGAAAGCTAGGACTCCGAAGAAAAAGAGTAAACAAAATGTTGACTCTACTTTAAATACTTTTAAAGCAATAGATGCATCATCTACATCTATTATTCAAGAATCATCTTCTCAAAATCTTCAAATACTTACAGTTGATCAAGGGATTAAACTTGAAAGACATGTTATGACGGAACCTAAAATCAGCTACAAGAATTAATTTCTAGCAAGGTTCATGATGTTGTAACCTTGAAGTATGAAGATGGGCCAAACAAACTTTTTTCTGTGAATTGGTAACAATACCAAATACGAAGATTAGGTACACCGCAAGGTTCTTGGCTACCCGATCGAAATTCACCGACAAGTACCATAAAGAATGTATGATTCTTTTATTGTGTTTAACACTGATTTTGCAGGATTTTAGAGAACAAGGCCTTTATAACACTTTACATCGTCACCAAATTCACTAAAATCGTCAATATGTGTGTATATGAATGGTAAGCATATGCGTACAAAGTACATACATTTTCTTTTATATAGGATCCAGTCTAATGTAATTCTTGAATTTTGGGCTCCGTTTTTGTAATATCCGTAATTTATTTATTTAGATATTAATAATAATAATTAGAATTAAAATTTGTAAGATTATTTTTTAACTATAATATTTATTATATTGAATTTGATTATAAATAAAATTTGTAATAAAATAGTAATTAGATTAGAAGCATGATAATTATTAAGAGTCTATATATATACATATAAACATATGAGTTATTTATTAAAAAAACCTAAAATTAGTTGCTGAGTTAAATTATTAATAGCCGCGGTCAAGGAAAACGCTATAAAGCGATACTTTGTTCTTGTGCTCTGCAAATTCTTGACGAGTAAGTTAATATATATTATCGGATTCCCTGTGCAAGTGCCTTTGATCAAGTGTAGTTCATGCCAATAAAGTATGTATCGTCCAATAATATATGTATTAATGGTCAAGTATGTTTTAACGTAAATATAACGAAAATTTTCGGAACCCAAACGCAGGATCATGTATAAGACTTGACTGATTATGGTAAACAGAATCATACCTATTCTTGTCTTGACTTTCACGAACTCAACGGAGATCCTTGCTATCACGATTTTGTGTCTTCCTCTCGAAAGCACCTCTATGGTATCCACACGAGCACCTTCAAGAACGTCTCACGATCTTCATCACGGGATGGATGTACTAGCCTCCTTTGATGAATTCGAATGACTGCCTTTTTAGCAAAACCTAACCCATGTAGGCATAGGATTAAATAATAAAACATGCTTTTATTATTTAATTAATAACTAAGTCACACTTAATTATTATTGGCAGAAATACAATTATTCAAATTCGAATTTATATTATTTTAATTAATTAAGTCTCACTTAATTAATATAATAAAATTCAAATAATCATCAATTAATTTAAATCTATAATTTAAATTAACTATTCCACTAGGTGCTCTATGTGTGTGACCCTATAGGCTATTATTTAATTAGCAATAATTTTATTCTCCAATAAAATTATAAACAATGAGCGGTATCTAGTAATACATCATTGCTATCCAATTAAACAATAATTAAATCGTGATTCGATAAAACCTTTCGTGATTAATGTTTCCGTGTAATATAATCCCTTTAACCATATATATTATAGATTAAACTCGAGGCATGTATTTAGTCATCCTCTTCAACATTTAATCCGGGTTTACTTGATCCATGAGTAGACTATGAAAAACAAATCATTATTTGAGCACGGCCATGCATTTTATAGTCTCACTCAATCAAGAGGCCAATAATATCTCTCCTAATTATAGGAGGGTTAAATCCTTTATCTATCATTCATATTTCTCATACGACTCATGATATACCCGATGTCCACTTTTATCATCACCCGGTCAAAGGTAACTTTTAATGTTGTCAAAGTATATCAATCCTCGTATAGAAATATAATGATCTCAAGTCAGAGGATCATTACACCATTATCACTGTGAGTCTTTCTTATGACTTTATTAAACATGAAGAATCTCACTGTGGGTCTGTCCAGTACCATGTACTCCTACATGTACCTATGCATTGACTTTAGTATCCCCATACTTATAACCAATGAGATATGGTTATCTGTCAAACAACATACTAGTCTATTTATGTATTATTATTGTCCTATAATAATAATACTCGACTAGGGACATTTAAGAATATGATATATTATATAATCTCAAGTTCAAGTCATGTACTTAAACTATATAACGTGTATCATGATTCTAAGGACATTTATTATGCTAACAAATATATCGCAGTAATTAAAGTCATAATAAATACGTTTATTGAATAATCAAATGACATAAAGGTTTATTAAAGGAAACATTGTATTGCCTCTAGGGCACCTACACTAACAATTATTATTATTATTATTATTATTATTTTGTTTGTCTTATTAGTGTCATTGAGAAAGTTAGTCGCCTAATTTTGCAGATAACAGTTGCACTGTCTTAATAGTGATGCATTTTTAGTCTTTTAAGTTTGATAGTTAATATATATATATATATAATTATTAGGCTATTTAACTTTTGTCCTGTTAATGACCATTGTTGGCCGAATATGGTCAGCTAGATATTTTCTTAAATGAAAAATATATATTAAGTTATTATTATTACTTTTATAAATCTTGTGGTACCAGGTTATTATTAATAATATGTATGCATGATAAAGGTTCTGATGTAAAGTCAAATCTTGATTTTGTTTACTGATTTCTTCAGTGTGTTAGAAGATTGTAGTATTAGTATATTGATTGTAAATTATATTTTGTAATTAGATCGGGAGCCGTAAGTTTATCGGGTTATTTACGGATATTATTAGTGCTTGTGATTGTTATATTCGAGGTACGGATTTCGTCCCCTTTCTTTTCAGTGGTACTCTTTTTAGGATTAATTATATTTAATTTATTCTGTTAGTAAATCTGTTCTGTCCGTTATTATTCGTTTTAACTGTTTTGAATCTCCGAAAGTTATTTTAAAGTCTGTTTTGAAATATTTAAATATTTGTCTCTGCGATTTTCGAAAATTATGCATGTTACATATCTGCGTAGAATATTTGAAATATCTGTTCAGGTGATTTTAAAATTGTAAAAATTATTTTATTTGAATCCTTAGAGTGATATAGGGCATACCGAGTTAATCAGCTGTAGGGGTACTACAGTCATGTCATTGCGGCAGTAGTGACATGACACTTCCGTGGCAGTGTGATTAGTCACGGCGTATTCTTCTAATAGCTCAAGTGGCGAGCTTTGCGCATTTGATATTTGTTTGAGGATACGTGGGTGCACCCAGGATTTGATTTGATTTGTGATTTGATATTTGACGGTGACGTTGTATATGTCGTACACGTTGTCCGGTTTGTTGCACGCATTAGGTACCCTATGATATGTGTATTTGTTATCTGTTTTGTATCGGTATGCAATATCCTAATCCCTCTTTGCTTCAGCCTTGTTTTTAAAAATTAATATTTATTTATTAATGTCAAATTATATAACTTACTTCTTTTTTATAAACTGTATTCCAATCCGTACTGGGCATTTGGCTCATGCCGTATTCTTCTTCTGGCAGGTACTTAGGGGGATCTCGGGTTGTGTGATGGAGAGCTACCCTTAATACAGTTGATTAGGAAGTTGGACTTCTAGCTATTATTTAGATATTATTTATTATTAGAGATTTTAGATTTATTCACATTTATCGCTTTGAGTTATTTTGGAGATTCTAATATTATTTTAGAGACCCGTTAGACCTATTTAATTATTTTAAGGTGGATTTTATTACTCTGTATACAGGTTTGAGGTTTGTTAAGTAACCCCTTCGTCTCGTTTTGGGAAGGGGGTGTTATAGAGATGACATCAGAGCTTAGGTTCTTTCTTGTAGAAAACCTATTTAGGTTGACCTGTGAGTTTGGGTAGCCATTAGGATGGGTATTCTATTTTGAAACTTCATGTAGTTGCGTTTATTTCAACATTATGTCACAAATTTTTTTATAAAATACTTCAGCTTGTCTCTTTCTGCGAACTTCATTCTTATCTGTATTTGATATTATGAATCATTTTAGACGTGGAGCTTTCCCATTATTTGAATATGTTTTGACTCATTTTATTGTTTCTTTCTCATCTATTCATAATCATACACTTTAGTCTTCGTAAATAAATCCTTTTATGTGCCTTCGTGATAATTATCAAGAGTGTTTAGAATCTGTAAAATATACTTATCTAGGCAAACTTATTACCGATAGTGATGCATGACCTTGATTAAATCTTAAGGATTTATTGATTTAACATTTTGGAGCAATTGATTGAAAAGGAAAGTGAAAGATCTATGAAGATGCAAGTATGTTAGTAACTGTAGATCAAGATTTTTAAATGAAAGATGCATTTAGAATTATTTTGGCTTTATGAGTAAGATAACTTTTGGCTAAGGATTGTATGGCTTTTAGACTTCAACTAGGGATATGAGCTACATATTAAGAATTATTGATTATCAATGAGTAAAATGCAAAGAGATACTATGTTCGCTACCATGATAGGATGTGAAATTAAATATATAAAATTTGAAATGTGGTGCGGGAATGTGAATGTGACTAGATGAAAAGATTTCAAGATGGTAATGGATTAAAAATGATTTAATAGTGTGTGTAGGAGACAATATTTCTCAGTTGCGCATAAGGAAGCTTATCTTAGGATGTTATATTTAATTAGGTGGAATGATGATGAGAATATTTTAAATTACATAAAAAAAAGTTTGTTAGGTTGAATTGCTCGAAGGGTTCGTGAGACATCTTTAAAGTAATGAGAGATTTAAATATGAATTGAGATCTAACCTAAGTGGTTCCATATAACTAGAGATGTTGGAGTATAAAAAGAATGTAGTGGATGAATTTTATAATTGTAGGTTTGAGAATACTCGAGAGACATGAAAAGATGTGTTATTTCACAAAATCATGCATAAGTTACTCTTGAATTTGTCATCAGGGCTGAAGTTATTTAAAATGATTGTATAGGATGACACCATCAGAGTTATAGGAATTAAAAGAGTAGTTACAAGACTTGTTGGATAAGGGGTTTATCAGGCCAAGTGTATCTCCAAGGGATGTTTCAGTTTTATTTGTGAAGAAGAATGACGGGCTTATGAGATTGTGTATTGACTACAGGGAGTTGAATAAGGTGATTGTTAGAAACAAGTATCCTTTGCCACACATTGATGACTTGTTCGATCAGTTGCAGAGGGTGAAGTATTTTTCGAAGATAGATTTAATATAGGGTTACCACCAGTTACAAGTAAGAAATGAAGATATTCTGAAGACAACATTTCATACTTGATATGGTCATTATGAGTTTCTTGTGATGTTTTTAAGTTGACGAATGCTCCAACATTATTTATGAATTTGATGAATCGTGTCCTTCATGATTAGTTTAATAAGTTCGTTGTGGTTTTCATTGATGATATCTTGATATGCACTAGGAGTAAAGAAGAACATGAGGAACATTTGCCCATTGTACTTGAAATCTTGAGGAAAAAGAAATTGTTCATAAAATTTTCTAAGTGTGAATTCTGGTGGAGCAGGTTTCATTTTTTGGGCATATTGTGTCTGGTAAGGGGATTGAATTGGATCCTGCAAAAGTCGAGGCTATCACAAATTGGCCGAGACCTAGCACTATGATAGAGGTGAAGAGTTTCTTGAATTTGGAAGGCTACTATAGGCGATTTTGTGGAAGGTTTCTCTTCCATAGCTTTGCCATTGACTCAACTGATGCAGAAGGATGTTAAGTTTGAGTGGAATGATGATCGTGAATAGAGTTTTCAAGAGTTAAAGAAGAGGTTGGTGCCAGCCCCTATACTTGTTTTACCATCCGGGAGTGGAGGATATCAAGTTTATAGTGATGCTTCTAAGAGAGAATTATGTTGTGTTTTTATGCATCATGGGAAGGTGATTTCGTACGTCTCTAGGTAGCTTAAACCTTACGAGGTAAACTATTTTACCCATGACTTGGAGTTAGCAGTAGTGGTCTTTACCTTTAATTATTGAAGGCATTATTTTTATGGAGAAACTTGTGACATCTTCACTGATCACAAGAGTCTTAAATACATTTTTACTCAAAAGGAGTTAAATATGAGGCAGAGGAGGTGGCTTGAACTTATTAAAGATTATGATGCTAAAATTCAGTACCATCCAAGAAAGGCGAATGTAGTGGCGGACACTCTTAGTAGGAAGAACTTAGGAAGTGTTGCATCTCTTATTACTCAGCAGCACCTTATTTCAGATATGGAGCGCTTGAGTGTGGAGTTGTATATTTGAGAATCAACTAGAAGCCTAGCAAGTTTGAAGGTGGAATCAAATCTAGTCTCAAGGGTTAAGGGAGCTTAGAAAAATGATACACGGATAGAAGCTATTAGATCAAATGTGGTAGATGGTAAGAAAACAGAGTTTCATGTTGATGATCATGTGTGGTATGGTTGGGTAATAGGTTGTGTGTGGGTTGTATGTGCCTGCGGACGAAGGGATTCGTGAAACAGTTTTGACTGAAGCTCATAGTTCTTCATTCTCCATTCATTCAGGTTCTACTAAGATGTATAGGGATTTGAAGAAGCATTTTTGGTGGAGTGGGATGAAATGAGATATAATAGAGTTTGTGGGGAAATGTCTTACATGTCAACAGGTGAAGATTGAACACGAGAGATATAATGGAATGTTACAGCAGTTGGATATTCCGATTTGGAAGTGGGAAAACATTACCATAGATTTTGTGACCGGTTTACCGAGGACCTTCAAGAAGATTGATGTTATTTGGGTGGTGGTTGATAGACTTAAAAATTCAGTTCATTTATTAGCTATTAGAGAAAACACTCTTATTCATGATTGGTAGAGATATTTCATTGGGATATTGTTTGACTTCATGATGTACCTGTGTTGATAGTTTTATACAAGGATACGAGGTTTATTTCACATTTTTTGAAGGTATTTCAGCTGGCTTGGGGTACGAGGCTTAATTATAGCATAACTTTTCATTCACAAACTGATAGACAGTCAGAGAGGACGATCGAGATGTTAGAGGATATATTAAGGGCTTGTACTTTGGAGTGGTCTGGTGATTGGGACAAGTATCTGTATCTTGTGGAGTTTGCATATAATAAAACTGGCAATCGAGCATTGGTATGCCACTATTTGAGGCGTTGTATGGTAAAAAAAATGTAGAGCGTCGATTTGTTGGAATGAGGTTAGGGAGAGTGTCATTGAAGGTCCAGAGCTGGTTCGGGAAACTAACGAAAAGGTAGGGCAGGCTAAAGAAAACTTAAAAGAAGCTCAATCATGTCAAAAGGGTTATACATATCAAAAGTGGAAGTTGGTGGATTTGAGTCTGGTGTTCATGTGTTTTTGAAAGTGTCTCCTTGGAAGGGTGTTAAACGTTTTGGTATGAAAGGGAAGCTTAGTCTAAGATATGTTGGTCATGATGTTATAGAGAGAGTGGGGGAAGTTGATGTTAGAGTAGCATTGCCACCACATTTATCTCATATGCATAATGTGTTCCATGTGTCTGTTCTAAGAGGCTATAAGTATCATCCGTTGCACGTAGTTAAATATCCGTTACATAAGATTATGGAAGATCTTTCTTTTGAGGAAGAAGCTGAAGCTATTTTAGCTCGAGAGGAATGAATTATGAGGAAGAGAATTATTCTGTTTGTTAAAATCTTGTGGAAGGACCATTCTGAGAGAGAGACTACTTGGGAGTTAGAAAAATCTATTTCTGACAAATATCCACACTTATTTGATTCAGGTACGAGTTTTAGTTTCGTTAGATTCCGGGGACGGAATCCTTTTTAAGGGGGTATATATGTAATATCTGTAATTTATTTATTTAGATATTAGTAATAATAATTAGAATTAGAATTTGTAAGATTATTTTCTTTAAATATAATATTTATTATATTGAATTTGATTAGAAATAGAATTTATAATAAAATAGTAATTAGATTAGAAGCAGAATAATAATTAAGAGTCTATATATATACATATAAAAATATGAGTTATTTATTAAAAACCATAAAATTAGTTGCTGAGTTAAATTACTAATAGCCACAGTCAAGGAAAACGCTATAAAGAGATACTTTGTTCTTGTGCTCTGCAAATTCTTGACAAGTAAGTTAATATATATTATTTGATTCCCTGTGCAAGTGCCTTTGATCAAGTGTAGTTCATGCAATAAAGTATGTATCGTCCAATAATATATGTATTAATGGTCAAGTATGTCTTAATGTTATTATTATTATTTTATTTTTTGTTTGTCTTATTAGTGTCATTGAGAAAGCTAGTCGCCGAATTTTGTAGATAGTAGTTGCACTGTCTTAATAATGATGCATTTTTAGTCTTTTAAGTTTGATAGTTAATATATATATAATTATTAGGCTATTTAACTTTTGTCCTGTTAATGACCATTGTTGGCCGAATATGGTCAGCTAGATATTTTCTTAAATGAAAAATATATATTAAGTTATTATTATTAGTTTTATAAATCTTGTGGTACCAGATTATTATTAATAATATATATGCATGATAAAGGTTCTGATGTAAAATCAAATCATGATTTTGTTTACTGATTTCTTCAGTGTGTTAGAAGATTGTAGTATTAGTATATTAATTATAAATTATATTTTGTAATTAGATCGGGAGCCGTAAGTTTACCGGGTTATTTACGGATATTATTAGTGCTTGTGATTGCTATATTCGAGGTACGGATTTCGTCCCCTTTCTCTTCAGCGCTACTCTTTTTAAGATTAATTATATTTAATTCATTCTGTTCGTAAATATGTTCATTTCGTTATTATTTGTTTTAACTGTTTTGATTGTCCGAAAGTTATTTTAAAGTTTGTTTTGAAATATATAAATATTTATCTCTGCGATTTTCAAAAATTATGCATGTTACATATCTGCGTAGAATATTTGAAATATCTGTTCAGGTGATTTTAAAATTGTAAAAATTATTTTATTTATACCCTTAGAGTGATATAGGGCATACCGAGTTAACCAGCTGTAGGGGTACTACAGCCATATCATTGCGGCATTAGTGGCATGACACTTCCGTGGCAGTGTGATTAGTCACGGCGTATCCTTCTGATAGCTCAGGTGGCGAGCTTTGCGCATTTGATATTTGTTTGAGGATACGTGGGTGCACCTAGGATTTGATTTGATTTGTGATTTGATATTTGACGGTGACGTTGTATATGCCGTACACGTTGTCCGGTTTGTTGCACGGATTAGGTACCCTATGTTGTGTGTATTTGTTATCTGTTATCTGTTTTGTATCAATATATAATATCCTACCCATCTTTGCTTCAGCCTTGTTTTTAAAAATTAATATTTATTTATTAATGTCAAATTATATATCTTGGTTCTTGTTTTATAAACTGTATTCCATTCCGTACTAGGCATTTGGCTCATGTCTTATTCTTCTTCTGGCAGGTACTTAGGGGGATCTCGGGCTGTATGATGGAAAGCCACCCTTAATATAGTTGATTAGGAAGTTGGACTTCTTGCTATTATTTAGATATTATTTATTATTAGAGATTTTAGATTTATTCGCATTTATCGCTTTGAGTTATTTTGGAGATTCTAATATTATTTTAGAGACCCGTTGGACCTATTTAATTATTTTAAGGTGGATTTTAGTACTCTGTATACAAGTTTGAGGTTTGTTAAGTAACCCCTTTGTCTCGTTTTGGGAAGGGGGTGTTACAGTTTTGATATGGATCAGCCACGTTTCTAGAGTGTTTGATGATTATCCAAACACTATCATAATGATATTTGAGATTTAGGAGGTGTGTAAACTCATGTAAACCCGCTATTTTATGAATAAAGTGATAATTATCCATCCATGCCTAGTGATTAGCCTTAGTCAGCCGAAGTGTACCGGGCCCAAAAATTTTAGGGCCCCCCATTTTTATAAGTTCATTATAGTATATGTAACAGTGTTTCTTGCAGAGAGATAAACACCATTTGGTGATTACAAAATGATGTGGATTCAAAGGCACAAGAATGTGTCACAAAGGTTACTTAGACAATATGGAATGAAGGAGGGATGGGTGAAGCTTGGCAAGTAGGCTAAATCCACAAAATGGCTAATTATTATATATTTATTAAATAGATATTTGACTTGCAAGTTTTTACCTTTTACTTGAAAGGGTTTTTCTTGCTTTAAGCATTTAGGTTTTATTTTCCTTGTTGGATTTGGTTTTTATATCTATTTTAATTTAGTTTCGGATTTTGATGAGTTTCTTATATGAATTCAAGTATTAACTAATTCTAGTTGATATTGAATTCCTTTTAGATTCCTATCGGGTATAGGTTATTTACCTGGCCTATATATACTCATATCTTATAATCTTTTAACAACAATGTGATGATATAAACCTTTTGTTTTGAGAATAAACTATGAGTAGTTTTTATTTCTTCTAAACATCAATTACTGGATTGTTTTGAGGGTTATATTAAAATTACTTAGTTTCCGGATTGGTCTAAGGAGTTTGAGATTCAAGGTTCACATTTCTGGATTGATCGTGTTTTTTGAAATATCCGTTCGCGATGTTTTTTTCTTATCTTCAAGGTAGATTCTCAAGAAGGGCAAAAAATCTACATAACAAAATCAGTCAAGAAAATCAATTTTCTCATGTTTCGAGCCTCGAATTATGAAAATTACAACTACCACTCTTCATTGAGTATGATTATATCTCTTTATTTGATCGACCTATTCCCATGTCGATTTCAATTCACAACTATCGGTAAAAAAATATTTCTTATATATATATATAACTTATCTTATTTTCACTTTTTACATAATTACATCTCAATTCTTAATCAACTCAAAGTTAATTCACCTTATTAAGTTCTTATATTCATCTTGTTTGAACTACCTATAGCTAGACCTAGACAAATAACTTTTTGGGAATTCACTGTACATATATTTGGACTCGTCTTAAGTCAGTTTCATCAAAAGGAGGTTTGTACTGTCGTTTATTTATGCAAGGTTAATATATTATATGTTTGTTTTCAAATTTTATATTAATATATTGTGTTTTCCCTAATTTCTTTGTTAGTTATTATTATTTGTGTAATTTCGTAGTGTTGTGTAATATACAATAGATTAATACTAATCAAAAAAATATAGCTTAGTCCAAATTAATATTTTTTAAATTTATGGTTACTGTACAATTTATATGCAGTTTTAGAATTTTATATACCACTTGTGAAGAAAATTAGTATGCTAATGTGTGCGTGATTTTATAACCACTATGTATTTATCTCAAACTTTAACTCCTCGTTAACCCCTCAAAATACATTAGCAAAATATACTAGACTTATCTTAGAGTTTAAAATCTAAGTAAAACCCGTACAAGATTATTTTGGAGCGGAACTCTACGCTACCTCCTCAAATATAAGTAAGTAAACTTTGCGTAGACTATATTCCTCTACAACTTTGTAGGTCTTGGGTCTTTCTTTTCCTTACAATGAAATGTAAAGCATAATGTAATGTAACTCAATATGTAACTGAGGATACTAACTCAACCACTGAAGAAAGATAACTAATATTACGTGAAGCACATGAATCGACTGTGAATCAATTCTAATTTGAAGAAGCATTATCCTAAGTATCAGTAGAAGCTTTGAAGACATTGAAGATTGCTGAAAGAAGTTCATTGACATATTCAAGCCTCACCATTGAATAAAGTTTTAGGTGATTCAGAGATTCTATTTATAATAAATGATATACATCAGTGTAGTCAGAAGATTCCGATGAATTACAGAAGCATTCAATTACTAACAGGGAACATAACCAATTACATTGTCAAAAATATGTGTTGATCAAGATCGTGATAGTCGTTTGTGATACAGACCAGTTGCATTAAATATCAGCACAAATGGTATTAAAAATTACATCTAAAAAATAGAAGAATTGGTTAAGGGATGTCAATCAATAGTTAGAATCAAGTTGGAAAATAAAAGGTAAATCAAAAAACCTGATTTTAAGGCAGAAGGTGGTTTTGTTAACAACTGATTTATATTCTAAGTACAAAACACCATGGCTGATTGTTAACCAAACAAAGAAGAGCTGATTGTTATGGAAATTCAGTAAAGAAATCAGCCGATTGTTAAGTCATTACAATGGCCGATTTTTATGGCATTATTCCATGGAAATCAAATGCATCTTCCGATTGTTAAAGGACTAACAATCAAACCGATTGTTATGCACTACAAATCAACCGATTGTTATCCCACCATGAGCTCCTTCTGATTGTTATGAATGGGATTAAATGAATTAACTCAATTCATTTTAATTCCATTCTGATTGTTATTTCAAGACTCAATGATTTTTATACTTTAATGTTCTGATTGCTAGTAAATTAGAATGAAAGCAATTCAATTTACTTGGCGCCCAGTGAGCCATGTAAGTGAGTTGGTAAAAGTCTACACTTAAAGAGGTAGAAGCATTTCTTCTAGCATTCATTCATTCCCTATGTTGGGTTCCGAGGCATAAAACGCAGCGGATAAACGTAAATATAACGAAAATTTTCGGAACCCAAACGCAGGATCATGTATAAGAATTGACGGATTATGGTGATAATCGAATCATACCTATTAAGATTTTGAATGCCACGAACTCAACGGAGATCCTTGCTATCACGATTTGTGTCTTCCTCTCGAAAGCACCTCTATGGTATCCACACGAGCACCTTCAAGAACGTCTCACGATCTTGAACACGGAACGGAAGTACTAGCCTCCTTTGATAGGTTTCGAATTCTCTCTGCCTCTTCCTATGCTGCCTCTTCTGCTAGGGTTTTATACAAAAACGTGCAAGCCATTTAACCTATCATTATCTATTTATAATGATTGGTTAATGGGCCTTTTTAGCAAAAACCTAACCCATGTAGGCATAGGATTAAATAATAAAACATGCTTCTATTATTTAATTAATAATTAAGTCACACTTAATTATTATTGGCAGAAATATAATTCTTCAAATTCGAATTTATTTCAATTAATTAAGTCTCACTTAATTAATATAATAAATTCGAATTAATCATCAATTAATTTAAATCTATAATTTAAATTAACTATTCCTCTAGGTGCTCTATGTGTGTGACCCTATAGGCTATTATTTAATTAGCAATAATTTTATTCTCCAATAAAATTATAAACAATGAGCGGTATCTAGTAATACATCATTGCTACCTAATTAAACAATAATTAAATCGTGATTCGATAAAACCTTTCGTGATTAATGTTTCCGTGTAATATAATCCCTTTAACCATATATATTATAGATTAAACTCGAGGCATGTATTTAGTCATCCTCTTCAACATTTAATCCGGGTTTACTTGATCCATGAGTAGACTATGAAAAACAAATCATTATTTGAGCACGGCCATGCATTTTATAGTCTCACTCAATCAAGAGGCCAATAATATCTCTCCTAATTATAGGAGGGTTAAATCCTTTATCTATCATTCATATTTCTCATACGACTCATGATATACCCGATGTCCACTTTTATCATCACCCGGTCAAAGGTAACTTTTAATGTAGTCAAAGTATATCAATCCTCGTATAGAAATATAATGATCTCAAGTCAGAGGATCATTACACCATTATCACTGTGAGTCTTTCTTATGACTTAATTAAACATGAAGAATCTCACTGTGGGTCTGTCCAGTACCATGTACCCCTACATGTACCTATGTATTGACTTTAGTATCCCCATACTTATAACCAATGAGATGTGGTTATCTGTCAAACAACATACTAGTCTATTTATGTATTATTATTGTCCTATCATAATAATACTCGACTAGGGAACCTTTAAGAATATGATATATTATATAATCTCAAGTTCAAGTCATGTACTTAAACTATATAACGAGTATCATGATTCTA
Source organism: Oenanthe sinensis (assembly GCA_028671895.1). NCBI lineage: Eukaryota > Viridiplantae > Streptophyta > Magnoliopsida > Apiales > Apiaceae > Oenanthe > Oenanthe sinensis. The sequence continues at coordinate 16,444,722 of JAPMAC010000209.1, forward strand.
AGGACATTTATTATGCTAACAAATATATCGCAGTAATTAAAGTCATAATAAATACGTTTATTGAATAATCAAATGACATAAATGTTTATTAAAAGGAAAAATTATATTGCCTCTAGGGCACCTACACTAACAATCTCCCACTTGCACTAGAGCCAATCACCCATGTATCTAATACCCATGGAACTAGTGTGACCGTCGTGCTTCTGCTGCGACAAGCCTTTGGTCAGTGGGTCTGCAATGTTATCATTTGTGTGCACTTTACATATGTGTATGTCACCCCTCTCATTAATCTCTCGAATGAGGTGATATCTCCTGAGTATATGTTTGGTTCGGGAGTGAGCTCTAGGTTCTTTAGCTTGTGCAATGGCTCCATTATTATCGCAGTATAGATCAATGGGATCTGCGATTGATGGAACCACTCCCAATTCAGTAATGAATTTTCGAATCCAAACTGCTTCCTTAGCCGCTTCACAAGCTGCAATGTACTCAGCCTCCATTGTAGAATCAGCTACTGTTTCTTGTTTTGAACTCTTCCAACTTACAGCACCTCCGTTTAGACAAAACACAAAACCAGACTGTGATACAGTATCATCCCTGTCTGTTTGGAAACTTGCATCGGTGTAACCTTTTACTACTAGTTTCTCCTCTCCTCCATACACCAAGAATGAATCTTTAGTCCTTTTCAAGTACTTTAGAATATTCTTGACAGCCGTCCAATGACCTTCACCTGGATTAGATTGGTATCTGCTCGTCATGCTTAAAGCATACGAAACATCTGGGCGAGTACATACCATCGCATACATGATGGATCCAATTGCTGAGGCATATGGAACCTTACTCATGCGGTCCTTCTCATCCAATGATTTCGGACACTGATCTTTAGAGATCGTTATCCCTTGAGATACTGGGACATATCCCCTTTTTGCATTTTGCATACCAAAACGGTGCAAAACCTTATCGATGTATGTACTCTGACTTAGACCGATCATCCTTCTAGATCTATCCCTATAGATCCTCATTCCTAGAATGTAGGATGCATCTCCTAAGTCTTTCATAGAGAAATTACTCCCTAACCAAATCTTAACAGCCTTGAGAGAAGGTATGTCATTCCCCATTAGTAGTATGTCATCAACATATAGTACTATGAATGCCACATGGCTCCCACTAACCTTCTTGTAAACACAAGGTTCATCCTCGTTTTGAACAAATCCATACTCTTTGATAGTTTCATCAAAACGGATGTTCCATCTCCTAGAGGCTTGCTTTAATCCATAAATGGATCGACGTAATTTACATATCTTGCTAACATTCCCTGGACTGACAAAACCTTCAGGTTGTGTCATGTACACATCCACATCTTCTTCAAGGCTTCCATTAAGGAAGGCTGTTTTGACATCCATTTGCCAGATTTCATAATCATGGAATGCTGCAATAGCAAGCAAAATCCTTATGGATTTGACCATAGCCACTGGTGAGAAGGTTTCATCATAGTCAATACCATGAATTTGCTTGAAACCTTTTGCAACTAGCCTTGCTTTATAGGTCTGAACATTTCCATCCATGTCAGTTTTCTTCTTGAAAACCCATTTGCACCCTATGGGTTTTACCCCTTCAGGTGGATCAACCAAAGTCCATACTTGGTTTTCATATATGGATTCCATCTCGGATTTCATGGCTTCTAGCCATCTCTTAGATTCTGGACTGCTCATAGCATCTTGGTATGTGAGAGGCTCATCTTCATCTATGAGCATCAAATCACCACATTGAGTCAAAAGAAATCCATATCTCTCTGGCTCATGACGAATTCTACCAGTTCTACGAACAACCTGTGTTTGTTGAGCGTTATTATTATCCTGCTCTTGTTCCACTTCAGGTTCAATGCTATTTTGTGGTTCTCGATCTTCATCGAGGTCTATAGTTCTCCCACTGTTTCTTTTGGAAACAAAATCTCTTTCCATGAAAACAGCATCTCGAGCAATGAACACTTTCTGCTCAGTAGGACTATAGAAATAGTACGCCTTTGTTTCCTTAGGGTATCCCACAAAATTGCACTCTTCAGATTTAGGTCCAAGCTTGTCAGATACTTGACGTTTCACAAACGCCTTGCATCCCCAAACTTTCATAAAGCTCATGCCTGACCGTTTCTCCTCCCATATCTCATATGGAGTCTTTTGAACCTTCTTAGTAGGAACACGGTTAAGTGTGAAAGCTGCTGTTTCTAGAGCGTAACCCCAGAAACTAATTGGAAGATCTGCATGACTCATCATCGATCGCACCATGTCCAACAAGGTGCGATTTCTCCTCTCTGAAACTCCATTCCATTGAGGTGTACCTGGTGGAGTGAGCTGTGATACAATACCACACTCCTTTAAATAATCTTTAAATTCTGTGCTCAAGTATTCTCTTCCACGATCAGATCGTAAGACTTTAATACTTGCGCCTCCGCCAATTTGCTTCTCTACTTCAGCCTTGTATTCTTTGAACTTTTCAAAAGAATCAGATTTATTCTTCATAAGATATACATATCCATATCTACTGAAATCATCAGTAAATGTTATGAAGTAGTAGTAGCCTCCTCTCGCCATCACACGCATTGGGCCACATACATCACTATGTATTAGCTCAAGTCGTTCAGTGGCCCTTTTACCCTTACCAGTGAAAGGGGCTTTAGTCATTTTACCAAGCAAACAAGATTCGCATTCTTGGTATGATTCAAAATCAAACTTATCCAAGTATCCATCCTTATGTAATTTGGATATGCGTTTCTCATTTATATGGCCTAGACGACAATGCCAGAGGTATGTTTGATTTGAGTCATTAACTTTAAGTCGTTTGTTTTCTATATTACAGACAGGATTATCTAAGTCAAGAACATATAAACCATTAAACAAACGCGCAACACCATAGGTTAAATCATTCAAAGCAAAAGAGCAACTGTTGTCCTTTATTGTAAACGAAAAACCTTTCTTGTCCAAACAAGAAACAGAAATAATGTTTCTGTGAATTGCAGGCACGTAATAACAATTCTCCAGTTCTAAAACTAGCCCAGAGGGCAAAGATAAATAATAGGTTCCTACAGCTAAAGCAGCAACTCTTGCTCCGTTGCCAACTCGTAGGTCCATTTCTCCTTTAGCCAATGTCCTACTTCTCTGCATTTCCTGCACATTTATACAAATGTGAGAAGCACATCCGGTATCCAATACCCAAGATGTAGAAATAGACAGATTGACTTCTATAACATATATACCTGAATTAGAAGCTTGCTCAGCCCTCTTCTTCTTCAGATCCTCCAAGTAAACTGAACAGTTTCTCTTCCAGTGACCAGTTTTCTTACAGTAGTGACATTCACCCTTAGCGACCCCACCTTTAGGCTTTAAAGCCTGTTTAGGACCTGACTTTGGCTTGGGTGTAGAATCAGAACCTGTCTTCTTCTTACCCTTTCACTTGCCTTTCCCTTTGGCCTTACCTTTATTGCCCACCATCAGTATGGGAGCAGGTTCAGCCGTCTTCATGTTGGTCTCATATGTTCTCAACATAGCCAACAATTCAGTAGGTGTTTTGTCAAACTCATTCATATTGTAGTTCATAACAAACTGAGTGAATTTGTTGTTCAAAGAATTCAAGATTAGGTCAATACCAGTTTCCGGACCAATCGGGAAACCCAAAGTATCAAGATACTCAATGTAACCAATCATCTTCAGAACATGTGGGCCAACTGGTTCATTTGCCCCTTGTTTGCAGTTAAAGAGTGACTTGCTCGTGTTGAACCTTTCTTGACGAGTTTGGCTTGCAAACATGCTTTGCAAGTGCTCATTGATAGTATATGCATCCATATGCACATGTTGTCTTTGAAGCTCAGCACTCATAGTTGCTAACATAAGACACGCAACATCAGTTGCATCATTCTCATCCTTTGTGTGGGCCGCTCGTTCCTCAACAGTAGCGCCCTCAGGAAGGGGACCTGCCGGAGGAATATCAATGACATGAAGCTTGCGCTCCTGCCTGAGGACAATCCTCAAATTCCTCTGCCAGTCTAGGAAGTTGTTTCCTCCTGTCAGCTTATCCTTCTCAAGGACAGATCGTACGGATAGTGTGTTTGTGTTGTTTGTCATTACTTGGTATCTACAATGATAAAAGCACAAAATTAAACATTAGATTGTCTGAGTTATTTATTATGTTCAAATGATTATGATACATTCATAATATATCTCCCACTATTTTTATCAAATCAATAGCCCTTACTATTAATTTGGAAAGTATATCCCATAATCCTTTCTAGTGAGCCAAGATCCATATTTCGTCATGTCTCAAGTCAACCACTGGAAGTCCTTAAGAATGATTATTTAGGTAGACAACATTTGTCAATTATATCATATATAATTCTTGGATAGTTTGGTGAGCAACGATTGATCTTATCTATCTAATAGATTTTTAACCAAACTCTATGCTTCTAAGTTCATAATGGTTGAATATAACCGTTTACTTTCACCTTATTATGACGACTCAGTTAAGTTTGACCCAATGATACAACGGCCGAATATAACCATTTATATTCGTCGCATCTCACCACGATAGACAGGAGTCCCCTGCCACTGACAGTCTTTCCCCTAATCGATCTAGGATTCGATGAGTGTTCATTCATTGGAAAGCATCTGATTAAAACTTAATATTTTGTTAAGGGGTTTAGAAAATTTTACGACGATCATGATCACATCATGAAGAGATCCTCAATTTTTCCTTGAACTAAATATTTCAAATTGACATCTTAAATTGTTCATTTCCCAGGTAGATGGAGGATACCAGTGGTCACACTTAAAACCCATCAGCCTTACGAATACGCATATCCGTTTTTGTCAGAAAATCCCAATTATAGATATCAAAATCCATATTCAATTCCGTGTTTTAAAAATCCATATTTCATAAACACAAGAATCTCATGATCGTTTGTTGATTTTAAAATCTTGAATCGTTACAGATTTTATCTTGAGTCGTTACAGATTTTATCTTGTTTAAACAAGCATGGCATGGGTGTCGTATCTAATACATACATACATACATACATGATTAATCTAATTAAAGCATGCATCATTCATACATCAATATGTAAAGTGCAGTATGTAAACGTGCTTGGTTATGGCCCCTTTCCTATGTGATCCTTTCGAGCTAATGAAAGGATCAAAGTCAATCTATGGTGGTAAAATATAAATACAATTACATGTCTTCATTCTTCTTGTATCCACTAGTGCCTGCTCCTCTTCTTGGATCATCTTTCAGTCTTCAAGTACATTACATGGAATAATTGAATACAACCTAAGCTAATGTACTTACATAAGAAAACTCGAGTTACATTCGAGGTTAAACAATTACAAGAATGAAGAAAACGACATGCAAGTCGTATTTATAAAACCAAAACCAAAAACCATTAATCTAGGGGTCTAAGGGCCATAACCAGCACCATGCTCAAGTACACAAAATAAAATATTGCGGGGGTCCGGGGGCGGCAGCCCCTGGGCGGGGTCTGGGGCGGCAGCCCCAGGCGGGGTCTAGGGGCGGCAGCCCCCGGCTGGGGTCGAGCTGCCAGGTCATATCTGTCCTATTCAGAATTCCCAAAAAGTTATCTGTCCTAGACCTAGACAAATAACTTTTTGGGAATTCACTGTACATATATTTGGACTCGTCTTAAGTCAGTTTCATCAAAAGGAGGTTTGTACTGTCGTTTATTTATGCAAGGTTAATATATTATATGTTTGTTTTCAAATTTTATATTAATATATTGTGTTTTCCCTAATTTCTTTGTTAGTTATTATTATTTGTGTAATTTCGTAGTGTTGTGTAATATACAATAGATTAATACTAATCAAAAAAATATAGCTTAGTCCAAATTAATATTTTTTGAATTTATGGTTACTGTACAATTTATATGCAGTTTTAGAATTTTATATACCACTTGTGAAGAAAATTAGTATGCTAATGTGTGCGTGATTTTATAACCACTATGTATTTATCTCAAACTTTAACTCCTCGTTAACCCCTCAAAATACATTAGCAAAATATACTAGACTTATCTTAGAGTTTAAAATCTAAGTAAAACCCGTACAAGATTATTTTGGAGCGGAACTCTACGCTACCTCCTCAAATATAAGTAAGTAAACTTTGCGTAGACTATATTCCTCTACAACTTTGTAGGTCTTGGGTCTTTCTTTTCCTTACAATGAAATGTAAAGCATAATGTAATGTAACTCAATATGTAACTGAGGATACTAACTCAACCACTGAAGAAAGATAACTAATATTACGTGAAGCACCTGAATCGACTGTGAATCAATTCTAATTTGAAGAAGCATTATCCTAAGTATCAGTAGAAGCTTTGAAGACATTGAAGATTGCTGAAAGAAGTTCATTGACATATTCAAGCCTCACCATTGAATAAAGTTTTAGGTGATTCAGAGATTCTATTTATAATAAATGATATACATCAGTGTAGTCAGAAGATTCCGATGAATTACAGAAGCATTCAATTACTAACAGGGAACATAACCAATTACATTGTCAAAAATATGTGTTGATCAAGATCGTGATAGTCGTTTGTGATACAGACCAGTTGCATTAAATATCAGCACAAATGGTATTAAAAATTACATCTAAAAAATAGAAGAATTGGTTAAGGGATGTCAATCAATAGTTAGAATCAAGTTGGAAAATAAAAGGTAAATCAAAAAACCTGATTTTAAGGCAGAAGGTGGTTTTGTTAACAACTGATTTATATTCTAAGTACAAAACACCATGGCTGATTGTTAACCAAACAAAGAAGAGCTGATTGTTATGGAAATTCAGTAAAGAAATCAGCCGATTGTTAAGTCATTACAATGGCCGATTTTTATGGCATTATTCCATGGAAATCAAATGCATCTTCCGATTGTTAAAGGACTAACAATCAAACCGATTGTTATGCACTACAAATCAACCGATTGTTATCCCACCATGAGCTCCTTCTGATTGTTATGAATGGGATTAAATGAATTAACTCAATTCATTTTAATTCCATTCTGATTGTTATTTCAAGACTCAATGATTTTTATACTTTAATGTTCTGATTGCTAGTAAATTAGAATGAAAGCAATTCAATTTACTTGGCGCCCAGTGAGCCATGTAAGTGAGTTGGTAAAAGTCTACACTTAAAGAGGTAGAAGCATTTCTTCTAGCATTCATTCATTCCCTATGTTGGGTTCCGAGGCATAAAACGCAGCGGATAAACGTAAATATAACGAAAATTTTCGGAACCCAAACGCAGGATCATGTATAAGAATTGACGGATTATGGTGATAATCGAATCATACCTATTAAGATTTTGAATGCCACGAACTCAACGGAGATCCTTGCTATCACGATTTGTGTCTTCCTCTCGAAAGCACCTCTATGGTATCCACACGAGCACCTTCAAGAACGTCTCACGATCTTGAACACGGAACGGAAGTACTAGCCTCCTTTGATAGGTTTCGAATTCTCTCTGCCTCTTCCTATGCTGCCTCTTCTGCTAGGGTTTTATACAAAAACGTGCAAGCCATTTAACCTATCATTATCTATTTATAATGATTGGTTAATGGGCCTTTTTAGCAAAAACCTAACCCATGTAGGCATAGGATTAAATAATAAAACATGCTTCTATTATTTAATTAATAATTAAGTCACACTTAATTATTATTGGCAGAAATATAATTCTTCAAATTCGAATTTATTTCAATTAATTAAGTCTCACTTAATTAATATAATAAATTCGAATTAATCATCAATTAATTTAAATCTATAATTTAAATTAACTATTCCTCTAGGTGCTCTATGTGTGTGACCCTATAGGCTATTATTTAATTAGCAATAATTTTATTCTCCAATAAAATTATAAACAATGAGCGGTATCTAGTAATACATCATTGCTACCTAATTAAACAATAATTAAATCGTGATTCGATAAAACCTTTCGTGATTAATGTTTCCGTGTAATATAATCCCTTTAACCATATATATTATAGATTAAACTCGAGGCATGTATTTAGTCATCCTCTTCAACATTTAATCCGGGTTTACTTGATCCATGAGTAGACTATGAAAAACAAATCATTATTTGAGCACGGCCATGCATTTTATAGTCTCACTCAATCAAGAGGCCAATAATATCTCTCCTAATTATAGGAGGGTTAAATCCTTTATCTATCATTCATATTTCTCATACGACTCATGATATACCCGATGTCCACTTTTATCATCACCCGGTCAAAGGTAACTTTTAATGTAGTCAAAGTATATCAATCCTCGTATAGAAATATAATGATCTCAAGTCAGAGGATCATTACACCATTATCACTGTGAGTCTTTCTTATGACTTAATTAAACATGAAGAATCTCACTGTGGGTCTGTCCAGTACCATGTACCCCTACATGTACCTATGTATTGACTTTAGTATCCCCATACTTATAACCAATGAGATGTGGTTATCTGTCAAACAACATACTAGTCTATTTATGTATTATTATTGTCCTATCATAATAATACTCGACTAGGGAACCTTTAAGAATATGATATATTATATAATCTCAAGTTCAAGTCATGTACTTAAACTATATAACGAGTATCATGATTCTAAGGACATTTATTATGCTAACAAATATATCGCAGTAATTAAAGTCATAATAAATACGTTTATTGAATAATCAAATGACATAAATGTTTATTAAAAGGAAAAATTGTATTGCCTCTAGGGCACCTACACTAACACCCTATGGATCAAGTAGAGAGAAAAGAACCAGAGCATTCAAAGCAAATACATACACCCAGAAGTCATAAATGAGAAGATAGTTAGGTTGTAATATTTGTATTGATTACGTATAAACACACCTTGTATTAATAAAATGATATATTCCCCGAACGAACTGTGTTCATATTGTTATTACTAGTGTTTGATTGTACACATATTTATAAGTCTAAAGTCCAAAAAGTATATTCTGCGAAGAAAGTTAAAAACTGGATATATCGTATTCAACCCCCCTTCTACGATATTTGGAACTAATAATTGGTATCAGAGCACGCTGATTGATATTACAAATCAGGATCTAGTGTTTACACTTTGGTGTTAAGCTTCTAGAAATTTTTCATGAATTTTTTGATTTTCAAAAATTCTCACTTTGAAATTTTTGAACTTTAAAAAGTTTTGAAAAATTAGATATCATGAGCTCTCAGAAATTTGGAAGTATCAAGGTTCCTCTGTTTGACAGAGTTACCTACATTCTCTGGAAGAAAAAGATGTCATTGTTCAGAAAGACTGCAAATCCTCTATACATAGGCATCTTGGAGAACAGCCGTTTGTACAAAAAAAGGTGATTTCTGAAACTACAGTGGACGGAGTACGAGTTCCTCAAAGGTCTACACCAAAGGATCCTTCAGAGTTCACTGAATCAGAAAAGGAAATTGTTGCGTTGGACATTGGCCTCCGGCTGATTATAGTTAATTTGATGGATACCGACATACGTCACCAAGTAGTGAATTATCCTACTGCAAAATAGATGTGGGACACTATTGAGTTGATAATGGAGGGAACTGATAAAGTAAGAGAGAACAGGCTGGTTATACTGGCATACAAATATAAAGCGTTTAAATCCTTACCTGGTGGACAATAAATCAAGTCTTTGAGCGATTTAATAGACTGCTAAATGAATTGAGCAGTCATGGCAAGAATTGTCCGTTAAGGGAAACAAATAAGAAATTCATCCTAACTCTACCACACCACGTCGAGCATAAAGTTTCATTAATTAGGAAAAGAGACAACTTTAACACGATGCCCTTGAGAAATTATATTGAGAATTGAAAACCTATGAGATGGAGCAAGAACAAAGATTAATCATATATGATTCTAGCTCTGTGGATAGTAAGACAGTAGCATTGTTGAAGACCACTTTTCTTGTGGTTGATGAAAATAACGTTTCAGAAGCTAAGGTTGTTGAAACCAAAACTGGTGGAGAAATGATTATAGAAGCTGAAATGGCTACATATAATCAAGCTGTGAATGAAGATGATTTTTATTCGATAGAAGAGCTTGAGGAAATGGAAGACAAATCCATGGTTGAAAGGCATATGACTAGGCATATTTGTAATAATTAGATGATAACTCAACTCAAATTAGAAAGGGAAGTAAATAATAAATATGATAACAGGAATCAAGACGAAGAAAGTCAACAAGATACAAAGAATCATAATATCAGAAGTATTTTGATGAGGTTGCTGCTCTACACTGGAAAAGTTCATTAATATGTTCAAAAGTCGGTGAAAAATAAAGAAGTAGTATTTCAGAAGAGTTCAGAAGATACAGAAGATTTGAAGTGGCTACTACAGAAAGATTCCAAGAAAAGAAAATTATAAAGATAAAGCTAGAAGCAAGAACAAGAAAAAAGATCACAAATTTAATGTTAAAAGGTGAAGAATATTTATTCTAGTATAACACAAATGAACCGGACAGTAGATTGTGTGTCAACTATATAGATGAAGGTTTGACATCAAGTACAAGTAATTTTTAGACTTACGGTACGGTGAAGACGGAAAGACTCAAGTCAAATCTACAATGGTTGTGCAGTGAATAAATTAATTAATTCTACTATCAAAAGTTAATTAAATATTTAATTTATCTAATTAAATTAATTCATCTTGAATAGATTTAATTTATAAATTAATTAATTAAAATTGGCGGAATTAATTAAGGTAAAAAGAATATTTTATTTAACAAATAAAATAAGTCTTGCTGCACCCATTTAAAAAGTCCAACCGGATTTCTTTTAAGACCATTTAAAAAGTCTTACCGAATTTCTATTAAGACTTTAGAAAAAGTCTTACCAAATTTAAGGTGTTGCAAGCTACTTCAAGAAGTCTTACCGAAAATTATATTTGAAAAGGTCTTGAAGATACAAGTGGGAGTAAGTCTTACAGAATTAAAGGTGAAAAAGGTCTTGATGAAGCCTTGGAAAAAGTCTTATCGAGTTTCAAAAAGTCTTACCGAATTTTGGAAGGTCTTGCCCACTGAGTTATCAAAAGTCTGAAGGCATAATTAATTGTCTTTTGAAAGTCTTGTTAGAAAATTCTTATCAGCTTCTACCTCTATAAATATGAGGTAAATGGCTTCATAATTTTCGTTGTTGAAAACATTCAAATTCAGTAATTTGTCTGATTGTAATATTCACAGACTTTATGTGCTGGTTTGAAATATAATTATTAAATTAGAACAATTCATGTCCAAATCGTTCTAGAATATTTTATCAATTATATATACTTTCATCATATTAATTTTGTAATACTTTTCAAGTTAAAAGTCATATCTTCTAGTTGAATAATATTTTATTAAAATTAATATTTTGTGATTAATTAAAATAATATTTTTAAATCCGAAATTTAGTGATTAAATATTGATATTGTATTCAACCCCCCTTCTACAATATTAGGGACCAACAATGGCATACTTGGCAGTGCGTTTCAAGCAGATCAGATTGAGAAGGAATCCCAAGTATAAGAAAAGTTTCAGTAACATGTTTTAAAAATGTGGATCATTTCCTGGGTCTAGTTCAAGAGGTGGTTATAAATCAAACATGGTTAGTCGAAGCAAGTTTCGGTGATACAACTGCAATGAACTAGGGTATTTTGCCACCGAATGCAGGAAGCCTAAACAAGCGAAAGAAAAGAAGAATAACTTTGAGAAGAAGAGCTATGATGAGTTGAAGAGTGAAAATGAGAAGCTGAAGTAGAAATTGGATGCCTTGATAGCAAATCATTAGGGAAAAGCCTACATTGCTGAGGGCAAAAGCTGGGATGATACAGATTCTAAAGGAGAAGAAGAGTATGTAAATTTTGCATTAATGACAGACTCTTCATAAGCATCTCTGTCATCTTAGGTACCCATTCTCACAATAATTGATATGTCCCTATTTGAATATAAAAAGACTGTTAATGATTTAAGTATAGAGATATTCAATGTGCACCCAAGCATGCTAGCTGCTGAAGGAGAAAACGCTAGAATAGTTGCCAAGATTAAAAAACTTTAAAATGAAAAAGAAAAACTAGAATTTATAGTTGTTACAGTTAAAGATCTTAAAGATAAAAATGAATATCTAGAGAATAACATAAACTCTAATGCTAAAGTAGAGAAGGCACTTGAGGCTAAGATTTCTGAACTTGAATTGAAGGTTGTATCTTATAGAGATTCAGTTTTTGTGGCTAAAGAGATCATGGATAAGCAGAGTCTAGAGAACACTACGTGTATAGGCTTTGATTATAATGAGTTTAAAAAGAGAAAAAATATGGGTAAAAGAGTAACATTCAGTGCCTCTAGTATGGTTTACTTAGAGAATGAGAATGTTCCTAGTAACCTTAAGAATGTTAACAAACCAATCTTTAGGCCAATAATCATAGAACCATTAGATGACGAAGTTCTTGGAAGAAATCATGAGTTGCATGTTGAGGTTCAATAGAAAGAGAAAGAAATTGAAGAGAAGGTATAAACTACTGAACCTGTGAAAGCTATTAAAATTGAAACAGGTAGTAGTCAGACCAAGACTAAGGGTAACAAAAATGGAAAAGTAGGTGTTCGTAATTCTAATTCTTCTACACCTGTACCTAGGAAATTGTGTAATAATTGCAACTCTGCTGGACACCTTACACATGCTTGTAAAAAGGTTAAGGTAGAAGATAAAGTTCCTAACGTATAGAATTCATTTAACATGAATAGTTCTCATTTGCCATGCGGTATTGTTGGATGTATGCCATGTGCTTTCAATATAATGCATGCCTATTTTAATTTATGAATGCATCTACTTCTAGTAATTGCAAAGGCACAGAAAAAGGCATAAGCAAGAAAAATGTTAGGGCAAAGACTATCAGTCATCCTAAAGTTAGAAAGAGACTCAATCCCCTAAGCCAAAAGACACTCCTATCAAGGCTAAGGAAAAGGACTTGAGTTCAGTCAATGTAGAACTTAAGATTGTTAAATCTGAACCTATTACATCACCTTGAAAGATCTCTAAATTTCTTGGACCCAAACAAGTTTGGGTGCCAAAGAAAGCTTAATCACTTTGTGTATGCATGGCACGGGAAAGGATGAAAAAGTCATGTAGGTTCTGGACAACGGATGTTCAAGGCATATGATGGCAGAAAAATCCTTGCTTTCAAGTGTGGTTGAGAAGAACGACCTAGTTGTAACCTTTGGAGATGACAACAAAGGATTCACTATAGGATATTGTTGGTGTAGGTGCCCTAGAGGCAATACAATGTTTATTTTGATAAACCTTTATGTCAATTGATTATTCAATAAACATATTTATTATGACTTTAATTACTGCGATATATTTGTTAGCATAATAAATGTCCTTAGAATCATGATACACATTGTATAGTTTAGTACATGACTTGAACTTGAGATTATATAATATATCATATTCTTAAATGTCCCTAGTCGAGTATTATTATTATAGGACAATAATAATAGATAAATAGACTAGTATGTTGTTTGACTGATAACCACATCTCATTGGTTATAAGTATGGGGATACTAAAGTCAATACATAGGTACATGTAGGAGTACATGATACTGGACAGACCCACAGTGAGATTCTTCATGTTTAATAAAGTCATAAGAAAGACTCACAGTGATAATGGTGTAATGATCCTTTGACTTGAGATCATTATATTTCTATACGAGGATTAATATACTTTGACTACATTAAAAGTTACCTTTGACCGGGTGATGATAAAAGTGGACATCGGGTATATCATGAGTCGTATGAGAAATATGAATGATAGATAAAGGATTTAACCCTCCTATAATTAGGAGAGATATTATTGGCCTCTTGATTGAGTGAGACTATAAAATGCATGGCCGTGCTCAAATAATGATTTGTTTTCATAGTCTACTCATGGATCAAGTAAACCCGGATTAAATGTTGAAGAGGATGACTAAATACATGCCTCGAGTTTAATCTATAATATATATGGTTAAAGGGATTATATTACACTGAAACATTAATCACGAAAGGTTTTATCGAATCACGATTTAATGATTATTTAATTGGGTAGCAATGATGTATTACTAGATACCGCTCATTGTTTATAATTTTATTGGAGAATAAAATTATTGCTAATTAAATAATAGCCTATAAGGTCACACACATAGAGTACTTAAAGGAATAATTAATTTAAATTATAGATTTAAATTAATTGATGATTATTTGAATTTTATTATATTAATTAAGTGAGACTTAATTAATTGAAATAATATAAATTCGAATTTGAATTATGCCATTAATAATTAAGTGTGACTTAGTTATTAATTAAATAATAAAATTCGGTTTTATTATTTAATCATAAACCTACATGGGTTAGGCTTTGTTGTTATGGGTTGCTATTATGGGCCTATTAACCAACCATTATAAATAGATAATGTAGGGTTAATAAGGATTACGGTTTTTAGAAAAAAACGAAACCCTAGCAGCAGCAAAGGCAGAGAGAAAAGGCAGAGGCAGAATTCGAAATCATCAAAGGAGGCTAGTACATCCATTCCGTAATCAAGATCGTGAGACGTTCTTGAAAGTGCTCGTGTGGATACCATAGAGGTGCTTTCGAGAGGAAGACACAAGTCGTGAAAACTAGGATCTCCGTTGAGTTCGTGTAAGTCAAGACCAGACAAAGGTATGATTCCGTTTCACCATAATCTGTCAATCTTATACATGATCCTGCGTTAGGGTTCCGAAATTTTTCGTTATATTTACGTTTAATCCGCTGCGTTTTATGCCTCGGAACCCAACAGATATGGTAATATGGAAGTTGGAAACGTCATCATAGAAAATATCTCTCTTATTGATGGTCTGAAGCTCAACCTTCTAATTGTCAGTTGTAAAGCATAATGTAACATAATATATAATAGAGGTAATGATAACTCAATACAAGAAGTAAGACAGATAAATAATATTAATATGTAACACAGGAATCCAGGGTATTAAAGTTTTAAGTCTTCAGAGGCGTCAAAGAAAGAAGTTCATTAAAATGTTCAAGCATCGGTGACGAATAAAAGATCAGAAGATTTTTAGTATAAAGAAAATTCAGTTATTCAAGTATAAACGTCAAAGGGTTTCAGTGAATTGAAGCAATTGAAAAGCTAAGAAATGGTTAACTAGAAAAGCAAAGAAAATAAGAGAAATTGATTCAGTGTTAGTCGTTTGTGAACCAGACTAGTGCACTAAGCGTCAGCACGATAAGAAAAGAATTATCTTATTTATTCAAAAGAAATCAGTTGATCAAATCAGAATGAAAAGAAAAGTGGAAAGCACACAAGCAATCAAGAATTGTCTAAGGCAAAGCAAACTATGACAAGTTGCTCCCATACTCTTGAAACACTGTATGTGGCACCACTTAGCTAGTCTTGGTGCCACTTGAAGTTTAATTGAATGATTATCAATTCTAAGTACATGGGAGAGGCACCACTTAAAGTCAAATGGCGCCATGAGAATTCAAGGTGCAACTTGGATATTATATATAGCCTTGTCGCCACTTAGGTTTCTTAGGCGTAACTTGAAGGATCTACAAGGCTTTACTAGTGTAGGCGCAACTTATCTTACAGGTGCAAATTGAAGGCATACAAGCACATGTGGTGCCGGTACAAGGAACAGCTAGTACAAGGCGCAAATTGTGACAAAATAGAATTCAAGTGTTATCTTGCACCATAACAAGGAAGGTAGTGTACAAGCGCAACATAATGTCTATACTGGCGGAACTTATTCATTCCATGACGCCAGTAGAATTCTCATAGGGAAAACACTCTTCAAGGCGTATCTTATCACTTATCCATTGTGAAGAAATCAATTCAATTGATTTTGAAGACTACATTATAAATCTGAATTACAACAGAAGCATTCTGTGTGCATCGTTTTCAATACTTTCAATAAAACACAGAAGCTCTATTAAAGGCCCAACATAAATTCTCATTTGTATTTTGTTGATACATATTGATTGTAAACCAATGTAGCTAATCATTTGATTAGAGTATAGCACATCAAGGATTTATTTCCCCGAATTGTTTGTTTTTGTTTAACTACCATTTTCTATGTCTCTAGAACTCAAGAACACAAATATTAATCATTTAATTAGAAGTGAAAAACTACCAACATCATATTCAACCCCCTTCTATCATGATTTAGGGCCTAACAATTGGTATCAAAACTTGTTGATTGAAGTTACAAATCAAGATCCTAAAGAGTTTTTCAAAAAGTGTATTTTTAGATCTAGAAAATTTTATTTTAAAATTTCTTTATTTTTAAAGAAAATTCAATTTTGAATTTTCCCAAGATTTTGAGTCCAATAATTTTTAAAAGACTTTCAATCTTCAAGAATTCGAATTAAAATTAAAATTTTATTTCTCAAAATTTTATTTTTATTTTAATTGATTTTAATTTTTAAGAAATTAATTTTTCTTGAGATATAAAATTCTTAATAACCATGAGTACTCAGAAACTTAGTAGCATCAAAATCCCAGGCTTTGACAAAAATGAATACATTATATGGAAGAAAAAGATATTCACTTTCATCAAATCAACAAATTCACAATACAAGGGTATTTTTGAAAATGGACCCTATGTTCCTCAGAAACTTACACCAGAAACAGTCTCAGATGACAGAGAACGGATTCCTCAAGGATTTACCCTAAAGGAGCATTCAGAGTACACTGACACTGATAAAGAAAGAGTAACATGGGATAGTCATCTTCAATGCATTCTAATGGATTCACTGGACACTAAAATGCTAAATCAAGTGAATAACTATGGAAGTGCCAAGCAAATGTGGGATACTATTGATCTGCTAATGGAAGGTACTGCTGAGGTAAATGAGAATAGACTGGATATTCTTACATCTCAGTATATCACTCAAGTCTTTGAGAGATACAACAAATTGTTGAATGACTTATCTCTTCATGGAGAATCCTACTCATGTAGGGAGATCAATTGGAAATTCATGTTGATACTATCTGCGTATCTTGAACACAAAATCTCTGCAATAAGATAGAGAAGTGACATAAATGACATGTCAATTGAAATTCTATATGGAAAGCTCAAGACTCATGAAATGGAGCAGGACTAAAGACAAATCAATTATGGTTCAGGAACAGTGGATCGTAAGAATACAACCTTGTTGAAGACTACAACACTTATAGCCAAAAACTTTGCTGCTACAGAGACCATCACAGAAAAACCTATAATTAAGAAAGAATATATCTTGGAAGCTGAATTTATAGAAAATTCTCAACCAGGTAATAAAGATGACTTCTACTCAATGGAAGAACTTGAACCGCTGGAAAACAAGACAATGGCCTATATGGCAGAAAAGTTCAAGAATCTCAGGTTTAGGAGGAAACCTAAGTAAAAGTTCAAGAGTAACTTAAGCTCCAGTGGTTCCAGTTTCAGAAACAACAACCAAGGTGGTTCATCTTCAGGGTCTTTTAGCAAAGGAGGTTACAAGACTGGAATGGTAGACCGAAGTAAGTTTAAGTGCTACAACTACAATAAAACCGAACATTTTGCCACATAATGTCTGAAGCCTAAGCAAGGAAAGGAAAAGAAGGAGTCGTATGACGAACTGACACGACATTTTTCTTCCATACAAAACTTCATAAGGTGGTGTGGATACATTCTGAATGTAATTATTCTCGAATGAAAACTATATCTATGGTACATCATTTTCCCAACTACTTTCGATACCCAAGGCATAAACCTTTTATAAAGAGCTAACTTTGCACGAGATTTTAATTAAAGATCCTTTTATCGAATATCATTGCAACAAAATGATCAAAGTGATTCAAAGATAAATAAACTCACTTTTAAATGTTTATAAGAAGAGGAAAATTTGATATGAATGAGAACAACCATAAATATACTGGTGATGGAAAGTCTTTAGTAGTATTTGGCTTTTCAACACATAATTGGGCGGCATCCCGCCAGACTTTTGTCATACAGACAAGAAGTCACACTATATGTATTGTCAATCCCAATCAGATGATGAATTGTCAAATATAGGAAGAAGAAGAAAATGATGTTGAAAAGATGTGAGGATTTTCCTTCCTTAAGGTGTTACGAAACCTTAACATAAGACAAGTTCGTACTTAAGTAGGAATCGATTTTACAAGGTCTCAAACTAACCATCCAAACTCTGGACTTCCGACTTGAATATCTCTATGACACTCATGTTCCTCATAAATCCTAAACTCTCATATGTGTAATTTAATGCTTTTATATCTCAGGTGCGGATAACATAGCTATCGACTGCGATCATGAGTCGGATACCTTAATGAACATTTATAACGACCTATAGTCTATAAGTTCTCACCTCCTTTAATACATTGGGTCTTTCTCAATTCCCAACAATTTCAATACGTCATCACATTTCATTTGCTACTCATTAATTTCCTAAGATTTAACTTTACTCAACCAAGATCACACTTTAGAGAAAATGGCATACAATCTCTTTTCTCTTTCTAATGCTAATTACTTGCTCTTCATTCTATCTCTCTTCATCTTCTGGTCAATCAAAATATCAGTTATAAAAACTATGGCCATTAGTCCAATCATTTCTTAAAATTCTATTGATCAAATCCGTAAAAGTTATGGTGCATTCATTGATCCAATTGATATCCTAGAAATCATAATGTTCATAATTCTTGTCGAATGCAGCTTTGGGCAAATCATCTTGGATAATATTTATTTCATGATAACTGATCCTCAAATCTATCCTCGAAGGGTAAATTATGTCACCAAATGGTCGGATAATCTCTATCCATGGTTAGGATATTCATTCCTAATTGCAATCTTAATCAATTTTGGCAATCAACACACTGACTCATGGTGTTATCCTTTTCCTTCAACAATCACAACAAGTGCACCTCATGGTGACACTTTAAATCAAATCATGCCTTTCTCTAATACTTCTTATAATTGAGTGATTAATCCTTTTTATCTTGGTAGATGCAAACTTTTAAATGCCTCTGATGCTAGTGTTATTCATGTCACTAGATCGATGTTGAATTATATAATTCTATTAGGTAGTACCTCATAAGGTCGCTAATAATTACATCCTCAACCCATTAACTATTATATACTCTTTTTTTCATGTATTTCCTCTATGGTACCAATCATGGTTGCCCAACAACCTATCATCCAAAGTGTAATAGACCTTTCACTTCCATCGTAATCAAAATCCCTCAGTTTATCTCTTTGTCCTTTAACATAACTTCATCATTATCGTGTAATCTTAACTTTCACTATTTTATCTCTATCGTTAGTTTTATCATCCTTATACAGACAATATTTTTATCATGACATTACATCTCTTCTCTTTTCTCAAAAGATATTAAATCATCGTTGAATGGCACTTAGTAATTATTCATACAATATTACTCTTCCAGCCTCAGCCTTGATGTTTTCCCAGTCGTACAAGTAGAAGGGGGGGTTGAATACTTGTATGTCTTTTCTGCCCGATTTAAAATCAAATTAAAAAATAAACTCAAACACAAAAATATGAATAAGTACTATTTTGTATTATTGATTTGTGAATACAAAACTCTCCTAGGGTGTACACAAACCCTAGCAGCTTCTCTGTGTTTATCACAGCAACTCTCTCTATTTCTATGCTCTCACAAAATTTCACTCAGATAATTATGTTTCGACTTCCACACCTTTACAATTAGGTTACATAGAGTTTATATAGAGAGTTGCCTATCAACTAATAACAGAAAGATAAATTACAATAGGAATAGAATTCCTAATTATTAGTTGACAGTTTC
Source organism: Oenanthe sinensis (assembly GCA_028671895.1). Classification (NCBI taxonomy): domain Eukaryota; kingdom Viridiplantae; phylum Streptophyta; class Magnoliopsida; order Apiales; family Apiaceae; genus Oenanthe; species Oenanthe sinensis. Next base: position 16,464,572 of record JAPMAC010000209.1, read on the forward strand.
CTTCTAGAATTCTCTTTCTTTCCCATAGCATATCTGCAATATATTTATCTTGATCTTCGAAGACTTTCCATTCCTGTGATCTTCTTCCAAATTTATCCTCAACTGTATAGACTCTGAAATCTTCAGACTCTGATGATCTTCAGACTCTGATCACATGTAGACTCTGATAGATCACAGACTCTGATAGTCTATAGACTCTGATCACCTTCCAGACTCTGATCTTTATGCAGACTCTGGTTTCACTTTCTACAGAAATTCTTGTAAGTACAAGTAACATGAATGTTGACCATCTAGACTCTGATTATACATTTCAGAGACTAGAAAGACTTATTACAGATAAACTGAGCTAGACCCTGTTCTAGTATTTTATACATCATCAAATGAATATATTCCTAACAATCTCCCCCTATTTATGCTTTATAAAATGTAAGCATAAATCAAGGTTTGATGATGTCAAAACTAAAGAATAAAACTAATAATCTAGAACAATATAAAAGAATTAAAAAAAGAAAAAGAATTACTTCTCATTTAATCTTCTCAAAGGCTGGATTGTTCTTCAAAAATGAGTTTAGCATATTTTCTTCCACAATTGCAAGAGTTTCACCAACAAACTTCTTTAATTTCTTCATTTCTTCATTTGAACATTTAATTTGACAGTAAGCTGCTCTCAGATCATTTGCACTGCTTTCTTGATCTTTTAAGTCCTTCAACATCAGAACACTAACTTTCCCACTCATAGGCTGAAACCCAAAGTAATGACCCACACCTTCTTGAAATTTAATATGTTTTTCTTCCAATGGCATGACTTGATCATTTCCCTCAGTATCAACATATTTTAAAGAAAATTTGCCCATTTGTCGATTTGCCTGTCTGTGCAAAGTCAGCTTCCTGTCAATTTCCTTGAACCATTTGTGAGTGATAGCCTCTTTGCTTTTGTTTACTTCATAAGCAATTTGCAGTAGGAATCTAATATACTGTAGTTCCTCAGCCTGTTTGAAAAAGATAAAGTTTGACTGACTAATCCATCTTACACTTCCACCTTCTAAGAAGTAAACCAGCATCTCATTCTTCACCTTTTCTGTACCTCCTTGACCTCCTTGTATCTTCGTTTCAAAAACATTATAAACAATTTGAGCAGACACCACTCTATTTAAGTGTTTCTGAGTGATCTTCTCAAACTGCCTATCTGTCAAGGATTGAGGATCCCTGGTTAGAGTAGATGTTCTGTCAATGTCAGATTCTTCAAATCCTTCAAGACCTATCTTCTTTTTAGCTCTAAGTTATAGATTTGATTGACTGCACTTCCAGTATGAAGGTTCTTGAGTTTGATCAGAGTCTGACTTCTTTCTTTGCTTATCAGAGTCTGACTTAGACTCTGATTTCCCATGTCTAGTCCCTGACTGATGTGTTTGAGTTCTTGCTACTCCAGATTGCTTTTGTTGCACACCATCAGGACCCTTAGAACCATGAGAACTATCTCCATCATCACCATCTCTCCTCCTTTTAACTCCCCTTGATTTATCCTTGCATCCCTCATCCTTATGTCTCATGGAGGACTCACCTTGCTTCACCTTCTCCCCCTTTTTGACATCATCATTACTGGTGACAGCCAAAAGAATCTGCTCAAGAACAGTGGAGATATTTGCCTGGGCTGCAAGAACTGAATCAACCTTGGTGGTCAAATCAGAAACTGTAGTTTGAAGAGAGGCTTGAGTGGTAGAGATAGCAGCTAGAGCATCTTTAAAAGCTACTTCTTTGGATAATTGAAGGGAGTGAATTCTGTCAAATCTTGTATTGAGCAGAGAAGTTGTATTATCAACACTAGTGAACTTTGTTTTAATATGAGAAATGTCCTGGACCACACTGGATAATTGAGCAACAACATCAGGTAACTCAGCTTTAACAGCTCCATCTAAGACATGATCTTCTTCACCTGGATAGTAACCATGTTCTTGGTGAAAGGATTTTTTCTGAAAAGCTTTAAGCCTCTCAGAATGATGAATATCCAAAATACATTCAAAAGAAGCTTTATCATTGATGCCTCTTTGCTGTGCAGACTCCCAAGACTGAGGAAACACCTGATCAAAATACATAAAAGAAGGAGTAACATGATCATCATCTGTAGAAGTGCATTCCTCAGCAACAGGCTCTAGCTTTGTGAATGGAGGGGTAGACTCTGGTGGTGGTGTAGACTCCGAAACTGCAAACGGGACTATAGACCCTGACTCCTTCTGAGAGTGATCAGAGACTGTAGACTCTGGAAGTCTAGCCCTTATAGGCATTATTAAATGAGGTTCTTCTGACTTCAATGTTGCAGCCTCAGTGAAAATGACAGGGTTATCCACCAAAGCCTCCATGACTCTATTTGTTCTCCTTGCTAGAGAATCCACCAGGTGAAGTTGGAGTCTCTGTGTAAATGATTTCTGAGCAGCAAGAGCCTCCTCCTGTTTGCCAATCTGCACAATCAGACATAGTGAATTGTCATCCATCCCCTGCTCCAACTCATTGGACCAAGTCTTTGGAAAATCTTGATCCCAATAAGTAAAGCTAGGTTCAGGATACCCTAATCTCTCATACTTACAGTGGGGTTGGGCACCCACTTTCTCAATCTCACTCAGGCTCTCTACAGCCTTATCTACCTCTCCTGTTGCCTGGTCCAGTGCCAGCCTCTCATATATTTTTTCACTCAATTTGGAGGGTGCACTCAATAAACCTACAGAAGAGGGGTTGAGAGATAAAATTGGTGCTTCAATACCTGAACCACCTTGATGGAGGGGAACCCCTTCAAATGTCTGAAGGCTAGGGGCTTTCACCAAGGGGTGAGCATCAACAGATTCTGAACCCTTACTAGCATCTACCAAGACTGAGAAGGAATGGATAAGCCCGAAGTCTCTCTTTTCAGAGTCTGTTGGCTCCAGTATTCCAGTCTCAGGGTCTACTCTAGACTCTGACTGCTTCAGTATGACTTCATTAGAAGCCAGAGTCTGAGTGTTACCATATTTGACTGTTTGTGCATGAGACTCCCTCTCAAGGTGGATAGACTCTGATAGAATAGATTGGGAAATATCTTCATGAACATCCATCAAAGTCTGTCCTCCCATATCACTGGGGTTCTCATCAGTTCTTTGGTGAGTTGTCAAGGAGGGCCCAACAGCATACTCCCCTGCCCCACTATCACCCAACCTCTGACTAGGTGGTTCTTGTGTGGGTGAGGCAGACTGAGCATCTTTATCACTAGTCACCACTGGTGCACTAGTCCCATCCTCCAACTGCCTTGCACCACCTGCTACCTCCTGTTGTTCTTCAAGAATAAATGCATCCAACTTGTGATGAAAGGCTCTGAGATGGATTGCATTGATTGCATGGGCATCTGTGAGATTGAAGAGGTCCTGCAGTTCCCTTCTTACTCTTTGAAAATAAGTGCCCTTGAATTGATCCAGTCTACTTTGGTAGGTTGGATAGATGTATTTGTTGGCAATTGTACCTATATTATGGACAAGATAGTCAGCCACCTGTCTCGACAGAGGTTGAATTTGAGAAATCCATTGAATGGTTGTCCTGTAGGTAACTCCATTATCCCAAATTGCTTCATAGTTAAAAACTGGTTGCTCAATCTCAGTTTCCAACTCAGCAACAGACTCTGATGCTCTCATTTTGTGGACCTTAAGCTTTTTAGGCTTCTTTGAAATGTACTGTTCAGAGTCTGGCACACCTAGTGCTTTGAGAACTGCATTTGTTCTGCCTTCTATGAGCCCAGCTACTTGTACTTGGAATGAAGAGTTGAATAGGTAGCTGTAGAGATTTTTGACCACATCCTGTGCAGACATTTGTAGCTCCTGTTCCATTCTCTTCCTTAGGGCTTCATAGGTTGAAAGAAAATCCAAGACTTGAGATTTAGTCTGATATTGCTCTGGATCTTCAACTGATTCCACCAAAGGATATAGGAATAGCAGTGCCTCATCACTTGGAGTAATGATCTCATCAATTAGGCATGAGGCTGCATCCAATGGCATTCCTTCCCAAAATGTTTCATGATCAGAGTCTAAAGGCAGTCTAGACTCTGACTCAACATTAGACTCTGGTTCAGGTGTTTTCTTGATTTCAGAGTCTGGCTCTGCAGGAGCCTTGGGAGCATCTGTTTCCTGCAAAACAGGGTTAGTAATAATAACAGGCTTGTGTGTGTGTGCAGAATAAGCCTTCCTTAACCTTCTGTACTTCTTAGCAAAAGATTTCTCAGGAGACTCAATGTGAGAATCCTGAGGTGCTTCCCTAGGTTTTTCAGAGTCTGTATCCTTTTGAGAGTCTACAGACTTGGCTTGAAGGTTAGAATCAAGTGTATCATGACCTTCCTTTAGCAAAGAAAGTCCTTCAACAACTTGCTTCTCTAGTGGATTGAGCTCCTCATCACTGTGCTCATCTATAAGTCTAGATTGAATCAATTTTCTCTTCTTTACAACTGGTGCCTGTTGAGAGACACCAGAGGTTGGTTTCTTTTTGGATTTTGGTTTGGAAGATTGTATAATTGAAGGGGATTGGGTGACTTGGGTAGGTGCAGGGGGACTCTCCATTACTTGGTCCTGCACCATTTCACCACCAAAAAATGAAGCATTGTAGATAGAAGGTTTGTAGGATGAGAGTTTTACCTGCATTACCTTTGGATATGTCATTGTAGGTAGACTCTTCTTCTTGTCATCAATTCTCTTAATGTCAGAGAATATCCTCCTTTGCTGTTTGTATGCCTGCACACAGCAATTATCTGCCAACTTGGTTGACATGTCAGGAATGAAGTGATTGAGGAGAATCATAAGAAATCTATGATAGTAGACTTTCTTTCTCCCCTCATGCACATTATTTAATTTTGCTCCCATTTGAGTGAGCAACATATCACCAATGTTGATTATTCTATCAAATAGGAGACTATGACCAATTTGATAAGTAATAGCAGTAATAGCATCAAATCCACTACACTTACCAGTAAAACACTTAGCAATTTGATCGAAGAAAAATGACCATTCTTTCCTTAAGTAAGGCCTAGTTATCTTGCTCATGTTATCTAAGCTAGCAGAATAACCTATTGCCTTAAACATGCTTTTAATGTCATCATCAGATACAATTTCATCAAAAGAAGATTTAACAGGCAGTTTAAACACAGAATTAAGCACATCTGCAGTGACATCAAATGTAGTCGAACCAAAGGTAAACATTATTTTACCTGGTTGATCCTGAGAAGGATCAACTACCTTTGCAGTTCTCCATGCTTGTGATACAGCATCCATGTGAATGACTGGTGATGCCTTGAGAATGTAGTATAGCTCGGATTGTTCCAAGAAATCCATCACAGGGTAGTAGTCAGCGTCTACCCCTTTCTTATCTCCAAGAGCAGCAACATGATTTGTGGTCATGAACTCGAAATCCCCAAATGTGAACGCAATCGCCTTGGGTCCTCTCATGATAGAAGAAACAGCATCCATTAAAGAAATTAGCTAGGGTTCGTAAACAGCTCTGTGAATATTTTTGCCTTAGAAATCAATTGCAATAAACAAGTGAGTAAATTGTATGAAAAATTCTATTTTGTTCAAGTTGCATACAATACACACGAGTCTACAGCCTGTCTCCGGTCAAAAGATAACTGTTACCGCCTATTTCAAGTCATTTGAACATTTTAAATGCAATCAGAGTCTGCAGGCGCGAATTTTAACCGTTTCATAGTCTAGGCGATAATTTTCTCAGAGTCTACTAACTTTCAGAGTCTACAGACTCGTCAGAGTCTAAAAACTAGACTCTGTCAAGGTAAAATACCAAACAAAATGTTACACTAACAATTAATCACAGTGTGTTAAGACAGGGACTATAATTAAAGTACATACCTTGCTTCTTGCAATTTTTGATCACTTACATATTTAACATACCTAATTCACTTACCAGTCTGAGAAAGGTAGACTCATCAAGTGGTTTTGTTAAAATGTCTGCAATCTGTCTGTCATTTGGAACATAGTGAAGTGTCACAGTACCATTTTCAACATGTTCTCTAATAAAGTGATACCTGACATCAATGTGCTTTGTTCTGGAGCGTTGGACTGGATTCTCTGCAATTTTAATAGCACTAGTATTATCACAATACATAGGAATATTTGAGAATGTTAGTCCATAATCAAGTAATTGATTTCTCATCCACAGGATTTGAGCACAGCAACTTCCAGCTGCAATGTATTCAGCCTCAGCTGTTGAGGTTGAAACAGTCTGTTGTTTCCTGCTAAACCAAGAAATTAATCTGTTGCCAAGAAACTGGCATTGTCCTGTTGTGCTTTTCATATCTACTTTGCATCCTGCATAGTCAGAATCTGAATAGCCAATTAGTAAAAAATCTGACTCTCTGGGATACCAAAGTCCAAGAGTTTGTGCCCCCTTGAGATATCTAAAAATTCTTTTCACAGCTATTAAGTGTGATTCTCTAGGGTCAGCATGAAATCTGGCACACAGACAAGTTGCAAACATTATATCTGGTCTACTAGCAGTTAAATATAACAATGAGCCAATCATACCTCTGTAACTAGTGTTGTCAACTTTCTTACCCTTTGGGTCAGAGTCTAGCTTAGTAGCTGTTGACATGGGAGTTTTAGCAGATGCAGAATCTTGCATATCAAACTTCTTCAACAGTTCTTTTACATACTTTGTTTGATTGATGAAAATTCCATCATCATTCTGTTTGACTTGAAGCCCCAAAAAGAAGTTTAATTCTCCCATCATGCTCATTTCATAATTTGACTGCATTAGTTGACTAAACTTTTCACAGAGATTATCATTAGTAGATCCAAATATAATATCATCAACATAAATTTGGACAAGCAAAATATCACCTTTATATTTTCTAATAAAGAGAGTTTTGTCAATGGTACCTCTTGTGAATCCATTTTCAAGAAGGAATTTTGAAAGAGTTTCATACCATGCTCTAGGTGCTTGCTTCAATCCATATAGTGCCTTGTCTAACCTGTAAACATGATCAGGAAACTTTGGATCAAAAAATCCTGGTGGTTGCTCCACATAGACTTCTTCTTCCAATTCTCCATTTAAGAAAGCACTTTTCACATCCATCTGATACACCTTGAATTTTGAATGAGCTGCAAAGGCTAGAAACATTCTAATAGCTTCCAATCTTGCTACTGGTGCAAAAGTTTCATCATAGTCAATTCCTTCCTCCTGTGAGTATCCTTTTGCAACTAGCCTTGCTTTATTTCTTACTACAGTTCCATTCTCATCAAGTTTATTTCTATACACCCATTTTGCACCAGCCACTGATCTATCTCTAGGTCTTGGTACAAGTTTCCACACTTTATTTCTCTCAAATTCATTCAATTCTTCTTGCATTGCAATAATCCAATCAGGGTCTTGCAAGACTTCCTCAATTTTCTTGGGTTCATTCTTTGAGAGAAAACAACTATAAAGACATTCATTTTGAGTGGTTGTTCTAGTTTGTACACCACTCTCAGGATCACCAATTATCAAGTCAGGAGTGTGATTCCTTGTCCATTTTCTAGCAGGTGGAAGATTGGTTCTTGAACTTGAAACTCCCCCTAAGTCATTTGCATCTTCTGTATTTGAGTGAAATTCAAATGAAGAGGCTCCCCCTAAATTGCTTGACTCTGACAAGAGTTTAGAGTTGCTTGATCCAGACCCTGATGAGTTAGTCTCTGTCTGGATAGACTCTGTCTGGGTAGACCCTGACCTGTTAGACTCTGAATTATTTGGAGTTGAATTTGCTGGCTCCCCCTCAGAATGTGCAGGTTCCTGTGTTAGTTCAGGATTTATTCTAGGGTCTTCATCCTCTTCTTCTTCATTTATCTCAGAACTTTTTAGATTTTCAAATTTCAGTGTTGTAGACTCTGACTCATCCTGCAATTCTGTAAACTTTTTATCATCAAATGCAACATGAATAGATTCCATAACAATTTTGGTTCTGAGATTAAACACTCTGAATGCTTTTGTGTTCGATGCATATCCAAGAAAGATTGATTCATCTGCCTTGGCTTCGAATTTGCTTAGATTTTCAGGATGTACTTTCAGTACATAACACTTGCATCCAAATATGTGAAAGTGTTTCACACTTGGCTTCTTGTCCTTTATCATTTCATAGGGAGTCTTTCCATGCATGTTTATTAGAGTGCAGTTTTGAGTGAAACATGCTGTATTGACTGCCTCAGCCCAAAAATATATTGGCAGCTTAGACTCTGCCAACATTGTTCTGGCAGCTTCTATGAGTGTCCTATTCTTTCTTTCCACAACTCCATTTTGTTGAGGAGTTCCTGGTGCAGAAAATTGTTGAGTAATTCCCTTTGATGCACAGTGGTTCTCCATGATTGAATTCTTGAATTCAGTACCATTGTCACTCCTCGGAATTCTTACTGTTTTCTTTGATTTTCTTTCCAGAAAAGTGATATGATCTATTATGTGTTGAGAAGCTTCATCCTTTGAATGTAGAAAGAAAACCCATGTGAATCTTGTAAAATCATCTACAATAACAAGAGTATATTTATTTTTGTTAATTGACATAACATTTACTGGACCAAATAATCAAGATGCAGTAAATAAAAGGGTTCATAAATGGTATTTCTTGTCTTGCTCCTGAAGGATGATTTCCTTTGTTTTCCAAGTTGACATGCTTCACAAAGTCCATCTTGTACAAAATCAACATGTGGTAATCCTCTTACAAGATTCTGTTTAACCAACTTGTTGAGTGTTTTGAAGTTGATGTGTGACAGTTTCTTGTGCCATTTCCAGCTTTCTTCAGTTGAGGCCTTGCTGTATAGACATGTGACTTCACTGTTTATGCAATCCTCCAAGTTGGCTTCATAAATGTTACCATGTCTGTGTCCTTTGAAAACCACAATGCCTGTTTCTTTGTGAGTCACAAGACACTCTTTGTTGTCAAAGCCAGTATGGTAACCTTTGTCTCCAAGTTGACTTATGCTTATTAAATTGTGCCTTAAGCCATCAACTAGAGCTACTTGTTCAATGATGACATTCCCAAGTACAATCTTGCCATATTCCAGTGTTTGTCCTTTGTTGCCATCTCCAAAGGATACTTCTGGGCCAGCCATTTCCTCAAAGTCTGTAAGTAGGGATTTCTTTCCAGTCATATGTCCTGAGCATCCACTGTCCAGGATTAGGGTTACTTTCTTTACCCTAGTTCCCTGCATACATAAAGCAACTAGTTAGATGTTTTGAGGACCCAAACAGTTTTGGATCCTTTTCTACTAATTTTAGGAGAAACAGGCTTAATAATTTTCACCTTTGGCTTACCTGTCTCTTTTGTTGCTCTAGATTGTGGTGGAATCTTAACAGTGTCATACTAACTCTTATCAATAGAAGATTTTAGCTCATAAAAATTGTAATACAAATCATGATAGTCCCTACACATATATATAGAATGAAATATGCTACCACAGTGATAACAAGGTTTCTGTGGTATGTAGTGACTTTTCAGAGTCTGAGAAGGACTAGACTCTGATTTCTTCTCAATTTTTGTTTTACAATCTATAGCTAAATGGTTTTGGTTGCCACATCTATAACACTTCTTTCTAGGAGCATTAGGATCTTTTTTATAATTATTCGCCTTATTGATGCCTTCCTTACCATTCCTATTTCTCCTAGTTTTGGTGGACTCTGATAAGTTCTCTAGCCTTTCTTTCAACTTAGACTTAGACAAGTACCCTATGTTTATAATTTTCTTAGAGTTATTTGCCCCTGTTTCATCTGTCTTTTTGTCAACAACAGGGGGACTATTGACAGATGAGTTTGTGGCTTCAGTTTTTTCTTTAGGGATCACAAACTTAACAGGAACAAATGTACTTTTGTCTTTAGTCTTATTAATTTTGCTAGCTTCTTCATTGTTATCATTCTCAACAATAGGTCTTTTGTCTTGACTCTTGTCATAGCCTAGACCAGCAGTTTGACACACGTTTTGATTATTGAGGATTTCTTGAACTTTTCTTCCAGAGTCTGTCCAAACTTTAAACTTAAGCCTTTCTTCTTCTAGTTCTTTCCTAACATAGTCATAGGCTTTCAAAATTTCAGTGTAGTTATGACTATATTTCTCAGAATCCTTTTTGTATTGTTCCATTAATAATAACTCAGATTCTACATGACAATTCCTTTTAGTTAAGGTTAAATTTTCTTCTCTCAACCTTTCACTTTCACTAGTGAGAGACCTACATGTTGTCATTATTTTATTAACCTCACTTTTCACAATCTCTATGCCATCAGAGTCTAAATTAATTAAGGATTCAGGAGTAAAGATTGATACCTGAGTTTTAGGCGATGAGGGTTCTTTTGGAGACTGTGATTTTCTTGAGGAGGATGCCATCAGTGCTAGATTTTCATAATCAATTTCATCCTCTGAGCTTGAGTCTGCCCAGTCCTTTCCTGTTGATAGAAGTGTTTTTCCTTTTCCTTGACTTTTTGACTTTCTGCATTCACTGACAAAGTGCCCCAATATTCAACAGTTGAAACATTTGACCTTTGCTTTGTCAAATTTGATAATTGTACTCTTGCTCTTCTCAACCTTTTCATCTTTCTTCTTGAATGATGGCCTTTTGCTAAATTTGCCAGTTCTTTTGTTGAATTTCATTCATTTGAAATTTTTAGCAAACATAGCCATCATTTGACTTAGATCAAACTCTTCATCAGAATCAGAGTCTGTGTCAGTAGACTATGACTCCACAGCAGCTTTACCCTTCTTTCTTGAATCCTTGATTCTTGCTTCTGTGGATGGTTCTTGTTGTTCTTTCTCAGACTCCATCAAGAGTGCCATAGATTTTGTCTTTACAGACTTCTTATTCTTTCTCTGTTGCATCTCCAAATCATATGTCTTGAGTCTGCCATACAATTCTTCTAGAGTTAGTTCATCCAAATCTCTAGCTTCTCTTATGGCCGTTGTCTTATTGTCCCACTCTTCAGGAAGTGCTCTCAGAAACTTGGTGTTCGTATCTTCAGAATCATAAACCTTACCAAGCATAGCCATCTCATTCAAGAGTTTTGTAAACCTATCATACATCTCAGTGATAGATTCTCCAGATTTTGCTTCAAAGTACTCATACTCTTAAATAAGCAAAGATCTAGCATTCTTCTTGACATCTTTAGTCCCTTGACAGTGCACCTCAAGTTTTGTCTACATCTCCTTAGCAGTCTTGCATGATATGACACAGTTAGTTAGAACAGAATCTAAACTATTAAAGAGAATGTTCTTTATTTTTGCCTCCTTAAGGATATTTTCTTTGTCCTCTTTTGTCCATTCAGCCTTTGGTTTCTCAACGAGGTGTTCTTCAGTTATTTTGCCTTCCTCATTGATTTGAGGCACAATTTTTAAGGGCACAAAGGGTCCTTCATTAATCCTGTCAAGATAGTCAGGGTCTGTTGCTTCCAGATGGTGCAGCATCTTAACCTTCTAGTGGGTGAACTCGTTTCTCTTAAGCATAGGAATCTTAGAATTGCCATCTTTGTTTCCAGACATCTTTGATCGATTTTAAACGTTAGGCTTTGATACCAATTATATACTCAATCCATTAACTGTTATATACTCTTTTTTTCATGTATTTCCTCTATGGTACCAATCATGGTTGCCCAACAACCTATCATCCAAAGTGTAATAGACCTTTCACTTCCATCGCAATCAAAATCCCTCAGTTTGTCTCTTTGTCCTTTAACATAACTTCATCATTATCGTGTAATCTTAACTTTCACTATTTTATCTCTATCGTTAGTTTTATCATCCTTATACAGACAATATTTTTATCATGACATTACATCTCTTCTCTTTTCTCAAAAGATATTAAATCATCGTTGAATGGCACTTAGTAATTATTCATACAATATTACTCTTCCAGCCTTAGCCTTGATGTTTTCCCAGTCGTACAAGTAGAAGGGGGGGTTGAATACTTGTATGTCTTTTCTGCCCGATTTAAAATCAAATTAAAAAACAAACTCAAACACAAAAATATGAATAAGTACTGTTTTGTATTATTGATTTGTGAATACAAAACTCTCCTAGGGTGTACACAAACCCTAGCAGCTTCTCTGTGTTTATCACAGCAACTCTCTCTATTTCTATGCTCTCACAAAATTTCACTTAGATAATTATGTTTCGACTTTCACACCTTTACAATTAGGTTACATAGAGTTTATATAGAGAGCTGCCTATCAACTAATAACAGAAAGATAAATTACAATAGGAATAGAATTCCTAATTATTAGTTGACAGTTTCCTTCTAGAATTCTCTTTCTTTCCCATAGCATATCTGCAATATATTTATCTTGATCTTCGAAGACTTTCCATTCCTGTGATCTTCTTCCAAATTTATCCTCAACTGTATAGACTCTGAAATCTTCAGACTCTGATGATCTTCAGACTCTGATCACATGTAGACTCTGATAGATCACAGACTCTGATAGTCTATAGACTCTGATCACCTTCCAGACTCTGATCTTCATGCAGACTCTGGTTTCACTTTCTACAGAAATTCTTCTAAGTACAATTAACATGAATGTTGACCATCTAGACTCTGATTATACATTTCAGAGACTAGAAAGACTTATTACAGATAAACTGAGCTAGACCTTGTTCTAGTTTTTTGTACATCATCAAATGAATATATTCCTAACACTTGAACTCTCGAATCACCACTCCTTCCACTTCCACTTTATATTAAGCAATTTCCTGGATTACCACCACTTAATAAGTTATATCCATCATGAAAATTTTATTTGGTCACATCATACGAGACAACCGAGCAACAACTTTTGTAAACTGTAACTCATAATATTCCATACTTAGGTTATTTCGTCCTAGTCCCAAATTTTGACGTCATCCAATGTCTCACATATTTAGGAAAGTATTTGTAAGATATACAACCTAGTTTTGGTAATAAATAGATTCACTTAAGAAGTTCATACTTATTCTCATGAAAAAAATAATTGATAGGCTTGACTATACACAATGATTATTCCACCGACTCTGGTTTAGACTCAGCTCTGGGTTATACCCTTTCTGGGTTTCCCCTCAATCACAGGCCTTTGTTGAATTGAACTTATGGGTGGCACTTTCTATTCCAAGGTGTAGTACTCAGGGACTAGCAAGAAACGATTAGTCTATGTGCTAAGGTGAAACAACAGGTAGATGTCAGAACAGGTTCACGCTCATCAAATATATCTTTATCACTGTTCATATCAGCAGGACGATCATATTACTCAACAGGCTATCAAACATGACCTGAGATACGTCGGATCAATATTACCTATCAGGTTGCTAGCTAAGGGGAGATTCCTCACAACTTGTACCAATTTTCATGTTCATACATCTATCGTCTGGTCCTTCCGACAGTCACTTTTCGAAGCTCATGGTCTACACGACATATGGTATATTACCAAAAGGATGAGACATATTGTCAATTATGTAGTCTCAATCAATTCACACCTAAGGATCTATAACTGTATTACAGAACCTCTTTCCCCGAACCATTTATCTCAACTAAACCATTAAATTATCAATGAATGCTCGGCCCCCCTTTCCAGCCGGAGTCCCGCCACTAGCAGAAGAAGCTTCGTACCAACACCTACACACTGGGTCATTCATACTTTTCATCCTGACCACAATATCCGGAATGCATGGGTCACTACACAAAGGGGCTCACTTTTATTAGAAAATAATTAATACACTTAGAAGATATAACAAATATGTGTCTTAACTCCTTATTGAGACTCTATACCGTATCAGTACCACACATCATCTTAACGATTATCCTTGACTTCTTATCCTCAATAGAATCCTCGAAATCTTTATACTTATCAGCTTTGTACAAAATATATCATTGCCTTTTCCGGAACGGTCTTGCCAATTTCTGTCCAAAATCTATATCCCAAATTTCATTCATAAATCTCCTCACTACTAACTCCAAGTAGATGACCTTTTCTTAACTCATTCATTGGTATTACATCCGGTAGTCCAATTACGAACTCTACATGAGTTCTTACGTTATCCTCTTATATATGAATAACTCTTAACACTTTCATATCTAAGTACTATAACTCATATTCTGATACCATTTCTGTAATGCCCCCAAATCTGGGGTTAGGGATTTCAGTCGTCACATCACCATCCAATCATTTCAAACCTGCAATACTCAATAATCTAACAAAATCACATCATAGACCTCTCTCTCTCACACATACAAGTTATAACCTTAGAAACGATATACAACCAGTATCATTAGTTATTACAAACCAAATGTACTTATCCAGAATCTCATGATATCAATGATAACCCCTACATGAAGTAACATTAATAACTAGATCAATACTGAAAACCTATTCAACTTACTCCTGCGGAATAATTCTGAACTGAACCACCTCAAAGGTGAATCTCTTACTTCCTTTCCTTGAAGTATGGAACCAATCGAATGCATTATCACTTTCTCTGAAAAAATTAATATAAAGCAAGAGTAAGCGAATGAATGCTCAAAAAATTATCCACCCAATTATCTATGTGACTCTCATCTAAGAACATGATAATCACTACTATCTCAATAGTATAACATAGGTTACGGGTTTAGGGTAAGCATAGCAAAGTATCTCTCGACGATACATATAGTCAGAGTTTTCTGTTAAAAGTATTTATACTTAACATGAAGTTTAGAAGAATATAATTCAAACAAGTTAGTTCATTATATAAAATAAGACATTATCAGATATAGTGTTACCACTCTTTCATACTTCCTCTGAAGCTTTTGAAATAAAATCCAATGAACTTATTACGTTCACTATTTTGAAATAATATTATCAATAACTTAGCAAAATAGCATCAACTATAGCTTTACTAGACTCCCATAAATATAATAAGTACCCAGTTCAAGATACTGCAATAATAGTTGCTTCTCATCATAAGCAAATCAAACCACTTTGAACCATAAAATCCAGTAAACATTTTAAAGATTTACAACTGTTTGGTGTACATCATGTACCCGCTTAAGTTTTCAAAATAACTTTTTATCAAAACATCTCGAATGAGTAAGGAGAAATATCAACATCTCAATCACTGACAACACCATCGGTAACTCAGCTCATAGGCTTTCATTACGATGTTACAGCACAATTCCTATTGGAAGGTAGGACTGTATCTAGAGCATCATCATGCTTCTACCGTACGTACACGATGATCAGTCGTAAGTTACGGCAGCTCTCGTTGTTTCTCTACATGTAGAAGGGGGAACCACGGCATTCTCTACCGTTATTCAGAATCACCCTAGACCGCATATGAGCCAAAGTGTTCGGCCGTGCGTCACTCGGCCTCTTACGCTATATCTCCTAGTCCACTGGAACACTCTATAACCTGGAACTGGAATTTAATCCTAGTTTCCCCAAGTATATAATATTTGTTAATAGATTCACAAAATTCTGAATGGGTACTGCCGGAACAGTCCGGGCAGTCCTCTCACCACAAAGGTGTGTTGACCTCTGCCAACTAATGTCATTTATCAAGGAATGAAAACCATTTAAAACTATGGCCCGATAATTAGTCGGAAAAACCTCTTATGAATTGATAAGTTGAAAACCCTACTATAGTAGGCCAGTGATGCCAAAATATAATCATTTTTGAGAAAGTAAATCACCTTTTACTTCCTAGATCGAGTTACCTATTTTTGATAAGTCCGAGAATATTTTATTCTTAATAAAAAGAATAAAATATAATATAATTAGATATTAGGGAACCCTTCCTATATTTAAATAATTTTTTCGAAGGTCAGAAATATTTTTAATAAATCATCTGAGACCTTAAATACTTTTTAGACCAATATAAATCTTTAAATAATATTTATTAATTGATAAACAATTAATAAAACCCTTTTTAAATGAATATTCAGAATAATATTCAATAATTAAATAAATATTCAAATAATATTTATTAACTGATAAATAATTAATAAAACCCTTTTTAAATGAATATTTAGAATAATATTCATTAATTAAATAAATATTCGAATAATATTTATTAACTCTATTTAATTCTTTTATCAAAAGAATATTATAATATATTCATTGGAGTATTTATAAACGTTATTTTAAAATAATCTGCCTCCGGCATCTCCCGGATTACAACAGTATTTAAAATAACTTTCTGACTCCTGGTCTACGTTTGAAAATACGAAAACCGCTCTACTCTTAGAGCCTCTATATATATACCGGCATATATCTATAAAACCTTATAGCATATAAACCAAAACATTTGCGAAAGATTAACAACAGTTAAATCAATTCAATTTTTTAATTAAACAGTTATATCACAACATCAATAGTAGAACATAAGGTATAGATTTTGAAAACTTGCATAAGCATAATTTAATTTCATATGCAACTCAAGAATATAACCTTTTGAAAATAAAAGTATAAGGTTAAGAAAACTTGCCTGGAGTCGCTCTCAGAGTTCCACTCGTTCCGGATTCTCTATCAATAGATATCATAATACCGATTAGTACTCTTAATCCCATCAAATACTTATATCACTAATAAGTATAATCGCATATTGAGTCTAGTTATGACAACTTCAATTTGTACTTAGTCCTTTTATTAACACTTATTTTACCTGGCATTCACTTCCTAGGGTCTATCTTGACCATTCGTAAATCATCTCGTCAACGGCTTTTAATCTAATCTTTTTACTCCAATACATAGTCATGTTATTCCTCAACATCTTTCGTATTTTAACCGACTCAAAATTATCTTATTATCTTGGCCAAAGTGGCTCGTCAAAACAATGCACTTAGAATTGACTTTCCTGATAATTACTATTATGTGACTCGCACTCCAACAATTTTAATAAATCAGAAAACTCATAATTAAATGCGAAAACACCTCAAAGAGCTTCTTGAGTATTTGAAATATTTATCAAAATATTTTGATTTGGAACACATGAGTTTAACTTGGTGAAATGTATTTTAAAAGTCGAGTCAATTATGGAGTTTTACTATTTACACCGCTTTCACTAAAATGCTCATAACTCATTAACTATTAACTCAAATGATGCACTATTTTTACGTGTACGATCTAGAGAATTCCTAAAATACAATCCATCAAAATTTTGGCCATGGACAGAGGACTTATTTTCCCGAATATCCAGAACAGGGCAGTAGCTTCTCAAATGAATAGTGTCATCGCGCAACTTTGATTTCGACATTTTTATAAAATCGAAAATTCAACATATATGTATGAAATCTTGCAGAGATCTTAAACATTGTCCAAAATATTTATCCTCCAAATTTCAATAATTTTGACAACTGTTAAAGGGTCCGTTTATATTTATAAAGGGAGCCATTCGCAGCAGTTTGGTCATTTTAGTCACATCCACTAAAACTAGCTTTTCTCCTAAACCGTAAATCTGAATAACATGATTCAAGTGTCAAAACAAAATATGGAACAATACCTATGCATTCATGGTCAGTGGTGACAATGTCCAGTGTTTTTTTATTTCGGGATTATAGTTCAATGTAAGTCTAGAAACAAACAGTCATTACGATGGCTATAAACGAAATGTTTTCCGGATTTAATTATGTTAAATCCATTTAATCATCAATCAAATCATCAACCCAACTATTTTTAACAACCGAATTAGTTTATAAACTTCATGAATACACCACCAACATCAACCCATAATAAACAACCATCAAGATCCAAACATTTGAAATCCAAACTCCATGAACTAACATGTACTTGAACAAAACTCAAATTCAAGCTTATAACTCAAAGTAAATCAAAGGGTGGATGGAGTTTATACCTTTCTTGAATCCTTAAACATACTAACAAAAGCTTATAAGTCTTAAGGGAGCCTTGATCTATGATTATCATCCTTAAACTTGCAAGAGAAAATCAAGAAACAAGTTAGGAGTTTTTGGAGTTACTATTCACCCTCATTTTATACATTTTATTTACTCAATCAAAACTCTTCCAAAAATTATAAAATTAAATAATTACTTTAGATATATAATGAAGGAGCTATGGTCAAAATATGGTCATTTTTGGATGAGTCGAACTTGAGTTATGAATTTTTCTTTCCTTGCTTCTCTTGAAAATCCGAATTGAAGACAAGAAATGGGGGAGAGCTTTTCTACTTTCTTGCCTTTTTGAGTTGGTGTATTTTTTGTTTGTATAACTTGTATGTAATTATACATGACTGATTTTCTACACAAGTGTGGCTTGGTGGAATAAAATGTCAAAGCCAAGTACTAAAATTCCATGAATTAAGGAACTTGGTTTCTACTTTTCCATGATTTATGGAACCATGTTCCAAACTAATACTTGGTTATTTGGTTTGCTTGACTTGTTGAATTGGTTTCTTTTTAACCAATTGGTTGCATGGTACTTGCGTGGAATTTGTCCTTCGTCACTTATCATCCAACACTTAACCATTAATCCTCCACGTAAGTTCGATTAATTTCTGAAAACTTTTCGTCGTAGGAATTGCGTAACGTAAATCCTTAATATTCTAAGTGCTTATTTTCAAAACAAACCCTTGGGTTTCTAAATTACAATCCTCATTGTTGTAATATAATTCTCGTATTCTTAATATTTCATTAATTATGAAGCAAATAGTAAAATGAAAAATCTTCAGATTCTGACGACTTTTACATTCACTCATTTTCTTCATACAACAATATCACATCTTCGGTTTTCCAATATTCTACCACTTACCTAGTGTGGGATAAAAAGTTTTTCATAATCCGTAGAATCACTATTCATCATGGTCCTTTATAAATAAATAAAAAATGCGTCAAAAATACGAGTTATTATATTTATACATCTTAGTACCTCGGGGGTGAATAGAGAACCTAGAGTTGTGTGCCACGTGCAACACTTCATCTTTCAGTTCCTGAACATTCAGAATCCAAATTCTATTGGAAAATCTTAGGATCCCTCTCTTATCCTTAACACACTTTCGTTCATCTCCAATTATCTTCTCATTTTTTTCCTCCATCGTCTTTTCTTGACATATCCTTACTTTCTCAATCAGTTCTGACTCAACCCGAATCTCAAATAGGGTCTCCATACCTTTCTCGGGAAACTTTACTTCTAATTCCATTTGTTCAAACTCTCATATCAATTCCTCAGAAGAAACCACCGTTCTCAGCTTTTCTTTTTTACTTAGGGCATCGGCCACCACATTAGCCTTCTCAGGGTGGTAGTTAATCGAACAGTCGTAATCTTTGATCAGCTCTAGCCACCTTCTTTGTCTCATGTTTATTTCTTTCTAGGTGAAGATATACTTAAGGCTCTTATGATCGGTGTAAATCTTGCACTTCTCTCCATAAAGGTAATGCCTCCATATCTTCAATGCGAAAACAATCGCTGCTATTTCTAGGTTATGGGTTGGATATCTTATCTCATACTCTTTCAGTTGTCTGGATGTATAAGCAATTACTTTGCCATGTTGCATCAATACACAACCTAGTCCTTTATGAGATGCGTCGCTATAAATCATAAATTACATTTTTCATCTGGTAGTTCCAGTACTAATGCGGTAATTAATCTCTTTTTCAGCTCTTGAAAACTCTCCTTGCATTTTTCAGTCAACTCAAACTTTTCGGTCTTACGGGTGAGTCTCATCATTGGAGTAGCTATCATAGCAAAGTCCTGGATGAATCTCCTGTAATATCCTGCTAATCCCACAAAACTTCTTACTTTAGTTGGCGTCGTTGGCCTTTCCTAATTTGAAATAGCTTCAATCTTAGAAGGGTCGACTAGCACGCCCTCACTACATATTACGTGTCCCAAAAATTGAACCTCATTCAACCAAAACTCAAATTTTGAAAATTTAGCGTAGAGCTTCTCCTTTCTCAATATTTCCAGTACTATCCTCAAATGTTCTTCATGCTTTTCCTTTGTCCTTGATGTGACGCCCTCCCAAATCTAGGGTCTAAATTGAGGGGTCACTAGACAACAACAATATATACATAGAACCTGTCATGCAGCATAATTATATAAAATGACTACGACCCCAAAACTATACAGAACCTTTTAATTCTCAAAATTATTAAACGATTAATGATTTGTAAAATGCATATCAATTTGGAAAAATTAGATTTAATTCTAATTCTTTTTCCATAAATCTTTAAAAGTATTCTACTATTTAATTATGTTAGAAATTTAATTTTTACAAATTAGAATTTCTAGCTCAAGATATGAATTAGCCGAGTGTGGTAGCAAAAACGAGGAGTAAAGCTAGCATTTTATTTATGTGGTTTGCAAGCTTCCACCTAAGCTAGTTTTAACCACACAATTGTGGTTAACCTAATAAGATCAGCACCCACCCCATTTCCTAGCAAACCCCGATGAAAACAAGAAGAGAGGAAGAGAGAAAGAGAGAAGAGAGAAAAAAAGAGATGAGAGAAAAGAGAGAAAGAGAGAAGAGATAAAGAGAGGAAGAGGAAGAAGAGAAAGGAGGTAAAGAAACTACTTCTCCACTTCCATGTCAGCTGATTGAAGATTAAGGAGGAGAGTAGAGATTGGGGGAAATCAAGAAGCTTGGTGGAATTTAGAAGCAATCAAGGTATGGTGGTTCTTGATGCTTGTTCTTTGTTTTTGAAGCTTCAATTTCAATTTTATTTTGTATGAGCATGTTTCCTTAATTTGGGCATACTCCTAGGGTTCATGTGAATCAGGTTGTGTTGGGGTGATGATTATTGATTTGGATTGTTTATTGTAATAGAGATGATGAATGAGGATGGTTGTGTGCAGCTTGCCAAACAACTACTCAGCAACTGCCCTGTTTTGCCGAATAAACTGGGATGTTTGAGCACTGTTTTATGTAGTGGTTATGTGACAAAATTGTTCCTTATGTTTTCTAGTTTATTTGGGCGCTAATTTTGCGTTGATCGGATTTATGAGCTAGGAGTTATGGCTGTTTTAGTGTAGCTTGTTCATAACCTCCGAATTTAACTAAACACTGAAATTTGGAGCAATGTTTCACCTAGGTAAACTCTTTAATTCGAACTGAAATTTTTATTTAAGATGTATAGGTGATTAAGGAAGAGGTCTGTAAAATTTGGTAATTTATAGAACATTTTTGGATTTATTAAAAATGATAGAGTAAGTGGTGCGCAGTAGAGTTTGATTTTCCAGATTGTCTGCCCTGTTTTGGGTAATTATTTCGAAAGGGTTAGAAGCCTTATCTCATGTTAGTCAAATGATAAAAGTTGTATGTTTAGGTGTCAAGTATATGTCTACAAGTTTTGGTTGCAATCAAACATTTAGATTGTTTCTTATAGCTGAATTACTCTAGGTATGTAGTCTTGAATTTAAACATGCTGCAGGGCCAAATTTAATATTATGTTGTAAATTGAAAATTTCATATTATAAAGTGAATTTCGGGTATGTCATAGCCCTGAATGTCTGATTTACTCAGCAAAAGGAATCAATGGATTTTATTAAACCAGCTGGGAGTTATTAATTGTTTTGTGAAGCCAATCAGGGCTGATAGGATAGAAAAAGAAGTCATGGATGCATGTGTTCATTATATAGTTTTAATTTCACTTTTGAATCTTTGATTCTAATAGTATATTCGAAGTTTTAGTTAAGGTGTTAGAGTCAAAAATGTATAAAGTTATAACCTTGACTAAACTAGAGATTTTATTTTGATTTGTTAAAGTAGTTAATGGTTTATAATGGATTGAATTTTGGTAATGAGTTGGTTGAGGTTCACTTGGTTGTGCCAACTGGTTTGGCTTGGTTTTCTGTAGATTTCTAGTATATATTGATGTATGAGGAGTTTGGGATTGATTGACGTTGGTTTTGGTATATTTTTAAAAATGGAAAACGATGATTTTACAAACATAACCACGCCATTTTTTCTGGCCATAACTGACCTGGGGAA
Source organism: Oenanthe sinensis (assembly GCA_028671895.1). NCBI lineage: Eukaryota > Viridiplantae > Streptophyta > Magnoliopsida > Apiales > Apiaceae > Oenanthe > Oenanthe sinensis. Next base: position 16,486,479 of record JAPMAC010000209.1, read on the forward strand.
ACCGAAGGGGTTGCCCTGTATTTCTGAACCAGTTCTGGGCATAGATGGGTAGAGGATGGTCTCTAGATCGTTTAGGCGCAAAATTCGTGTCAATCGGAGTTACCAGCGAAAAGATATGAATTATTTAGTAAAGGTAGTCCAGAATTGTTAAAGTCTGGGATCACTGAACTTTGAGGCTATAATTAAATTAGCTAGAATGCTTAATAAAATGTGAAACTTTTGTCTAAAATACTAGGGACGTCTGGAAAGACTTGGAAAAAGGTTTCGGAGTAAAAAGATTAAAAACCGATTTATGAAAATTGTTAGAGTCAAGTAGGTGCAAGTAAGGAACCTTAAGGAATAAGCTTACCATATGCCTATGTTTGAGGCAGTGTCTGACTTGGCTAGATTTCTTGGTTGGCTTTGAAACTTTTATGGGAGATTCATTGTCAGTCATAGAAGACCTCCGAAAAGAAATCATGTCAAAGGGATTAATTTCCAATTTATGAAAAATGTTAGAAAACAGGGTGTTGGAGTGAATGCACATAAGGAAAGGTTGAGCAACCATTTTGGGGAGACGATTTCGAGCAAGATAGATGACTTGTCTCAAGTCGGTCCAGTAACGAAAGTTGTTAAGGAATATCATGACTATGCGTAGGTGTCAAAAGAACAAGATATAAATTTATGAAAGATGTATAAAAATGAGAGGTTAATAAAGAGTCCTTAAGAATGCTATCTCAGGGAAACATTGTGGAAATTAAATTCGAATGAGTTAGATGACTCCTTTAGAAATGATTAAAATATGAAAGTTGTTAGTTTCGATCTTGTCTAGTTGTATACCAAGAATGGTACGAATTGATTGGTGTTTAATATTTTATCTTATAATTCCAAATGCGTAATAGTTCAAAATAATAGATAAATTGATATTGGAGATGAATGAGATACTGAGATGAATTGTGGATTGTTGTAAATATTTTGGGATTAATTTGAGGTTGTATTTGAGGTGTTTTACACCGGGCATAGTCCAATTTACGAAAAGGTCATGCCCAATTTTCTATAGAAAAGACATTCACATATGCCTAATAAGCGTCTAGGATTAACAAATTTTGTAAATGAAATGTTTAAGTATAAAATGGGTGACCCTAAGGGTTTGATTAAGATGAAGGCATCGAGATAATATCTAGAATTAGTTTTAAAAGGAAGTTGCGAGGAATAATTGATAAAGCAAGTCGGCAATAAGAAGTTGTGAGTTTCCAAATAGAGATTTGTTAGTTTGAGTTGATTTTGGGGTTAATAACTAAATGTGTATTTGAGTTGTGTTTGCTTAGGATATGAGATCAAGCTGATATATATCTTGTTATGTTAGAACGTTATCGAGATGGAGTATTCTGACATCTAGTAACGAAAGAAGATCTATCCCACGTTGTGATCAAAGGAAACTTAATTGGAATGTCTGTCTGTTGCTAAGGACCAAAGGCAAGTTTTCTAACTCCGTACTTTTATTCTATATAAGAATATTGTGAAGCATGTGTATGCAAGTATTTCTTTCTCAAACTCGTGCCTTGCAAACTTTATGTTCTTAACCTATATGTATTCACAGGTTATATTCAAAGGTTTTATCCTGTCAATGAACGATTCAACTTTGGGTTCTATTCCATGAATTATTATAAAATTGTATCGAGCTTGTGAACCTCGTTTTACAAAATTGTTGGAACCTTGAATTATTGATTGTTGAAACTTCTTAGTCGAAAAACACTTTACCCAATGAGGATTAATTGACGGAAGGTCAACCTGCACATACGAGATTACTTTGCCATAATTCTGGAAGTTAATCAAACAACGGGTGTTGAGATCTTAAAAGAGAATTGAGGCCTTCTGGAACTTGAATTCAATTTCCTTCCAGATAAAGTATCATCTTTCCAAAGCGGACCTATCAACAAGCGTTATGCTTGGGGAACTTAAAGTAATTTCTGTTCCAGATATGGATAGGATTCTTCAAGGGACTGGAGAAAATTTTTTTCGGGCCTTTGATGTCGCCCGGTTAGCGTAAGCGGTCGATTGACACCGACCCAGTGGAAAATTGTTTTCGGGCCTTTGATGTCGCCCGGTTAGCGTAAGCGGTCGATTGACACCGACCCAGCGGATAAATATTTTAAGGCCCATGTGTTGCCTTGGGTGATGACCGGTTAGGATCATCCATCTACTAGTAGAAAATTTCACGGTACTATACGACTGATCATCGTGTACTGTGGTTGTGCTCCAGTATAGTCCCACTTCTTCCAATTGGAATTTAACATTAACCCTGTAATAAAAGCCTATGTGCTAAGTTATCGATAGTGTTCATGAGAACTATTGAACTTTTATTGATTCATTTCGCAGTAACTTGAACTGCATACTTATTTTGAGCACCTTCTTGCATCGTGAACTCTGATTTAGTTATTGAAGAGATATACCTTGCTACACTTTCCTCAGTTATGTTGCTCAGTTATCAAAAGTTTTGCGAACTTCTAAATTGTTCAATTCTGAAGTTGTCATACTTGCTCCTATGTATGAGATGTGCTATGAATAAATATCAAAAATTGTTTTAAAGTTGTTGAGGTGAATCATTTCTAGAATTCAGTAAACCTCCCTTCTGTTTAGAAATTTGTTGTTACAAATGTTTCTTTCAGTATTAATTATCGTTCGAAGTTGAAAACCCTGTACTTATGTTGAAAATATCATATTGTTCTTTATTAGTAAACTTGCTGAGCATTTCTTTCGCTCATACTTATTTGTTTCAAATATTAACCTTTCAGAAAAAGGTAGATTGGCGAGACTTATCCGCATAGTCCAGAAGAAGGAGGCAAGATGCCATGATAAAAATGATTTGGTTCAGAGTATCTAAATCTGGTGTAAGATTATTTATAAGTTGATATGTAATAAATATTATCTTGTATAGAACATTATTGGTAGCTAGTATACTTCTTATCGAAGTTATACTAGTTTTATAAGATTTGTGTAAACAAAGACTGGTTATAGTAAGTTGTGGTAATTGGGAAATTGTTTCTAAAAATCAAAATTTGAGGAAATTTATGGATGGGGTCACAAGTGTGATTTGATTTTGTTGAGAAATGTAATAGTTGATGTATGACTTGGGATTCTTGTTTCTAGCCCTATAACCTAAAAGATTCTTGAGAGTTGGGGTCGCATATGTATCTTTCAGTTATTGAATATCTACAGGTGAAATTATAATCGTTAAAAGGATGATTTTATATTGAGAATTTCCGCAGTGACAACCAGATCCATGACCCCGGATTTGGGGGCGTTACACTAAAATAAAACACTAGACAAGCGTCACTCGGCCTCTTACGCATCCAATCCATTGGAATCCGTAAAAAACATTTAGACGGATTTCCTATATTGAAAACATCATTTAAAACATAGTTTGAAAATCATTTCTCAAAACCATTACTAAGTAGTAACGTTCACTGTATATAAAATATCTTTTCAAAACTTTGTTGGAAAAGCATAGGTAAGTCCAAATGTTTTGTGTCAGAAATTTGTGTAAAATTGTAGTCATAAAATCAAGATTAGTCTAGTAATGTGAAGACAAGGGATTAATCAAAATAAGGTAGTCCACGGTGAGGGGTGACAAGATTTAGAATAACAATATATTGAATTTTGTTCAAGCTTTAGGGTTAAACATATCATATTAGATGGATAACAGGAAGCTATGCACAAAATATATTGAAAATCAAAATGTTAACATAAATGTAGGTTCAAGAGTATACAAAACATGGCATAGTAAAGTGTGTCACATGTATAACAATAAAAAGGTTATAATAAGTCAAGAAGGTTTATACTTGCCTCAAAAGTAGTTTTACACAAAGTCACACTAGATCAAGAAACTTCCTCTTTGGCTTTCCCTTTTCCTCTAGGGTCTACGTTCTTTGGATCTACAAACAAAATAAAGATACTATTTTAGTATATTTCCGTCTCTAGACCATACCCATAGTATAATATTCTAGTTACCCTTGCGTTATCTTAATATAAATAAATATTCAAACTCAATATATATCACTACAATTAAACAAATAGTCACATAGTCAAATGGTATCCATCAAACTTTTTAACAAAGTTCCTCTTATAATATGACACAGCCATATAAGCAACTAATCAACTCCAAGTAATGCATATATATTTAATCAAAACATTCAATCACCAACACCATATACACTTATACACTTATATATATATATATATATATATATATATATATATATATATATATATATATATATTTGGAAAAACTACTCAATCTCTCTCTCATGCAGGAGGAGATAAGTTAAGGGTAAAATATAAATTATCCAATACTTATATTTGCAATCAAGAAATTTGTTTACCAACATCTTTTATTTTGGTAAAAAATATTAATCATAGGGTTATATTAGGAACCCCTTTTCTTCATAAGATTATGCCCATTAAAATGGTAGATCAAAATGGCATATTAGCCACTATAGGAGGGAAAGAAACTTTATTCAAATTTATTACTGACCCTCATACACGTATGTTAAATGAAGTAAGAGATATTCTCTTAAATAAAGAAAAACAATTATGTTTTCTTAAAGAAGAAATAAATATATTAAATATTAATGAACAACTTAATAAAAGTAATGTTCAGGTTCAAATAAAATCAATTGAACAACAATTTCATACAGAGGTTTGTAATAATTTACCTAATGCTTTCTGGGATAGGAAGAAGCATTTTATTTCCTTACCTTATATAGATGGATTTGATGAAAAACAAATCCCTACAAAGGCCAGACCTGCTCAAATGAACAGAGAATACTTAGAATTATGTAAGAAAGAGATAGAATCTCTACTAGAGAAAAAATTAATTAGAAAATCTAAATCTCCATGGAGCTGCACAGCTTTTTATGTTAATAATGCAGCAGAAAAGGAACGGGGAGTTCCTAGATTAGTTATTAATTATAAACCCCTTAATAAGGTGTTGAAATGGATTAGGTATCCAATTCCTAATAAAAAGGATTTATTAGATAGATTAAACGATGCTTTAATATTTTCACATTTTGATATGAAGTCAGGATATTGGCAGATTCAAATTACTGAATCTGACAGATATAAAACAGCTTTCACTGTCCCATTCGGACATTTCGAATGGAATGTAGTCCCTTTTGGACTAAAAAATGCTCCTTCTGAATTTCAGAATATTATTAATGATATTTTTAATCCATATACAGAATTTATAATTGTTTACATTGATGATGTTTTAGTATATTCTAGAACCATTGATCAGCATATAAAACATTTAAAAATATTCAAAAATCTAATTAAACATAATGGGTTAGTTATATCTGCCCCAAAAATGAAACTATTCCAGACCCAGGTTAGATTCTTAGGTCATATTATTAATCAAGGAAAAATTATTCCTATAGACAGAAGTATTGAATTTGCTTCTAAATTTCCTGATATAATAAGTGATACTAAACAATTACAAAGATTTTTGGGTAGTTTGAATTATATAGCAGACTACTATGAAAACTTAGCCAAAGATACAGCAATATTGTACTCTAGGTTAAAGAAAAATGCTGGTGTCATGTGATTCTTGGGTTTATTTCTTTATTAACGTCTAATTCTGTAAACATATTTGCTAATTGATTTACATCATCAGATATTTCTGACGAGGTGTCATGTGATTCTGACTCTTCTTCTTTCGATAAAGTTCTAAGCTGTAGATTACTTAGTTTTTGTTCTAAAATTTTTATAAATTCAGAATTCTCATTAGTTTCCATTTTAAAACCTGTTATTGAGGTTGGAGGCTGAATCATAGGAGTTTCTTTAGTAATATGCGAAGTTTCTCCTATGTGATTTGTTTTCTTTAATTGATCTAATTTGTCAACAATCACTTGTTGTTGAGTCATTTGTTTTTCTATATTTTTATGGATAGATTGTAAATCTTTTTCTAGAGATATCATCTGATCTCCTAAACATATTAAAAAAGTATTTGTATAATTTAGGGACTTAATAATTCCATTTAATTCCCTTAAAGTTACATGAGCTCCTTCAACCTTTTGAAGACTCAAATAAGCAGTTGCTTCCGAAGTTGAACTTAAACTTATTATTTGTTCTGGGGGAAAAGGAGAAAGTATTGTATCTCCCTTTGTAGTCTTCCAAGATTTATGGAGAACTAAAATTTCATTATTAATAGTTTCTATATAATTTTTTAGAAACCATCTTATAAAGAACATAAAGTCTCATGTCCTTTCTAAATACTCATAGTATTTGTCTTTAAATTCTTTTAACTCTTTATTAGAGTATTTATTAAAATACCATTGACGAAATTCTTTATGTTTATCGTCTTGAAATTCCTCATTAAGGAATTCTCTCATCCTACTTCCTGGAGAGAAATCAATCATTTATATGAAAACTCATTTCTGATCGAGTTGGTGATTCCCTACTCTGATTTTTATGATAAATTCCTTCTGGAATTTTATTTTGACTTATGTGAATTGATTCCACAGATTCTAGGTCTTCTCTTAATCTAGAAGTCGATGCACGCGAGGTAGAAACTCTAGCCGATTCATTTCGAGCTGAGAAGAACTCACTAGGAGAACTAGACCTAGCTGACATTGTTCTAGGTAATCTTATAATTCTTTGAGAATTATTAAATTTAATTTCAAAATCTCCTTCAGATGTTTGAATTATTTGTTCTATACTCTTATTAACTATTGGCTCAGGTTCTATTTCCTGAGGTAGACACCAAGTGTCTGGGAAATCTATTTCATGCCATTTAATCAACCTATTAGTTGCTATGTTTGAAGTTAATAAATTAGTCTGAACTACAGTTGTAGTTCCTGGGAAAGATATTTGTTTTACTTTAGGATTTAAAGTATGTAATACTTTATAGTAAATTCTATAGCATATAGCTATAATTTCACTACCTGGTTTAAAATTATAACCATTAGTATGAATTGTTAACTGCATGGCATCTAACAAATTACTGTCAGATAATGATAGATTGAGGTTGGGAGATACCTCAAAATATACTGGTCCATGACATAGACTTGTTTCTATTAATGCAGCTAGAGAAGGTTTGAAATCTCTACATCTGCCATCTCTTACGTATGCCATTATACTAGAGTTAACACCTAATAATGTTAAAGGTTTAAAAACAATTTGTATCATCCCGATATGGATGAATTTATAATTCCTAAATGGGAGTAAATCTTTTTTACTCAATAATCTAATTGTCTGAGTATTATCAGAAATTCTAATTGTTTGTTCTATCGTTTTGATAGCGAACCTAGATTTTACATCAAACAGACCAATATTATAAATTTGGTTTGAAGGAACAGAGGGAATTATCCATTTATTTAATTTATCCAAATTGTTTGGATATTCTACCAATTCAGCATTTGATATATCTTGATGATCATTATCATCACTAGTAAAAGTACTCATATTACTATTCATAATAATAACAAATAAATTTGTTGTGGTTGGCTAATCAGTAGATTTTAAGTAGGTTCTTGAGATATAAAATTTTATTTTAAAAACATAAAAGTACAATATTTTTGGTTCATCTTTGCAAACGATTTCTCGTTTAAATATCAACATTTCGGGATATAAGGAAAATCCTAAATCAAAGATGAGAAGTGGAACGTTTTTAGCAAAAAATTTCTTTTTCACAAAATCATCATAAAAACAGTCTTTTCACCGACTTTGAAAGATGATCAAATTAAGAAATCACTAAAAACTTATCCATTTTTTACTTTTTTTTTTTTTTTTTTACATTCTCAAGGACTTACTATATATCTACTACCAGCCTTCCACAACAAATATTTAGTTACTAATCATATAAACTAAATACAAGAGAAATAAATTACCTTTAGACTTATGATATACTCCAGTACTCGAATGGCTCTGATACCAACTCGACAGACACTCGACAGACTTGTGCGTAAATAAAATTAAAAAGTGTATATAAGAAGTAAGCTCAGCACATGAGCAAGAGAGAAGAGAGAATTACAAACTGAAATGTTTATTGCATAAAGAGAAGCGTGCTTACAACTGAAACTAAACTCTCTATTTATAGAGAGAAAAGATGCTTGTCAAACATGCTTGGACAAACAACTTTTGAAAAAGCAAAAGTAAATATGCTAAAGTAAAAGCATTATTGATACCGGGTGCTACTTTGGGCCCCATCGACATATCGAATAATTTTACTTTAAGCAAGAAAACAAAAAACTTTAAATAAAGCAAACATTATTGCTATAATAACCTATAAGGTGGCAGACAAACTTATCTTCAAATCTGCATCAAATCTTGACCTTTGTCATCCCGTGAGATTACACTGTCGGAGGAGAATCTTTTCAAAGACTAAAGTTCTCTTTCTCTTTCTTTGAAGCTTCACCAATAAAAATTGTAGATAAACGAAATCCAATTCAATTTCGTCAACGGACCTATTAGTCCTTTCTTCCAGAGTTGCTGTTCGATATTTCTTAAAATGAGCATCAATTTTTTGATCTAACTCGAGGATTTTCCTCTTATCTTTCTTTAACCTTTTAAAGGTTGTCTTGAACCAAGTCATTGAATTGCACCTTTACCCTTATCCTTGGACTGAATAGAGGCAATTAAAGAATCCCAGAAATCTTCAGGAGTAGGCTCAACAGCTTGAGATTCGCCTGCTAAGCAATTAAAAGTATTAGCTGAGTCTATTGATCCCGGAGAAGATACAGTCTTCATGGATTCATCATCTTCCTTTGTATTAGGAAAATTCTTGAAAAATTGAGTTTTCATATGGTCAAGGATTCTAACCATAATTTCTTCTTCTGATTCACACGGATATTTCTTTTGGAAGTAATCTTTTAGACTACTAATAGAATCCTTATTAGACTCATGTTTCTTGATTTCACTATTTTTATCTTGAGAAATAGTAGTTTTAATTTTTACTACTATTTTCTGAACATCTTCCTCAATCATCCCTTTCCACCATTTGAAGAAAAAGGTTCTATAAAGAACTGGAATGCATAATTTATCAGTACCAATTGATACTGCCCATCTCCATATCCATGGAATTTGGAATTTAGTTATAAAGAAAAAAGGACATTGTCCAAACATTAAGTTTTCTGAATTCTTATTCAATACTAATGGACTATTATCACACCAAGAATTGTATAAATCCTTGATAGCTTTGGGAAGAATTTCTGTAGAAGGACCAAATTTTGACCACCATTCTATAAACCAATTTGGAACTTGTTTGTCCAGAATTTCTGGATTCACCGAGAAAAACCAAGAATGTTTATTCTTGGGATTCTGATAATAAAAAGCTTTGGAGAAAGCCTGGATATAATCCCAATAGTTATAGTAAATATATTTACCTTCTGCTATTTTAATAGCCTTTTCTCCATTCGGATTTAATCCCCATTCTTTTGGAGATAATACCTTATTAATATGGCACTTGCTGAAGTTTATAAAGCTTTCAGGATTATTATTCTGAAAGTGATGAGTTACGGTTACTGATTCAGTAACTGTCAACAAAATCTCTAAATTTTGCCTGGCTTGATTTTGCAAACCTGGATATCCTCTTGATTCAAGATATCTTGTTTTAATAAACCACCCATCATTATGAGCAATCTCTATGTCTTCATTCTCAATATACAGAATGATTTCCCTATTAGGATTTTCGAAGAATCCTGGTTCTTCATTTTCAGCTGCTGCTTTGTAAGATATCATTTTACTAGATGATGAGGAAGGTATTTCTTCCTTTTTCATAGGAGTAGGAGGTGCAGGCAATTGTTGCACACGTCTTGCCCTATTTTGGTAGGTTGTCCAGTCCCCAATTATGGGAACATTTGGTTGTTGATGAGGTAACATATTGTTACTCCCATATCCTCGACCACGGCCATATCCACCGCGACCTCTTCCCCTATTAGGGGTTGTCATTGACCCTGTAAAAATTCTCGGGTTAAATAATCAGCAAGGGAATTATTTTCCCCTTTTATATATTGAATATCAAATTCAAAGGCAGAGAGCTGAGCTTGCCATCCTGCAAAAATATGTTTTGCTACAAGATTTTTAACATCTTTTTCTATTATTGATTTAGCTGAACTGCAATCGATTCTTAGCAAGAATTTCTGATTTAGTAAATCATCTTGGAATTTTGATATACATTTAATAATAGAAAGCATTTCTTTCTTAATAGTCGAATATTTCGACTGAGTAGGATTCCATTTTCCTGAAGTAAATCTTACTAAGACTTCTTTTTTAGTTTCAGGAATTTCCTGTTTTAAAATACCACCATATCCTATATTTGAAGCATCAGTTTCTACTATTTTAAAATATTTTGGATTTGCTAATGATAAGCAAGGTAAACATTTTACCTTCATTTTAATGGTCTTAATAGCCTGAGAGTGTTTATCAGTCCAAGGACCAGCATTTTTCTTTAACCTAGAGTACAATATTGCTGTATCTTTGGCTAAGTTTTCATAGTAGTCTGCTATATAATTCAAACTACCCAAAAATCTTTGTAATTGTTTAGTATCACTTATTATATCAGGAAATTTAGAAGCAAATTCAATACTTCTGTCTATAGGAATAATTTTTCCTTGATTAATAATATGACCTAAGAATCTAACCTGGGTCTGGAATAGTTTCATTTTTGGGGCAGATATAACTAACCCATTATGTTTAATTAGATTTTTGAATATTTTTAAATGTTTTATATGCTGATCAATGGTTCTAGAATATACTAAAACATCATCAATGTAAACAATTATAAATTCTGTATATGGATTAAAAATATCATTCATAATATTCTGAAATTCAGAAGGAGCATTTTTTAGTCCAAAAGGGACTACATTCCATTCGAAATGTCCGAATGGGACAGTGAAAGCTATTTTATATCTGTCAGATTCAGTAATTTGAATCTGCCAATATCCTGACTTCATATCAAATTTTGAAAATATTAAAGCATCGTTTAATCTATCTAATAAATCCTTTTTATTAGGAATTGGATACCTAATCCATTTCAACACCTTATTAAGGGGTTTATAATTAATAACTAATCTAGGAACTCCCCGTTCCTTTTCTGCTGCATTATTAACATAAAAAGCTGTGCAGCTCCATGGAGATTTAGATTTTCTAATTAATTTTTTCTCTAGTAGAGATTCTATCTCTTTCTTACATAATTCTAAGTATTCTCTGTTCATTTGAGCAGGTCTGGCCTTTGTAGGGATTTGTTTTTCATCAAATCCATCTATATAAGGTAAGGAAATAAAATGCTTCTTCCTATCCCAGAAAGCATTAGGTAAATTATTACAAACCTCTGTATGAAATTGTTGTTCAATTGATTTTATTTGAACCTGAACATTACTTTTATTAAGTTGTTCATTAATATTTAATATATTTATTTCTTTTTTAAGAAAACATAATTGTTTTTCTTTATTTAAGAGAATATCTCTTACTTCATTTAACATACGTGTATGAGGGTCAGTAATAAATTTGAATAAAGTTTCTTTCCCTCCTATAGTGGCTAATATGCCATTTTGATCTACCATTTTAATGGGCATAATCTTATGAAGAAAAGGGGTTCCTAATATAACCCTATGATTAATATTTTTTACCAAAATAAAAGATGTTGGTAAACAAATTTCTTGATTGCAAATATAAGTATTGGATAATTTATATTTTACCCTTAACTTATCTCCTCCTGCATGAGAGAGAGATTGAGTAGTTTTTTCAAAATATTTGGTAGGAATAATTCCTTCCTGTATACAATTTAAATCAGCACCACTATCTACTAGTGCTATCTCATTTTCTAAGATAAAATCTTTATCTATGACTAAAGTGATTCTTACAAACCATTTTTGTGAGGTTACTTGTTCCAAAAGGTGAAGATACTCAGAACCTTCTGGATTACTAGTTGTAGGAATATCAGGAACCTCTTCTTCCTTAATAAAAGTTCCTACTTCTAATAAGGTTACTCTATTAGATAACCTATCATTACTTTGTTTAATCTGACTTATTTCAGATTTTAATAGAGTTATTTCTCTTTTTAAATCTATTATAGAAACTGGAGTTTCTTTAATATTAGATTGCTGAAATCTCTGTAATACCTCACTTATTTGATAAGGTGCTGTAGTTATTAAAGGAGATTCTTTATTAGAATTTTCTTTATTCTTTTTAATTAAAACCTCTATCATTTTTTGTTTTAATTCTAGATCCATAATAGAATCTATGGCTTCTATTGCCTTTCGTTCATCTGAAGTAATAACGTTTAATCCATTCATTTCTACTATGGATTTCCAATAGCTAAGTTCATTACACTGACAATCCTTATTGTCAGGGGAGGATGTTGATTCCGATGAGGTATCATCCATCAATTCTAAATCCTCTTCTTCATTAGAGGATTCCTGTTCTGATTCTGAACTTATTAACATAATCTTTTTTAATTGAGAACGTAATTGTTCATCTTCTACTTCATTAATAGCTTTCTTTGTCCAACATTTATTGGCATAATGCCCTACCTTACCACACTTGTGACAGGTAATATCAAGTTTTTTAAACTTTCTTTTTCCCTTAGGAATAAAAGGTTTTTCCTTTTTTATATTTTTAGCATAATATTGCCTTTTATAATTTCCTCTATAAGGTTTTTTATAATATTTCTGTTCTTTATAAGATCTATTTTTCTTATAAACCATTTTTTGTTTTCCTCTAGATTTATGAGCCTCTGGAGGTCTAATTGCTTTTCCTAAGTCAAAAGCGAATTGTTCACAGAATTCACCAATCTGATGTTTTTCTGAAATATTTTGCTTTTTTAGCTGATTTTTTAACTTAATGTCATTACATAAAGCTAAACCTTCATTAATACAACTACTTATTAGTTGTCCGTAAGTCAGGTCTGAATAATTAATATTTATTCCATCATTTTTTATTCTTAATGATTGTCTGACCTTTTCAGCAAAAAGATGAGGAAGACCGTCTATAAATTTAGACTTCCAATGGGTAGAGTTAGGGTTTGTTAATTGATAAACCCTAGATAAGAAAGTATCCTTATACCATCTAAAATGAGTCAATGAAGGACACCTAAGGTTTTGGAGAAGTGTTTGTAATTTTTCTCCTATAGGGACTGTAGTTCCTACAAAATGTTGTAATATAGAAAGACACAATGTATAAACTGCATCTTCTTCTCCAGTTGGTATTACTGTCTGGTTTTCAGGATTATTTGGTTCAACTTTAACCAATTTTTTATGATTCATTATTTCATTTCTCTGGGAATCAGTAATATAATGATCCCACCAACCTCTAAGTTGACCTACAAATCCTGTGGTTATGAAAGATGCTATAGCACTATCGCTATTCCCATGTTGCTTACAAACAGTTGAATACATAATAATTCTATGTATTACATCTACAATTTGTTTATCATTTAAATCATCTATATTCCATTCATAAATGGCTTTTCCTGAATACGAATTTTGAAATGGTTCAGGTTCTTCAAACAGAAGATCTTGAGGAGAAGGTCTCTTGTAATAATATTTATCAAGAGGCTTAGACGCATAAATTGGGTTTATTTCTTTATTAACGTCTAATTCTGTAAACATATTTGCTAATTGATTTACATCATCAGATATTTCTGACGAGGTGTCATGTGATTCTGACTCTTCTTCTTTCGATAAAGTTCTAAGCTGTAGATTACTTAGTTTTTGTTCTAAAATTTTTATAAATTCAGAATTCTCATTAGTTTCCATTTTAAAACCTGTTATTGAGGTTGGAGGCTGAATCATAGGAGTTTCTTTAGTAATATGCGAAGTTTCTCATATGTGATTTGTTTTCTTTAATTGATCTAATTTGTCAACAATCACTTGTTGTTGAGTCATTTGTTTTTCTATATTTTTATGGATAGATTGTAAATCTTTTTCTAGAGATATCATCTGATCTCCTAAACATATTAAAAAAGTATTTGTATAATTTAGGGACTTAATAATTCCATTTAATTCCCATAAAGTTACATGAACTCCTTCAACCTTTTGAAGACTCAAATAAGCAGTTGCTTCCGAAGTTGAACTTAAACTTATTGTTTGTTCTGGGGGAAAAGGAGAAAGTATTGTATCTCCCTTTGTAGTCTTCCAAGATTTATGGAGAACTAAAATTTCATTATTAATAGTTTCTATATAATTTTTTAGAAACCATCTTATAAAGAACATAAAGTCTCCTGTCCTTTCTAAATACTCATAGTATTTGTCTTTAAATTCTTTTAACTCTTTATTAGAGTATTTATTAAAATACCATTGACGAAATTCTTTATGTTTATCGTCTTGAAATTCCTCATTAAGGAATTCTCTCATCCTACTTCCTGGAGAGAAATCAATCATTTATATGAAAACTCATTTCTGATTGAGTTGGTGATTCCCTACTCTGATTTTTATGATAAATTCCTTCTGGAATTTTATTTTGACTTATGTGAATTGATTCCACAGATTCTAGGTCTTCTCTTAATCTAGAAGTCGATGCACGTTATACTCAAATGATATGTTTCACAATAATTCACATTGTATTACTAATTAGAAATCTCACATATACAAGTTACATCAATTAAATAAATAAATAAATATCATAAATATATATATATATATATATATATATATATATATATATATATATATATATATATATATATTCTATTGATTTTAATCATATGGTTTGAATACAACACTTTAAGTAACTACGATTTTGAAAATAGATCTTTTAAAGTTTGAAAGGACTCAAACCTGTATTCTTACTTATATTTAAATTTCAAATAGAAAAGAATATTATCTCAAAAAATTCAAAATAGAACAACCCTTTACTCAATATTCCATAAATATGATAACTTAGCTATTCACTTAATTTATTCACATAAGCATTAATTGAAAATTCAAATATACATGATTTATAAATCTGAAAATATTAACAACAAAACTTAGAATTACGACGACTTCGAATATAATTAGAAGCTAGTCCTAAAATCATATACGCAAATCAAGGTTTAATAATGCTTTTAAATCTCAACCTAAAATATAAATTGGTTCCCATGATATATAAAAATAAAATAATTAAATAAGAAATTAGAAGTTTCAAATCCCAATACAAACCCAAAGTACAAATCAGGTTAATAAAATTTTATAGAGAGGATTTTATATATTAGCACTTAACAATAATAATTTGTACAGGAACAAGCACAAAATCAGAAAATTAGAATTAAAAACTAAAAACAAAATGTGACTATATATTTGATCATACATGAAACTGCAACACTTTGAAATCCTATGTTGAGCAGTAAGATTAATACACTACCACAACTTAAACATCAAACTCTGGCAATGATCCATGGAAAACAAATTCGATACATCCGAATATTAAACAAGAAACACAAATCGAATTCCCATAAAATCTTGACATGCAACTATACTCATTAATATTTTGAGCATAACTCAACTAGAGATTTACCAAAATAATTCAGAATTTTCTCAAACCAAGCCGCTGGCTCACCGGAGTTCATTGCCAGTGACGGTAGTTCATGGTGGGAGCCCTGAAATTGGGTCTTTCACCACATTTAGTACCCCCATCCTCCATTTGTTATAACCAAACAAAAATTCAATCACTAAATTAATCCAAAACAGCCCTCCTCCACTTACATGCAATCGGAACAAAACTATACATACACACTTACATGCAGAACAAGCGAAGGGAAAGAAAACGAACAACTAGATACAAAGAAGAAGGAAATGAAGATGGTGGTTAATAGTTTTACCGAGAGAGAGAGAGAGAGATTAAAACGAGGTAGAGTTTAGATAGTGAATACCAAGGGTCTGATAGAATATGTACAAGGCTGGGGTAGGGGTCAAATGGCGTGATGTACATGTGTGGCGGTGCTAAGAAAATGTAAAGGAGAAAAACAATCATGGTTGTATTGCAATGCTTTATAAAAATTCTGGAATTAAATCTGTAAGAAAATGAAGATTGTCCAAAAAAATAAAAAATTTATTTTTAAATGAAGAGAATAAAATTATCTTTCTACTCATATTTTTAAAATAGTTTTAGGACGAGTGATTAATTAACTATGGATTTTACAAGAAAAATAGTTTTAAAAATATTAAACCTTGTAAAATCTGCCAAATATGTTTAAACGCCAAAAATAAATAATTTTATATTTTTAAAATGTTCCTGAATATACAAGAAGAATAATGCAAAAGATTTCATGATTTGTGAATGTTCCAATAATTAGATATGGAATTTAGAAGATAATTGTTTTCAAAATATAACAAGGCTTGAAAACCTACTTAAAAATCATGGGGCTCAAAATAAATCAACTCATATTTTTAAAAAGTCTCAAAATATGTAAAGACAATAATGAAAAATAAATCATGATTTTTGGACATTCTATTATTTTTATAAAATTCAAACAATAGCTAAAAACAGCTTAAAAATACATTTAAAAGCACTTACATTTAAAAATAGGAAGGTTTGCACACACGGATATCAAATACAAGTCACATAAGTATAACACATAATCTAAGTATATCCAAATAATCACAATACATCAAACTAGAATAAAATCTTTCTTATTATTATAATACAATTTATACAGGCGTTATAACCTTCCCCCTTAAAGGATTATGTCCCCAGAATCAACTTAAGTAAGCAAATAGGGATACTTTTCGAGTATCTCACTCTCAAGTTCCCAAGTGGATTCCTCTACTCGAGGATTTCTCCACAAGACCTTTACAAGCCTAACAGACTTATTTCTTAAAATCTTTTCTTTTCGATCTTGAATCTCTATAGGCTGTTCTATATAAGACAAGTCAGGTTGAATCTCGAGGGGTTCATATTCTATTACATGTTTTGAATCAGGATTATATCTTCTAAGCATTGACACGTGAAAGACATTATGGATATTTTGCATATAAGGTGGTAATGTTATCTTGTAAGCAACTTTCCCGACTCGTTTTAGGATTTCAAATGGTCCAACATATCTAGGGCTTAGTTTTCCTTTCTTGCCAAACCTAGTGACACCTTTCCAGGGTGAAACCTTTAACAGAACTTGATCTCCTTCTTCAAAACTCATATCTTTTCTATTCTGGTCAGCGTACTTCTTCTGTCTATTCTGGGGTGCTATTAACCTCTTCTGAATCAGTTCTATCTTTTCCTTCGTTTGGTGTACCAATTCTGGAACCAAAATCTTTCGTTCACCAACTTCGTCCCAACAAACTTGAGACCTACACTTTCTTCCATATAAAGCTTCGTAGGGTGGCATTCCGATACTGGCGTGATAGCTGTTGTTATAAGAAAACTCTATTAGGGGTAAGTGTTCATCCCAATTTCCTTTAAAGTCTAAAGCACAAACCCTCAACATATCTTCTATAGTCTGGATGTTCCTTTCACTTTGGCCGTCTGTCTGCGGGTGATATACCGTACTCATTTTCAGTTTAGTGCCGAGACATTCTTGAAATTGCTTCCAAAACCTTTTAAATCTAGGATCTCTGTCTGACACAATTGATACTGGAACTCCGTGTCGCATAACAATCTCTTTCAAATACAGTTGAACTAATTTGTCAAGTGAGGATCTCTCGTTAATAGGTAGGAAATGTGCTGACTTGGTAAGCCTGTCTATAATTACCCAAATAGCATTGTGATTTGATCTAATCTTTGGCAATCCTACTATGAAATCCATAGCAAGTTGTTCCCACTTCCATTCCGGTATTTTTAGAGGTTGCAATAGTCCACTGGGCCTTTGGTGCTCAACTTTGACTCTCTGATATGTATCACACTTACTTACCCATTCAGCGACATCTCTTTTCATGTTTGGCCACCAAAAGTTCTCTTTCAAATCCTTGTACATCTTGGTACTTCCGGGGTGAATAGAATACCTTGAACTGTGAGCGTCATTCAAAATTTCATCTTTTAGTTCATGAATGTTTGGTATCCAGATACGTGATGAATATCTCAAGATTCCTTTATCGTCTCTTTGACTCCTTAGTTCCTCTCCTGTTAACTCCGCTTGTCCTTGGGACATCATCTGTTGTTGACAAAAATTAACCTTTTCTAGTAATTCAGGCTGAAACGTCATTGAATAAATCATTTCTTCAGTGGTATCGGGTATATAAACATCTATCTCCCGCTTTTCAAATTCATGAACTAATTCCTTAGAAGAAATAACCATATTTAGTCTCTCTTTCCTACTTAGTGCATCTGCCACTATATTTGCTTTTACCGGGTGATAGTTAATCATACAATCGTAATCCTTGATTAGTTCTAACCATCTCCTCTGCCTCATGTTAAGTTCCTTTTGCGTGAAGATATACTTTAAGCTCTTGTGATCCGTATAAATCTCACACTTCTCACCATACAAATAGTGTTTCCAAATCTTTAAAGCAAATATTATAGCTGCTAATTCCAAATCATGGGTAGGATACTTTTACTCGTGAGTCCTTAATTGTCTGGAGGCATACGCAATTACATTCCCGTGTTGCATCAAAACACATCCTAAACCCTTGTATGAAGCATCATTGTATATTACAAAGTTACCTTGATCATTAGGTAGAACTAACACAGGTGCAGTTACTAACCTTTTTTTTAGTTCTTGAAAACTTTCTTCACACTTCTCAGTCCAAACAAACTTCTCATTCTTTCGGGTTAACCTAGTTAACGGAGTAGATATCTTAGCAAAATCCTGTACAAATCTTCTGTAGTATCCAGCTAATCCAAGAAAACTACGAACTTCAATGGGTGTCTTAGGTCTATCCCACTCCATTACTGCTTCAATCTTTGCTGGGTCCACTCTGATTCCTTCAATGCTAATAACATGTCCAAGAAATTGCACTTCTCTTAGCCAAAACTCACATTTCGAAAACTTTGCGTACAACTTCTCCTTTCTCAAAATTTCCAAAACAATCCTTAGATGTTCCATGTGTTCCTCTTCCCTCTTGGAATATACCAAAATGTCATCAATAAACACAATCATAAATTTATCTAAATACTTTTTGAAGACTCGATTCATCAAATCCATAAAAGTTGCTGGCACATTTGTCAGTCCAAAAGACATTACTAGGAACTCATAATGGCCGTATCTTGTGCGAAACCCTGTCTTTGGAATGTCTTCAGGCTTAATCTTTAGCTGGTGATAGCCAGATCTTAAATCAATTTTGGAAAAACTCGAAGCTCCCTTCAACTAATCAAATAGGTCATCAATCCTTGGTAGGGGATACTTATTCTTAATTGTCAGTTTGTTGAGCTCTCTATAGTCGATACACAATCTCATGCTCCCATCCTTCTTTTTCACAAACAACACTGGCGCTCCCCATGGTGACGTGCATGGCCTTATAATTCCCTTATCCAACAAATCTTGTAACTGGGTGGCCAACACCTTCATTTCCATTGGTGTCATTCTGTATGGAGCTTTTTAAACCGACTCAGTTCTTGGTGCTAAATCAATTGAAAACTCTATTTCTCTATCAGGAGGTAAACCTGGTAACTCATCCGGGAAGACCTCGGGGAATTCGTTTACTACTGGTACTTCTTCCATTCTAGGTAACTGCTTTTCACTATCTTTCACATAAGCTAAATAAGCTTCACATCCTTGATGAAGCAATCTCTTGGCTTGCATTATACTTAAAAACTTTTTTACTTGCTTTTGTCCTTGAAACAATACCTCTTTATTACCTTCAGTTCTCAACTTTACTTTCTTTCCCTTGCATTCAATACAGGCATCATGCCGTGTCAACCAATCCATTCCTAAGATCACATCAAATTCTCCTAGGGTGAAAGGTATCAAGTTGGCAAGAAAAGAATAACCACTTATTTCAACTTTTGCATCAGGGTACACATGACTGACATGGACTTTATCTTGATTAGCTACCTCTATAACCAAAGTTTGTTCTAAAGGTTAGATTTCACAGTTCAAATTACCAATAAACTTATTTGATACAAATGAGTTAGTAGCTCTAGAATCAATTAGCACTTTTGCCTCTACAGAATTTATAGGAAGTGTACCTGCAACTACGTCCACATCTTGAACTGCATCCTTCATCGTCATGTTGAAAGTCCTAGACCTGGTTTGAGGTTGATTTATAGTTGATGGAGGTCCTATAATCCTCAATGTGTTGACCACTTGTTTCTTCTCCTTATATTCCCTGGAAATGTTTCCAGGTTTCCCACAATTAAAGCATTTCAATGGTGGCTTCTGACTCTGGAACTCGTTCGAGTAATGTCCCTTCTTCTTGTTGGGTTCCGAGGCATAACACGCAGCGGATAAACGTAAATATAACAAAAAAAATCGGAACCCAAACCTAGGATCCATGTATAAGATTGGACAGATTATGGTGAAACAGAATTATACCTATTCTGGTCTTGACTTTCACGAACTCAACAGAGATCCTAGCTTTCACGACTTGTGTCTTCCTCTCGAAAAATACCTCTATGGTATCCACACGAGCACCTTCAAGAACGTCTCACGATCTTGACTACGGAATGGATGTACTAGCCTCCTTTTGATGTTTCATTTCTGCCTCTCTTTTACTGATCCCACTATAGGGTTTTTCTAAAACGTAATGGCCACTTAACCTATCATTATCTATTTAAAATGGCTGGTTAACAGGCCCATTCAGTAAAACCTAACCCATGTAGGTATAGGATTAAATAATAAAATGAATTTCTATTATTTAATTAATAACTAAGTCATACTTAATTATTATGGGCAGAAATACTCCTCTAATTTGAATTTATATTATTTCAATTAATTAAGTCTCACTTAATTAATATAATAAATTTCAAATAATCATCAATTAATTTAAATCTATAATTTAAATTAACTATTCCTCTAAGTGCTCCATGCGTGCGACCCTATAGGCTATTATTTAATTGGCAATAATTTTATTCTCCAATAAAATTATAAACAATGAGCGGCATCTAGTAATACATCATTGCTACCCAATTAAACAATAATTATATCGTGATTCGATAAAACCTTTCATGATTAATGTTTTCGTGTAATATAATCCATTTAACCATATATATTATAGATTAAACTCGAGGCATGTATTTAGTCATCCTCTACAACATTTAATCCGGGTTTACTTGATCCATGAGTAGACTATGAAAACAAATCATTATTTGAGCACGGCCATGCATTTTATAGTCTTACTCAATCAAGAGGCCAATAATATATCTCCTAATTATAGGAGGGTTAAATCATTTATCTATCATTCATATTTCTCATACGACTCATGATATACCCGATATCCACTTTTATCATCACCCGGTCAAAGGTAATTTTTAATGTAATCAAAGTATATTAATCCTCGTATAGAAATATAATGATCTCAAGTCAAAGGATCATTACACCATTATCACTGTGAGTCTTTTTTATGACTTTATTAAACATGAAGAATCTCACTATGGGTCTGTCCAGTATCATGTACCTATGTATTGACTTTAATATCCCCATACTTATAACCAATGAGATGTGGTTATAAGTCAAACAACATACTAGTCTATTTATGTATTATTATTGTCCTATAATAATACTCGACTAGGGACCTTTAAGAATATGATATATTATATAATCTCAAGTTCAAGTGAATAAGGGGGATTGAAGCTGACATGGTTGGTAGATCATTTTGGTGCATGTGATCGGTTGGACGAGGATTCAGTTAATTTTGACAGACAGTTGTTATTTCACATCTAGGCACATTTGGTTATGATTATTGGATATGTCTTTCCCAACGCATCTGGGAATAGGTTGCAAGTGGACTTCTTAGAGTATGTACAAGACTATACCCAGGTACAGGCGTATAGTTGGGGTAGCGTGGTGCTTGCCTTCTTGTATAAGAAGTTGTGCTTTACTAGCATTAGTAGGAAGAAGGACTTCTGCAGGTGTACTATACTATTGCAGGTAAATATACTTTATTATACATGCATCATTTCCATTTAAGATATATGAATATGACTTTTAAATATGAATTAGGTATGGATTTGGGAGCGTTTCCCTTCACTAGCTCTAGTATGTAGGGATGATGCATACATTCAGCATCCCTTGGCTATGAGGTATGATGGTAAAAATGTACTTGTGAAATTTGATGAAAACTTTGTTGTTGACTGTTATTGACCCACAAATTTATTGAAGGTGGAAGGTTCGGTTGAGTATGATATCTGTTCCACACTCACAGTCGCGTTTTGTTCGTTACGAGTTGGATGCTATGGGTACTGATGAGTTCTTCTGTTAGAGGCCATAAAGAGGTGTGGATGGTGATATTAGGCCTGATGTTCTTACTCGGACTTTGTGGACATCAAAGTGTCCCCTCATATTTGAAGAAGTTGTCGAGTGGTGTTATCCTGATCTTGTGACCAAGCAGTTTGGCTTTAGGTAGGATATACCACGTGGCTCACCTGAGGAGAACCACGAGAGGATGCATGTGGCCTATAATGATCATTTGGATTGGGTCTCTGTCCATAGCACATTCATCCAGCTTTGGGAGTCCAGGCTTAGCGAGGCCATGACACCGCGTCACTATATATACATCAAGGATGGAGCTACAGGGTGTACATCAGCATATGATAGATGGTATTCCAGAGTTATCCGTCGATTTGTAGTTGATCCTAGAAGATCATCTAGAGAGCATGGCTTTCAGGGCACACGTGGATATTCACAGTACTATGTAAGTTTAATATATGTTAATGATTTAGTGATTCATAATGTTTTTTTAAATTTATTTTAGTTTTGAGAAGATTGAACTGTTTTCATATAGGTGGAGGGGATTTCCCAAGATTATTATGCCATCCAGCATCCTGATCCCGATGTCGATGAGGCAAGCATGATTTTAGGGGACCGGTTGACCTCTACTGGTTGTAGTTCTTACTAGCAGTTATTCCTGAGCCGGTTCCCCCTCTAACAGGTGCCCAACGCAGTTATCAGCGACATAGAAGTACTGGAAGAAGAGTAGGTCCTCCTCGAGATGTCCTAGTTGTTCCTGAGCCCCGGACGTACTATGACCATGTGGCCTCAGATGTGCACACTACTTCAGGTTTCATTCCAGAGTCATCTCCTCCCCACTCAGAGGGGGGATGGGGTACATGGACGCAGGGTCATTCGTATCATCAGTCTCAAATGTCTGCTAGAGGAGGATGGGGAGGCACGAAACGGGGTAGTGCTGACGGCGGATGGGATTCTTGGATAAACCGTCCTTCTTATCATCAGTCTCATATATTCGATGTAGGAGATTGGGGAGGCACGACATATAGTAGTGGTGACGGTGGTTGGGATGCATGGTCCGGTGGGGGTGGAGATGAGCAGTATCGGATGGGGTTGGGTGGTTCTTTCGGTGGTATGACGGGTGGTAGTACCTTAGAAGGTACTTCTGCATGGCCTCAGGAACAGTCACAGTTTTCAGGTGGTGGTGCAGGTGTTTAGGGTACTTGGCGACATGATGTTTCACAAGAGTATACCCATATTTCTAGAGGAGGTGCATGGGATATTGGTGGTACTCAGGATCAGTCTCAGTTGACCCATGCAGATACTTCAAGAGATGTGCTTCTATGGTGTAGAGCCCGAGATAGGTAATTTATGGACCGGTGAAAATGCTGGTAGGCGATGGGAGCGATGCGTTAGTTGGCGGTGTGATTATTTTGTTTGGCTTGATGAGCCGCTAATGGGACGTGCCTTGGTCGCTGTTGGAGAGCTCTACACCAACATGCAACAGAAAATTTCTGATATGAAGAAGGAGATGTGGGTTGTGTATCAGGAAAGGTTGGATAAGGTTCGTGCAAAGGCCAATACAAAATAGTTCAAACTTCTAGAGAAGGTACGGGAGCTAGAAGCCGTTATCAATCACGATAACAATTTCTTATGACAAAGAGAAGGAGATATGGGTTGATGTTTTTTATATTATTATGTTGTTTAATGTTTGGTATGCTAATCAGGTTGTATTATGTTGTCTTATGTTAGTGTGATTATGATAAAATTGTTGTGCTTTAATAAGTGTTAAACTAACAATAACCAACAACTTTACATAAGAAACAAACCAAACATAAGAAACATACTAAACATTACCTTGGATACATACGAAACATGGAAAACATAAGAAACAACTTAAACTTTTACTTTCCACAGCTTTGAATTTAACTTTTCATAAACATTAACTATTCTTTTGACCAATCATTTTGTTAAAATAAAAATACAATAATGTTTCAAGAATTCATATAAATAAATTGCATTAGTGGTCTCAAATTAAGTTATAATACACATAGAAAATATATAGATATTAAGAATGAGTTATACACAAGGAGATATCTTCAAAGCTATGGGTAGGAAATGGTGGTGCGACGATGATTTTTACTACCCACTTGATCCAAATATGCGTTACTCAACTAATGTAATAATAAAAATGCAGAATGAGTGGGAATAGAGGACACAATGTCACATAAGTTGTATAGAGCAATGCATTGCTCATGGATTAAGAGTACGGAAATAGCATGCAAAAAATATGTTGCGCGACACACCTCAACAACTTGAAACAACGTTGTTCCGTGTTAGAGAAGAGGAGAATCGAATGCGATTACGTATATTCCGCCATGATCTAGTTGAAGCAGCTAGAAATTATGCTGAAGATGGTGACAGTACAAGCTATGCAGTTTCATAATAGCAGCGTAAGTCTAGATTACGAATCTGACACGATGATGTCTGATGATGATGAATAAAATAATTTGTTAGTTGTATGGATGTCTATTTTTTTCCTTGTATTGCTATATCTTTTTGTTATTTCCCTGTATTTTGTTTAGTGTGTTTGAATAAAACTATGATGACAAGTCCATTGCCATGAACTCTAATGTTACAGACAGATTTGACAAGTCGATAAGTTTACTTTAACTTTTTTTGGCATATATATTTTACCAGTCATTCAGTTTACTTTGTAAGTAGATTTGACAGGTCGATAACTTAACTTTATAACCTTATCTTGAAATCCACAAATTATAACTCTATAAATTCGTACTATTCTTATGCTCAATCTATACACATAAAAGGGATCCTTGTAAATGGTTGCTTGTAGAAAGGGATGATGATTATCGGAGTCTTAAAGAAAGTGATCCAGTGGAATACTTTGCAGGCGTTCGGCGGGAATGGGCACATCGGCATTTAGAATCAGACCGTTTGGTTCGTGACCTGGTTACTCTTGGTGCTAAGGTACCTAATCGTGAATCATTAGGCATTTATCAAGACAACTTGATTGGTCAAAGTTGGACTGCATTTAAACGTAACTTAGAAGTAGCTATGGATATCATAAGAGGGGAAAACAATCAAATGTTGTTGCGTAAAATTCGACACTATATGCTTCAGCTCGCTCGAGATACAGGTCGTGCAAGTGGGAGAGAGCTCTCAGAACATGAGGAATGTTGTCTTCTACAGAATCCTAATTATGCAACTGATGAGTACGTGTCTGAGACAGAAACAGAGACAAAATATGTTTCAGAAGATGACGATTTAGAAGAAGACGAATAGTTAAATGTTAAACTACATATTTATGTTATATAATGTTGTTTACTGTTATCCATTACTTTCCTATTATTGTTGTTGTTGTAAGAAGCGTGACTTTAATTTTTATCAAAGAAATTCAACACTAGAAATCATTGTGGATCAATTAATTGAAACTTAGGAAAATGATCCGTACAGAAAAATAACAACAACCAAATTACATTTGAAATACTCTAGTGACTTAATCTGCACGTTCTAGACATCTAACACTGCGCCTAGTATGTCCTTCTTGCTTACAATGACTGCACGTCACCATCGTCTTGGGACCGTCCATCTCTGTTCAAATTCTAACTGATTGCCCCTTTTCGCCTCTTTTCTTCTTTACCTTCATCAAAGTTTCATCAGTTACTAACGTCCCATATTGTTGCTAACGCCTGGGCAATGCATAATTCCAATACTGGGTAGGTGCCAAAGGAAAGATAATAGGTTCCCACAACTTCTGCAACTGTGAGGAGTAATGATAAGGCCCTATCCACTGCTTTCAGTTTATGTTATTTGCCATACAACCTGCAACAACATGCGAACAGGGTAAACGGTGGCACGTTCATTTGCCACAGGTGCAAGTACGTTTACCAATATTTACATTCTGCTTGTTACCACCTTTCCACACCGATTTAACATGATATCGGTGTGTCGTCACATGATAAATCCCCATCTGACGACTATAGGTCTCAACCTTATGTGCATTAGCTTTCTCCAAAAATTTTGTTAGCATTGTCGTCCTTCTCGCACACAACTCTTGACTCTTTTGCAGGCTTTCCTCGACAATGTTCCTTTGTGTGTCCACTATCTTCACAGTCATGTAGAAGATATACTCTATCATCGCCGTCACCGGAAGGAAACGAGCCATTCTAATGTTACCATTAAAACCTTCCATTATATTAGTGGTACTTTGCCCATATCGAGCTCCACCAGTGTCGTGACACAAGATCCACAATTCTGCAGGAATGTTCTGAAGGTACTGCAATGCGGGAATAGATATATGCCCAATTCTTTTCATGTAAGCATCATGTTTCCTAACTTGCGTGGTTACCCCGGCTAACCACATCAACTTATTCAACTCTCCACCAGGGTGGTTTGAGGAAAAGTTACTTCTCACGTGGAACAAGCAGAACCGATGCACGCCATACAGTTGCGTAAATCCATTCATCATGTCCCTCATTGCTGCAAGAATACTTGGTGCACGATCTGATATTATGCACACACCCTGTCTTTCCTTGTAAACATATTTACGGAGAACTTCAAAAACCAAAACCAGTTCTCATATATCTCCTCCTCAACCAAGGCATAACAAATGGGATATTGGTGATTGTTCGAATCAACTCTCATGGTAATAAGGAGTTTTCCCTTGTACATCCCCTTCAAAAATGTTCCATCTATTGAAATTACGGGACGTGCATGCTGCCAACCATCCTTCATTGCTTTCAGACACCAAAATATTCTCTTACATACAGAAGTGTCCTGGACTGTTTCATGAGGGACAACATCAATCTTAACTACACTACTTGGATTAGCATGTACCAAAGCCGTCAAGAACACAGGGAAAACAGAATATGTCATGCTCCATTTATCATAGACCTCCTCAATTGCTGCCTGTTTGCCCATCCATGCTCTTAGGTAACTAACACGATGGTGGTATTCATCATTTACCATGGTCATAACAGTCATGATTGGCAAATTTGACCTCTCCATCACCTGTTACATGATTTAATAATATCAAATCAACATAACTAGTATATCATTACTCAAAGATTACCCGTAAATATTGGTAATTTATAAAACTTACATGGGGTTTCACAAGTCTTGAAATTAATTTTGCTAAGATTCTGCGTTGATCCTGCAACGACTCGTTGTTAACGCATGTGTGCATTTCTCTCAACTTTGTGATCTCCCACAGTCTATGCTTCTTCATCAAAGCAGCTCGTAACCTCCAAGGACAGTCGTCACTCAATTCACACTTTGCAATGAACTGAGTACGATTACTCCTCACAACTTTATAGTTTATGTCACTGTTGATGTGAACCTCTCTTACTGCTGCAACTAAGGTATCATTGTCATAGAATAATGTTCCCATCGAGAATATTGCATTTCGAGGATAAAAAACAGTCAACATCTAACCCGGATTCGTCATTATAATTGGTGTAAACTCCTCGTTCGCAAAGAATGCTGTCATTGGAACATGGTCTTCTTGCTCCGAATTCAGTCCCAAATCGACCCCATCGTCCAACTCATATTCGTTGTCATCTTCTAAAAATTCCTCATCACTTGAACTGTACTGCTCATATTCTTCATTTTCATTGATGAGGGCTAAATTT
The DNA here is from genome assembly GCA_028671895.1 of Oenanthe sinensis. Taxonomy (NCBI): domain Eukaryota; kingdom Viridiplantae; phylum Streptophyta; class Magnoliopsida; order Apiales; family Apiaceae; genus Oenanthe; species Oenanthe sinensis. Next base: position 16,514,337 of record JAPMAC010000209.1, read on the forward strand.
TTACCAGTTGTCGATGTAAATGGATCACGCGGGGGAGACAAGATCACACCGGCATTGTGTTCATAAGAATGCCCAGCTCCATCATTATTAGTAGTAAACGCATTCCTGCTTGAACCACCAACATACTCCTCAAATGGACGACTACTTGAACCACTACCATATTCATCAAATGCATGACAGCTAGAACCGTCAACATACGGCTCACTGTAACCATATTCATCAAATGCATGATAGTTTAGTTGTGTACACCATCTCTAATGGCGTACACAACTAAACTGAAACTACCAACTTTCATGTTGTGTTCGCCATTAGAAATGGTGAACAGAGCTAAATTGACATCATTTATGTTCGCCGTGGAGAATGACATACATGACAATTTTTATTACTTTCCTGTTCGTCATATCCACCGCCGTACACTATGAGGTCACAACCAATGCAATCAAGCAACAACTCTATTCACCAAAATGAAAAATTAACTATATCATAATTGAAATGTTTTGAACGTCTATCCCATATTTGATATCCGAACAAGGTCCATGTACCATTTTAGAAACGGAGCCCGCAGACTCGGTGCCCGCCGCATACACGCCTAATGAAGAGAGAATTCTCATTGTCATCAGTGTAAAGCAAACAACTGAAATCAAATCAAATCAAATTAGAGAAAGAGAGCTACGGGTAATCTTAAATCTCGCTCAAAATCGGCGATGGCGGCCGCCGGTAAATCCCCATCCGTAAACGACCGCGTCAACTCAGTGAGTCCCACCGATTCTCCTCTTTCAAAACTCGCTCTCTCACCTCATCAAATCAATTACTGCTCTCAAGCTCTCACTTTTCTCAAGGATAAAAAAATTAATCACAGCCGCTCACTCAGTCACGAGTTCGATACCTTACAGGTTTTCTATTTATATCTATTTCTTTCTACCTCTATCAGTCACTAGTTTATTTATATCTATGTAATGCTTTTGAATTTTCGTATCGTATTTGTATAGATAATCATCATTTAAACTATATTGATGATCTTCATTCCATCAGTAATGATTTTTTTATCTCTTTATGTTTTGTGTTTGGGGAGTTAAAAGTTGTTAATTTGTTATTTATTATTTATTATTTATATCCCTCAATCAGTGGAGTTTTGTGGTACCAGGTTTGGATATATTGTAATGCTGTTGCGTTTTTGTGTATAATATGAACGAGATGTTCAACAGTAAATGCAAATATATTTATATGCGTATTCTATGTTTGTGTCATTAGGTTTCAATGAGGCAAATGTTCGGAAGGTAAATAAAAGAAAATCATGTAATTTGTTGAATGTAAGGATGTTGAGCGAACACACAATCTTTAAATGAACTAAAACGTATATGATATTGCTAAATTTGGAGCGTTTGAAATTTAATGCCACTCTAAAACGACCAAACGAGTGAACAATTAGCATGTTGGTGTCCAAAAAACAAGTTGTTTCTACACATACTTTTGCGGATTTGTTTAATAGATGATCAACTAGATCACCTACAATTTATTACACATATTTCAACCCATTATAACGGATCTATCATGGCATTTAGCCTATTAGAAAACGTTGCTTCAGAATTTTCTAGGTGTTGTGGAACTAGAATTTAGTGGATTGAATGCATTACTATGTTAGACCACCCAACAACTTCATCATTTTCTGTAAATGTGGGAATAGTAGTAATGTCTGTGTTTCCCTGCCAATTTTTGTTTTTCTGAGCAACTAGAGCTTTTGCTAGAGTACTTCTGTTCTCCGCTTGGTTACTAATCTTTATATTCTTATTCATAGGCCAAACGGATGAGAGCATTGGAAGCGCAAAATAGGTGTTCAGTGGCCTACAACTCAAATAATATCAGCAAGAACCGTTATACAGATGTTGTACCGTGTATGCTAATATAATTCTGTCATTATCGAAAAGTTTGTTATAGTTATTTGCTCATTTTATTATATAATAATCTTATTGAACTGCATTACTATCAGTTGATGATAGCAGGGTTATCCTGAACCCGTGTAAAGTTTATCGACCATTAAGTAAGGGATATATCAATGCAAGCTTCATCACGGTAAATTTAGATGTTAATAAGTTTTACCAATTTGAACATGCCAATATGGTTCACACAGTTAATAGAATTCGTTACTAGTGTCAGAAACATATTCATGTTCTGTAACATAGAATTTTTGTGTGTAGACTTCTACATCTGAAAGTGTTTCACGGTTCATAGCTACACAAGGTCCACTGCCGCACACCTATGAAGATTTTTGGGAAATGGTACTCCAATATCGCTGCCCTGTAATTGTGATGCTTACTCGATTGGTTGACAATTACAAGGTATATTAATCATTCTGATCTTTATGAGGATTACATACTTGAGTTTGTTACTGAATTGTGTAGTTTCTTGTACAAGATATGAGGAAAGAGCTAGTTAGTTCCCTTGCATCACACGGTTATAATTTTTTTTATATATTCTATATATTTAATATTATTTAATCGAGACTAAATTGCAGGGTGATGGCCTGTAATTTAATGTTTTTGCATGTTAGTGGGTAATTCATTGTTCTAGCCAAAGTGATGGCTAATTAATCTTTTTTACGCCAAATTAAGGACCCGACTCTCTTCCTTTAATTTAAAGGTTAGAAATTAAATAGAGTTTCACTTACTCTTTTGTATTATATGTTGTATATAATGCCTTTTTTGTATATTTTATAAAGAAACTCAAATCCAAATTTATGAAATTGTTACAAACAAATACAACACCTTCTATAGATGTTTATATACTCCACTAAGAAGGAAAAAGATTATGTAGTAAAGTTTTCGTAAAAACTCCAGACTTTTGAATAATAAAAATATATGAGAAATTTTGAAGTGTCAAAAATAATATTCTTGTATAAATATTTACATTTATTTTTAAATAGATGTGATTAGTAACTTAATATATAATTGTTTAAAATACATCAAAAGGTATAATATACATAATTTTTTTTTTAATATACAACCTTGATTTAATATATATATTTATTTCTTTTTGAAATGCTATTGAAATTTACTTAAAAGCTAGTAGTTTTACTTTTTTGTAGAAATATTATTAGATATCATAATAATAGTTTGTTACCAAACAAATTAATTCCTAAATATATTATAAATAATTCTATGTTATATCTTATTATGAGAAAACAAATTATATTTTTATTTTAAAAAAGGTAAAATAATGATATAAAAAATTGATGTTTAACAAAAAGGTAATCACTTATTTTATATAAATTTACTTATTTCTTTTTGAAATGCTATTAAAATTTACTTAAAAGCTAGTAGTTTTACTTTTTTGTAGAAATATTATTAGATATTATAATAATAGTTGTGACCGAATAAAATTAATTCCTCAATACATTTAAAATAATTCTAAGTTCATGAGAAAAAAATTATATTTTTATTTAAAAAATAATAAGTAGAATAATGATAGAAAAACTGATGTTTAACAAAAAAGGACATTATTATTGTTGTTATTTTTTGTTGTTGGTGTAAAATAATAGTCTTGTTTTTCATTACAGTTTGTTTGAAACAGTTGATGTAGTTGTTTTTATTTTTTGAAATATTAAAATTCTAATTGAAAGATAAAATAATGTGCAAATTATTTGTTAAAGGAATGGAGAAAAGAAGGAAGGGAGAGAATTAATGGATTGTACTAATTAGGAGAGAGGATGAAAAAACGAGTGAAAAATAGAATTTTCCTTTAGTAAAATGTATAGACTTGGGATAAACTAAGAGATCTGAGAGGGGGGCAGAGATGAGGGGTAGAGTGTGCAACAGTAGGTAACAGGCTGGGAATGTAACCTATGAATATTATATTTATTCTTCTAGTAATACCAATGTCCTGGTTATAATCTAAATATCTCCTAAGTCCGAACAAACCAATTAGTCAAATGGCTGGTGGGTTGGATAGTATAGTCTGCAGTATGTCAATTTGTGTATTAACCAAGAATTGCTATAAAATAAAAGAAGAGCCCCTATGCTAGTTTACTAGATGACTAGATGTCTATTAGATGCATCAGGTTGTACCTATGCTAGAGACACAATTTATAAAAGGCAGAAGAGAACCTGATTCCAGTGATCATTTACTGTATACGTTTACCAAACTAATTGTGTTTTCTTGATAGAAAGCAAAGTTGTGTAGACAATGAAAAACGATGTCCATGGTTCATGAAAAATATATCAAGAACCCACCTACAGAAACAACTATTGGGACAATATAAATGAGTATCAAAAAGATTAATAAATACATAGCTGTAATGCTATGAAAAATTGTTGTTTTGACATTTTTTTTGTAACCATAAAGTGCATCCGCAAACTGTTAGTGGAGATGGCCATCTTTGGCTGTTTTGTCAGCTGCCGATTAATTCTGTACTTTTGTAAGCTCTGGTCAAACCACATTGACATTTTGACATGACAGGGAAATGCATTTTAACATGCTTATATTACAAGTGTTGTTATCCTAGTAAATCATTTCTCAGCACTTTTAGTTCTCAGTTGTATGGGAGTGATATATTTTTATACTCCATTTTTTTTTTATCATTTGTTTAAGCTCCTGATTCTTGCACTAATTTTTTTTACGCAGACACAAAAATGTGGAGATTATTTCCAAGCAGAAGATGGTCAACGAGAATTTGGCAATATATGCATCAGCACCAAATGGATAAAGACAACCAGAACTTCGTTAGTTCTACGTAATTTGGAGGTCAGGTACAAAGAGGTAATTTGTAATTGGAGATGACTCTTTGTGGCAATGCACGATCCTGTTTCTGTTTTGCATAGTTTCCACCCAAAAACAAATAAAGTTAGATATAAAAAGGAAAATAATTCTAAGAAGTTGAGGATATATTTTCATGTCTATGTAGTACAACGAAACATCACAACCGGTAAGAATATGTGAAAAATTGTAGAAATTAATGATTTGAAAATAAAATCGATGATTTATATACAAAAATTGGTGAATTCAATCTGCCGCAAATTTAGTGATTTCAAGCGGTAAATTTGGTGATTTCTTTGATACAAAATAGTGATTTCGTTAATATAAATTGGTGATTGCATTTTAGATTTGTTTACTTACACTTATCTATTTGGATTAATTCAATAAATTAGGATATTGGTGATGATTTGTGATATTAATGGTACAAATCAATGATGGTGATAGTTATTGTGGTGTAAATCAATGATGGTGATATATACATAGAGGGTATGTATATATGTAGTATGATTGTATTGAAAGTTGTTAGTGCTGCAATTGATGATGGTCGTTTTCTTGTGTTGATGTATAAAATAAGAGAGAGAAAGAAATATATTATATTATATGACTCCCCCCGTCCCATATTAAACGTCTTAATTTTTTTAAACTTTTTTTATGCATTTTCATGCAAATAAAAAATATACTTGTAGATATTATTTTCTCATTATTTTCGTTTTGTATTAAAGTTTGAACATACTACTTCTATAAAAAATGATAAAAATGAAAAAATAATATCTACAAATATGTTTTTTATTTGCGTGAAAATGCGTAAAAAAACTTCAAAAAAATTAGGACGTTTAAATATGGGACGGAGGGAGTACTTTTTTTATTGACTTAATTGCACTTTGATGGCCTAAACTATAATGTTTTTGCAGAAAAATGACTCTAACTATTAAATTTGTCAATTTAATGGCCAAATTATTTATTTTTTAACACTTAATTGCATTCCGTCAATTTTTTTTAATGGATGTTAGTGTAATAATACTTAATTGCACTTTGATGGCCTGAAGTATAATTTTTTTGCAGAAAAATGGCTCAATTATAAAGTTTATCTATTTATTAGCCAATTATTTATTATTTTTTAATAACTGATTATATTATAATTTTGTATTCACACTTTATTTTGTAGTTTATATAATTTTAATTATCACATTTTTCAAATTTAATATCATATTAATATAAATTTATAAAATAAAAATGTTTATGAGGTTGATTAGGTAATTTATCTAAAATTGAAAAAGATAATCTAATTTTAAAAGAGTGATATTTTATAAAATAAAATCTAATCATGTATTTACAATTACACTCTTTTTGATTTATAAGTTGTGTTAATTTTTTTTTCTAATCTCAAGTACTGATTAAATACTACCCAGAGTCATCGAATTCGTTTTTAAATGAATGTAAAATTACTCTAGTAATTTTGGTATTAGTAATGATAAGACAAAGGTAGTGGACAATATTGGATGCAATCAACTATTAAAAAAATAAATTATTTGGCCAAAAAATTGGTAATTTTTATAATTGAGTTATTTTTGGTTTATATATCATATTCCGATAAAAAACTTCAAGTCATCAGTTAAGTATTATTTTACTAACATTCGTTAAAAAAATTTGACGAAATGCAATCAAGTGTTAAAAAATAAATAGTTTGACCATCAAACTGACAAATTTTATAGTTGAGCCATTTTTCTCATTTTTCTGCAAAAAATATTATAGTTCAGGCCATCAAAGTGTAATTAAGTCTTTTTTATTTAAGTTAAAATAATACCCTTACTTTGTAGGTTAACTTTAGTTTCTACTAGAGGTAGAGTAGCACAATATAGTGTGTGTGATTTGTTGCAAAATATAAACGGACCTTAAGATCGGAAACTAGCTGATCTTAATACAAAATACACTTGGAAACACGTTGGAACTTACGGTTGACCAGTTTGAATTAACGGAAAGTAACGGATCTTAATACAAAATACACTCGGAAACATGTTGGATCTTGGCCAAGTTGCGTACTTGAAATTTCCATGCATGTCTCACTTAAGATCGACCGCTGTCTGTCACGTCAAACCGGTCAATCTAACATTCTTGTCATTATTCGCAATTATAATTATACAAACGAGACCAAAATAACTGGAGTGATCAAATTGATACTAGTCTCTCGTTTTAGTAAGCACTTTGAGATTTAACCCCTATGAACGAAATATCAAATGGCTGACAAGTCTAAATTGGTTTTAAAACTTTACGAAGTTTGAAAAATAAATATATTTACATATTTTTAAATATTAATATTTGATCACATGTATGCTAAAAAAAATTATTTGATTTGAAAATATATATTAAAGTTAATACCATTTGATTATAAAATTGTGATTCTCGGACTCTCCGGAGAATTTGGTCGTACCCGTGTCGACACGACACAGACACTTGGATCTGGATCTGAATGCCATCTAGAAAATGGACACTTCATCTCATCTTTAGTTTTGATAACTCATTTTTAAAAGGAAGAGAAGAAGAAAATATAAAAAGAAAAGAGGTGCAATTGATATAAAAAGGAGAAAGAAAAGGCAAAAAGTCTTTATTTTACTCTCCTTTTCAAAAGTTTATATATTATTTTATATAAAGTGATAGATATTTATTTATAGAAAGTATCGTATTATATTAAAAATAATAATTGCCACGTCCAAATCCAAGTGTCGGATCCTTAAAAACAGGTCCCCGAGTCTTCAATTTTGGAGTTTAAAGAATTTGACACACTGATTTGTGTCCGTGTTGGATCCTTCTAAAAGAGTTCGGGCATCATAGTTATAAAATATAATATCTAAATTACATAATAAAATTATATACACCTATACAAATATATATATTAGATGACAGGATATTAGGGAATATACAAGATGTATTAATATTAGTAATAAGAGGAAATTTAATATATCAAAAACTAAAGTTTACAGTACAACCAGATTTTAGTATATCACTAAAAGATGAACATAAAGAATTAGCTTTAACCCTATATTATAAATTAGATGGAATACAAATGCCACCTGGAAGTAAAGTTATTAGTATTGAAACAAAAATGATATATGCACTAACAGGAAATCATCATGTAACTAAACAAAATGAATCTAGTATTTTAGTACCAAAAATATATCAAGACATTTTAGAACAAATAGAACATAAGGAAAGTTCAAAAATAACAATACCAGAAGAAATATATATAGATTTTAATAATAGAAAATTGGCAATTTCTAACAAACTAATACCAAGAATAGAAGGATTAAGACTAAGTTTTAGAAAAGAACCTACTATGATAAGACAATATAGTTTACCAAGTACAATAAATATACCAAGGAATTATACTTACCCTAGAGAAATAAACTTAATATATATAAATATAGATAGATTAAAGATAAAAGTATTAATATTTGAAGGAATGATAACAAAAGAATGTATTACTGAAATAAATACTGGAGCTATTAAAAGTTTTATACATGTAAGTAAAATTGAAGAAAATAATTGTAATAAAATAGAACCCCAAACTTATAATTATCCTGAAAATGAAAGAGAAATAATAATTACTAAAAGTATTAATTTAAGATTTAAAATACAAGATTTGGAATATAATATAAATATAGGAGTAATAGAATATGATAGTTCTAATGAATTATTACTAGGAAGTGATTTTTTAACAATGTTAAATTATAAAATTAATAATAAGGGAATTGAAATAACAGATCAAGGCAAAGTCAGATTTATAGAAAAAATATGAATATTCAAGAAAAAATAGATAAGAAGAAACACAAATTACAAAAGATAAAAGATTCTTTACAAGAATGAATATATTCACAAATAAAGTATTTAGAATATTGTGAAAAAGAAATAAAGTTAGAAAAAGATATAAAACAGTTGGAAGAAATAAAGAATAATGAGACTAGAAAAATATGGATAAATATGGGAAATAGATGGATAAAAATATTATTTAAAAATGAGTAATAATAACGAAAAAATACAAACCCTATGAGAAGAATTAATAATAAAAGAGAAAATAAATATTTTAATAACAAAAATAAATGAAATACAAAAAGAATAAATACAATTAAGGCAGATAATAAGAGAAGAATTAACAAACCTATGGAATACATCTGAAATACCAACGTTTAAAATAATATTAGAAAAATTAATGAAACTAGAAGAAGAAAAGGTAAAAAATAAACAAGTAATAAGAGAGGAAGAAGATACTTTACAGTCAGAAATAGTACCTATAAATGCTTGAAAAAGAACTACAGAACCTATTATAATAGATATTAGCAAAATAAAACCTAATATACCAGAATCTGTAGATAAAGTATTAGAAGTATTATCATCATTACATAAAAAAGGAAAGTTTTAATGGATAAAAAAGAACATAATGTAATAACATTTATTAAAAATCATGGAAAAGAAATAATAGAAAAGGACAGATATAAATATGAAACTATAAAAAAACAACCCAAAGAAGATATATGTAATATTGAGAAGATAGAATATTTATAATTAAAATTAGAAAAATAGAAACAAGAAATAAGAGAATTAAAAGAAACCAATTATAAACTCAAAATCAATACCAATGATGAATGGTATGAAAAATACAAAAAATATAAAGATAAATATAAAAGTACTAAAAAAGAATTGAAAGAAACAAAAAGAGAAATTAAAACAATTAAAAAAGAACTACAAGAAACTAAGACAAGATTAGATATACCAGAGGAAGAAATAAAAAAATTAAAGAATAAGGAAAAGGAAACAAATAGTAATAAATCAGATAGTTCTAGTAGAAGTTCTAGTAGTAGTAAAAATTCTAGATTAAAAAAAGAAAGAGTAAATTTTATAGAAGAATCAAAAGTTGAAGAAAATTCAGATATAGAAGAAGAAAATAATCAAATAAGTATTATTTATAAAATTTACTACTATAAAATTTAATCTTTCTTCTTTTAATCTAGAATTTTTACTACTACTAGAACTATCTGATTTATTACTATTTGTTTCCTTTTCCTTATTCTTTAATTTTTTTATTTCTTCCTTAGTATGTCTAATCTTGTCTTAGTTTCTTGTAGTTCTTTTTTAATTTCTCTTTTTGCTTCTTTCAATTTTTTTAGTACTTTTATATTTATCTTTATATTTTTTGTATTTTTCATACCATTCGTCATTGGTATTGATTTTGAGTTTATAATTGGTTTCTTTTAATTCTCTTATTTCTTGTTTCTGTTTTTCTAATTTTAATTGTAAATATTCTATCTTCTCAATATTACATATATCTTCTTTGGGTTGTTTTTTTATAGTTTCATATTTATATCTGTCCTTTTCTATTATTTCTTTTCCATGATTTTTAATAAATGTTATTACATTATGTTCTTTTTTATTCATTAAAACTTTCCTTTTTTATGTAATGATGATAATCCTTCTAATACTTTATCTACGGATTCTGGTATATTAGGTTTTATTTTTCTAATATCTATCATAATAGGTTCTTTAGTTCTTTTCCAAGCATTTATAGGTACTATTTCTGGCTGTAAAGTATCTTCTTCCTCTTTTATTATTTGTTTATTCTTTACCTTTTCTTCTTCTAGTTTCATTAATTTTTCTAATATTATTTTAAACGTTGGTATTTCAGATGTATTCCATAGGTTTGTTAATTCTTCTCTTATTATCTGCCTTATTGTATTTGTTCTTTTTGTATTTCATTTATTTTTGTTATTAAAATATTTATTTTCTCTTTTATTATTAATTCTTCCCATAGGGTTTGTATTTTTTCGTTATTATTACTCATTTTTAGATATTTTTTTATCCATTCATTTCTCATATTTATCCATATTTTTCTAGTCCCATTATTCTTTATTTCTTCCAACTGTTTTATATCTTTTTCCAACTTTATTTCTTTTTCACAATATTCTAAATACTTTATTTGTGAATATATTTCTTCTTGTAAAGAATCTTTTATCTTTTGTAATTTGTGTTTCTTTTTATCTATTTTTTCTTGAATATTCATATTTTTTCTATAAATCTGACTTTGCCTTGATCTGTTATTTCAATTCCCTTATTATTAATTTTATAATTTATCATTGTTAAAAAATCACTTCCTAGTAATAATTCATTAGAACTATCATATTCTATTACTCCTATATTTATATTATATTCCAAATCTTGTATTTTAAATCTTAAATTAATACTTTTAGTAATTATTATTTCTCTTTCATTTTCAGGATAATTATAAGTTTGGGGGTTCTATTTTATTACAATTATTTTCATCAATTTTACTTATATGTATAAAACTTTTAATAGCTCCAGTATTTATTTCAGTAATACATTCTTTTGTTATCATTCCTTCAAATATTAATATTTTTATCTTTAATCTATCTATATTTATATATATTAAGTTTATTTCTCTAGGGTAAGTATAATTCCTTGGTATATTTATTGTACTTGGTAAACTATATTGTCTTATCATTGTAGGTTCTTTTCTAAAACTTAGTCTTGATCCTTCTATTCTTGGTATTAGTTTGTTAGGAATTGCCAATTTTCTATTATTAAAATCTATATATATTTCTTCTGGTATTGTTATTTTTGAACTTTCCTTATGCTCTATTTGTTCTAAAATGTCTTGATATATTTTTGGTACTAAAATACTAGATTCATTTTGTTTAGTTACATGATGATTTCCTGTTAATGCATTTATTATTTTTGTTTCAATACTAATAACTTTACTTCCAGGTGGCATTTGTATTCCATCTAATTTATAATATAGGGTTAAAGCTAATTCTTTATGTTCATCTTTTAGTGATATACCAAAATCTGGTTGTACTGTAAACTTTAGTTTTTGATATATTAAATTTCCTTTTATTATTGATATTAATGAATCTTGTATATTCCCTTATATCCTGTCATCTAATATATATATTTGTATAGGTGTATCTATATTTCTTTGAAAATATGCTTTTATTGTAAATTCTACTCCTCCAAAATATATATTTCTATATTTCTTTGCTTCTTTAGTATATAACTTTTTAAATTCTCTTTTTATTATTTCTTCTGTTATTAAACTTATTTTTGCTCTTCCTTTTATACTAGTAGTATCTATTATATTTTCATGTTTTTGTGCTATATATCTTATTTCTTTCAAACCAATTTGTTTTAATTATTTTCTTAACTGTTAACTCTTCTCTCACCTTGTATTTTTTGATATGTTTCTGGTTTAAAACTTAAACTTTGAGAAGTTCCTTCTTCATATGTTTCCATTTGATAATATGTTTCTTTATATTCTTCTGCTAATTCTTTTCCTTTATCCATATTTATATATTTCTGCATCTTTCTTAGCTTTGTTTTTTAATTTCTGTATATATGCATTAATCATTCCTTTTGCTTGTATTGATTCATTATCTTGATATGGTTCTCCTATTACTATTTTTTTATATTCTTCATATTGTATAATTTTTTCAAATTTTCTTTTATCCTTATTTTTTACTTATGTCTTTCTTTCAAAATAAGATGATGTATATCTTTGGTTATTCATATTATCCAGTTAAGTTGCATTTAAATAATAACTCCCTTTGATACCAACATAAGTTATTCTTATATCTTCTATGTAATTCTATTAATTGTCCTAATTTCCAATTATTTTCCATTTTTTCTTCTTCTGTCCATTTTTTATTATCCATTATCTCTTGAGATCTTTCTATTTCTTTATCAATTTTATCTAAAGATGTATTAAAATATCTTAATATTTTAAATCTTCTTCTCAATGAATTTGGATCTGTCATTCTTCTTATTTAATTTTAATATATTAATTAATTTATCTTGGTCTTCTATAACTTTATATTGTTCTTGTAAAACTTCTTTTAATTCTTTTACTTTTATCTCACATCTTAATTCTTTTATAAATTTTTCTCTATGTAATTTTAGATGTTCTTCTTCTAATAATCTGTATTCTTCATCTCTTTTAGCTAATAATTCTCTAAATAATCTTATTTTTATGTCTTTATCATTTATCAATTCCATACTTATTCTACAACTCTCAATATGATGATTAATTTCTTTATTATATGTAGGAATTTTATATGCTATGCTTTTTATTCTTTGTAAATTATTATTCATTGAATCTTCTGACATATCTTGGATATTATTCATAGGTATTTAAAAGTAAAGCTTGTTTTAAAAAAATTTCAGATGTTTTCTTTGATAAATCTCCTGAGTTTTTATTAAATCTAATTAGTAGACCTGTTATTATCCTAGTTCTTCTATAGTCATCTACTGATATATATTTCATGAATATAGTTCTTATTAATCTTGCCATTTAAAAGTTACTTTTCATTTTTCACTATTCATGCCGGAATTTTTTCCTATTTCCAACTCTGATACCATTTACAAGCAAGGGTTATTTAACATGTTAATAGGGGATCTCATCATCTATTAACCCTAAAAAGGGAAGGAATATAGATGGTATTCTATATAAACATATAATTTTAACAGAATTCATGATAAATTTTTAAGACATCTATAATTTCAACCAATACTAATATCATTATCACAAAAATAATTATCTTACCCATATCATAAATAGTTAGTACTAGTTCAGTTATATTACCTAGTAGTTGTATTCTAGATCATCGTAGCTATCCACTTCCTAGCTCCTTGTTCCTTCCTGGAATCTAGCCTCGCTTCTGGTCTATCACAGAATGTCCTCCAAAATACTATACTTAGTAATACTCTTGAACTAACAAATACTAGTTATGATCTTGGTAGAATAATATTTCTGATCTCTTGATATTTTCTTAGTAGAAATTATAGAGAGTGTTTTGCTCGACATAAGATTTATCAAAGCTTAAGATTTTATTGCAGAGTTTTTTCGATGATCTGTTATAATACAATGAGGCTCCTTATATAGAATTCCTCAGTCTTCTTTTACATAATTGAATATTAGCTGTATTATTTCTCCATTCTCTCTTGTCTGCCATATTCTTTGTCTTTTGTCTTCCAAGTCTTTAAAGCTGTAAAGTTCCATTATCTATTGTTTTCCATCTTCTTTGTATTCAGTCTTTAAAGTTGCATTATTTTTGCATCTGCCAGTTTGTCTTTTTTCTTCTATATTATCTCTTGTCATTATCTTTTTCTTCTTTTTCAAAGTTACTTTTTCCTTGTCTGCCATTTCTTTTGCATTTGCTTTTGTCTGTCACTTTGAATCTTCCCAGCATCTTTATATCTTTTCATATTTTTCATGGTTGATATGTCTTTATAATAATATCAGGGATCTGTAGTTTAAACTACATTTGATCCTTATTATGGTATTATGAACCCTTATGTAGCAAAGCTACATTGAGTTTTAGATGAAAGGATCAGATGGTCCTTCTTTTATCATTCTGATATCAGTATTATGTGTAATATTAGTGGACTTTATCACATGTCTTTTTTTTACCTGCTAATCCATGATATTGTTCTATAGTCATTTTTGCATATGTATGCTGTAGATTAATAATTCTGTCATGTACTCTTTCGAGTTCTGTATTATCTCGTGTCATGGTTTCATTATCATAGCATAACGTGATAATTTCTTCTACCTGTGCACCTCTGCTTATTCCAATAATATGAGCTTTTCTTGCTTTTAACATATCTTTCCTTTCAGAGTTAATAATCATATAGCTCTCTTTATACATATCCATTCTTGGATTTTTTCTATAGTACATGGTACTGCTAATTTCAAATCTCCTTTTTTACTGTTAATAATACTATTTCTTCCTATTTTAAATAATTGACATATTACTATTGGTTTGCCTAATAGATTAGTGGAGGCATCAAATATTTGTATCCCATATATTTACCAAAGGATTCCATCATTGCCTTGGTAGATTCTATTAATAATTTTGGTAATCTGGATATACTATATAGAGTTTCATTTACTATAATTTTATCCATAAATCCATAGGTAAATAGTTTTTCAACTACTTCGAGATTTGCATCCTCACTACATAAATACCTTGGATATTTACTAATTTTAGAGCTTCTCAATATCTCAGTATTAGACTTATAATCATAAAATTTAATAATCTTTTCATAAGCTGTTATGGTTTAAGGTGAGTATTTGAGCTTGTCACTCATAGTAATGGAAGGTGATATCTGTGTTGAAACTGTCTGCAATGGCATGGTTGCAAGCTTGGAAGTGAAAGTTTGTAATTTCATGGTTAGGTTTTGTAGGATTTTCATAGTCTGTTTATCTTTAATAGCATCTGTCAATTGTTTTAGGTGGTGTGTGTTCTCTTGTACCAGGGTTTCTATTTCTTTACGTAGTTGGGCAATTTTTTCACAGTTTTTTGTAATAATACCTGTAATATCCTTAATATAATCATCCATATTATTCGTTGTCATATCTGTACCTGCTAAGAAAATCAGCTAAAACATTCTTAATACCAGATATATTTTTAACAATAAAATCATAACAACAAAAGAAAGATTGCCATTTTCTTCTTTTATTTAATTCTGATAATAAATCTATTTTATTAGTAATAAAAGCTTTCACTTGGATATTATCAGTTCTTACTATAAACTTTACTGGTAACAAATGATAATGAAATTTCTTAATTCCAAATTTTACTGCTAATAATTCTTTTTCATTTATATGATAATTCTTTTCATTTGGTTTCCATGTTCCTCCTCCATATCCACATATTAGAGGTTTTTCTTTATCAATATTATTATGTTCATATGCTATAAGGACTGCTCCCCAGCCTATGTCACTTGCATCAGTAAAAAGTTCTAATTGATCTGTTTCTATAGGTATTCTATGTTTTGGTAAATTAATTACTTTTTCTTTAAGTAATTTAATAGTTTTATCATGTTCTTCTTTCCATTCGAAAGGCTTGTTTTTTGTTAATTCTTGTAAATGTTTTCTTAATTGTGGTAAATCTTTTATATGATCTGCAGCATAATTAATTATTCCTAAGAATTGTTGTACTTCTTTTTTATTTTCTAATTTGTCTTTAAAGTTTTGTATTTTTGATACAATATGATTTTGTAATTGTAACCCATCTTTATCTATAATATATCCTAAATACTCTATTTTATTTTTAAATATATCAAATTTCTTTTCAGAGAGTAATATTCCATGTTGTTTTACCAATTTTATAAATTGTTCTAAATGATTTATATGCAGTTCTAGATTTTCACTGTATATTAATATGTCATCTACATATACTATACAAAAATCTTTTAATTTTCTGAATATGTGCACAAGCTGACTAGCAAAAGTGTTTATAAATCATTCATACAAATAAAGTTTTATATATTATCTCATGTGCATTGTGTAGCTTAGGCATCAAATGGGCTGTTGAAGGCTCCTTGATTTGATATAGCATTTGAGAGCGAAAGGAAGCCCCTTCTTTTGATGATGATCCAGCTATGTCAGTTGGTTTTGGCTACTACTCTTTATTATATGATGCAATTTCGGTCCCATTCCTCAAGGCTGAGGAAGCTTTGCGTTAGCACTTTAGAAAGATTGCTCGTTAGCTAGGCCATTTTCAAAAGGACATTTAGGCTTGACTAATAAGATAGAAAGGGCTTTTTCATCAGGCATGTTTGGAACCCTATACAAAGGGCGTTTCCTTTCAAAAACTTCCTCTTCCTGCTCCTAGGGCGTTGCACGAAACCAAACTGCCGCCCGCCCGATCAAGTACCAGTTGCTTCGCCGGTAGGCCCACTTAGGTTAGAGGGGCATTGTCCCTCAATTCCTACCAACCTCCCCACGGGCGGCTTCTATGAGGAAGGCGGCTTTGCGTTGGATGCTCTTTACCCTCCCCACAATCAAGGCAAAGGCGGCTAATGAGGAAGGGTTAATGACATCAGTTAGGCTAATCGGGATAATTTGCTAGAGAACTTTACTTTAAGATAGCTCGGGTGGGCACTCTTCTTCAGAAAGAGGAGTTGCTTGCCTTACCACACCACGCACGCTTAGTGCACGATGTATATAGGAATGATAACGAGCGCATATGACGTACCAAGAAAAGAGATGCCGAGATGATAATGGTTAAACGAAATCTTTTAAGTGATATATATATAGGACCTTAAATAGATTGAGAAGAAAGTGATTCCATTTAATCCTCTTTTTAACGGATAAGTCTCTTGATTAGAATTCAACTTCCTTACAGCTGAGTAACCATTATCTTAATATACACTAATATTATAATTATAAAATAGAAAATAATAAACACCATATTAAAAAATATATTCACAATTATTTATAACCAATAATAAAATACTGAATATTACACCCCTTGTCCGGCGCTGCACTTTTTTCCTCTAATAACACTGCCCAACACAACACTGAACGCAAAAATGAGAAACCCGAAGATGAATATTTCATGTAACAAAATTGCTGGATCTAGTTCTGATGTGTCTTACATGGCAACAACCGCAAGTGGTTCCACCAAACAAAGTTGTCTGTTCAGTTAGCGAAAAATAAAGACCCCCCCCCTCGAATGAATCAATGGAAATGTTTTCATTTACAGGCAATTGGCAATGGCATTTACTTCCCTCTGACATGTGAACATGTTTAACTTTGAAATCATCGTTTTGTGTGTCGAATGGCTTACTAGTACAAACTTTAGTTTTCTTTCTTCATATTCTGCAGAATGTTTTTGTTCATTTTCATAAGATGCTATACCTGATAACAGATACTAAGCAGTAACTATTCGTGTCTCCTTGCTATTGTTTCAGTCTGAAGAACCACCACTTAATGTTTTGCATATTCTATATCCTGAATGGCCGGATCATGGAGTTCCCCAAGAGACCCTTGCTGTTCGCGAAATTTGGAGAAGATTATGTACTGTACCACCTACAACAGGACCTATTGTGGTGCACTGCAGGTTGGCCTCACAGTTTAGTGAAATTTCACTCTTTCGGGGATGACAGTATTATTAAATATTGTCTGAGCCGTATTTTACTACTTCACAGTGCAGGTATTGGTAGAACTGGCACATATTGCACGGTACACAATACAATGCAGAGGATTCTAGCTGGGGATATGTCCGCTTTGGATCTTGTTAAAACCATATCTGTATTTAGGTCACAGCGAATAGGAATGGTTCAGACAAAGGTATATTTCCGTTGCCTTGTGGTTCACTCTTCTATCCAAATTCTGCTCCACAAATTAGTTAGATACAAATTTAAGATCCAGAAACTGATAATCTCATTATGGCCTAGGTTTAAATGAGAGCTCTATTTGCATAATAACTCCTTCAGCACCACACATATACACTTAACTGCCATGATTAATTTTGTAAATAACTAAAACTTGTTTAGTTTAACCAAGTTCTCAGGGTTCTGACTCGAATCTTACTCAGTACATTATTATCTCATTATTAGTGTTATTTATATATATCTTTTGAAAGTAAAAGTTTAAGATTTCATAAGAGCGAAAACCACATGTTGCTGTATCTTTGTTGAAGTGACATATGTGGTGACAGTTCTCTATCAAGAAAATTTTCAGTCTGCGGTTAAGGTCTAAGATGCTTGAAAAATACACTTGGTCTCAATGAGGGGCGCTTTCAGTTCCTCTGTTTTTTCATAGAGTGCTTTACTTATATTCTTATGTTAACCTTGGACTCTGCATTGTTGCTTAGGAACAATACTTTTACTGCTATGATGTAATTATTGAAGAACTAGAAGACCTTATCTCAGAATACAACGGTCAGATGAATTCCTAATGGTATGCTTGTCGCTTTTGGGCGTTGGATCTGATACAGCTTCAGGCTCCATATGATCTTAGGTTCGAGGAGGATACCAATTAATATGTTTATATTTCTAGAATTTATGAGTATGTTATTTAGATCCTTTTGTTCATCAGGTACGTGATTAACCCTCCATGTTTTCATTGCTAGATACTTGAACAATATGAAGTTGAGTCCTACCTTATTTGTTTCCTTTTACAATTCATTTCTTGAGGGTCATTTGAGTGGAGGTACAACTCTATAAAATTAAATGTTAACCTATTTCACCAATATCTGTGGACTGGAAATTTTTGTGGGTTAATGTTTCAAAGTCAATATCTTTAAATTAGAAAGAGTGCAAAGGCTTAATGTATATGTGCGTATGTGAAGTGTACACTCTGATGGTTGGATATTTCAAAATCAAATTTTTTCATCCAATACAATAGACAGCACAGAAAATCCTCATTCCACACAGCACAAGCTCAATTTGCTAAACAGTGTACCAAAACGTGTAAGCCACCAAAACATGTTTGGCTACATAACTAAAATGATGTTTTTAGTATTAAAAAACAGAAATTAAAAATAAATATGAAGTTTGGTAAAACTAGTGTTATTAAAAACGTGATGAAGCGCGAAGCGCAGAAAAGCGCAACGAAGAGAAGCGCATTCAATGAAATGAGCGCTTCTGGGGGATTATGCGCGGAGCCCGAAGTGCATAATCCCATACTCACCCCCTGAAGAGCCCGAATCTTGATGATGAAGATAGTGCTGAAGAATAGTTAATTAACTATGTATTTCGTTTTTATTATAACTATAATATGTTTTAGACCTTAAATATCTTAATTTGCCTATGTTTTACACCTCATTTTAATTTGACTATTTTATGACAATTTGGTTGCTTATTATTTGTCAATTTGACAATATATATATATATATATATATATATATATATATATATATATATATATATATATATATATATATATATATATATATATATATATATATATATATATATATATATATATATATATATATATATATATATATATATATATATATATGTGTGTGTGTGTGTGTGTGTATGTATGTATGTATGTATGTATATTTTCTCATCTTTGATGAATCCGCGCTTCGTGTCTGCGCTTCTCGCTTAAGTTCCGGGAGGTCTTTTCGCTTCGGTGTGCATTGTGCGTTTAATAACACTGGGTAAAACAGTGATAACAGAAAATACCATAATGTTATTTTTGAAAATATTCTTATTCCTTTTCCACTTCTATTTTTTTTAAAAAGAAGCGGGGATGAAAAAATTCTGATAACTCATTGATTCATTTAGTATCAATAAACGGAATAAATGAGCGGTACTTTGGAAGAGGAGTTTTATTTATTGTATAATTTTTATATAATATAATTGTATAAAGAAATAATTGATCCATATGCACTATGTTAAATTTTAGTTAATCTGTTAGAAGGATTGACGGAGTTTAGTAATGTAGCAGCCTTTTATTGGTCCGTCAATAAAATCAAAATCTATCAATCCGTTAACTACTCCGTCATTTTTTATCTATTAAATAATAATAATATAATTCAAATAAATGATGATTAGATTAAATGATGATTAGATTAAATAATATATCAATTATAATCCAAAATTAAATACTTTTATATTAACATTTTTAATGTTTAAGTAATTCAAATATTCAATTTAATGCAATTATGAGGGATAACAAAGAAAATAAATTATTCAACTAACATTTTTCAGAGTTGTGTGATTTTTTTCAAAAGGTAAACTAAAAAGGGATGGAAGGAGAATTAAAATAATTGATTTAAAATGAAATAAATGACATAATATATCGTTTTTATCTTAATGAATGGTAACTAAAAAATTGATGTAGTTCAACCATTGCATAAAAAGTTTGGAAATAAGTGATTTTGATATGATAGTAATTAACTCAATCAATTTAATTGATAAATTGATGGATTCATGGAATTTATGGGTGCATATGTGTTAGGAATTATGAGATTTGATGATAACAAATTACTTAGAATTATAATAGGGATTTAAATTTCATTGTAAGTGGTCAATGGATATCTGATCTATAAATATCCATTGACTAGGAAACCAGTTATCAGTTGAAGTTTGTTAATCAACTGATAAATTGGATTGTAACATTTGATTTATATTTCATTATCAATTGATTGTTTTGCCTCGATGGATGCTGTGAAGTAGTCGACTGATATTATTGACTTCAATTTATAGCTTCTTAACAGATATGAAGAATGACTGATCAACTGTAAATATTATAAGTCAGAATTCTCACAAATGAAGTGATCAACTGATATTGGAGTCGATGGATAAAGACACTACTTGATGGATAAAGGCTATCAACAGATAAAGGCAATCAACTGATAAAGGACCATCAATGGATAAGGAGTCGATAGATAATCTAACTATCCATCGATACATCAATTGATCGATGGATAACCTATCCATTGGTGGATGAGCAAATGAGGATCGACTGATAAGCTTGACAACAATTATCAGTTGATCAAGGTTTCCCAAATTGGTTAAAGACAAAAGGAATGGGATCTTTGTAGAAACTGAATCAATGGAAGACAATCCTGTCAGGATTGTGAAGACTTTCAAGGCAACACAGTCTTCAAGGAAAAGATCAAGACAAAGATTTTTCCAGAACAAGACAAATGCAAAGGAGACTGTGAAAAGTAACTACAATATATTTTAGTGAATACATTGTAAACTTTAATTTGTAATTCACATTGTTATCCATCGAAGGATCGAAAAAAGAAGTAGAATGTGAACTACTATATATTAAGTAGTAGTCCATTGTAGCAAGTAGAGTAGAAAATCAAGAACTCAAGAAAAGTACAGTAGAAAAGCTAGAAGATATTTGTAGTACTTTTCTTAGTTCAAAAACTACATCTTTGTAAGCAGCTTGGTATCTTTACCAAGGTTAATTGAAAGCAAAAAGTACACTAGTGGAAAAACCAATCCACTAGTAATTTTTAAATTGTTGTGTTGTGTTTTCAATATATTAAACCATCAATCAATTGTTCTAATAGTTCTCTTCAATAGATATTTCCAAACACAAAAATAAATAAAAGTACAAACTTGTATCCGCAATAATTTCAAAAACTCTTAAGTTTGTATTCATCCCCCCTCCCCTTCTACAAACTTCTTCTACTTAAGGGAAAATAAAAATTGGTATCAAAGCCTAACTTTCAACATATAGAAAGTTAAGATCTAAGTACATCAAGTATAGGTCAAAAAGACACAGGAGTGAAGATTTCAGTTCTAGAGAAAGATGAGTACTTTCCCTGAAAAGTCAAAATGCACTTGCATCTACTATCCATTGATCATTCCTATGTGAACTGCATAGAGAAAGGTCCACATGTGCCCATGAAGATAGTTACAAGTGTGAATGTAGATAGTATCAGGCACCAGACAAACTTATTCCAAAACCTGTGAGTGAATACACAGATGGGGATGAAAAAGAAGTACATAAGGATAAAAAGGCTATGAACATTTTGTTTAATGGTCTTGACAAGGATATGTTTGACAATGTTATCAACTATACAACCTCCAAGGAAGTCTGTGATACTCTTCAAACTCTATGTGAGGGCACTGAGCAAGTAAGGAAAAACAAGATGCAAATCTTGATTCAGAAGTATGAGGCCTTTCACTTCAAGAGTGGTGAAGTAATCAATGACACGTATAGTAGGTTTCAAAAGCTGTTGAATGAGTTAAAACTATATGGAAGAGTATATGTTGTTGAAGATACCAACTTCAAATTCTTGAGGTCCTTACCCAAGGAATGAAAACCAATGACTGTTTCTATAAGATAGTCTCCTGACTTTAAAGAGTATACTCTTGATAAGCTGTATAGAATTCTGAAGACCTATGAGTTGGAACTACAGCAAGATGAGGAGATTGAGAAAAGTCAAAAGAAAGAAAAGTTTGTTTCCTTGGTGGTCAAGGATAAGAAAGTTGCAGAATCTTGTGAAGATGTGTCTATCAAAGAAGGGAAGAAAGAAAATTATGGCAATAGTGCAAGTAGTATTAGATATGATGAATCTTCAATTAGCAAAAGAAAAGAAATAGTTGAAGATGATGAGTCATATACTAAGGATGAAATGGATGAAATAGATGAGCATTTGGATTTTCTATCAAGGAAATTTTCAAAAATCAAATTCAAGAGAAATCCTATTCAATGGCCTGGATCTCAGTTTAAAAGAGACAATCAACAAGGCAAAAATCTTGTTGACAACACTCAATTCAAATGTTTTAACTGTGGATTGGCTGGTCACTTTTCTAATGAATGCAGAAAGCCAAAAATGGAGAATAAGTCAAAGTTTAGTGATGGTATTGACTATAAAAAAAAGTACTTTGACTTGCTCAAACAAAAAGAGAAGGCTTTTGTAACAGAAGAAAAGGACTGTGCTGCTGAGGTTGATTATGAAGAAGAGGAATACATCAACCTTGCACTAATGGCCAACCATGATGATCAAAAAGCTAGTTCTTCTAGCAATCAGGTAATTTCTACAAATCTATGAGTTATCCAAAGATGAATGCAATATTACCATTACTGAAATGTCAAATGAACTGTATAATTTGCACGCCACTCTTAAGTCTTTAAACAAAGAGAACACTAGGCTCAAGAGCACCTTAGAATATCTTACTGAAAGAAATACTTATCTAGAAGGTGAGCTAGTGCAAATGGATAGACTCAAGGTAGAAAACAGAGATGTTAGAAAAGAACTAGTTGAGTGTAAAAAGGAAATAGAAAAATTGGAAGAAGAACAAAGAACCATTGGCAAATGGAACATGTCAAGTAAAGCTAGTAAGAAGATGAATGACATTCATGGAACAAATTCTTTCACCATGTTGTCTGGGACTCTTAAGAAATTAGCCATTGATGAAAATCAATCCTTGGAAAAGAAGCAATCAATTGCTAATCCTGAATCAACTGATAAGGATTATCCATCGATTGATAATGTTATCTCAATGAATAATTATCCATCGATTGAGGAATCATCAACTGCTAAATACAATGTTTTAAAAACCAAGCTTAACAGACCTGTTAAATTTGTAAAAGAAGAAAGCTCCTCAAAATCTCAAATCAAAGTTGAAAAGGCCAATATAGGTTTCTTATCTAAAGATCAATTGAAGGAAAGATTAGAAAAGATAGAGCCTGATATTAAGCCTAATGAAAAGAAGAAAAAGAACAGAAATGGTAAGGTAGGCATAAACAAGCACAATAACTATCACCTAAAAAGTATGCTCCTAGAAAGATATGTGTTAAGTGTGGCAATAAAAATCACTTATATGTGCAATGCACAACCAATATGCCTACAACATCTAATGTGTCCATTATACCTAACATGCATTCTAATTCTTTAGTTGATCCTCAAGTTATTCATGCTCAATATGCATCAATGCCTTATATGTATAATCCATATCTTGCATTTGCCAACATGAATATGCTTGCTATGCCCTGGAATATGCACAACAATTTTCATGCTCCAAATTTCTCTAATTCTGCAAGCATGAATATTCCTAGTATTAGCACTGAGAATCCTGAAGTGAGGAAACCAACACCTAAGATTGAAGTGGAAGTAAAATCACCTAAACCAAACGACAAAAGTTAGAAACCAAACCAAAGGTAGCAACTAATAAGAAAGGACCCAAGGCAACTTGGGTACCAAAATTAACTTGATTATTTTTGGATGTGTGAAGGGAAAAAGAAGAAATCTTTAGTACTTGGACAGTGGGTGTTCAAGACATATGACTGGAGATAAATTCCTGCTCACAAAGTTTGAGGAGAAGGCTGGCCCTGGAGTAACTTTTGGAGATGACAACAAAGGATACACCATGGGATATGACTTGATTTCAAAAGAGAATGTCATCATTGAACCTGTTACGTTAGTTGATGGCTTAAGACACAATCTGTTAAGCATAAGTCAACTATGTGAAAATGGAAATAAAGTTTGTTTCACAACTAAAGCATCATAATTTCCAACAAGAAAGATGGAAGCCTAGTTATGACTGGGAATAGAAAAGGAAATGTATATATAAATGACTTCAACTCAACAAGTGCAGACTCAATGACTTGTCTTCTATATAAGGTAAGTACAAATGAAAGTTGGCTATGACATAAGAAATTAGCTCACTTAAATTTTAAAGCCATGAATTAGTTGGTCGAGAAAAATCAAGTGAGAGGTTTACCACAAATGGAATTTGTCAAGGATGGACTATGTGATTCCTGTCAGAAAGGAAAACAAAGGAAGGCATCATTCAAGTCAAAATTGGAATCATCAATTGAGAAGCCACTTGAGTTATTACACATGGATTTGTTTGGTCTTGTAAATAACATGTCCATTGCAAAGAAGAAGTATGCTCTAGTCATTGTGGATGACTTTTCAAGATTCTCATGGACTTATTTTCTGCTTTCAAAAGATGAAGCTAGTGATCTCATCATCAAACAAATTAAAGAAGTTGAGAAAAGTCTTGAATTAGTTGTAAAGAAAATAAGAAGTGATAATGGAATAGAATTTAAGAATTCTATAATAAAGGAGTTCTGTGAATCTAAAGGAATCATACACACCTTCTCTGCACCAAGGACACCTTAACAAAATGGGGTAGTTGAGAGGAAAAACAGGACATTGATTGAAACAGCTAGAACTATGTTGGAAGATGCTAAATTACTAACATACTTCTGGGCTGAGGCTATTAATACAACATGTTATATTCAAACCATCTCCATAGTGAATCAAGCTCAAGGAAAGATACCTTATCAATTGATCAAGAAAGATAAAAAGCCAAAAGTGGGATTTCTTCATGTCTTTGGCTGCAAATGCTATGTTCTAAAGAATCAAGGTGAAAACCTAGGAAAATTTGAAGCCAAGGCTGATGAAGCTATATTTGTTGGGTATGCACTATCAAGCATAGCCTATAGAGTCTATAATCTTAGACTACACATTGTTATGGAATCTGTACATGTAGCATTTGATGATAAAAAGATTCAAGGCTTGTTTGATGAAGGAAATCATGACATAATGCATTTTGAGAATGAATCAAATGGTGTGGATGATGATGAAGAAGTAGAAATCATAAATTCACAAGTACTTAAAAACCCAATATCAATTGTTGTCACAAAATCAATGGATAATTTATCAATTGATAGTCATCCATCGACTGATAATCAACACTCTACATCTAGGGTATCTAATTTAGAGTGAGGGTTTCAAAATCAAACTTCAAATTCAAATCAGTTTGTGTACAATACCAATGATCATGAAGCTTCATCATCAAGGAAAAATTTGCTGCCTCAAAGAAAATGGACAAAAAGCCATCATTTGAACTGATCATTAGAAATGCAGAAGATGGTGTCAAAATAAGAAGTGCTACTCAAAATGAGTGTCTATATAGCAGCTTCCTATATCAAGAAGAACCTAAAAGAGTTGAAAATGCTCTCAAGGATCCTGATTGGGTTTTAGCTATGCAAGATGAACTCAATCAATTTGAAAGGAATAAAGTTTGGAAGATGGTGCCCAAACCAAAAGACAGATAAGTAATTGGTACAAATTGGGTATTCAGGAATAAAATGGATGAAAGTAATACTGTGACTAGAAATAAGACAAGGCTTGTGGCAAATGGATACTCACAAGAAGAAGGAATTTATTTTGATGAAACTTTTGCACCAGTTGCAAGGCTGGAAGCAATCAGAATCTTTCTAGCTTATGTTGCACATGTTAATTTCAAAGTCTACCAGATAGATGTGAAGAGTGCATTTTTGAATGGAGTATTAGAAGTGGAAGTCTATGTGGAACAACCTCCTGGTTTTGAAGATCCAAATTTCCCTGAGTTTGTTCACTATCTACTCAAAGCACTCTATGGCTTGAAGCAAGCACCAAGGGCCTGATATGATACTTTATCTCAGTTTCTCATTGAGAATCACTTCACAAGAGGTACTGTTGATATGGCTCAATTATTCTTGCCCAAATATATGTGGATGACATTAATTTTGGCTCAACTAATGAGGGACTTGCAAAAATTTGCCAAATTAATGCATAGTAAGTATGAAATGGGCATGATGGTGGAACTTACCTACTTTCTTGGTTTGCAAGTCAAACAAGTTAATGATGGTATTTTTATAAATCAAACTAAGTACATTCATGACTTGTTGAAGAAATTTGACTTAAGTGAATGTTTTTCTGTAAAAACAACCATTGCCACTGCCACCAAACTTGAATTGAACACTAAGGAAGCTAAACTGGATATTTCAAGTTACAGAGGCATTGTAGGCTCACTTCTATACTTAACTACTAGTAGGCTAGACAGAATGTTCTCTACATGTTTGTGTGCTGGGTTTCAGGCTGATCCTAGAGAATCTCATTTAGTGGCTATTAAGAGGATTTTTAGATATCTCAAGGGTAGATAGAAATTTAAGTATTTGGTATTCTAGAGATTCTGGTTTTAATCTAATAGGCTACTCAGATGCAGATTATATAGGTTGCAAAATAGATAGGAAAAGTACTACAGGCACCTGTCAATTTTTAGGAAACAAACTTGTGTCATGGTTTAGCAAAAAACAACACTCAATATCAACTTCAACTGCAGAAGCTGAATACATTGCTGCTGGAAGTTGCTGTGCACAAATATTATGGATGAGGAATCAATTATTTGACTATGGGTTCAACATGAATAAGATTCCTATTTTCTGTGATAACACAAGTGCCATTGCAATAACAGAAAATCCTGTACAACATTCCAGAACCAAACATATGGACATAAGTTATCATTTCATTAGGGAACATGTAATGAATGGTACAAGTGAATTACATTTTGTCCCTAGTGAACATCAACTTGCACACATTTTTACCAAACCTCTAGATGAATCTACTTTTAATAGATTAGTTTGTGAATTAGGTATGCTTAATTTTACACAATCCTAAATTTTTGCTAAGTTATTTTTTTTGTAGCCATTGTTTACGATTATCTGTTGAAACAAAGTGATCAATTGACAACTGTGTTAATTATCAATGGATATTCTTCAATCATCGATGGATATATTGCAGTTTTATCAGAGTTTATTTATAAACTCTGACTAGTTCATCAGAGTTTAGAGATTAATAAACTCCGACTAGTTCATCAGAGTTTAGAGATTAATAAACTCTGACTAGTTCATCAGAGTTTATAGATTAATAAACTTTGACCCAACTCTTTGTAAACTCTGATAAGCTATTCTCAACTGTTATATACCTATCGATGGATAATTACCCTGGTAGTTGTTTATCGATCGATAAATAATTTTTTTTCCCTAACTCAATGGATGTAATTACCCATCGATGGTAATAGAATTTCTACAGTTTTACACATCCATTGATTAAATTATAGTCGTTGATTCTTTACTTTAGTTGTCAACAGATGAATATATCCAATCAATTGCCATTTAGAGTAATTTACTTTAATTTTTTTTATCTTTGAACGGTTATATTCTTAATTAAACTGACTATTCAAGTCATTTTAATCTCAAAAATATAAATAGCAAATCTATTTCTCATTCCAATCTTACTTGCTATTTTACTCTCAATTCTCTAAGATCTGTATCTCTAATTCTCTCTCTCTCAAGAACTCCTAAGGCAATTTTACTCATTTTCTTCAAGCTTCTTTCTAACTTGCTTTGTTAAGAACAATCAATGGCACCCCAAAAGAAGATTTCTTCATCAACTGGATTCATCTATGAGCAGAACAATTTCACATAATGCTTGACAGTTGATGATGCTCCTACTGACATGCATCCATTGATGAGGTTTCTGGGAGAATGCAAAGTGTCCAAGGCTCTTAGTGAAGCACCAACAATAGTATGCTCATTTGTTGAAAAGCTATGGAACACTGCAAAAGTCTCACAAGATGGAAAGGTAATTTCTTATACTTGCCAAGGTAAACCCTATACCATTACAAGTACTAAGTTAGACAATATTTCTTGAAACTAACTGTTCAGCCTTAGAGCACTTTGTAAGAACAGTTGGTTTATTTTCTAACCTTGTAAAACAAACCTAGGTTTTATTAACATAGAAAGATTGAGCAAAATTATACAATGATAGAAAACCCAATCCATCAGTAATTTTAAATACCTTTGTTCATTCTATTTTCAGTTTCATCTCTTGTTTATACACATTCTCTAAAACACTCAAACATCAAGACCAAATATTAAAATAACAAATTTTTTTGAATATTTGTATTCAACCCCCCCTCTACAAATATTGTCACTGTTCTGGGAAATAACAATTGGTATCAAAGCGTAGGCTTTCAACATACAGAAAGTTTATAGAACCAGAACAGTCAATATGGGCCAAAAAGATTCAGGTGTGAAAATTCCAGTGCTAGAAAAAGATAAAAATGCATCTACTTTCTCTTGACCCTTCCTATGTTCACTGCATAGAGAAAGGTTCTCATGTTCCCATGAAGCTAGTCACAAGTGTAAATCCTGATGGAACTCCTGCATTTGACAAACATGTTCCAAAACTCATCACTGAGTACACAAAAGAGGATGAAAATGAAGTGCTTAAAGACAAGAAGGCCATGAATATTCTGTTCAATGGTCTAGATAAAGATATGTTTGACAATGTGATAAACTGAACTTCATCAAAAGAAGTATGAGATACTCTTCAAACTTTGTGTGAAGGAACTGATCAAGTAAGGAAAAACAAGATGCAACTCTTGATATAAAAATATGAATTATTTCATTTCAAGAGTGGAGAGTCCATCAATGACACCTATAGCAGATTCCAAAAGTTATTAAATGGATTGAAGCTATATGGTAGGGTTTATATAACTAAGGATACAAACCTTAAATCTCTCCCAAAGGAATGGAAACCAATGATTGTCTCCATTAGACAATCTCAAGACTTCAAGAAGTAACACTCTTGAGAAACTTTATTATATTCTCAAGACATATGAGTTGGAAATCCAATAAGATGAGGAGATCGAGAAGAATCAAAGAAAAGAGAAAACTGTGGCCTTGATGGTCAAGGGAAATGAAGAGAAGAAAGAAAGAGGCTCTATAAAAGGTTCAGTCATGATGGCTACTGAGACTGATGAAGAGTCATCACAAGTAAAAGGAAAGGGTAACTGTGATGAAAATGAAACATGCTCTCAGGATGATTTGGATGACATTAATGAGCACCTTGCATTTCTATCAAAGAAATTCTCAAAGCTAAAATTCAAGAGGAATCCAAATGCTCAAAGGCATGGATCCCAGTTTAGAAGTAACAATCAAAACAAAAATTTGGTTGATAGATCAAAATTCAAATGCTTTAACTGTGGATTAGCTGGTCATTTTTCAAATGAATGTAGAAAGTCAAAACAAGAAAAGGCAAAGTCATATGACGGTATTGACTATAAAAAGAAATACTTTGACCTTCTTAAATAAAAAGAAAAGGCTTTTGTTACAGAAGAAAAAGACTGGGTTGTTGAGGACAGTGATTCTAAAGAATTCATCAATCTAGCTCTAATGGCAAACCATGAAGATGAAGAAGCTAGTTCATCATCAAATTAGGTACTAGCTACTAACTTTTCTGAGCTTACAACTGATGAATGCAATAGTACCATTAAAGAAATATCTAATGAATTGTACAATTTATATGTCACTCTAAAATCTCTAAACAAAGAAAACCTCAAGTTAAAGAACATCATTGATGCCTTAGCTGAGAGGAATTCTTTTCTTGAAAATGAACTTGTTTGTTTAGATAGATTCAAGCAAGGAAAGTAAAGATGCTAGAGATGAACTAGTAAACAGTTTGAGAGGAGAAGAATTGTTAAAAGAACAATTGGATGGAGAAATTGAAACCATTAACAAATGGAATAGGTATGCTAAAACTACCGAACAAATTATTGATTTTCAGGGTTTAGATACTCTAGGAGAATCTCCTAAATCAGTAGACAAGCCATTGGTTGATACTTCAATGGATAAAGATCAATCGATTACTAATCCTTTATCAACTGATAAGGATTATCAATCGATTGATGATGAATCAATTGATAAGTATCCATCGACAAGTAAAGTATCAATGGCTAATAAGAAGAACAACTTTAGCACCCCTATCAAGTTTGTTAAAGAAACCAAGAATCAAGTTGAGACTAAGGTTGAAAAGATCAACATTGGTAGCTTATCTAAGAAATAATTAAAAGAGAAATTAGAAGGGATAACACCTGTTGAAATCATTCACATTAAGTCTGAGAAAAAGAAGAAAAATAGGAATGGGAAAGTAGGCATAAACAAGAACAATAATTATACTCCTGATATGTATGCACCTAGGAAGGTGTGTGCTAAATGTAGTAGTGTAAATCATTTGTCTATACAATGCAAGAAAGAAAAAAATTCTATATCTTCAAATGATTTGAATGCACATGCCATGTCTGCTAATGCCATGATGACTAATCCTATGCTCATGAATGCCATGTCTTCTAATTTGGTTGCACCCAATGTTCATATGCCTGATGCACAATTTCCATACATGTATAATCCATTCTTTACATATGTAAATATGAACATGCCTAGAATGCCATGGAACATGCCAAATGTAGATAATGAAATGCATGGAAATTCTGCCATGAGTTTCAACAAGGTGTTTGAGCCACAAAAGCCAACTCCCAAAGTTAAAGTGGATTTAAACCCATCAAAATAAAAGGAATTAAAGTTGGCAACCAAGGCCCAGGCTGCAACTAATAAAAGAGGACCTAAGGAAACTTGGGTACCAAAAGTAACTTGATTGTTTTATATGTGTGCAGGGAAACTGGAAGAAAAATCTCTGGTATTTGGATAGCGGATGTTCTAGGCACATAACTGGAGATTTGTCCCTGCTCACCAAGTTTGTAGAAAAGGCTGACCCAGGAGTTACTTTTGGAGATAACTGCAAAGGTTTTACTCGGGGATATGGCTCAATTGCAAGAGAAAATGTTATCATTGAACCTGTAACACTAGTTGATGGATTGAGGCACAATTTTCTCAAATGGATCATGCATCATAGCCAACAAAGAATATGGTGAAATTCTCTTAACTAGTGAAAGAAAAGGAAAAATCTATGTGGCTGATTTTAACTCTATAAAGAAAAATTCAATGACATGTTTACTTAGCAAAGACAATACAAATGAAAGTTGGATTTGGCACAAGAAACTAGCCCATTTGAATTTCAAAGTCATGAATTAATTGGTTAGAAAGAATATGGTTAGAGGCATTCCACAAATGGAATTCACCAAGGATGGACTATGTGAAGCCTGTTAAAAGGGTAAACAAAGGAAAACATCATTCAAGTCAAAGTCTGGATCATCAATTGATAAACCTTTGGAATTATTGTACATGGACTTATTAGGTCTTGTCAACATCATGTCAATTGCCAAAAAGAAATATGCCTTAGTAATAGTGGATGACTTCACTAGATATACATGGGTATATTTCTTACATTTTAAGGATGAGGCAAACAAATTCATTATCAATGATATGAGGAATGTTGACAATGGCACTGAATGCAAGGTCAATAAAATAAGAAGTGATAATGGTACTGAATTTAATAATGAAATAATGAAAGAATTCTGTGAAGAAAAAAGTATAACTCATTAATTCTTTACACCAAGGACTCCACATCAAAATGGAGTTGTTGAAAGGAAAAATAAGACCTTGATTGAAGCTGCTAGAATTGTGTTAGAAGAAGAAAAACTTCCTACATATTTATGGGCAGAAGCAATTAATATTGCTTATTACATTCAAAATATTTCCATGGTCAATCAACTACAAGGCAAAATACCATATCAATTGATGAAGAAAGACAAGAAGCCAACAGTTAATTTTCTTCATGTCTTTGGCTGCAAATGCTTTGTACTAAGAAATCAAGGTGAAAATCTAGGAAAGTTTGAAGTCAAGGCTGATGAATCTATATTTGTTGGATATGGAATAACAACCAAAGCTTAAAGAGTCTACAATATTAGATTACACACTATTTTGGAATCTATGCATGTAGTCTTTGATGATAAGAAGATTCAAGGGTTATTTGATGAAGGATACCATGACTTATTGCATTTTGAAAATGAATCAACAAGCAATGGTGAAGAAAGTGATAATGATGTAGAAATTTCAAGAAATCAAATACCCAAAAACACCCCATCAATTGATGTCAATGCATCAATAAATAATTTATCAGTTGATAATCATCAATTGACTGATAATACATCAATTGATAACCATTCAATTGATAACAACTCTGCTCAACAGTCTTCAAGCAGAGTATCATTCTCAGGGGGAGGGTTCTCAAATGATCAATCACATCACTATGATCATAACAATTCCAATGATCATGAAGCATCATCTTCAAGTTCAAATTTACCACCACAAAGGAAATGAACAAGAAGTCATCCCTTTGAATTGATAATTGGAGATGCAAATGATGGTCTCAAAACTAAAAGTGCAACTCAAAATGAATGTTTGTATAGTAGCTTCATGTCTCAAGAAGAACCAGGATTGAAGAAGCCTTGAATGATCTTGATTGGATAATTGCTATGCAAGAAGAATTGAATTAGTTTGAAAGGAACAAGGTATGGAAGTTGGTGCCTAAACCAAAGAACAAGTCCGTCATTGGTACAAAATGGGTGTTCAGAAATAAAATGGATGAATCTGGTACAGTAACAAGGAGCAAAGCAAGATTAGTGGCAAAAGGATATTCACAAGAAGAAGGCATAGATTTTGATGAAACATTTGCACCAGTTGCAAGGTTGGAAGCAATCAGAATCTTTCTAGCATATGCTGCTCATGCTAATTTCAAAGTGTATCGGATGGATGTGAAAAGTGCTTTCCTCAATGGAGATCTAGAAGAAGAAGTGTATGTAGAACAACCTCATTGTTTCATTAATTCTATTCATCCTGGATTTGTATACCATCTTCTCAAGGCACTTTATGGATTGAAGCAAGCACCTAGAGCCTGGTATGACACATTATCTAAATTCTTGATTGAGAATCACTTCACAAGAGGTACTGTTGATAAAACTCTCTTTCATAGAAATGTTAGTGGCTCTATGATTCTTGTTCAAATCTATGTAGATGACATTATTTTTGGATCAACTAATGAAAAACTTTGTCAAAAGTTTACTAAGTTGATGCAGAGTAAATATGAAATGAGCATGATGGGAGAACTTACCTATTTTCTAGGTTTACAAGTCAAACAAGTCAAAGATGGAATTTTCATAAATCAAACCAAATATATTTCTGATTTGTTAAAAAGATTTGATTTAAATGAATGTTCTTCTGCAAAAACTCTCATGGCCACTGCAACTAAACTTGAATTGAATACTAAGGAAGCTAAAGTGGACATTTCAAGTTATAGAGGCATGGTTGACTCATTAATTTATTTAACTGTAAGTAGGCCATACATAATGTTTGCTATATGTCTTTGTGCTAGGTTTCAGGCTGATCCTAAGGAATCTCATTTAATTACAATAAAAAGAATATTCATATATCTCAACGGAACACCAAATCTTGGAATTTGGTATCCTAGAGATTCTGGATTTGATATAATTGGCTATTCAGATGCAGATTATGTAGGTTGCAGGATTGATAGAAAAAGTACCACAAACACCTGTCAATTTCTAGGAAACATGCTTGTATCATGGTTTAGCAAGAAGCAAAATTCAGTATCTACATCTACTGCAGAGACTAAATATATTGCAGCTAGAAGTTGTTGTGCACAAGTATTATGGATGAGGAATCAACTATTTGACTATGGGTTCAACATGAACGAGATTCCTATTTTCTGTGATAACACAAGTGCCATTGCAATAATAGAAAATCCTATGCAACATTCCAGAACCAAGCATATTAACATAAGGTATCACTTCATTAAGGAACATGTAATGAATGATACAATTGAATTACATTTTATCCCTAGTTAAAGACAACTTGCAGACATTTTTACCAAACTATTAGATGAATCAACTTTCAATAGATTGGTCTATGATTTGGGTATGCTTAATTATGTTTAATCAATTAAAATGTCTGACGAGTTATGCTCTCTATTTTTTTGTAATCATTGACTATGTTAATCTGTTGATTTTTCTATAATC
Source organism: Oenanthe sinensis (assembly GCA_028671895.1). NCBI lineage: Eukaryota > Viridiplantae > Streptophyta > Magnoliopsida > Apiales > Apiaceae > Oenanthe > Oenanthe sinensis. Next base: position 16,548,966 of record JAPMAC010000209.1, read on the forward strand.
AATTAATAAACATTTTACATATCAATGGATATCTAAAGTTGTCGACAGATAAACATATCAATTGATGATACATTTAGTTATCAATGGATAGTGGTAGCTATCAACAAATAAATATATCAATTGATGATATATTTATTTATTGATGGATATTTGCAGCTGTCAATAGATAAATATATCAATTGATGATATATTTATCGATTGATAGTCGTACTTGTCGATGGATAAGTTAGTTATCAATTGATGACCTGGAATTTAAGGGGTCCATGTCATTAATCAACCTGAACAAATACTAGCCGTTGATTACTTATTTTATCAATTGATTGATACATATATTTCTGTATGTATTACAATCGATTGCCAAAATTGGTAATTTCTACTTTTCATTTTTCCTCCAACGGTCGATTAAATTCTATTTTAAATAAGAAATTGATTGGGAACTCAGTAATATAAATAGTGAGATTAAAACATCTTTTAATTCTTACTTGTAAATTTACTAACGATTTCTCTACTTCTTTCTCTCCCTCTCTCAATCTACGAACTCAATCTTTAACTCTCTCTTGCTAAGGACCCTAATTCACTTATTGATTATTATTATTCTTGCTTCAATACTAACAAGTTTGCCAGTTAGTTTTTCTTTATATCAAATACACGATCATGACATCATCAAAGAAAGTCTCGCAATCAGGATTCTACTACGAACTCAACAACTTTGTCGCTTGCACTATGATGGAGGAAGCCCCAACAAAATTTCATCCACTAATGGAATTCCTCAACAGTTCAACAGTCTCAAAGGCCCTCTCAGAAGAACCAAAAATAGTATGCAACTTAGTTAAAGAATTCTGGACAACTGCAGAGGTAGCAAATGATTTTTCTTCTATTTCCTTTAATTACAAAGGACAAAGGTATATTCTAACCACTGTGGTCTTATGTGAGTGTTTAAATATTCCTACAAATAATACTAAAAATACACCCACTGACACAGACATTAGAACCATGCTTAGGGAAATCAATTACACTGCTCATAATGCTAGTTTAGGCGGTATAGTTAGGAAGAATCTAAGAAAAGAATGATCATACATCTTTGATGCCATAATAAAATGTTTCTCGGGTAAAGTTAGTAATTTTCATGCAATAACTACTAGTATACAACAAGTAGGTTATAGCTTTTTGTATGATAGATATCACAACTTAGGAAGCCTGTTACTCAATGAAATATCTGTCAAATTGGGAAATAAGATTAGTAGGTCTAATCATATTTATTATGCTAGATTTATCATGATTATTATTAACCATTTTGTCAAGGATATTGAGATTGACAGGAGCACAAAAGCCCTGGATTGTTGGGTAAAAAAAAGGGTCTTTAAAGACTTGGTAAGGATCAATCTTCACAGTAATGTGGAATTGATTAATCCACCTTTTGTACAGGTATTTATCTCTACCTTACACTCTTCCCAACCTCAATCTTCTTTGCCTTCTGTGGCTGTGGAGGGTGGTAGCAATGACCCCAAACCTCCTACCTAAGCCACACAACCCATTTCAAAATCCAAATCTAAGAAGCCAACCTCAACAGGTTCCCAAAAACTTGTTCTTGTAAAAACAAAGAAAAGAAAAACATATGTCTTGGTAGATAAATTAGAGGAGGGTGTAGGTGGTGAGGGGACTGGGGAACATCAAAGAACCCAGAAGAACAAGGAGTATGAGGGTGTGTAACCCAAACTAAACCACTCCACAGTCTCTCAAAAGATTGTGAATGTTAATAAGGAACTTACCACATCCCTATTGGCATCCTCTCAAAAGGATGACAATATTGAAAAGAGCCCACAACTAGGGGCACAGAACCAAATTGGGGACACACAAGCCAAAACACCAAAATCATATGAAAGGAGGAAGAAAAGAGTCACTTTTGCACATGGGGAAACACACACTGTAAAATCACATAAAACTATGGTGGAGCTTTCTCAAAGTCAGTTTAATGCATCTCATATAAATGATGAAATGCAGTCTCATTCACTCTCAATTCCTATCCCTTCTATTCTTCTTTCCCAACTTCATCAAATTTCTTCAGAAAATGTTCAAATATATAATCAGGCATTTTCAAATTCTCCTTCTTTGATAATCAAGGAGAAGCCAACATTCTCTCCTGAATTTTCTTCCCTAAAAATTCAGGATTCCATCTCACTTGTTATCTCAAATATCACTTCTAAAATAATAAACTCAAATGTTTCTATTCCATTAATTGATGTTTCCTCATCAATTGATATTCAACCATCGACTGATAAACCATCGATTGATACTCAAGATCACTCGATGGGTATACATCAATCGATGGATATCCCAAATACTTCAACTGATATTTTCAATACATCAATTGATGCACAATCAATTGATATTGCACAAACACTCTTAGGATTCAGTGAGTTGATTGAGAGGCAAGATTGCAACCTGGCAAAAGGAGAGGGAGTGAGTGAGGTCATTCCTATTTCTTCCAGGAATGTGAGTAAAGCTCTCTACCTAAGAAGGTGCACACGGTATGAGTGAGGGAGATATGAGATTCCAGGATGAGATCCTGATGCAAAATAGAGAGATGAATGAGAGAGATAAAACAATTCTTTTATATGCTCAGAAGTTGGAGAATGAGTTGATGTCAGAAAAAGGAGTAAATGAGATAAGGGGAGTTTTAAATGAATAAACGAGTGGGAGTGGAATTAACAAGGAAATTGAAGATGAAGAACTTGATGTTGGTGACTTGGATCCACAAAATTTTGTTCACCCTGATCCACAATATCAAGGGTTGGTTGTTTCAAGTAACAGAAATGCAGAGCAATTGCTGAGAATTGAGCATATAGAACAAAGGACCAGGAATCTAATGAAAAGCATTGCCAATACAACAGATACATGTTATATGGCACCTGAAGAGTTAGAAGATGATTCTGACGAAGAGCCATGGATGAGTACCATTGATGATTCCTTAAAGCTGCTGAAACTGAGATTCTTTCTCAATATATGAGGGCAATGCTGGAAGTAGAAATTGAAGATCTTATTTAAAAGAGGATTGCCAACTATATGAATGAGTCATTAAAAATTCAGAAGATCACAATGACAAGAGTGAGGAGAGAATTGGAGATTATCAAGGGATCTATCACTTCTAACAAGGATATAATGGAAAGAAGGCTGGATGAGAAGCTTCCTATGAATACTATGGATCAAATCAAGGACAAATTGCTCAAAGAATCCAATAATTTTGCAGCCTTGGAAATAAGAGTGGGGTCTCTAGAAAAGAAGATGGATGAAATCATTAAATGCCAGAGTCTACATGCTTCTATTCTTCAAATATTTCTTGACAAAATGCCACCACTTTCTCAAATTGATGATAACAAAAATGGGGAGAATGCTAAAAAGGATGGTGATGGTGATGGAAAAGGCAGTGGTGGTGTTGGTAAATCAAGTGGTATTGGTGGTACTGTAACAAAGAAGGTTACCAAAAATGGAAGTAACAAGGATAGACAGTCTTCAAAGTCATCTAAGTCACCCACAAATGACCTAGAACAAAAAAAGAAAGATTTGAAGAAGTTTTAAGATGAACTAGAAGCTAGAAGAATTTCTAGGGAAAGAGAAACTCAATTGATGATTGAGAGGGAAAGGAAAAGAATTGAAGATCTAAAGAAGAACACTGAATTGGTAATAAAGGCAGCAGAATCAGGAAACTTGGATGAGTTCATTGCTCAGACAAGAGTGGTAAATGAAAATGTAAAGAAGGCTTCCAAAGAAAGCAATACAAATGCAGAAGCCTTTCTAATTGATCTTGAAGCCCTTGAAGAGAAAAAAATGGAAACACAGTAATGATTGTAGAAGAAAAAGAAAAGAAGAAGCCGGTTGGCAATAAGCTTCTTCAAAGAGCCATTTCCTTAGGAATTTTAGATGCTGCAAGAAGAGAAAAGGAGAATGAAGAAATTGCAAGGCAAATGGAAATTCAATGGAATACGGAAGAGCAACAAGAAGATCAACCACTAAGAAAAAGGAGAAAAATAGCCATGGCCAAGGAAAGGACTAATTCTACTCAAGAGAAAGTGATTCATGAAAATCTCCAAATTCAAAAAGAAGAAATTAAGGAGGAGGTGACAATTGAAGGTTATGACATGAAAGGGATACCAGTGATAAGTGAAAAAGGGTTGATAGGAGTAAGAACTTACCCTGCAACCTCTAACCAAGAAAAATCAATGAGGTTGGAATATGAGAATGGAGCAAAAATCACTTACTCAATGAAGGTGATAATGAAGCAAAGCTACAGTGTTCTGAAGACCATTCTACCTCTACTCAACAGGAAGTACAAACTCAATACTATAATTGCTTAAGAAATTCAACACCAAATCTCAAAGCTAAGGAGATCAAAGGCAGAAGCTAAACCTGAACCTGATTCACCCCTTAAGTTATGGAAGTCTCAAGTAAAAAAAGGTGGTGTTGGATCTAAAATATGCCATTATTTTTAAAGATGTGGAGGGCAACACAAAGTTCTTTGATATCTATATATATTTGGACAAAATCACAGATGAAGAAATTCACTACCTAATGAGGCAACTTGGAGAGACTGACAGAGATGAGGCAATTTTGAGGAGTTCATTCATGAGACAACTAAAGGAAAATGCTGAGAAGAGAAAGAAAAAGAAGTAATTGAATTATGAAGATTATAAAGACATTGGAACTGATTGCATAAGTTATTCATCAAGCTGGTACTTCTAAAATTCAAAGTGCTATTTAAATTTCTTAATTCTATTTGAATGAAAATGATTAAGGGTTTTCTTATCATCAAGTAGATTTATTGAAAGGAAGAGTGTCTAAACTTGTAACACTATAACTTATGTAACTCAACTAAAAGAAAAGATACTTAACCGGAAGACAATCAAGAACATGAAGCCACAAAGAAATCAATGCTAAATGAAGACAAGGTAATTGATACAATTCAACATGTTAACTATGATCAAATAAAGAAGAAATCATTGAAAGAAGTTCAAGACAGAGTTGTTCATGCCTCAGTGATTTGTAACTTAAAAGATTCAAGATCATAACTATTAGTATCAATAAGGCTAATTGATTTTAAATGAACAAGAAGGAAAGTAATAATTGGAAAGTCATATTATTAATTGAATATGGTAATCTATTCAAGAAGCAGAAACACTATCAGGACTAGTCACTTATGAATCAGACCATTGCATCAAGTGTCAGGACATTGATAACAAGTTTATGTCAGTAATAGAGATCCAGGTTCAAGAGCTTGTTGAAGAATATGGAAGACATAAGAAATCACAAGTTCAAGATGTTGCATAGAAGTTTCAAGATTGAAGCCCAGAATTTCTTTAAGTACAAAATGTTCGAGATAGCCAAGTAGAACATTCCTATGTAGAAATTCTACTTAGATGTTCGAGATAGCCAAGTAGAACATTCCTATGTAGAAATTCTACTTAGATGTTCGAGATAGCTAAGTAGAACATTCCTATGTAGAAATTCTACTTAGATGTTCGAGATAGCCAAGTAGAACATTCCTATGTATAAATTCTACTTAGAAGTTCGAGATGACCAAGTAGAAATTCTCAAGTAGATATTCTACATGGAGGGCAGTTTCAACATGACACATGGCATCATCTAATTGGCAGATTTCCAAGCTTTCAAGATAAGATAAGATTTATGTGGATATCATTGGGCCACGTATATCTTAGTCTTTGAAGTCTACATGACATAGATTACAAGTAGTATAAATAGAAGTACTTGTGTATTATTTTAAAGAGAGAGCAATATTTTCGAGATAAACACTTGTAAAAGAGAGAGAGTATATTCATAGAGCTTAGTATCATTTACTACCCTCTTTACTTCTGGTGTACTTTGTAATGAATGTTGTAGCAACCCTTTCAAGTTATATATAAGACATATATTTCTTGAATCATTGTGTTCATTTATTACATGGTATTTATTGCTTCTTAAATTCGAAAAGTTGTATTCACCCCCCCCCCTCTACAACACATTTGGACCTAACAATTGGTATCAGAGCTTCATGTTTAACATACAAAACATAGATCCTTGTGTTTGGTAGAAGATTTGTGAGTTTTCATCTTCCAGAACTACTTTTCGATTTTTCTCAAAAAGTGGGCCTTAATTCGTTTCTAGTGAAAACTCATCCAAAAAACAATTATTATTTAAATACTCCAGGTGTGATTATTTAGCTTGGATGGATTTTAGATAATTTTTGTGAATTAATCTGGGTACTTTGATATTTGGTGTTCTTGAGTGTTCATCATTTATTCTTGTTAAAGAAGACAAACCCAGCAACTTATTGATTTCCTTTTCAAAAAGACACAAAGTGTTATTGGCTTTTGATTTGACATATATCTCACAACAAAAAGTTTTACAGAACATATTTAGTACCTAGCACGTGGGTTAGGTGAATTAGGTGAGAAAAGCCACAAGAGTCAAAAAGTGTAAAAAGTAACATTGTTTATTCAACATTAAAGTGACCTGCTAAAGTGACCTGCATCAAATTTTTCCAAGGACAAAAGTTCTACATAGAGTCTCTACTTAGAATATTCTACTTGAATATTCTACTTGAAGAAAGTTCGACTTGGACAAAAGTTCTACTTGGAGAATTTCGACTTGGGCAGTTGTTCTACATAGATATTCTACTTAGCCTAGTCTTGGGTACTTAGAAATTTTTGGTGTCCAGAATTTGAACTTTGATTTATTTTAAGATAATTTAATTTTCTTTTAATTACTACTGAAGTAATAAGAAAAGTTTATTATCTTTATTTTAAATCCACATTAAGATGGCACCTAAAAACAATTTCAAGATTCCAATGTTGGACCGAGATCATTATGAAGAATGAGTGTTGAGAATGAAACTTTACCTTGAGTCCGTCAATCCTGAATATCTGAAAGTCCTCGACAAAGGTAAATTTGTACCAATGGTTGTTGTTCCTGAGCATATGGAAGGAGATGTGGTAATACCACAACGGTCTGAGCCTAAGAAGGCAGTAGACTTTTCAGATGCTGATAAGGAGCAGATAGCTTTCGATACATCCGTTCGACAAACACTGATGGAATCCCTAGATCATGAGATGTTTAATGTAGTTAAAGGACTAACTACAGCAAAGAAGATTTGGGATAAGCTAGAGGTCGTCATGGAAGGTACCATTGAGGTCAGAAGCAACAAAACACTTATACTCAAGATGGAGTATGATACCTTCAGAATAAGAAAAGGTGAAAGCATAACAGATGTCTATCTAAGATTCAGTCAGTTAGTTTTGGACTTGAATCTGAGAGGTATAAATCTCCCCGTGGTTGAAGTCAACACGAGATATCTGAGGAACCAGCCAAAAAGCATCGAACATAGAGTCTACGCTGTTAGAGAAACCAGAGATTTGCACACAACTACGCTGGAAGAATATTATGGAATTCTAAAGACCTATGAGCTGGAAACACTTCAAGATCAAGCATGGGACAATGATTCAAGAGGAAAAGAAGTTGCATCAGGGTTAGTTGCTGATGAGGTAGAGTCTAAGAAGGCAATGGTTGCAGAAAAGCCTAGATCATCACCTGCATCACATCAAGTTAAAAATGATGATGAGTACACATCAAATAGTGATGATGACTACTTCACCCAAGAAGAGCTGGACAATATGAATGATAGTGTCGTGGCATACATGGCAAGGAAGTTTAGCAATATAAGATTCAGAAAGAGTAACTGACCGCAGAGTAAATCTTCATCTTACTATCGGGTTACTAGGGGTGGTGGTAGTTCACAAGGCTATAAAGGGAAAGGTAAGAGTACCAGCTACAAATCTCCTTTGGGTTTCAAAATGAAGTTCAAATGCTATAACTGTGGTGAAGCCGGACACTTTGCTACCGACTGCAAGAAACCGAAACAGACATATCCCAAAGAAACATATGAAGCCCTCAAAAGCAAGTATGAAACCCTGGTGAAGGAAAGACATGGAAAAAGAGCTTTAGTAGTTATAGAAGGCAGAGCTTGGGATGATTCAGATGAGGAAGAAGTTACTTATACAGCAAACTTTGCCCTCATGGCTGAGACATCAGATGAACCAGAGGTACCAGTTCTAACCCTAAAAGAAGAAATGTCCATTGTTGATTATAAGGTGCAGAACGGGGCTCTTAGCGAAGAGATCTATATGTTGTGCAAAAGCCTAAATACTTCTCAAAAGGAACAGAAAATACTTGTTGCCAAATGCAGAATGCTTGAGGCTAAAGTGGAAGAATTAGAGGCTGCTTGCACTATAGATACTTCCCTAAGAGACTCTATTAAAACTTTGGAACACAAGCTCAACCTTAAGGAAGAATTAGAAGCATGTCTTAGGAATAAACTAGCTGAGTTAGAAACTAAATGCGAAGCTTATAAACTAGCAGCTAGTAAAGTGAATGTTGATAGTGGTACATTTAAGAAGATAACTGGAGTAGGTGTAGGACTTGACTATTCTAACTTATCAAAGAAGGAAGGAAAGAGGCATATAGATACTAGTTCCAGTAAGATTAAAAATGAAATACCTAGCTTTCTTAAATCCACTGTCAAACCTATCTTTAAACACTTCATTCCTCAAGAAGAAAAAGAGACTGAATTATTAGTTAGATATGAGATAGAGATGGAAGATCGCCAGAGAGAACAACCGGTAACTCCTATTAAACCCTATAGAAGAATCTAGACCAGGATTAGGAGCTAAAGTTGTTAAACAACAGAGTAAAAAGGAGAAAGGCATAAAAGAGGTTAAGGCAGAACGAGTAAAGAAAGCATGTTATCACTATAAATCTACTGAACATCTTTCTTATGCATGTAAATCAAACATGAATATTCCTGTTGCACATGCCATGCCTGTACCACACACAATGAATAACATGCATCATAATCATGCACAATGTGGTCAACCAAATTGTATGCCATGCACTTTTAATGTCATGCAAACATTTGTAAACTTGATGAATGCAACTAGTCAAACATGTCTAAATACTGCTACTAGTTCTAATGTCAAGAAGAAGCATGTGAGAGCTAAGACTGCTAGTCCTCATAAAGTAAGGAGTGACAAGCCTTCTCCTAAGAATGACAAATCTGTCAAGTCTGAAAAAGGGAAAGACAAAGTTGAAAGCTCTTGTAATGTTAAAAAGGTTGCATCTCCTGTTGTTAAATCTGATAATTCTCGATCTTTTAGAAAAGCCGGGCCCAATCAATCTTGGGTTCCGAAGAACGTCTAATCAATCTGTAATTGCAGGGCATTAAGCGGAACAGAAATAAAGTTATATGGGTGCTAGATAGTGGAGCATCAAGGCATATGACAGGAAACAAGTCCCTGCTTACAGAGTTGGTTATGAAGGCTGGTCCTTATGTTACCTTTGGAGATGACAGCAAAGGAGTGACAAAGGGATAAGGCAAACTGAAGACTGGTAATGTCATTATTGAAGATATTTATTATGTTGAGGGATTGATGCACAATCTGTTGAGTATCAGTCAATTTTGTGACAAAGGATACGAAATTGTCTTCAATAAGAAAGGTGTATCAATCACTCACATTAAGGAAGGTTCATTGGCTTTAAGAGGAGTTCGAAAGGTAGATCTTTTCGTTGCTGACATGGATTCGGCAAACCAGAATGAAGTGACCTGTTTCTACAGCAAAGCTTCAGATGATGAAAGCTGGTTATGGCATAAAAAGCTATCTCACCTAAACTTCAAAACGATGAATGCTCTCGCAAGGCGAGAATTGGTGAAAGATCTACCTCAAATGGAGTTTGCTCATAAAGGACTCTGTGAAGCTTGTGAAATGGGAAAGTCAAAGCGAGCATCGCATAAAAGTAAAGAAATTTCTAGTATCACTGAGCCTCTACAACTTCTACATATGGACTTATTTGGCCCAGTGAATGTACTATAATTATCAAGGAAAAGATATGCGTTGGTAATCGTCGATGACTTCTCCAAGTATACATGGGTATTGTTCGTTATGACAAAAGACGAAGTACCTTTCCAAATCATTGATCATATCACTCAAATTGAGAATGTTTCAACACTCACTGTGAAGACGATTAGATTAGACAATGGCACGGAATTTAAGAATGCAATCTTGAATGATTTCTGTGTTTCTAAAGGAATACGTCGTCAGTACTCAGTCCCGAGAACTCCACAGCAGAATGGAGTAGTTGAAAGGAAGAACAGAACATTAGTTGAAGCAGCAAGAACTCTGTTATATGAATCAAAACTTCCTCTATACTTTTGGGCTGAAGCAGTGAGTACAGCATGTTACACTCAAAATAGAACCTTGATTATAAAACTTAAAGAAAAGACACCATGTGAACTAATGAATAACAGAAGACCAACAATCAAATACTTTCATGTCTTTGGAGCTAAATGCTACGTACTTATAGACGATGAGAATTTAGGCAAGCTTGAAGCTAAAGCACGTGAAGGGATATTTGTGGGTTATTCTACAGATGTGGTGGCAGCTTATCAGGTATTCTTAGTGAATGATCGGAAAGTGATTGAAAGCTACAATGTCAGATTCGACGATACTAAACTTCCATCAATTTCTAAAGATAATAGTGAACCTGAGTCCCTAATGTTTCAAAATCTGGACTTAGATGAAATTGAAGATGAATCTGAGTTGGTTGTTACTTCAAATATGCCAAGTGTTCGAGAAGAAATACCTGAGTCTAATGCAAGATCAGAAGAAACTTCTTCAGCACAGTCCGAAAACAACTCAGGGGGAGTAAATAGCAGCTCAAGGACAAGTGTTCAAGGCTCAAGACGAGATGACACTAGTTCTGTAGGAGCTGGCACTAACTCAGGGGGAGTTAGTGGAAATAACACAAGTAGTCAACACAACAATTCAGAATTTCAAGCTGAATCATCAAGACAATTTCCAAGATGCTGGTGTGTCTATTAGAAGATCTGCAAGAGCTGACATAGCTAATATTTGTTTATATTCTGGGTTCTTATCCAAGCTTGAACCTAAAGAAATAGAAGAAGCTCTTGGTGATGCTGATTGGGTAATTGCAATGCAAGAAGAGCTCAATCAGTTTGAAAGGAAGAAAATTTGGAAGCTGGTACCCCGACCGAAGAACAGATCAGTAATTGGAACTAAGTGGGTATTCAGAAATAAACTAGATGAAGACGGACTTGTAACACGAAACAAGGCTCGTTTGGTAGCGAAGGGTTATTCTCAAAAAGAAGGTATTGATTATGATGAGACCTACGCTCCAGTTGCAAGACTTGAGGCAGTCAGGATGTTCTTGGCCTTTGCAGCACACAAGAACTTCAAGGTTTTTCAGATGGATGTGAAAAGTGCCTTCCTGAATGGAGAACTAGAAGAAGAAGTATTTCTGGAACAGCCACCTGGCTTTGTTGATCCAGAACTTGTAGATTTTGTGTACTTTCTCTTCAAAGTTGTCTATGGCCTCAAACAATCCCCAAGACGATGGTATGAAACCCTATCCTTGTTCTTAATTGCAAGTGGTTTTACTAGGGGAGTAATTGATAAAACATTGTTCTATAAAAATGTAAAAGGTGATTTAATACTTGTTCAAGTCTATGTGGACGATATTATTTTTGGGTCATCTAATGAACGCTTGTGCGAGAAATTTGCCAAGCTAATGCAGGATAAGTATGAGATGAGCATGATGGGAGAGCTGTCCTTCTTTCTTGGATTACAGATCAGTCAGAGAAAAGAAGGAATCCTTATCTATCAGTCCAAGTACATCAAAGATTTACTCAAAAAGTATAATCTAGAAGATGCATCAACAGCTAAAACTCCCATGGCAACAACCACGAAGCTCAAGCTATTGAGGTATGATTGGCTCACTCCTTTATTTAACTGCAAGTAGACCAGATATTATGTTCGCAACTTGTTTGTGTGCAAGGTTCCAAGTGGATCCTAGAGAATCACATCTCATAGCCGTCAAACGAATCTTTAGGTATCTCAAGGGCACATCAAATCTAGGGATTTGGTACCCAAGAGATACAGGTTTTAATCTAATTGGCTATTCGGATTCAGACTATGCAGGTTGCAGGATTGATAGAAAAAGCACATCTGGTGCATGTCAATTTCTTGGCAGAAGATTGGTGTCCTGGCAAAGTAAAAAGCAACACACAGTATCTACTTCTACTGCTGAAGCTGAGTACATTGCTGCTGGAAGCTGTGTAGCTCAAATACTGTGGACGAGGAACCAATTGAAAGATTATGGCATGGAACACAAAAAGATTCCAATCATGTGTGACAACACAAGTGCCATTGCCATGACCAACAATCCTGTAGACCACTCGAGAACCAAGCATATAGATATCAGGTATCACTTCATTAGAGAACATGTCGAGGAGGGGACTGTGGAGTTACATTTTGTACCCACAATGCAACAAATTGCAGATATATTCACTAAACCTCTTGATGAAACAACATTCAATAGGTTGGTTGGTGAATTGGGGATGCTTAACACAAGTTAGTGATTTCTCCAATCTGTAAAAATTCCAGTTTTAATCATGTACATATGTTTTTAGTCCTGTCAACTGCCTATTTTATTTGTGCAAAGTTGAAAACATATGAAAATAATCTCTACAATTTCTTAAAATATCACTTCTGCATGCTAATTAATCATTATGGACTTAGACTTTAAAATGGTTAATTAATGAGTATTTTAGGATGCATGTTGTGTTATTTTACATAAATTCATTGTGCTTTACAAGTAATTATTGGAAATCTTTGAATTTATGTTGGTTATATTGCATGATCATAGGGGGAGTTAAATTCATATTACTCTAAAATTTGCATGATTTTTAGATGAATTTACCTGTTTTTTTCATGTAATTTTTATTGATTTAGAGACCTTAGAATTGTCAAGGAATGTTTTTAATTATTTACTTTGTTAAAAATCCTTGATTTGATATCTATATTAATTTGGCAAAATTAATTGTTGTTTTTATTGTAAAAAATTGCTAAATTATTATAACTATCTTCAAAATCAAAAATTTTGAAAATTCTAAGTCTGGGAAGAATATTCGAGATGAGGTCTATCTCAAAATTCGACTTGAAGTTCGAGTTACAGTTCCCAGTGTGCCTGTTCAAAATTCCAAGTATGGGAAATTGTTCGACTTAGTCTCCATCTCAAACATTATCTCGAAATTCGACTTGATGTTCGACTTAGATTCTATCTCGAACATTATCTCGAAATTTGACTTGATGTTCGAATTAGGTTCTATCTCGAACATTATCTCGAAATTCGACTTGATGTTCGACTTAGGTGCTATCTCGAACATTATCTCGAAATTCGACTTGATGTTCGACTTAGGTCCTATCTCGAACATTATCTCGAAATTCGACTTGATGTTCGACTTAGGTTCTATCTCGAACATTATCTCGAAATTCGACTTGATGTTCGACTTAGGTCCTATCTCGAACATTATCTCGAAATTCGACTTTATGTTCGAGATAGAGTTCTCAGGATTGTACTTGGAATTTTATTAAGTTTTTAGGGGATTTTTCGTTCCCTGGTGGGTTTTTAATGCTGTTTTAACTAATTAAGTGATTATTTGTTCGAGTTGTCATCTCGAACTGTATCTCGAATATTCAACTTGATGTTCGAGATAGTCTCTATCTCGAACCTCATCTCGAATTTCGACTTAAATGTTCGAGATAGTGTTCGACTTAATGTTCCCCAGTGCGTACTTAACATTTTTTTTCTTATTTTCACAGGGGTATTTTTGTCTTTGCTCATATATGCCTATATATACATCTCTAACTTGAATCAGTTTTCACTTTTACCTAATTGTTTTAACCCTAAATTTTTACAGCCCCCACCCTCCCTCCCTGCGATTTCAAACCCTGTACATTCGATTTGTGTTAAAACTCATACATATCTCGAATTGCTGCCCGTTTTTAATCTTCCATCACTATTTGCATCCCATTATTGTGTGTTTCTGTGCATCTATAACAATTCTTAACTGTGATTGGTATATACACACATATCTACACACGCACACAAATAGTACTATTGATCACATCGAAGTCAGTACTTTAATTAGTGATTGGTATATACATACAAATTAGTGCTATTGATTACATACTTGGTTGGTGTATTTTGATTTCACATCTTTCTTTGAGAACAATTCCGTAGTTTAGTTACAAAGTTAGTTCTTTGTTTAATTAAAAAAAATTGTTCTGTTTTTTTCTGTGATTAATTATCTGTGCTATTTTTCAAAAAAAAACATTAATTAATTTCCAGAAAATTATTTACAAACATGGCTCACCAATTTTCACTTGCCAAAAACAATTTTTATAATATTTCTACGGAAATTGGTGATCAACTCCCGCGCTTCAAGTTTTGGGTACGATTTCTTAATTTGTACTCCAAGGCTAGTGTTGCTTTTACTGCCAAACCAACACTAGTCCATGATGCATTACAGCAATTATGGACTAGTGCGGTTACATTTGGGAGCAAATCTACCCCCTATGGTTTCAGGTTTACCTTGGCGGGTCAGGAATATCAAGTGACTGAGGAAGTGTTCAACAGGGTTCTGGGCTTCCCAATCAAGGATGTTTATGACCCCGAACCTACAACGGCAGAGCGTATTAAGTTCTTTGAAGAGATTGGATGCTATCCTCCTTCTGGACGGATCTTACCTGGCGCCATCCAGAAACAATATTTCCATGTGGAATGGAATTACTTTTTCGAGGCCATCACAAGATGTTTTCGGGCACGCGAAAAAGATTATCATCAGATTCCAATTCTCATGCAGGTCTTTGCAATTTCCCTAGCCCGTGAACTGGATATTAATTATTGCAGAATCATTCTATCGGAGATCGTGGCTGCAATGGGATCACCTGCAAGCAGAGATCTTACAACTACTGATGTTGTATGCTGGTATCCTCGATTTTTGCAAATGCTTATTAATCACTTAGTACCAATTGATGCTTTATCTGTGAGACAGACATTTGCAACAAGTGCGACATCTGCATCGCTGGGCATGGGCACCAAGTCCCTCACGACGATTGCTAATCAAGATAGACATCACGGTAAAGCATTGTCTATTCCTGATAACATTCAAGTGTGGATTAAGTATGATGCAGGTATTACTTCCATGGCGGGGACCTCCCACATTTCATCACATGCTCCGAATCCCTCTGCCCATGCTGACGCATTCCACGGGATTCCTGACGAGAATCTTGGTGATGAAGATGATGATTGGCATTCTCACGGTCAAAGGGACAGGCAACCTACTCCTCATACTGATTCTGCTTCCTTTGCTGGACAAGGTAATGAAGAAGGTAATTTCTTTGAACAAGAGCAACTCTCTGTTCACACTACTAATACTTCTTCATCTAAATCTGATTCCGTGGCCCAAGATTCTGCTAGCCTGCAGGATCTATCCCAGGGCAAGAGCTATATTTCTGATTCTGAGTCTGATACTCTTGCTTCCTCTCTTTCACCCTCGCTGACGGGAGTCAAAAGGCAGGCACCTGTAGATTTAGGTGAGGGTTCTGAGAGTGACCCCGAAGTGCAGCCTCTTATTCGGAAGAAAGCCAAATTTTCGCATGCTGCATCTTCACAAGCCCAGTCCAAACTAGTGTGTCTATCACAACCACTCCACCTCACGTGAGTGGTTCGCCCTTTGCACATTGTACACCTAGGGATTTTGGTGAGGATTTTATGCCTTCTGAAGAGCCTGTTACTTCAGAAAGGCAAGAAGCTTTTATTGCTTTCGAAGTACCTTCACCGGTACATACTGATGCTGCAGAGAGGATCGGTTCTGATGTTGTCCTAGAACACTCTGCAGCCTCTCAGCCTGAGATTCCACCTCAGGACCGGACAGGAACAGATCCCATAACTGCTACTTACTTTGCTTATCCAGTTTCTACTGGTACTGCTTTCACTTTCAGGACTATTATTGAAGACATACACGAGTGTGAGACAGGAAGTGTGTGTGAGCGTTTAGGGAGTGAGGGACCTTCATTTTTAAGGCCCGAAACCGAGCGACAAACACTAACAGAACGATTTTTAGAGCGAGGACACCCAGACCAAACACTGTCCCTTAATCTTGAAAAACTTGGCAGCGGTTGAAAATGAAATAAAGCAGTTCGGGCAGTCTATGGGGCAGTTAGGGATCAATGTTGGAGACAACCAACGAGCACTTGATGACTACGCAGCACGGATGGCCAGTCAAGCGACAGCATTCGATGAGTTGACAAACAAGGTGAATGACTTGGGCCATGCTGGTGGTATCTTGGGCAGCACTCTGAATGAGAGGTTGGGAGCTGTGGAGAGCATAATGCATACAATGGAAACCGAAATCAGCAGGATGATGTATGCAGTTAGGAGCTTTGTTCCCCCAGAGTGCTTTGACGAACAGTACAATCAACCTCCCCCTGATAATGATGGTGCTGGTGGTGCTGGAGATACTGGTGGAGCTGGACCCTCGGGTTCTGGTTTTGGTGGCTCTTATGCTACTGGTGGGTCTGGAGAGAAAGGTGGTGTTCCGGATAACTCATCTAAGGGGGAGAGTGGACAGGAGACGAGACAACAGTCGCTAGTTATTGAAGAAATTGCAGAACAGACTACTGATTTTGTCAAAGAAAGTGAGCCAGTAAATGAAGAAGAGGCTCAGAGAAAGAGGAAGGGTAAGGCAGTGGTGGCTGAGCAAGAAGAGCCATTCATTGACTTGAGTCATCATCAGGAAAAAGTTCATGAGGGACTTGATTCAGATTCTGATATGGAGGATGTTCCTTTAGCACATGCTATTAGAAGATCTTTGAAGGAACAAGGTGGAGGTGCTGGAATGTCTTCTGGACAGCCTGAAGAAATACCTGTTGATAAGGAGACTCTGGAAGCTCAACAGTTGGCCTTGGAACAAGCTCAGTTCTATAAAATGAAGATGATGCAGGATGAAGCTGTTTTCCTTGAAAAGCAAGCGGAACTCAAGGAGAAACAGTATGATCATGAGCTTGCAAGGTTAGCTGATCCTCAAGTAGATCTGGACAAGAGAAGGATCGGACAGAAATGGGATGATGCAAGGAAGATCCTATCGGGAGTTTGTGCGAAAGGAACTCATAACAAAGAGGCGGAAGACTTGTTCTACAACTTGAACTTGCAGAATCCACTGATTGTTGACTATATAAATGCTTTGAAAAGGTTGATCTCAAAAGTCAGAGTTGGATACAATGCGATGGTTAAGGAGTGGCAGGTCATCTTGTCTTTAGACGAAGGAGTCCCGACATCTTTTTTATATGTGGATGATCATTTCATCTCGAGAAGATCTGCGTCAGAGTTGTTCTTGCTAGCAACGAAAATTCAATATTCTCAAGCGGAGGAGCTTAGCATTCTGTATAGAGATCAGTTAATGCAGCTAGCAGAGAACAAGGGACCAGAATTCTCAGCGAATCCTGATGTTGTTCGGATGGTTGTTGATGGAAAGATGAAGAGGGTTAGTTTAGAAGAAAATGACCTAATGGCTCTATCGGTAGAATCCCTAAAGGCTGTCTGTAGGCAAATGATGAGTAAGGGATTCACTTCTGACATTAAGGAGAAGTCAGTGGAGTTTATTGAAAGGGTCATATTCAAGATGAGCAATGAAATCTGGAAGTGTGATATTATTGCTCCAAACCCTCTAGACAATGTAAAGATTGAGCCGGAGCTAATTGAAAGAAAATGGAACATTCTACAAGCTGTTAAGAATGTAGATGAAGCTCTGACTCTTCCTTCTGGATCACTGGAACAAGGAGAAATAAGGGAGGCAGTTGGTGTTCCAGGGAGAGATAGTGTATACTGGATACACTCATATGACGATGACACAGCTGATGCTTTGGCATTCATAGATGCAGACTAGAATCAAATTTTATTGCACATGAGCAGGAAATGGCTACTGCAGACTCAAGATGCCGCATTTCTGGAAAGAGTTTTAGAAGTGTTCAAATGGGGCGAAGTGGAAAATGAGAATGTGGATGAGAAGCAGAGACTTTTGAAGTACCTGTCCGAAGTAGTGGTGGAAAAGAAGCGGATGGAGCGAGATGCGGCTAGTATCCACAATATTAACCGTGTTAAGGGCTACCCCAAAATGATCTATTGTCAGTTCAAGGCTGATAAATCTCATTGGAAGTCAAAGCTCATAATGAAAAATTTTGAGGACATCCCAAAGATCAGAACTACTCAGGAGGTGGACAAACTCAGAAGGCTTTTCAGGCATCCTTATCCAGAGCCCAGAAATCCTCTAGAAATGGAAGCGGTAAGTATGTTGAATGCAAGGTGGAAGCAGCTTCATGATCCAGTTTACAAGAAAGAACAACAGCAGAAGGAAAGGCGCAGAAAGCTGAAGGAGGAGAAGCGCCAAGCTGAAGAAGCTAGGAAGAGGAGACGGAATTAGAACTAACGGTCAGAGTGGTGTGAACTTGAAGTTGGAAAAACTTCATATATGTTGGTTGCTTTAACTCACTTGAGGAAAATTCACCTGATCACGGTATGCGAGATAGGCTAACTTACCATACTGTAACCGTGAATCAAAGTGGATCCAATAAGGTGATATAAGTTTGACTGAAAGGTATGAAATAATCCAGGTGATAGGAATCACTCAAATGATCTTTAATTCGAAGTTCGAATTTTCTCTCTAGCTTAAGTTTTATTTATTCTAGTTCTTTGAATTGTTTTCAAGTTTATTTTCAGTTGTAATTTAAACAAGACAGTAATGTTATTTATCTTTTTCTCGTCTCATTGTTTAGTTGAGTTATCCCTTGTTAATTTGAATGTCATTGTTAGACTATCAAATAGGGGGAGATTGAAAGGAAGAGTGTCTAAACTTGTAACACTATAACTTATGTAACTCAACTAAAATAAAAGATACTTAACCGGAAGACAATCAAGAACATGAAGCCATAAAGAAATCAATGCTAAATGAAGACAAGGTAATTGATACAATTCAACATGTTAACTATGATCAAATAAAGAAGAAATCATTGAAAGAAGTTCAAGACAGAGTTGTTCATGCCTCAGTGATTTGTAACTTAAAAGATTCAAGATCATAACTATCAGTATCAATAAGGCTAATTGATTTCAAATTAACAAGAAGGAAAGAAAGAATTGGAAAGTCATATTATTAATTGAATATGGTAATCTATTCAAGAAGCAGAAACACTATCAGGACTAGTCACTTATGAATCAGACCATTGCATCAAGTGTCAGGACATTGATAACAAGTTTATGTCAGTAATAGAGATCCAGGTTCAACAGCTTGTTGAAGAATATGGAAGACATAAGAAATCACAAGTTCAAGATGTTGCATAGAAGTTTCAAGATTGAAGCCCAGAATTTCTCTAAATACAAAATGTTCGAGATAGCCATGTAAAACATTCCTATGTAGAAATTCAACTTAGATGTTCGAGATAGCCAAGTAGAACATTCCTATGTAGAAATTCTACTTAGATGTTCGAGATAGCTAAGTAGAACATTCCTATGTAGAAATTCTACTTAGATGTTCGAGATAGCCAAGTAGAACATTCCTATGTAGAAATTCTACTTAGAAGTTCAAGATGACCAAGTAGAAATTCTCAAGTAGATATTCTACATGGAGGGCAGTTTCAACATGACACATGGCATCATCTAATTGGCAGATTTCCAAGCTTTCAAGATAAGATAAGATTTATGTGGATATCATTGGGCCACGTATATCTTAATCTTTGAAGTCTACAAGACATAGATTACAAGTAGTATAAATAGAAGTACTTGTGTATTATTTTAAAGAGAGAGCAATATTTTCGAGATAAACACTTGTAAAAGAGAGATAGTATATTCATAGAGCTTAGTATCATTTACTACCCTCTTTACTTCTGGTATACTTTGTAATGAATGTTGTAGCAACCCTTTCAAGTTATATATAAGATATATATTCCTTGAATCATTGTGTTCATTTATTACATGGTATTTATTGCTTCTTAAATTCGAAAAGTTGTATTCACCCCCCCCCCCCTCTACAACACAGTTGGACCTAACATTTATGCATGTTCATGTCACAGACACAAATAGGGGGAGATTGTTAGGAATCTACATGTAATTTGATGATAACTTTAAACTTAGAATCATAGAAATTTTAATTGATGTAACTGATCAATTGATATGAAAATTATAAGTATCAATTGATCAGGAAACCAATTATCAGTTGAAATGTTTATGTGAATCAACTGATAATTTGGATTGTAGCATAGGTGTACTTAGTCTATTTCAATCGATAAAGTGTAAGTCAATTGATATTATTCTCATCAATTGATGTTAGAGTTGATTGATATAGGTCATCAACAGATGTATAACTTAGACTGTCAAATTGTAATTATTTGAAGACAGGAAACTATACAAGTGAAGGATGATCAGTTGATATTGAAACATCAATGGATAGAAGATCAATTAAAGAAACTAAGCCAAGCATTGAAGACCATCAACTGATGTGAAGACCCATCGATTGATGTATCGATTGATAACATCTATCAATCGATGAGTCATCTTTTATCAATCGATGGATACAAAGATCAATCAAAAAAGAATATCAGTTGATGGATAAAAGGAAGGATCAATTGATATGCTTGACATCAAATTATCAATTGAGTGAGACAACATAAGTTGACAAGTTGAAAGGTAAAAGCATACCTATGTAAGACAGTCTATGATGACTACGAAGACCCAAGTTGAAGTTGTCTTTCCAAGTTTGAAGACTTCTTCCTAAAATGGAAAAAGGCTAGAGAAAGGATAGATCAGAAACAATTCTAGTTTATATTAATTATTTTATACTCTTTCTAGGTATTATAAACACACTTGTGGTATATAAACAAGTGTGGTAGCATTGTTAGAAAATAACAAGTTAAACAATATTTCTTGAAACTAACTGTTCAGCCTTAGAGCACTTTGTAAGAACAGTTGGTTTATTTTCTAACCTTGTAAAAATGAAGCTAGGTTTTATTAACCTAGAAACATTGAGCAAAAATATACAGTAATAGAAAACCCAATCCATCAGTAATTTTAAATACCTTTGTTCATTGTATTTTCAGTTTCATCTCTTGTTTATACACATTCTCTAAAACACTCAAACATAAAGAACAAATATTAAAACAACAAAAAGTTTTGAATATTTGTATTCAACCCCCTCTTCTACAAATATTGTCACTATTCTGGGAAATAACAGAGGTGATGGAGAACATGGAGTTCTTACAAGAGTTGCAGATGCTCATATGGAGGTGGATGATGAGATTGAATTTAATCTTGATACTATAACATTTCAACATGAAGATCCACACTACCAAGAATTGGCAGCAGCCACTAATCAAGAGGCTGAAAAGATGTTGGGGGTTAGTGCAAACAGAAGAACAATTCAGGAGTGCCAAGGAGAATTTGGCAAGACAGCCTGATGATGTGTCTCACATGAACCCTGAAGATTTTGAAGATGATTATGATGATGAGCTATTGGAGCCTGCAATGGCTAGTGATGAAAGTAGTTTGACTGACACTGAAAGGGCCATAGTTTTACACTACAGGAGGTCTATGGCTGAAGTAAATATAGAGGATCATGTATATAGAAGAATTCTCAACTTCTACAAAGATAACTTGAAAATCCAAAAGATGCATGTGACAAGTTCCAAGTATGAACTCAAGAAGATTAGGGAAGAAATTGATAGTGCAAGGACACATTTTAACTCCACTATTGATTCTAGGCTCAGTCTCACCATGTTAACAAGAATCAAGCAAAGCCTTGATACTGAGTCTACAGCCAAGGACAAAGTTGTGGCATTGGAGAAAAGAGTGACTGCCATGGAAGTTAGCATGGAACAAATTTTGAAGAATCAAGTCACTCAAATCAAACTTCTAAACAGACTCTTGGAAACCCCTCTTATTTTTCAATCCTTGAAATAAGAGCCTGTTATTGATGACAAAAAGGGGAAGAATGATGAGAAGTTAAGGAGGAGGGAGATTGAAGTTGTGATCAAGAATACAGAGAATGATATTCAAAAGATAGATCCAAAGAAGGCATTGGCTCAACAAATATTAAGGCAATTTGATTCTATTATCAAAAAAACAAGGAGATTGATGCACAAAAGCCAATTGCCTTAATGCCAGAAATTCTTGAAGATGTGAAGACATGAGTCATAAGGGTAGAAGAAAGCAACTCACAAACTGGTGACAGAAAGGGGAAGGGCATTTTAATAGAAGTAGGAAAGAAGAAGAAATCTGTCATGAGTGGAGGTGAGAAACTATTGAGCAAGGCAATAGTTGTTGGTATGAAAGAAAGAGAGCAACAAGAAAAGGCACAAGTAGAATTAGCCATTCAACTGCAAAGAGAATTTGATGATGAGGATATTCTAATTACAGAAGCCAGGAGAAAAGAAGGTGAGAAGAGGCCAAGGGTGAAACAAAGAGCAAAGAAGCCTGTAGATAAACCTAACACTTCTAGAGTCAAATGGAAACTTGTTGATGAAAAGATAGCTTAGGAGGAGAAACCAAAGGAGATAAAGCTTGAGGGTCAAGCATCCGAGAGTGATCAATCCAAGGAAATAGAGGTGTTCAAATCCAAACCTAAGAATTTTGTGCCAATCAAAATTGAAGGAATGACTGCAATAAAAGGACAAAGGAAGAGAGATGTAGATCTATTTCACATAGACTATGAAGATGGGTCACATTCAATTTTCACATTTTATCAAGTCATGGAACTAGGGTATGGTATCTTAAGGAAAATCTATACCATGCTCAACAGGAAATATTATCTAACTGAAGAGCTAGGTAAAGACATCCTAGAAAAGATGAAGAAGATAAGGGAGACACCTCTTCAAGAAGAAAGGGATGATAGAATCAAGATTTGGAACCCTAAAGGAAGGAAGGTACTTCATGAACCATTCTACATGATGATTTACAAGGACAGGGAAGGCAGCAAAAAATACATTGATATTTGCTAGGAGATAGATAAACTGTCCAATCTGGAATTGAATTATCTTGCAAACCAACTAGACTACAAGGTTGAGGATGAGAAGATTTTGGAGGGATCCCTATACAGAAAGATGAAGGAAAATGAAGATAAGATAAATGAGTCAAGGGGAAGACAAAGAAGATAGAAGATTCAGACTCCACATCAAAGTTATCAGAATTCATCTATTACTGGTATTTGATCACTTTATCTCAAAATTACTTTTGTCAATATTGTAATTCCTGCTAGAATGAAAATGTTTAGGAGTTTTGTTATCATCAACAGAAAATTTATGCATATTTCACAAATTCATAAATAGTGGAGATCGTTAGGAATTATGAGATTTGATGATAATAAATTACTTAGAATTACAATAGGGATTTAAATTTCATTGTAACTGGTCAATGGATATATGACCTATAAATATCCATTGACTGGGAAACCAGTTATCAGTTGAAGCTTTGTTATTCGCCCTTAAGTACACTAAGTTTGGAGAAGGGGGGGTTGAATACAAACTTAAGAATTAATTCAACTTCTTGCGGAAATAAGTTTGTACAAAGAGAGTGTTTAATTAAGATTGATGTAACTAAGAACTGGATAACTAAAGTGTTGAAAACAGAAACAACAAGATTAAAAATTACTAGTGGATTGTTTTTCCACTAGTGTGTTTTTGCTTTCAATTGATCTTAGTAAAAATACTAAGCTGCGTACAAAGTTGAATGTAGAACTTAGAAAAGCATTACAAGTTCTGCCTGATTTTCTACTTTGCTTTTCTTGAGTTCTTCAAAACTACTCATACTTTGCTACTGTGTTTTTGTGACTTATATATACAAAAACTACTACACTAGTTTTCTATCGACTGATAACAATATAATATTACAATTTATACTGTTTACATAAAAATAGAAACTAGCTTCTTTTCACATCCTTCCTTGTAGAACTAACTAGCTCTGGAAGTGTCTTTGTCTTAAGATATTCCTTGGATGCTGTGTTGCCTTGAAAGTCTTCACAATCCTGACAGGACTGTCTTCCAATGATTCAGTTTCTGCACTGTTCCCGTAATTTCTGGCTTTAGCTAAATAGGGAAACTTTAATCAACTGATAAATGCTGTTAAGCTTATCAGTTGATTCACCTTTGCTTATCCATCGATGGATAGGATATCTGTTGATCAGTTGATGTGTCGATGGATAATTGAGTTATCCATCGACTCCTTATCCATTGATGGCTTGTATCAGTTGATAGCTTTCATCCGTTGAGTAGTGTCTTCATCCATCGACTTCAACATCAGTTGATCACTTCACTTGTGAGAATTCTGACTTAGAATATTTACAATTGATCAGTCATTCTTCACATCTGTTGAGAAGCTAGAAATTGAAGCCAATAACATCAGTTGACTACATCATAGCATCCATCGAGGTAATACAATCAATTGATAGTGAAACATAAATCAATGCTACAATCCAGTTTATCAGTTGATAAACAAGTTTCAACTGATAACTGGTTTCCTAGTCAATGGATATTTATAAGTCATATCCATTGATCAGTTACAAAATAATTTTGAGTCCCTATTGAAATTCTAAGTAATTTGTTATCATCAAAACTCATAATTCCTAACAATCTCCCCCTATTTATGAATATGTAAAATATGCATAAATTTTCTGTTGATGATAACAAAACTCCTGAACATTTTCATTCTTAGCAAGAATTACAATATTGATAAGTAAAGTTTGAGACAGAGTAATCAGATACCAGACAGGGATGAATTTTGATAATTTTGATGATTGAGGTTTAATCTCATATCTTCTCCTTCTTCCCCTTGACTCATTCATCTTGTCTTCATTCTCCTTCATCTTCCTGTAGAGGATTCCCTTCAATATCTTCTCATCTTCAATCCTGTAGTCCAATTGACTTGCCAGATGATTTAATTCCAGATTGGGCAGTTTGTCTATTTCTTGACAAATATCAATGCATTTTTCTCTGCCTTCCCTGTCCTTATATATCATCAAGTAGAAGGGCTCATGAAGCACTTTTCTTCCTTCAGGATTCCAGATCTTTATTCTGTCATCCCTTTCTTCTTGAACAGGTGCCTCCCTTATCTTCTTCATTCTTTCAAGGATGGCCTTTCCTAGCTCTTCAGTTAGATAATACTTCCTGTTGAGCATAGTATAGATTTTCCTTAAGATGCCATATCCTTGATCCAAGACTTGGTTGAATGTGAAGGTTGCGTGTGATCCATCTTCATACTCAATGTGAAGAAGATCAACATCTTTCTTCCTTTGTCCTTTTGCTGCAATCATTCCCTCAGCTTTGATTGGCACAAAGTTTTCAGATTTGTGTTTGAACACCTCTATTTCTTTGGCTTGATTACTCCCAGAAGCTTGACCTTCAGTCTTGACTTGTTTTGCCTTCTTCTCCTTGTCTCCTTTGTCTTCAACAACTAATGGTCTTTTAACTCGAGATGATTTTAGTGCATCTTTGGGCTTGTTTGCTCTTTGCTTCATCCTTGGCCTCCTTTCACCTTCTTTTCTTCTGGCTTCTCTTATTAGCCTATCCTCTTCATCATATTCCCTTTGCAATTGAATGGCTAATTCTTCTTGGGATTTTTCTTGTTGCTCCCTTTCTCTTATGCCAACTACTATGGCTTTGCTCAACAATTTTTCACTTTCCCCTCCACCTGTGACAACTTTCTTTTTATCATCTTCAATTAGCTTTCCCTTTCCTTTCCTGTCACCAAGTTGTGAGCTATTGGAACTTGTCTCCTTGAATTTGCTAGCAATTGCATCAAATTTCCTTACTATGTCTTGAGCCAACTCCTTCTTGGGATCTGTAGACTTTGCCACCACAGCTTCAGTACCACTTGCTTTCTCCAATGCATCAGCTTCTTGCTTCTCCCCTTTTTTTTTATCAGCAACTGGCACTTGTGCTACTGACTGAGAGAGTATGAGAGTCTCTAAGAGTTTACCCAGAAGATTGATTTGAGTGACTTGATTCTTCAAAATTTGCTGCATGTTGAGCTCCATGGAGGCTACTCTTTTCTCCAATTCCATTACCTTGTCCTTGGCTGAAAACTCAGTGTCCAACCTTTGCTTGATTCTAGTCAGCATTGTGAGGCTGAGTCTAGAGTCAATGGTGGTGTCAATATGCATCCTTGAGCTGTCAATGTCTTCTCTTATTTTCTTCAATTCATACTTGGAGCTTGTGACATGCATTTTCTGGATCTTCAAATTATCCCTGTAAAAGTTCAGAATTCTCCTTTGCAGGGGATCCACCACATCTACTTCAGCCATTGACCTTCTGTAAAGAGAAATGATGGCCCTTTCTGTTTCAGCCAAATTAGTTTCATCACTTGCCACTTGTGGATCTAGAAGTTCATCATCAGAATTATCATCAAAATCTTCAGGATTCATGTGGGATATATCATCAGGTTGACTGGCCAAAAACTCTTTCCCACTCCTGAATTGCTCTTCTGTCTGCACTAAACCCAGCATTTGCTCAGCTATTTGATTAGATGCTGCTGCTAGTTCTTGATAATGAGGATCTTCATGTTGAAAGGTTGAAGCATCAAGATTGACATCAATTTCATCCTCCACCTCCATGTTGACTTCTGCAACTCCTGCAGGGACTCCATAGTCTACAACTCCCCCTGACTCTATCCCCAACTCCTGGGTGAGTCCTGCTTCAAACTGCTCAGTTTTAGAAGTTGATGCTTCATGAGATGGTGAAATTGGTTTCTCTCTATTCTTTTCTCTCTCACTCTCTTCTCTCTTTTCTTGCATCAGGATCTCATCCTGGATTCTCACCTCTCCCTTACTTTCCTCTCCTTTTTCATCACCTGCTAAAGTGGGACTCTCTTTTCTCACACCCTCTCCTTTTGCCACCTCAGAAGAATTTGAGGGCCCCTCATTCACACACTCTCCTTTTGCCAAGGTATGCAAACCTTGCCTCTCACACACCTCACCCACTCCACTCAATCCTAATAGAGTATTGGCCACCTGAAGTGTTTCAATGGATGATTCATGAATTGACATTAAGGGATCAATCGATGGATAAGAAGTATTCATCGATGGATGAATATCCGTTGATGGGAGCTCGTCGATGGATGTAAGGATATCCATCGATGAAAGTGAACTAGTCAATGGATGTTGGAAGTTATCAGTTGATTGCATAATATCCATTGACTGGAGAGAAATTACAGTATTTTCCTGATCAACCAAGGTGTTAACCTTATTTGGTGATGCAGGTGAGAGTGTTGGCTCCACCCTGAGTTGCAAAGAGGGTGAATTTGAAACAATGAAGTTATCAATCAACACTGTTTCTGAAGAAATAGTTTTTGAAGGAGATTGAGGAGAAGATTCAGATAAAGAATGGGGCTGTGCCTCAAGAAGATTCTGAGACACATCAAAAGAAGAAACTGAAGGCTCCACCAAATTTTCATTTGGCTTTGCATGTGTGTGTGTGCCCTGTGCAGTATTTGTAACCTTCTTTCTTCTTTTGTATGGCTGTATTATTTGGTGACCCTTATCCCCATCTGATGGTCCTGGTTGAGACCTCTTTTCAATAGTTACATCTTTTTGAGAAGATGCAACTAGGGATGTGTTCAAGTCCTTTACTACAGCCTCAATCTGTTGGGAGATTGGACTGGTGGCTGGCTGGTTCCTCTCAATCTCACTCTCCTTATTCTTCTGGCTTTCTTGATGTTGGCCAGTTCCCTCACCGTTATCAACCACCTTCACACTCCCCTTAGTGGTTTTTCTTTTCTTAGATCTTACAACAGTAGTCCTTTGAGAAACTACTTAGGTGGTTTGATCAGACTTGTGTTTGGAAGGTTGTGCAACTTGGGTAGGAGGAATGGGGGCATTTCCATCTCCCTCCATTGTTGCTGAAGGCAAAGAAATTTGAGATTTTGAAGAAGAATGTACAAGATGGAGATTTTGAAGATATACCTGTACAAGAGGAGGATAAATGAGGCACAACTTAAGGTGTAAGTTGATTCTCACAAGATCCTTGAAGACCCTCTTGTTTTGCATCCATGGCTCCAAGGACTCCATATCTGCACTTATTTCATACTCTCCAACAGAGGCATTAATAATCATCATGAAAAATCTTGCAAAGTAGATATTATTTTTCCTAGATGACTTGGGTCCTAACTTAGCAGATAATTCATTTAGGAGTAGTGTGCCAAAATCGAAGTATTTATCAAACAGGATAGAATAAGCAATTTCTTGCATACTGATCGTAATTGCATCAAAATTACTTATTTTTCCAGAAAATACTTTAATTATGGCATCAAAGAAATAACTCCATTCTTTCCTAAGATTTTTCCTAACAACTTCTCCTAATCCAGTTTCAGCATTTGCATAATTAACGGATTCTATCATGTCCCTAATTTCATTTTCAGTGGGTGGTTTATTACAATTATTTGCAGGCAACCCTAAACATTCAGATAATGAAGTACTAGTAATTGTATAGGTATTACCTTTGCAAGAATAAGAAATTACCTTCCCATCTGGTGAAATCTCTGCAGAGGTCCACAGTTCCTCAACAAAGGAACACACGATTGTTGGTGCTTCGCTGAGAGCTTTGGAAACTTTGCAATCTCCTAGGAATCGCATCAATGGATGAAAGTCCACAAGAGCATCATTCACCGTTAGACATGCTGTGAAGTTGTTCTGTTCATAGGTGAACCCAGAGGAAGAGACGATCTTCTTTTATGGTGCCATTCTTTCAGTTGATATTCAAGAAATTAAAGTGAACTTGAAAGAATTTGTGAGAGCTCGTGAGAATTAGATAAAATTAGCTTGAGAGAGAGAGACAGAGATGAATAGTTTAGAGTAAAAAAAATAGCAGGTAAGAATGAATTTTTAATTGCAACTACTATTTATATTTTCTAGTATTAAAAAGACTTGAAAGGACTTTTTAATTAGGCAGATAATCGTTGATGTATAAAAGACTGTAGTTTATTACCCTAGATGGTAATTCTCCAACGGCTATAATCTGATCAATGGATGAATAAAACTGTAGAAATTCTATTACTATCGACGGATAAAATAGAGAGTTAATCATTTATCGATCGATCACTAACTACCAAGGTAATTAACTGTCGATAGATAAATATCCATCGATAGAAATAACATTTATCTGTTGATCAAATAAGAAGGGATTTATCCGTTGATAAACAATTACTTAGGTAATTATCTGTCGATAGATAAATATCCATTGATAATTGTGAACAATGGCTACAAAACAAAAAAAACTTGACAGACATTTTAAGCATGAGCAAAATTAAGCATACCTAACTCACAGACTAATCTATTAAAAGTAGATTCATCTAGAGGTTTGGTAAATATGTCTGCAAGTTGTTGTTCACTAGGGACACAATGTAATTCAACTGTACCATTCATTACATGTTCCCTAATGAAATGATACCTTATGTCAATGTGTTTGGTTCTGGAATGTTGCACAGGATTTTTTGTTATTGCAATGGCACTTGTATTGTCACAGAAGATGGGAATTTTGTTCAAGTTGAACCCATAGTCAAATAGTTGATTCCTCATCCATAAAATTTGTGCACAGCAACTTCCAGCAGCAATGTACTCAGCTTCTGCAATTGAAGTTGATACTGAATGTTGCTTTTTACTAAACCATGACACAAGTTTGTTTCCCAGAAATTGACAGGTGCCTGTAGTACTTTTCCTGTCTATTTTGCAACCTGCATAATCTGCATCTGAGTAGCCTATTAGATTAAAACCAAAATCTCTAGGATACCAAATACCTAAATTTGATGTACCCTTAAGATATCTGAAAATTCTTTTAATAGCTACTAAATGAGATTCTCTAGGATCAGCCTGAAATCTAGCACATAAGCATGTAGAGAACATTATATCTGGCCTACTAGCAGTTAAATATAAAAGTGAGCCTACCATGCCTCTATAACTTGAAATATCCACCTTAGCTTCTTTGGTATTTAATTCAAGTTTAGTGGCAGTGGCCATGGGAGTTTTTGCAGAAGAACATTCACTTAACTCAAATTTCTTTAACAAATCATGAATGTACTTTGTTTGATTTATAAAAATACCATCCTTAACCTGTTTGACTTGTAACCCAAGAAAGTAGGTAAGCTCTCCCATCATGCTCATTTCATATTTACTCTGCATTAGTTTGGCAAACTTCTTGTAAAGTTCCTCATTTGTTGATCCAAAAATAATGTCATCCACATAAATTTGTACAAGAATGATAGAGCCATTAACATTTCTACTGAATAGAGTTTTATCAACAGTACCTCTTGTGAAATGATTCTCAATGAGAAACTGAGATAAAGTGTCATACCAGGCCCTTGGTGCTTGCTTCAAGCCATAAAGTGCTTTGAGTAAAAAGTAGACAAAGTTAGGAAATTTTGGATCTTCAAAGCCAGGAGGTTGTTCCACATAGACTTCCTCTTCTAGTACTCCATTCAAAAATGCACTTTTCACATCCATCTGGTAGACTTTGAAATTAGCATGTGCAGCATAAGCCAGAAAGATTCTGATTGCTTCTAACCTTGCAACTGGTGTAAAAGTTTCATCAAAATCAATTCCTTCTTCTTGTGAATAACCCTTTGCTACAAGCCTTGCTTTGTTCCTAGTCACAATACCAGTTTCATCCATTTTGTTTCTGAATACCCATTTTGTACCAATTACTGATCTATCTTTTGGTCTGGGCACCAGCTTCCATACTTTATTTCTTTCAAACTGATTCAGTTCTTCTTGCATAGCCAAAACCCAATCAGGATCCATGAGAGCCTCTTCAATTCTTTTGGGTTCTTCTTGAGATAGAAAACTGCTATACAGGCACTCATTTTGAGTAGCACTTCTTGTCTTGACACCATCTTCTGCATTTCCAATGATTAGTTCAAATGGATGGCTTCTTGTCCATTTTCTTTGAGGAGGCAAATTTTTCCTTGATGATGAAGCTTCATGATCATTTGTATTGAACTCAAAGTGATCTGAATTTGTAGATTGATTCTGAAACCCTCCCCCTGAAGTGGATACCCTTGATGTAGATTGTTGATTATCCGTTGAGGAGTTATCAGTTGATGCATTATCAGTTGATGGATTTCTGTCAACTGATAAATTATCCATTGATGCAATAACATCAACTGATATTGGGTTTCTGAACACTTGAGGTTTTATAATTTCTGCCTCTTCATCATCATTTACATCATTTGATTCATTCTCAAAATGCAGTGTGTCATGATTTCCTTCATCAAACAAGCCTTGAATCTTTTTATCATCAAATACTACATGTACAGATTCCATAATAATGTGTAGTCTGAGATTGTAGACTCTATAGGCTACGCCTGATAGTGCATACCCAACAAATATAGCTTCATCAGCCTTGGCTTCAAATTTTCCTAGGTTTTCACCTTGATTTCTTAGCACATAGCACTTGCAGCCAAAGACATGAAGAAATCCCACCTTTGGCTTTTTGTCTTTCTTGATCAATTGATAAGGAATCTTCCCTTGAGCTTTATTTACTAGGGAGATGTTTTGAGTAAAACATGCTGTGTTTATAGCCTCATCCCAAAAGTATGTTGGGAGTTTGGCATCTTCCAACATGGTTCTAGCAGCTTCAATCAATGTCCTATTTTTCCTTTCAACTACCCCATTTTGTTGAGGTGTTCTGGGTGCAGAGAATGTGTGTATGATTCCTTTTGATTCACAGAACTCTTTCATTGTGGAATTTTTGAATTCTGTTCCATTGTCACTCCTTATCTTCTTTACATCCAATTCAAGATTTTTCTCATTTTCTCTTATGTGCTTGATGATGACATGACTAGCTTCATCCTTTGAATGTAGAAAATAAGTCCATGAGAATCTTGAAAAATCATCCACAATGACTAGAGCATACTTTTTCTTTGCAATAGACATGATATTTACAGGACCAAACAAATCCATATGTAATAACTCAAGTGGCTTTTCAATTAAAGATTCCAATTTCAACTTAAATGATGCCTTCCTCTGTTTTCCTTTCTGACAAGCATCACAAAGTCCATCCTTGACAAATTCCATTTGTGGTAAGCCTCTCACTTGATTTTTCTTAACCAAGAGATTCATGGCTTTGAAATTCAAGTGAGCTAATTTCTTATGCCACAGCCAACTTTCATTTGTACTTGCCTTAGAGAGAAGATAAGTCATTGATTCTGTATTTGTTGAGTTGAAGTCAGCTATGTACACATTCCCTTTTCTATTCCCTGTCATGACCAGGCTTCCATCTACCTTGTTGGAAATTATGCATGCTTCTGTTGTGAAACAGACTTTATTTCCATTGTCACATAGTTGACTTATGCTTAACAAGTTATGTCTTAAGCCATAAACTAATGCAACAGGTTCAATGATGACATTCTCTTTTGAAATCAAGCCATATCCCATGGTGTGCCCTTTACTGTCATCTCCAAAAGTTACTCCAGGGCCAGCTTTCTCCTCAAACTTTGTGAGCAGGGATTTATCTCCAGTCATGTGTCTTGAACACCCACTGTCCAAGTACCAAAGATTTCTTCTTTTTCCCTGCACACAGTCAAAACAAATCAAGTTGATTTTGGTACCCAAGTTGTCTTGGGTCCTTTCTTATTAGTTGTTATCTTTGGCTTGGTTTCCAATTTTTGTACCTTTGGTTTGGGTGGTTTTACTTCCACTTCAACCTTAGGTGTTGGTCTCCTTACCTCAGAATTCTCAGTGCTAATATTTGGAATGCTCATACTTGCAGAATTGGAAAAATTTGGTGCATGAAGATTGTTAAGCATATTCCATGGCATAGCAGGCATATTCATATTGGCAAATGCAAGATATGGATTAAACATATAAGGCATTGATGCATACTGAGCATGAATAGCATGAGAATCAACTAAATGAGGAAAAACAGAATTGGTATGCATGTTGGGTACAGCAGGTACATTTGTTGCTGTAGGCATGGTGAGTTTACATTGCACAGATAAATGATTTTTACTACCACACTTAGCACATACTTTCCTAGGAGCATATATGTCAGGTGTGTAGTTGTTGTGCTTGTTTATGCCTACTTTACCATTTCTATTTTTCTTCTTCTTTTCATTTGGCTGAATATTAGGTTCTATCTTTTCCAATTTCTCTTTCAACTGATTTTTAGATAAGAATCCTATATTAGCCTGTTCAACTTTGATTTGAGATTCAGAGGAGCTACTTTCTTTGACAAATTTAATAGGTCTGTTAGACTTAGTTTTAATATCACATTTCTTAGCAGTTGATGACTTCTCAATCGATGGATAATTATCCGTTGGAATAACATTATCAATCGATGGATAATTCTTATCAGTTGATTCAGAATTATCAATCGATTGCTTCTTTTCCAAAGATTGATCTTCATCAATGGCTATTTTCTCAAGAGTTTCACACAACATGGTGAAAGAGTTTGTTCCATGAATGTCATTCATCTTCTTACTGGCTTTACTTGACCTGTTCCACTTGTCAATGGTTCTTAGTCCATCCTCTAATTTTTCTTTTAACTTCTCTATTTCCTTTTTACTGTCAACTAGTTCATTTCTAGCATCTTTGTTTTCCATCTTGAGTCTGTCCAATTGCACTAGCTCACTCTCTAAGAAATTGTTTCTTTCAGTGAGAGTTTCTAATGTTAATTTGAGCCTAGTGTTCTCTTTGTTCAAAGACTTAAGAGTGACATGCAAATTATACAATTCATTAGACATTTCATTAATAGTAATATTGCATTCATCTTTGGACAACTCAGATAGATTTGTAGAAATTACCTGATTGCTAGATGAACTAGCTTCCTGGTCATCTTGATTGGCCATTAGTGCAAGATTGATGTGTTCTTCTTCTTCTTCAGAATCCTCCTCAGCAGCCCAATCCTTTTCTTCTGTCACAAAAGCCTTCTCTCTTTGTTTAAGCAAGTCAAAGTACTTCTTCTTATAGTCAATACCATCACTGGACTTTGACCTCTTTTCAACTTTGGGCTTTCTGCATTCACTTGAAAAGTGACCAGCCAATCCACAGTTAAAGCATCTGAATTGAGTCCTGTCAACAAGATTTTTGCCTTGTTGAGTGTCTCTCCTGAACTGTGATCCAGGCCTTTGCATTGGATTCCTTTTGAACTTGAGTTTAGAAAATTTTCTTGATAGAAAAGCTAAATGCTCATCTATTTCATCCATTTCATCTTTGATGAGTGACTCATCATTGTCACAAAGTTCTTTTCCTTTACCAGTAGAAGATTCATCATATCTAACATAATTTGCACCATTGCCATGACCTTCTTTCTTCCCTTCTTTGAAATCAGCATCTTCATCTGTTTCTGCAACTTGCTTTTCCTTGACCACCAAAGCAATGGACTTTTCTCTCTTCTGACTTTTCTCAATTTCCTCATCTTGCTGTAGCTCCAACTCATAGGTTTTCAAGATGCCATACAGCTTGTCCAAAGTATAATCTTTAAAGTCAGGAGATTGCCTTATAGCGACAGTCATTGGTTTCCATTCTTTGGGTAGGGACCTCAAGAATTTGAGGTTGGTGTCCTCAACAGCATAAACTCTTCCATATAGTTTAATCTCATTCAACAGCTTTTGAAACCTACTATATGTATCATTTATTGTTTCACCACCCTTGAAGTGAAAGGCCTCATACTTTTGAATCAAGAGTTGCATCTTGTTCTTTCTTACTTGCTCAGTACCTTCACAGAGGGTTTGAAGAGTGTCCCAGACTTCTTTGGAGGTTGTACAACTGATGACATTGTCAAACATGTCCTTGTCAAGACCATTAAACAAGATGTTCATAGCCTTTTTGTCCTTGTGTACTTCCTTTTCATCTTCATCTGTATACTCACTCACAGATTTAGGAATGAGTTTGTCTGGTGCTTGAGTACCGTCTGCATTTACACTTGTAACTATTTTCATAGGCACATGTGGACCTTTCTCCATGCAATGAACATAGGAAGGATCAATAGATAGCAGATGCAAGTGCATTTTTACTTTCCAGGGAAAATATTCATCTTTCTCTAGAACTGGAATCTTAACTCCTGTGTCTCTTTGACCCATTCTTGATGTACTTTTAGATCTTGACTTTCTGTTTATTGAAAGCCTGCTCTGATACCAATTGTTATTCGCCCTTAAGTACACTAAGTTTGGAGAAGGGGGGGTTGAATACAAACTTAAGAATTAATTCAACTTCTTGCGGAAATAAGTTTGTACAAAGAGAGTGTTTAATTAAGATTGATGTAACTAAGAACTGGATAACTAAAGTGTTAAAAACAGAAACAACAAGATTAAAAATTACTAGTGGATTGTTTTTCCACTAGTGTGTTTTTGCTTTCAATTGATCTTAGTAAAAATACTAAGCTACGTACAAAGTTGAATGTAGAACTTAGAAAAGCATTACAAGTTCTGCCTGATTTTCTACTTTTCTTTTCTTGAGTTCTTCAAAACTACTCATACTTTGCTACTGTGTTTTTGTGACTTATATATACAAAAACTACTACACTAGTTTTCTATCGACTGATAACAATATAATATTACAATTTATACTGTTTACATAAAAATAGAAACTAGCTTCTTTTCACATCCTTCCTTGTAGAACTAACTAGCTCTGGAAGTGTCTTTGTCTTAAGATATTCCTTGGATGCTGTGTTGCCTTGAAAGTCTTCACAATCCTGACAGGACTGTCTTCCAATGATTCAGTTTCTGCACTGTTCCCGTAATTTCTGGCTTTAGCTAAATAGGGAAACTTTAATCAACTGATAAATGCTGTTAAGCTTATCAGTTGATTCACCTTTGCTTATCCATCGATGGATAGGATATCTGTTGATCAGTTGATGTGTCGATGGATAATTGAGTTATCCATCGACTCCTTATCCATTGATGGCTTGTATCAGTTGATAGCTTTCATCCGTTGAGTAGTGTCTTCATCCATCGACTTCAACATCAGTTGATCACTTCACTTGTGAGAATTCTGACTTAGAATATTTACAATTGATCAGCCATTCTTCACATCTGTTGAGAAGCTAGAAATTGAAGTCAATAACATCAGTTGACTACATCATAGCATCCATCGAGGTAATACAATCAATTGATAGTGAAACATAAATCAATGCTACAATCCAGTTTATCAGTTGATAAACAAGTTTCAACTGATAACTGGTTTCCTAGTCAATGGATATTTATAAGTCATATCCATTGATCAGTTACAAAATAATTTTGAGTCCCTATTGAAATTCTAAGTAATTTGTTATCATCAAAACTCATAATTCCTAACAAGCTTATTAATCAACTGATAAATTGGATTGTAACATTTGATTTATGTTTCATTATTAATTGATTGTATTGCCTCAATGGATGATGTGAAGTAGTCGACTGATATTATTGACTTCAATTTATAGCTTCTCAACGGATGTGAAGAATGGATGATCAATTGTAAAGTCAGAATTCTCATAACTGAAGTGATCAACTGATATTGGAGTCAATGGATAAAGACACTACTCGATGGATAAAGGCTATTAATGGATAAAGGCAATAAAACAATAAAGGACCATCAATGGATAAGGGGCAATGGATAATCTAACTATACATCGATACATCACTTGCACTAGGGCACAATTACGAATAATATCTCACTTGCACTAGAGCCATTTACCCAAGTATCCAATACTCAAGGAACTAGTGTGACTTTCGTGCTTCTGCTGCAGCAAAGCCTTAGTCAATGGGTCTGCAATATTATTATTAATATGCAATTTACATATATGTATATCTCCTTGATCATTAATCTCATTAATTAGGTGATATCTCCTAAGTACATGCCCAAACAGCCTCCTTGGCTGCTTCACAAGCATCAATATACTAAATCTCTATTGTAGAATCAACAAATGTCTCTGCTGTGAACCATTCCAGCATACAACATCTCAATTTAAATAAATAAAACACAATGTCAGACAAAAACACTAAATGATAGTTGTCTGTCTAGAAACTAGCATTGGTGTAACCTTTTACAACCAGCTTATCTTCTCCTCCATGTACCAAGAATTGATCTTTAGTCCCCTTCAAGTACTTAAGAATATTTTTGATTGTCGTCCAATGACCTTCACCTAGATTAGACTGGTATCTACTCGTCATGCTTAAAGTATACGAGACATCAAGACGAGTACATATCATTGCATACATTATAGAACCAATTGCCGATGCATATAGAACTTTACTCATACGGTCCTTATCATCCAATGATTTAGGACTGTTTTCTTTCGAGATCGATATCCCATGAGATATTGGGACAAATTCCCTTTTAGCCTCTTGCATTCCAAATCGAAATAAAACTTTGTCAATGTATGTACTCTGACTTACGCTGATCAATCTCCTTGATTTATCTTCATAGATCCTGGTAGCTAATATATAGCGCACATCGCCTAAGTCTTTCATTGAGAAATTATTTCTCAACCAAGTCTTCACAGTCTGTAGAGAAGGAATGTCATTTCTTATTAGTAATATATCATCAACATATAATACTAGGAATGCCACATGGCTCCCACTAACCTTCTTGTAAACACGTGGTTCATCTTCATTTTGAATAAACCCAAACTATTTGACAGTTTTATCAAAATGAATGTTACATCTCCTCGGGGCTTGTCTCAATCCATAAATGGATCGACGCAACTTACATACCTTTCTAGCATCCTTTGGATCAACAAAACCCTCAAGCTGTGTCATGTACACATCTGCATCTTCTTCAAGGCTCCCATTTAAGGAAACGGTTTTGACATCCATTTTCTAGATTTCATAGTCATAGTAAGCAGCTATAACAAGCAAAATCCTGATGGACTTGACCATAGCCACTGGTGAAAAGGTCTCATCATAGTCAATACCATGAATTTGCTTGAAACCTTTTGCCATCAATCGTGCCTTATAGGTCTGTATGTTACCATCCATGTCGGTCTTCTTCTTGAAAACCCACTTGCACCCTATGGATTTTACCCCTTCAGGTGGATCAACCAAAGTCCATACTTGATTAGTATACATAGATTCCATCTCAGATTTTATAGCATCCAACCATCTTTTAGAATCTGGAGTGTTCATAGCATCTTGGTAGGTGAGAGGCTCGTCTTCGTCCACAAGCATCACATCACCATCTCGAGTCAAGAGACATCCATAACATCTCTCGGGCTCATGGCGAATCCTACTAGACCTACGAATAACCTGTGTTTCTTAAGTAATATTATTTTCTTCTACATTCTGCTCAGGTTCCTCCATTGGTTCAATGTTACCATGTGGGTCTCGAACTTCATCGAGATCTATTATCCTCTCACTGCCTTTCTTAGAAAGCATTTCTCTTATAAGGAACACTGCAATTCGAGCAACAAACACTTTATTCTCGGAAGGATTATAAAAAGAATAACCCTTTGTTTTAACTGGGTATCCCACAAAGTTACATTTGTCTGATTTACGTCCTAGCTTGTCAGAAGTTAGACGTTTCACAAACGCCTCACATCCCCAAATTTTCATAAATGACATGCTATGACGTTTCTCAGTCCATATCTCATACGGAGTTTTCTGAACCATTTTAGCAGGAACTCGGTTAAATGTATAAGCAGCTGTCTCCAGGGCCTAGCCCTAGAAACTAATTGGAAGATTCATTGACTCAACATTGATAGCACCATGTCCAACAAGGTGTGATCCCTTCTATCAAAAAACTTTTCTTTGATATTTTCTACTTCATCTTTATAGTCTTCGAACTTTTCAAATGATTCAGATTTGTTCTTCAAAAGATACATATATCTATATCTACTAAAATAATTAGTAAATTTTATGAAGTTAATAAAAGCTACCTTTTGTCATCGTACGCATATGATAACATACAGCACTATGTATAAGTCATACTCGTTCAGTGAACCTTTCACCATGTCCAGTAAAAGGAGTTTTAGTCATTTTGCCAAATAAACCAAGATTCACATCCTTTTGTATAATTCATAATCAAACTTATCCAAGAATGCATGCTTATGTATTCTGGAAATGCGTTTCTCATTAATATAGCCTCAATGATAGTGCCAAAGGTAATGTTTGATTTGAGTCACTTTAGAACATATAAATTGTTAACTAGTTGTGCAACATTATAAGTCTCGTCATTGAAACAGAATAAACAACTCTTATTATTTAATTAAAATGAAAAAGCCTTTCTTGTCCAAAGAAGAAACTAATATAATGTCTCTGCTAATTGTAAGCACGTTATAATAATTATCAAGTTCTAAAATTTTTTTATAGGCTAAAAATTAAGTAACGAGTTCCTTCAACCAGAGAAACTACCTTTACTCTAAGTCCAACCTGATACTCAAAGCTTGACCCTTACTGATCATCTTCTTCTGATCTTCCAAATAAGCATGACAGTTTAATTTCCAGTTTCCCGATTTTTCATAGAAGTGACAATCGTCTTCTTTATCAATGCCTCATTCAGACTTTAGAGCCTGTTTTGGGATTGGACTTTGGTTTGAAGGAAACTAGATCAAATTTTCGTCTTGCCTTCCATTTTCCTTTCCCTTTTGCATTCCCTATGTTTACCATCATTATAGTAATAGTTCATGCATTTATCATGTTGCTTTCAGCAGTTCTCAACATGCTTAGCAACTCAATAGGTGTTTCACCAATCTTATCAATTTTGTTGTTCATAACAAACTAATAATATTTATTGTCCAAATATTATAATATCAAATCTAGGTGAGCCTCCAGACCAATCTAGAAACCCAAAATGTCAAGGTATTCATTATACCCTATATTCTTTAGAACATGTGGTGTAACCAGGTCTCACTCTCCCTACTTGTAAGTGTATAGTACCCTTTAATCGTCAAATATATCTTGAAGAGTCTGTCCCTCAAATATCTTTTAAGGGTGCTTAATTGTATATGCTCGTGTTGCTTCTTAAACTCAGCACTCATAGTTGCATGCATGAGACATGAAACATCAGTCGCAACATCAATTTACTTCCAATAAGTACTATCATTTGCACATGCTACATTCTCAGCTTTAATAGCAGGGAAAGAGATTTGACTAACATCGTGGTGCCCGAGGACGATCCTCAAGCTCCTATGTCAGTCGGAGAAATTTGTTCTCGTCAATTTGTCCTTCTCAAGAACTGATCGTATAGAGAAGTTGTTTTTATTTATCATTTGATATCTATAATATTAAAGTGTATAAAATAAATTAGATTGCAGATTTAATATTAATTATGTTTAAGTGATTATGGTATATTACCATTACCTCCCACTATTTTTATCAAACTAATAGCCATAACTATTAATTCGGAAAACATTTCTTTAAATCTTTCTAGTGAGCCAAGATCCATATTTCATCCATGTTTTAAGATAGTGTTGGCTAATACACTCAAAACACGACTATTTAGGTAGACAACATTTGTCGATTATATCAAATATAACTCTTGAAAAGTTTGGTGGAACAACCCATTGTACACATTTATCCAATAAATCTCACCAAACTCTATGCCTCTAAACCCACAATCCTATTGTGATGATTTAGTTAAGTTAGACCCAATGTTTCAATAAACTAAGTACATTTACTTATCACATTTTCCCATGATTGATAAGAGCACTTCACTTTGGTAAACCCACTCCTTCTCAATCTAGATCTTGATGTGTATTAACATTGGAAGACATCTTTATTAACTTAATATTTATTTAGGGATTTATTGTTTAACGATCATGATCCCATCGTAAAGAGATTCTCAATATTTCCTTGATCAAATAATCCATTTCAATATTCATCAATGGTTTGATTTCCAGATCGTCGGAGAAGTCACAAGTGGTCTCACTTAAAACCCAACTTTCTTACGAATAATAATTCGCTTTTGACAAAATCTCCCCATATCAGAAAAATAAAATTCATATTCAATACTGTGTTTCATAAACACAATAATCTCATGATCATTTATTTAATTTTAAAATCTTGAATCGTTACAGATTTTATCTTTCTTAAGGAGACATGGCATGGGTGTCGTATCTAATACATACATCATTCCAACGCATACATATCTACACATGCATTCATATACATATATTTATTGTGCATAAATTAAACGTGTTTGGTTATGGCCTCATCCTATGTGATATTTCCAAGCTAATGGAACTATCAAGGTCAATCTATGATGGTTTCAAATACTACACTATTACATGTCTTTATCTTCTTCATTGCTCCATCATCTGGATTACCTCCTAGCTTCCTTGCTTCCAAGTCTCCATTAAACAATTATATTGAATGATAAATAAATCTATTCTAATGAAATTACAAGAAGAACTCAAGTTACATTCGAGATTAACAATTACAATAAATAAACGACATGCAAGTCGTATTTAAAAACCAAAACCATAATTCAAAACCACTATCTTATGGGTCTTTAGACCAGAACCATCCACCATCCTATCACATAATACATATAATATATCTCAGATTATATAAACATTTCATATAATCATATATAATAAATTTCAAAATTTCAGAAAATCAAATAAATTTCAGAAACTAATAAATCACCGTTTTGGGGCCTGTAACGATGTCGAATGGCTTACAGAAGCCAAGCTGAGTTTTTCAGTATTGCTTAGTGACACGATTCTAGTCAGAAAACATATATCGTTTACGAAAATCGGACACTGAATACATATTTCAGAAAATCTACAGAAGTCGTTTCAGAATTCGTATCGAATATGATTCTCATAATAAGAACAAACATGTATCATATACATACAACAATACACATAATAATCACATGATTGTACATCACATGAATATCATATATTCAAAATCATATAAAACATATATATCAACATATAGCCATGGCATATCTTATACATGTTTACATACATCGAAAAACTGTTAAACACATAACTGAATTAAAACGTTTCGCAAGTAGCTTCGATGCCATTGAAGGGTTTCGAGGCACAAACGCAGCAGAAAAACGCGAAAAATAAATACTAAACGTAATATAAATCGAAACCCTCCGCAGGATCCATGCGAAAACAAAAGATTTAATTCAGAGATTAAGAACAAATACCTTAAAAAGCTTTAACAGTTCATCAATGGAAGATTAATGGAGGTCCAAAGCTTGTTTAATCACCACGTATCCCGCTCACGCGATCTACGCTCTACAGTATCCACACGAACACTTTTCATGAAAGATTGATGTGTACTACCACTCGAAAACTACTTCTCTCTCTCTCTATCTTCCTCTTTTCTCAAAACGACTAGGGTTTTAGAAAAATATGTGTCTTTCCATTAAATCAGCCCATAAAAAGATTATATAGAGAGATGAATAAGTTTTCTAATTATAATTTATACTAATCCAAAATTCCAAATTATTTAATTAAGTCTCACTTAATTAATTAATTATTAATTTTAGAATTAGGTTAACTAATTCATTTATTATATTTATATAATTAATTAAGTCATACTTAATTAATATAATAAATAAAATAAATTACTTATATAATTTAAATGATTTCTCCTTCAAGCATTCTTTGTGTGTGACCCTGTAGGTTATTATTACATTAGCAATAATTTTAATATCTAATTAAAATTATAAATAATGAGCGGCATCTAGTAATACATCATTGCTACCCAAGTAATAATAATAAAATCAGTGATTTGATTAAGTTTTTCGTGAATAATGTTCCATGTAATATAATCCCTTTAACCTTATATTATAGATCAAACTCGAGGCATGTATCGTGTCATCCTCTTCAACGTTTAATCTGGGTTTCCTTGATCAATGAGTAGACTATTAAACAAATCAACATTTAAGCACAGCCATACATTTTATAGTCTCACTCAATCAAGAGACCAATAATATCACTCCTAAATAGGAAGGTTAAATCCTTTATCTATCATTCATATTTCTCTTACGATTCATAGTTTACCCAATGTCCACTTTTATCATCACCCGGTTAAAGGTAACTTTTAGTGTAATCAAAGTATATTAATTCTCGTATAGAAATATAATGATTTCAAGTTAGAGGATCATTACATCATTATCACAGTGAGAATTTCTTATGACACTTATTAACATGTAGAATCTCACAGCGAGTCATTCCAGTGTCATTCATTGAGACATGCACTTATGTTCTTGACTTTAGTATTACTATACATATGACTAATGAGATGTGGTCATCTATCAACAAACATACTAGTCTTATTCCATTATTATTGTCCTTATATAATAATACTCTACTAGGGAATTTTAGGAATAAGATACTATTCATATAATCTCATTTTTAAGTCACATACTTAAATATATATAATACGTATCAAAATTGGAAGGACATTT
Source organism: Oenanthe sinensis (assembly GCA_028671895.1). Lineage (NCBI taxonomy): Eukaryota > Viridiplantae > Streptophyta > Magnoliopsida > Apiales > Apiaceae > Oenanthe > Oenanthe sinensis. The sequence continues at coordinate 16,592,236 of JAPMAC010000209.1, forward strand.
ATTATGCTTTGAATTTATTACGGAATAAATAAAACATAATCAATAAATAATAATCAATAAAACATAATCCTTAATAATAAAATATTTTCCTTAAAATATAAAAGTAATTGTCTCTAGAGCACAATTACTAACAAGTACAGTAGAAAAGTTAGAAGATATTTGTAGTATTTTTCTTAGTTCAAAAACTACATCTTTGTAAGCAGATTGGTATCTTTATCAAGGTTAATTGAAAGAAAAAATACACTAGTGGAAAAATCAATCCAATAGTAATTTTTAAATTGTTGTGTTATGTTTTCAATATATTAAACCATCAATCAATTGTTCTAATAGTTTTATTCAATAGATATTTCCAAACACAAAAATAACTAAAAGTACAAACTTGTATCCGTAAGAATTTCAAAAACTCTTAAGTTTGCATTCATCCCCACTCTACAAACTTCTTGTAATTAAGGGAAAATAACATTATGTTCTAAAAGAGAGAATCAACTTAAAAAGAGAATGAGAGAATCATTACTAAAAGGTTCCCATTACTAATTTAAAATTTTTAAAATTTTATATACATATTTACATCATTAATACATTTCTAAAATTTTTATCAAGATTCAAAACAAATTATTACAATTTTTATTAGATTTTAAAAGGGATTCAAATTTTTTTCATATTTTTTTTAATTATAAAAAAAGATTAAAATTTTATAGTCGTAATATGAATAAAAGAATATATATATATATATATATATATATATATATATATATATATATTCTTTTTTACAATTTTAAATTAATTTTTAAAACGACATTTTTTGGTCTTCCCCTTTAAAGATTGTTTTCTTTTAGACATTTACCATAATTTATTTACATATTTTAATTTTATTACTATTCAAACTCTTAATTAATTTTAAATTGCTGCTCATTATTAAGTCTCGCAATATTAATAATTTATATATATATATAATTTTATATTAATTTGATTTAAATTTAAAATAGCAGTTTTAAAAAATATAAAATATATAATAATACATTTTTAGATATTCTTTTATTATAAAATATTAATTTCACTATATTATTAAAATAAATATATATAAAAAATTTGTCGATTAACTGATACTTGGTTACGAACCTAAAATATATAAATATTTATATTAAATACAGTTTTACATATATATATTATAATACTGCATAGATTATCTATCTATCTATATATATGCATGTATGTATATATATATACACACACAATTATAATGGAATTATATTTATTACAACTAATTTTTATGTGACTAAATTATATGTACATTATATTAAATAAAATTTTAATTATTAAACTTAAAAGTATCATTATTTAATTTTTCAATTAATTTATTATCATATATCTTTTTAACAAATTCAAATAAAATAAAAACAAACACATCATACATATTAATAATTTAATATAACACTTTAATATCAAATAATAATAAAATTATAATATAAAAATAAATTTACCGAAATCTTAATTAATTACGAATCGCATAAATTATAAATTTATGTATAATTAAAATGCGTTTGACACCTTGTCAAAAAAAAAAAAGAAGCGCTTGACATTTTTGACTTGATTTTAATCGTATAAATAAGATAAATATTTGATATATAAAACAAACCGCGACACATTTTGATAGACATGTCATATCTTAATCACATCCATATTTAGTTTAAAATCTTCAATTATTCACTTACATAAAAAATTTTAAAAATCCAATAAAACGTTATAGCTACTCAATATCCAATAATTTATAATTCGATAAATTAAATATAAAACTAAATCTTCAAATTATGGTCTAACTCCTCAAAATTTTCGACTTGCATTCTTCCAAAAGGTAGTCCACCTAATTATAATTACCTGCCCAGAAAATAAAGAAACATACACCGGCAGTAAGTGAAAACCTTATATACGAATATAAAACAATATAAAGAGTACAAATTTTAGATATTCTGATAATATCAATATAAACGGAATGGTGAAATAATGAGTGATGACAAAAATGGAAGAAGATAAAATATTAAGGATGCTTAAAATTACAATATGAACATATATACTTGTAGTGATAAAAATAAACTTACTCTTACACAATATATTCTTACCACTTACAAATTATACTCAAAATCATTTAACTGAAAACCAATATACTTACTGATATGGGAGACAAACATACACTTAGAGGATGTCATACATTTCGGTTCTCCAGAATATGTAGTCATCAAAACTTACAGAGATTTGCATATAACAAATCAAATGCTATCCAAAATCTTACAGAGGCTTGCACGACACAAAATATAATACTACCCAAATGGTCAAACATACATAGACAATAGTCATGATTCTACGTGTCCCAAAACTCCGACGACACACCCATACAATTTAAATACACCGTATAGGTGGTGCTAAACACAAATTTCTCTCTACTCATGACAAAGTCTTATAATGTCTCCCAAGTCATACATATATTACAAAAATTGTTCAATATCCAACATCTTACAATCAAAAATTTAAAAGTACAATTTAATTGTCCAAATTCAAATCTAAATATAAAACTTTACATCTCCTTAAATCAGCAACTCATACTCTTCCCAAAAGATAGCCCAACTAATAATGAATATGTGCAGGGGAAATTAAAAAGCATATATCGGCAATGAGCGAAAGACTCATATACAGATATATAACAATGCAAAAAATACAAAGTTAGAACGACGACAATATGAACAAATAAAATATCTGAATAAAGAATGATGAAACATACCGAAAAAGACAAAAAATACTTTTCATACTTAACTAACAATTTAAACAAATAAAAAGACACGATAAATACTAATTTTACAATTCCAACGTACATACTTTTTAATCACAAATATTCTTACTCTTACGCGTACACTTACTAGTCACATATTATAATGACCAAATACTGAAATACAAATTTACTTATTGATATGAGAGACAATCTTACACTTACCAGATCTCCTACATTTCGGTTCTCCAGAATATGTAGTCATCAAAACTTACAGGGGCTTGCATAGAACAAATCAAATGATACCCAAAATCTTACAAGGGTTTGTACGGTACAAAACACAATGTTACCCAAATGGCTAAAATAAATATACACAATAGTCATGACTCTACGTGTCCCAAAACTCTAGCGACACGCCTATACAATTTAAATACACCATGTAGGTGATGCCAAGTACGAGTTTCTCTCCACTCATGACAGAGTCTTATAATGTCTCCCAAGTCATATATATATCACAAAAATTGTACAATATCCAACATCTTACAATCTAAAATTTAAAAGTACAATTTAATTGTCTAAATTCAAATCTAAATATAAAACTTTATATCTCCTTAAATCAGCAACTCACACTCTTTCCAAAAGATACCCCACCTAATAATGAATATATGTCAGAAGAAATCAAAAAACATATACCGGCAATGAGCGAAAGACTCATATACATATATATAACAATGCTAATAGTACAAATTAGAACGATGACAATATGATCAAATAAAATATTTAAATAAAGAATGATGAAACATACCGAAAGAGATGAAATATATTTGTCATACTTAACTCACAATATAAACAAATAAAAAGACACAATAAATACTAATCTTACCATTCCAACGTACATACTTTTTAATCATAAATATTCTTACTCTTACACGTACACCTACTAGTCACATATTATAATGACCAAATATTGAAATGTAAATTTACTTACTGATATGGGAGACAATACTACACTTACAAGATGTCCTACATTTCAGTTATCCAGAATATGTAGTCATCAAAACTTACAAGGGCTTGTATAGAACAAATCAAATGTTACCCAAAATCTTACAAGGGTTTGCGCGGTACAAAACACAATGCTACCCAAATGTCCAAAATAAACATACACAATAGTCATGACTCTACATGTCCCATAACTCCGACGACATGTCCATACAATTTAAATACCCCGTATAGATGGTGCCAAAGCATGAGATTATCCACTCATGTCGGAGGTCTTACGAAATCTCTCAAATCATACATATATCACACATAAACTGAAAGTATCTTTCTCAAAATATCAAACACACCAAATATCATAGACTATTACAAATAAAATCAGACCTGATCGATAAAGAAAAATGATAATTTATTATATCAATTTGAACTCAAATGAAAAAGTGCAGAACACGAAAATCGTCGAATTCCGAGATCTTTCGAGAATGGTAAGTTTCGTTAAAAACGGGAAAGTAAAGAATCCAGAAACAATTAAAATGTGGACTGCTGTAACAGAATCAGACTATGATCACAGTAGTATTTCGATATTTACGATAATGAAATCATAGAATTTTACAGTGGAATGTAAATAAAGAACGAAGTGCTCGAAAAGATCTTTCCAGAATTATATTACATGTAATTATTGAATAAATATTCAATTTATTATGAATTTTTGAAGTTATAAGATAACAACTCAAAATTTCTATCAGATTGCACAAAAGACAGATTTCAACATGTTCTTAGGAAGAATTTCAGAAAAAACAAAGAACGAAAGTTGTAGATAATTGAAATAGTTTTCTAGGCACAATAAGATCGTAACAATCCGATAAATAATGAAGGAGATACGAATTTAACAAGAATCAGAATGGAGACAAACTAATACATATGAATATACTATATATATACAATTTCGAAGCAATAATACGAATTTCGAGTAATGATACGAAGATAAAGAGTTCTGAAAAGATATCTTTACCTTAAGAGTCAAATATTATGAATTGCTCATAATCACAAGAACCCCAATTTAAACACCATAATCTATCTTCTTAAGGTTTTTCTCAATCTCCTTTTTATCTCTTTTTCTTTCTTTCTTATGATTGCTCTTACAAAATTTATGTAACTTACAAAATCCTAAATCCTCTTTCCCCCCCCTTTTTCTATTCCTTTTTTTATATCTTTTCTTTTAACTAAAAATATCCTATAATAATATCCTAATATAAAATAAATATATACATATTGAAATAGGAATATCATTAATAACTTACTAATATTATTCTTAATATTAAATAAATAGCTAAATATATTCTAAAAAACGGGATATTACATTTAGCTAATTATTATTTCTATCGTTATTCAACAACTTCCTAATTTATATTATTACCAAATTTCAACGAAAACATACCACGGTATAAATAAAACCTTGCCCTTCTACAGGCATACACAACTACGTTCTGCAAAAAAAGAAGAAACGAAGTCAAATTGTATGTTCTTTACACTTATTGTTACAGCCTCAATCCTATATATTTTTCTTATATAGTATTATTTTTCGAATAAATAGACTCATTACCTTAGATCGTAATCGTAATTATATTACACTAGTATTATTATAATCGAAATTGAAAATTTTACACAGAGTTTGATTTTTGTCTAAAAAAACAAGAAGTAACCGTGGGTTAGATACTTAGATGTGTCATTGACTCGAGAGAGAAAAGAATGCAAGTAGTCTACCTTTGGCTTTAGTGAGGCTGACCAAGTCAGCTTAAACCCAGACAAACAAACAAAGAATACAAGTTACATATATACACACATATATTAATATTATTATATATCTTTGTTATCATCATCATCCTTTTTATTCTTGATTTACTGGTATTCTAGTAGTTGTAAGAAAGACCAAGAAGAAGAATATAGTAATATACATACATATATACATACAATTAGTTGCTGTACATGTCCTTTTTCTTTCAACTCACAGGCAAGCACAATCTCTCCATACATGTCCTTTTTACATTTTTTTATAGTTTTATCTGTTTGATTAATATATTGTTTTTTTTTGTAAGTTCATGTATTTTTTGTCGAGAATTAAGTATTTTGATAGGTGAAATAGGTTTTGGTGATCATGTATAATCTGTTTTTGATTTTTTTGCCTAGTTGGATTTTTGGCAATTTTTTGCTTGGTATATATGGCCTGCTGCTAGCAATTTCGACAATAATCGATTAGTGTGATTTATGTTATATGGCAGGTATGGTAGGTTCTTTTAGGCCACATAGCAAGCCTTGGATTGTTGTTGTGATTTTCTAAGTGAGGTGTTGTCAATTTATGCTGATTGTTTTAAATTCGGTTTCGTGAACTAATTTGTGAATATTTAAGTTTATGGTGTTTCTTGGCACTAAATGTTGAATCTGAATTGAATATTTTAAGGTGTGGGTGTTAAATTAATGGGTGGACTTTGCTCAAGGAGATCAACTGAAGATATTGTTCCAGCTGAAGAATTGACACATGGAAATGATAATCATAGCCATGGTTGTGACGTGGTTTCTCGGACTCGAGGGTTGCCTGTTCAAGGGAATGATGATTCAACAGTCTCCTCCGCTCGAGAAAGCATTGATAAACAATTAAGAGAGCCTTTTTCGTTCCCTAATGTAAATGCTATATCCTGTGGAATGAATGTGGATGAAAACAATGACAGAATACCTCGATTCTCTAGGGCATTGTCAAGCAATTCAAGGTCAGAAAAATCCAAGCAGCTCACTGGTGCCAAGGTAAGCACAATAGGTCTGACATGGATTGTCCTTGTAGTTATTGCAGGTTGTTGCACCATATGTTTTTTGTCCTTTTAACGGTGAACAATTTTTTCTGAAGGGATGGGAACTGAAAAATGCTTATGATATATTTTTAGACAAATGTGAACAACTGATAGAATAATTGAAAAAAGCAAGTAAAAGCGTGATAACTTTAAGGTTGTATTTGGTTTGGGGGTCGGGGAGGGTCTGGAGGTTTTGTCAAACCCTTGTTTGGATGGATATTTAAAATAGGAGGGTTGGATTTCAAAGGGTTGAGTAAGGGTTATAACATAATTAATTTGAATGATATTTCCAACACCCCAAAACGGGGTGTTGAGATGCTCATTACTCATGCTTCGCTCCTCACGATTTCACTCTCCCCGCATATTCACTCTCACTCTCACCCGCTCCAGTGATTATGTTAAACTACCTCGTATATGTGTTATTATTTTTACTTTTTTTGAATAAAATCTATATGTGCTATTGTTTATATATAATTTTAATTGCTAAAATATTATTTTTAGCTTAATATTGAGCACAATTTAATAATAATAAATATTTTATTTTAATATTTTATTATGTTGAAGATTAAAAAGATATTCAAATATAAATAATTTAAAATTTATTTTTTCTTAAATTTTGTAAAAACTTTAATTTCTTATTTTTAAAATTTTAAATTTGAAAACTTATTTTATACATTAAATATTGCTTAACCAAACTTCACTTCAACCTTTCACCCAAATAAGGTAAGGAGTGAACCCCTTCTTACTTGACCCTTACATCCAAATGGGGTAAAGGTTCAACCCAACCCATCCCTTACCAACCCAACCTTTCCCTGCCCAAACCTCTATCCAAACAAAGCTTAAAAATAAAAAATGATATTTACTATCTATCTGATAACTGTTAGATTCAAAATGCTTACCTCTCTGAACTCTGGTTTATTATTATTGTTGCGCAACAGCATTTATATTTACTATCTGTGTATTACAGGTTTCAGAAGTTGGTGGAATTCTTGGTAGAGCAGGAACTGCTGGGCTGGGGAAGGCTGTAGATGTTTTAGATACACTTGGTAGCAGCATGACAAACTTGAAACCTAGAAGTAGTTTTGTGTCTAGTGTGGCAACAAAGGGAAGAGATATTTCCATTTTGTCTTTTGAAGTTGCAAACACAGTTGTTAAGGGTGCCAAACTTATGCAATCCCTTTCAGAGGAAAGCATTAGACATCTCAAAGAGGTAGTACTTGCTGCGGAAGGAGTGCAGCGCTTAATATCGAAAGATACAGAAGAGTTGTTGAGAATTGCTGCATCTGATAAGAGGTATATACAGACAGCACCATTTCAATCAATTTCATTGTACATACACAATCACAGTGATATACCTGTGTATAATATACATATACATACATATGTACATTTGATCTGATCTTGTGTTGGTTGTACTTTGTGCGATAAATGTTGTTTACGATTGTAGGATAATGATTATATTGCATTGTCATTAAAACAGAGATGAACTGAAAATTTTCTCCAAAGAAGTTGTCCGTTTTGGAAATTATTGCAAGGATCCTCAGTGGCACAACTTGGATCGCTATTTTGAAAAGTAAATATTTACTTATATGTTTATCGTTCATTTAATTTCACACTGTGGCAACATCGAGAAGTGCTTTATTATTGTGAACTATAGGTTGGGTTCAGACCATGCACCTCAAAAACAGTTGAAAGAAGAAGCAGAGACTGTGATGCAGCGAATGTTGACCTTAGTTCAGTACACAGCTGTGAGTATTTCTGGTCACTATAATTCATTTTTTTCATTTTTTTTTTGATATATAATTTGGGTGATCATTTCTAGCAACTGATGGAACAGACTTCAGGAAATCAAAATACTCTTTTAAAGATTATAATGTAGTTGAAAATTAATAGAAAACAACCCTGATAAATGTTTTGACCTGCCGAAAATCAACATATCCTGCTCAGCCTATGAATTCAACTTATAACAGATCTTAATTTCATGTGCTGCACATGATGATGTGGAAGTAATATCTGGCCATGTTAGTGTAGTTCTATAGTGTATTATATCTTGAAATCAGATTATAATCGATTTTCTAGCATAGGAAGCTTAGTCCATATCTTTGTTTATGTTCTATAGTACACAACATGTAAGCTGGTTGACTTTTTTTTTTTTGGATAATCTAGACTGGTTTAGTTATTGATTGCTCCACAGTTGTTCTCGGGTCAAAATCAAGAAAATAGCACCAAATTTAGAGAATGCTTAATTCAGTACCTTTATTTTGATTATTACTACTGCAATCAAGCTACTAACACCTAAATCTAATTACAAACAAAAACAAAGAGATGAAGTTAAGAAAACTGTAAAAGATCACAAACGGCAACACAAAATGTTAATTAGCAGAGATTTATTTGGAGCAATGACAATATACAATCAAAATCAGTGGAATTTTCATAGAGTCTAAACAAAACCATAGAGATAAATAGGAGCAAAGTGGGACCATTTTCCCCTAATAAATATTTTAAACTTGTATTACCGTTTCATGTCTGTTTTTTTTGGTGTGGGACCCTAATGGATTGCTTATTCATCTTACTGCACGAACTGGCCCTTTCTATGCATAATTGTATTACTTAGAACTACAATTAAGAAAGTAATGATAACTATTGCAGGAATTATACCATGAGATGCAAGCATTGGACAGATTTGAACAAGATTATCGGCATAAACTTGAAGAGGAGAACAGCTCCGGTGCTTCTCAACGAGGTGCATTATTCTGGTTCAATGAAAAATTCCTAATTAGAAGATATTAGTATCTAATTTAAGTTTCCAACAAAATTTTAAAATGACATTTAGCAAAAAAGTAAAGATTTTAAAACGGCCGGGACGCTGATGGTTGCCATTGTACTTGTGATGGACAGATAACCTCCTGTCTAATTTTACTGCAGTGCTGTAAAATGTCCAAATTAAAAAAAGAAGCGCAAGATCCAATTTTGAAGCGCGATTACTTGGACGATTTTTTTTTCCAAAAATGAAATTATTTATATAATTATCTATATTTATAAATATATACTTCTGAAAATGTTTGTTGTAATATTTTACTATAGAATTGTACTTAAATTAATCTCAAACATAGTAGAAATATCAACAATCGATAACATTAAGTCAAAGGCTTCCAGCTAGATGCTCCTTAAAATGATTAATTCCACTATTTTATGTATGTTTGAAAATTTACATTGAACTTTTTACTTACCATTCTCTACTGAATTTATATTTCTACCCAATTTCAACAGTGCAAGTCTTTTTCTAACTATTCTGAAAATGACTAAATCGATATATGTTTGAGAGAGAGAGAGGGAGAGGGAGAGGGAGAGGGAGGGGGAGGGAGGGGGAGGGAGGGGGGAGAAGGTGAAGATAAAGTATAAGACATACCTCTTTGATGACCAGTGACAGCTGATGTGCAAAATTTGTGAGGATGTTTATAATGTTAAGTAGGCTTTTTTTAATTGAGGGTATTTCAGTCTATCTATACTTGTTTGAGTTTTCTTGTGCCTTTCTGCGATCAAGCGTGATTTTTTGCCAAATTGATAATCTCACTAAATCGCTCATGCAATTCGTAGAACCTTCGCCTACTTGCGAATTTAACAACACTGTTTTAGTGAAGGCTCTTTTTACCTGTTTGTGTATCTTCCTATAATAAATGCACACTGTAATTTAAAATTAATGAAATAGAGACAAACGTAAAATGGTCAAGTTTTACTAGTGATAGTGTGTTTTTTATTAGAATTGGTTTTATCGAGTCCCAAGAGATGGTTGACAAGTGGCTTCCAGTAAAGTCTAAAGAGGAACCATTATATTTGTTTGCCTCCTTGTACCTTTGTTAGTAGCAACTAGCAAGGACCACCATTGTAGAAGTGTGCACAATTTGATATATATGTGCTATGTTTTGTGTGTTATTTACTCCATACTTTGTTGATATTAAAGCTTTCCGCGAGCCTTGCAACTGTGGATTTGCAATGGGGGTGGGGACAATTTTTAAGGACAGATATCAAGGAACAATTTGAACAAAGTGAACTGAAACATAAACCAATTGATTTCAATGATCTACTTGGAACTTGACTATAAGTGTGAACTTAACTATAAGCATGTGTTTTACGTATTATTTGTCTGAACTGTTTAGCTTAGAACTTAGAAGTTAGGAGGGTCTGAACTGTTTTGGAATTTTATTTTCTTAAAAAATTCTGAATTTCTAATTTTCTTGTGTTTTTTTGTATATTATGGAAACTTCTTCTTATATTGATACTTCTTCTGATGTATATAAAGTCTGATCTTTATTCTTGTGAGATTTAATGTAAAGCTATTGAATACTTGTTACTGGATTTAATTCTCTGTTTGTAACTTCCCTGTGAATGTTTGCCCTCGATACTCTGTAGGAGACAGCCTTGCAATCTTAAAGACTGAATTAAAAAGTCAAAAGAAGCATGTGAGAAGTCTACAAAAGAAGTCACTCTACAGCAAGATTTTAGAAGAGGTAAGAAGATTACCTTCTATGTACCTTCCTAGGTGTAGGGGGTGTCTTGAACTACTGTACTTGTCATTACCAAAGATTATTTTGCTGGTAGTTGTATTTCCACTTGCTACTGCTGAAAAAGATTGAATGGTTTTGTTGCCTTTTGCACATTATCATTGTAGTGAGTATCATTAACTAGCAGAGTTTGAATAGATCTCCTTGACTGTAGTGGCAACGGAAATAATTAAGCTAATTTTGCTTTTCCATTCTACATATAAAGGTAATGGAGAAGCTTGTGGACATTGTACACTTCTTGAATACAGAGATTCGTGATGTTTTTGGGAGTGCTGGTATGCAACCAAACTTTTACTAATATATCTGTCATAATCTTTTTAGAACTTCTTGTACTCTGATTAATGGCAACGTGCTGGATTTGGTGCTGCGTGATAAAGGCAATTTCTCTCTTTTCTAGTCGTTCACTTGTAAAGAGAAGAGATTCCCTATTTTCTACGTTTTGAGTGGTCTAATATTAACACCCTTCAAATGATCTATTAGCAACATACACCATTAATTTCTGTTATATAATATTGATACACCTTCCATGGTTGTCTTTACAAAAGTCATATTTTAAAGTGGAATAAAAGCACAACGATGTTATATAAAAACACGATGGTTTAATATCTTAATCTGGGAGGATCACATGAATCTGTTAATTCGGCTGATAATCCTTGCTATTGTTGCCTTTGTCTTTACGGAAGCATTGTAGGCTTTTAGCAAGAGAGTGAGATGATAAAGGAATGACAGTTTCATCATATCAAAAGTTGTAATTTATAAAGGTCCGCAAACCATTCAAAGTATTTGGTAATCCAGATGGATGATCCCTCTAGATGGTTGGTTACATTTTTTTCATGGGTTAAGTGAGAGCCCAAGAATTCTATTGATGCGTTTATGATTTTATATGAGTCATCATGTTCCTGTTTCTACAAGATTCTCAATGAAAGGCTACTTTAGGTTAAAATGGCATGTTCTACATTTTTGATTACAGTGTTGTGCTTTTAAAAAGTAGAGCTTAATGTTATGCTCTCTCAGAGTTTCTTCATCTACTCAATTTTGTGGTATTCTCGCTGTTGATATTTTCTTTTTGTAACTCATGCAGATGGTGATAGACCAGCAAAAAACAACCATCAGAAGCTAGGATCGGCTGGCCTCGCATTACATTATGCAAATATCATTACTCAAATCGATACACTGGTAAGCTTTGGTTATATAGTTAGCATAGGCGAAAATTAAATGGAATACTTTTAATTGGAGTACTAATGTAGATCTATGTCATGCATCATATTATGCTTATATATTGCAGAACATAGTGCAGGACATATGAGTCTCCAATTAGTACTCTATTTAAGGTACTCCATGAGCAAAACCCTATATATATAGTGGTGATTTCAGTGGATAACCTTACTATCAGGAGAACCTAATAACTCCCTTTGTTATTGGTTAATTTTGAAAAAGGCAACTGTTAAATCAGTTGCTAGTGGAAAAAAAAACTAACTTTCAGTTATTTCTATATGGTTTCTTAGGTTCATTGATAAGTTTGGTGTTCATAGAATTTAGCGGAGAACCTAGTTATCATGAGAACCTAAGAGCTGCATTTGGTATCAGGTCCTTCTGTTGAAGCAAGTATACTTAATATCTGCCTTTTAGGAGTAGATCATTTGAAGGGGAAAGTTTGACGTCGAGTACATTACTCCTTCCATCCCGTTTTATTAGTCTCTTTTGAAAAAAATGCACTTATTAAATAACTTTAAATGTCATATTTTTGTACATGTCCATAATTATTGCACTAACTCACGATTATGTATATGAAGAAAAGTTAACACTGAAAATGACAAATAAGTGAGGGTAATTTTGGAATAATGTTCACAAATTTGTATTGAATTGAGTGTAGTAGAGATGGACAAATAATATGGGATAAAAAAATTTCTCAAAGAGAATATTATTCTGCGATGGAGTAGTTTTTCAATATATCAGGTTATTGTAGTACAAAATGAGTATCGGAAACTCCATACTGTTCCAAGTTCTATCAGAATAAACACGACTTCATTTCATAAAAATATAAATTCTATAACTAATAATATGTTTTATATTATTTGTCCATGTTAAATGGGTAAGTTCTTTGTCAAGTATAACTATCCTGTTGTTCTCAGGTGGCCAGACCAGGCTTCATGCCTCCAAATACAAGAGATGCTTTATATCATGGATTACCACCTAATATCAAGTCAGCATTGCGTTCTAAGTTGCAGTCATTTCACCCCAAGGAAGAGGTTCTTTTCTAGAGGGTCCAAATGTTCTGTACATGTTATGAAATGTTACAGCACTCCGTCATCCAATTATGTTACCATAGAACTTGGATAAATTGTCACTTTTCACTAAACACCTTTTGTTATGTCAGCTATTGCTTGTTTGTTGCTTATTTGCACTTGCCTGTAGCGACTACTCACAGTTCTGTATTATTTCAGCTTACCGTTCTATTGATCAAAGCTGAAATGGAGAAAACATTGCAGTGGCTTGTTCCTATCGCTACTAATACTGCCAAGTAAAACTTTCTTACAAACTATTAGCACCGCGTAAACCTAACATTACAAAGGTCTTATATATCCTTCTGTCCTGCAATGTTATGCACAGCAAGGTGAATAGTGTCACTTCTGTTTAGTTTCAAGATTGATTTTATGAAGAATGTTAAAATTATACCATCTTGACTGTGTTAAAATTATTTAAAACATTGCAAAGTAGATGGTTTCTTCTCAGGAGATGGTTATTTTGAAGAATATTTTACTCTTTTCATATTATTTCAATCCTGCTTGATTCTAATCCTTTTATTATTCTATAAACAGAGCTCATCATGGATTTGGTTGGGTTGGGGAATGGGCAAATGCAGGGTGAGTAAAGAAATATACTTATTCCTGGAGTTTACTCTTTGTTTCTATGTCGTTTATTGAAAAACTGGTTTCCTTTTATAGGTCTGAGGTGACCAAAAACTCCCCTGGCCAGAATGAGTTGATCAAGATTGAAACGCTCCATCATGCGGACAAGGAGAAAACTGAATCATATATTCTTGAATTGATTGTGTGGCTTCACCATCTTGTCATCCAATCAAGGGCGGGTAATGGAGGTATCAGGTCCCCAGTTATATCTCCAATACGGTCCCCTAATCAGAAAACAATTCAATTGACACACAAACCCAGGTCTCAGTCATCAACATTAACAGTTGAAGACCAGGAGATACTTCAGGATGTAACCAAGAGGAAACTAACACCCGGAATAAGTAAGAGTCAAGAATTTGACACTACAAAAATTATGTCAAGTAAGTACCACAGACTGAGTAAGAGTAGCAGCCACTCTCCAACATATGATTGTGAAAAAGATCCCTACTCTACAAAAAGACCATTATGCGTACCTGTCAGTAACTTCAATATTGACAAAATCAAAGCTTTGGATGTCATTGACCGGGTTGATAGTATAGGGAGTGTTTGATTTCTGGTTTATAAAGTGTATAGGAGCTGCAGCCATATTTCAGCTATAAGGCTCTGTGTTGCAGTTCACACATCTGTTTCCTGTATGTTGCATCGTGTTTCGATATGCTGCACGGAAGGTAGACAGAGAGGTAGGAGTATGAATGAGTGAGGGTCAGGCAACAAAACTCCAGAATTTGTTTAGCATGTGAATATAAACAAAGTTCATAGTTACAGAAGTAATATTGATAGAGGAACTTGTGGGAAGAGTGTTTAGAGCTTCTGGGAGTTAGAATTATAGTAATAGTAATGCTCATGTACAGAAATGCTATTATAATTTCAGATATTGTTATTTCTTTTAAAGTTATCCATCCCCACTTACCCTGTTGCTGTAGTATACTCCGTTTGATTTGTGTTTTCTTCCTTTTCAGTTACAAGTTGGGAGCAATTAGAATTATGGCCTAAATGTCACATTTTTCTACTAAATTATCACAATATTAAAAACTAGTCCTTACTTATCACACACCAACGTCTGATAAACTTGTATTTAAAAATTAGTCCAACAACTCCTATTTTAACCCGATGACCTGACTAGATGTTCAACTATCCCAAATCCAATGCTCCCATCCTCTCTTCTTCCCTGTGTGTCTTTAAAAGGCGTTTCTCTTCTTCCCTGTGTCTTTAAAAAGAAACTTTCTGAAGTCCCAAGTCCCATTAACAAGGAAAGCATAAATGTTTTATTAACTTGTGTTTTTGGAATGCACGTAAGTTTAAGTTGCGTTTCCAGACTAATACAAGTTTAAGTTGCGTTTTTGTTTTTATTTTTCAAAAAAAAAATAATTACACGAAATTACTAGGAAGCCAAAAACGAATTTTCAGCTTGCATGTTCCGAAAACGCAACTTAAAATTGTGTTCATTTTTCTGGGTTATAATATTTTGGACATTTAAAGTTTAAATTGTGATATTAAGGGCCAAAACCCGAGCAATTATAATTTTCTCTTTGATTTGTCATTATTTTTAAAAATGTACATAGGTAGAGCTGAGCAAAACCGAACCGGAACCGAAAAATCGAACCGAATTGTGTAAATTCGGTCCACCGAATTGTGTAAATTCGGTCCGGTGCAGTTCTAATTTTCTAAAAATTTAATTTATTCGGTTCAGATCGAATAGACCGAAATAAAAACCGGTTCGGTCTGGTTTTTTTAAAAAAAAATGGGTCCAGACAGACCGAATTATTTATATATTATATTTTTATATACACATTTTGTTTTTAATTAAATATACTTTACCTCCTGTCACAATCACATGGTAGAGGTTACTCCCTCCGTTACAAAATACTTTTCCTGTTTTGACTTTTTGTACTGTTCATTGTAAGCGATTGACTACTAATTTACACATAATTTATAAGACAAAATATAGTCATGAGTGATTTTGTTTGATTCGTATTTGTGAGTACTTTAATACAGTAAATTTTTTATATTTAATACTAATACGAAATTAAAGATATTAACGATCAAAAAGTGTGTGTTGGCAAGCGTGCACATGATTAACAGGAAAAGTAATAAGAGACGGAGGGAGTATCACTTAACATCAATTACAATGTCAATATTCAAACTCAATTTCCAAGATTCACTACCAAAACAAACAGAAAAACGGAACACCCAGGCGAGGGCGCCGCTATGCCCCGCTGCTCCGCCGCACACACACAGATATATACAAAGCAAATCAATTAACCTGAATAAACCCTAGCAAATCCACAACCACCGCCACAAACATCCTTCCAGTTCCGGCGCCACTCGCCCGCAGCAAGGCAACTTCGACCGGCAACAACGGCGAGCGTTGCGGCAACGTTCCGGCCAAATACCCACATATACACCAACTTATCCCTCTTCTCTTCCTCCATTTCAGTGACTCCATCATCTCCATTCACATCCATCGATACACACACACAAATCTGATGTAATGAAAGATTCAAAAATATTTATGATATTTGTAAAAACAATATGGTTTTTTAGAAAAAGAATCGAACCGAACCAAAAAATTCGGTTCCGAAGGTTTTCAGTATATTCGGTTCAGTCCGACCGAATCGACCGAATGCTTAGTCATGTGCATGCTCATTGCTCTAGCTCAAATCGGCGGAGGTGGTGTTTAAATTCTTTTTAAAGTCAAAAATGTTATCCTAAATTGAAAAAAATACCTCGTACCTATGTAATTTTGACTTTTTAAAATCTTTATTTAATATATAAAAATAAATAATAGGTTTTTTTCGAGGGAAAAAAATTGGAATAGTTGTTAAGAAACGAGTTATTCGCAAGTCCTTTGTTCATGTTGTTTAGAGAACTAGCCGGTATGTTTGTTGAATTGTTGTGTTTATTTATAGTATATGTAATGGTGAGTTAGTTAAAATGATGTAAAATAGATATTATATAAAATTTACTGAATTGATAAATTCATTGATATTAGTTATAATGGATAGTTATATTCAAAAAATAGTTTATTATTATTATTTTTAAATTTCAATAATTATATTACAATGATTATATTCTAACAGTTATATAGTAATATAAAAAGAAATATTATAAATTCAAATAAAATTATTTAATTTTTTTATTCAATACAAGTGAAAATAAAAAATATAATTAATGTAAAGCTATTTAATGATAATATTATAATATTTTTACACTTATACGTATTTTAAAATAAAAATAAATAATTAGTACAATTAAAATTATAATAAAATATTTAAACATGAGAAAAAGTAACTAACAAATATTACTTTTATACAATACAGAACATATAACTAAAATTATATTTTATTATATTAGTATTCTTATAAATATTTCATACATATTTAAATAATGATATTAATAATTAATATATTTGATTAAGAAAAATTATTCTCTAACAATATACATTTACATAAAAGAAAATCTTATAATTTAATTAAGGCTTATTTACAATTTAAACCCTGTGTTATTAACAATATACAATTCAAACCCTCTTTTAATATATTTAGTAAATTTAACCCTATGTTTTTTAACTATTTAAAATTGAAACCTTTTTGAAAATAATTACTAAAATTTTAAAATAATTGGTAAATTTAACCCTGTGTTTTTTAACTATGTACAATTGAAACCTTTTTTAAAATAAATAGTAAATTTAACCCTACGTTTTAAAATATTTAGTAAATTTAACCTTGACTTTTTAATTTCGGAATAAAATAAATTTTATATCGAAAAAGTATTTTCGAGAATATATTCACCGAATAGTATTTTTGAAAATAAATTAAATTCGGTGATAAACATTCATGAATATATTTAGCGGGAAGTGTGATGGCAAGATGAAATAATATAAACACATATTAAAATTTTATTGAACATATATAATATATTATACATATAGATATATTAATATAGAAAAGAACATCTAAATATCCATTTTATAAGAAAAATGCCTAATAATTGTAAAAATCTATTATACTTAGATAATATCTATACAAAAAAATTGACAATAGTGCATTTGACGAATATTTATTCAAAATTTTGTCGTAAAATTTATTTTATTCCGAAATTAAAAAGTCAAGGTTAAATTTACTAAATATTTTAAAACGTAGAATTAAATTTACTATGTATTTTAAAAAAGGTTTCAATTGTACATAGTTCAAAAACATAGAGTTAAATTTACTAATTATTTTAAAAAAGGTTTCAATTGTAAATAGTTAAAAAACATAGGGTTAAATTTACTAAATATATTAAAAGAGGGTTTGAATTGTATATTGTTAATAACACAGGGTTTAAATTACATTTAAGCCTTTAATTAAACTTGTAATACAGTAGAAGTAAAAACAAAAACTATAATTAATGATAATATTATAATATTTTAAAATAAAAATGCAAATAAATATTTAGTATAACTGAAAATATAATAATATATTTGATATGGGTAAAAATAGCCCTAAAAAAATAATAAATATAGCATTTATTATTTCATTTATTAGACATGGTATGGTCCAAAGACTTGGGCCTTTTAAAGGAACTAGGAAAATAAATCCTAAGATCAACTGAATTTGTAATCCAAGGATCAACTGGATTTGTAAATCCAACCCACTAGATCTGTTGAAACCATAGGTCCATTAAGCCTTTGTTATTAATTAATTTCGTAATTAATTAATAAAGGCTTAGTAAAGGCCCAAGAAGCCTGTTGAAGGCCCTAATCTTAGAAGGATCTAGAAACCCTAACGAGGAAAGACTCCATCGAGGACCCTCATTCCTAAAAGGTTTAGACAATCTTGTCACTATGAGACTTGACCACCAATTCTCCTAATTCTAATTTAATTCCAAGGCCCTCGTGCACCTATATAACGGGCCTAATCCCTTAACATTAGAACTACGTCTGACTTGATTCTCATACCCACTGAGATACGTAGGCAGTTAACGAGGATCTGAGTTAGTCACGAAACGTTAGTGCAGCCATTAAAGCTCGAAACTCTTTCAAACCCTAGAATTAATTACGTATTAAATACACCTAGTTTTTAATCCGTAACATTTGGTACCGTCTGTGGGAAGAGGATAATAACTATGGCAAGAACACGAAGTACCGCGAACACCCTCGAGGGAGAGGTCCCTCACACCACTGTTGACACCAACGTCCCTACTGCCACAACGCAGGAACAAGAAGCTATTGTTCCCACCATCTCCGTTGAACACCCTGAAGCATGTATCCGGCATACCGGACCCCTAAGAGTCGTCGTTTATCCTTCCAACCCCGATGTATCCATCCATGCTTCGGTTCCTCCACTACAGGTTATTCCACCCCTTCGTAAAACCTTTATTGATCCTCCTACTTTGCAGATCTTGTTTGCTATAACACCCGACCCTCGCTATGGGCTCCCAAGAAACTGCGAGCCCTCTTATGAGCAAGGGTTGTTGCCCCACTATACCTCACAATGAAGGAGTCGGGACTTCTCTGGACCTTACTCTACTGACTACGAGGAGTCGTCTGATGAGGATATTAACCCACGATGGAGGCGGCCCAGTAAGGAGCCCCTTGGAGGGAGGAGTACCCAGCCCCGAGAGCCTCAAGATAATGACTCGCTGAACTTTCAGGAAAGAATACGCGCTCATGAAGCCGAAGCCTAGCTACTGAGGAAAGATCTGGAGAGGGCGCTAGCAAGGCGACAACACCCCAGAGTTGAAGGTGCTGGGGGGGTCGATAAGAAATGCACCTGTGATAGATTTGGATGAGCCCCCAACAGGGAGGCGAACGAGGACGAGTCATGTTAGGGCTGACCCCCAAGACTTATTTCCAGTTGGAGATCCTGATGATCCTACTCCCCCTTTTACTGAGAATATTATGAATGAGAAGATATCAAAAAAGTTTAAGATGCCTATAATCAGGGCCTATGATGGAACGGGAGATCCCTTAAATCATGTTCTCACATTCTCTAATGCATTGTTACTGCAGCCCGTCAACGACGCCATCAAGTGTAGGGCGTTCCCCCAAACCCTGAGTGGTATGGCTCAACGGTAGTTTAGTCGTCTACCACCTAACTCTATTAGTCATTCAAGGATCCGAGAAGGGCATTCATTGGTCAGTTCATCAGCAGCAAGATTCATGAGAAGAGCTCAGCTTCACTAATGAACATGCATTAGGGAAATAATGAGTCCTTGAGGGACTATATGAACAGGTTCACGAAGGAAGCTTTAAAGGTCCCCGATCTAGATCAGAAGGTAGCTATGATTGCCTTATAGTAAGGGACTTCTGACGAAAATTTCAGGAGATCATTAGCCAAGAGAGCCCCTGAGAGTATGAATGAGCTCCAGGAGAGAGCTGGAAAGTATATCAAGGCCGAGGAAAGTATGAGGAAAGCCCAAGAGTTTCAAGCCTCAAGCACCTACTCAAAGAAGCGACCCAGCGATACTGAGTATACTATTGATACAAAGTATTCAAAGAATGACGATGTTAATGACTCTAAGAAGAAAGGAGAATCCAGGTTCACCGAATATGCAAGGCTAAACACCGCCCGTAGACAAATACTGTTGGATATCGAAAAGGGCAAAGACTTTCGATGACCGAAGCCACTAAGGACTGATCCTGAAAAGAGAAATAAGAACGCATACTGCCAGTTCCATAGAGATGTGGGACACGACACTGATGATTGCCGTCAGTTAAAAGACAAGATAGAATTTCTGATAAGAAGAGGAAAGTTGAAAAAGTACACTCAGGAGGGTGCTAGACATGACAAATGTCACAATAACAAACAAAGGTACTCAGACCCCAAAGACAGAAACAATCAGCCCCGAGGGCTTGTGATCAATGTAATTTCAGGAGGACCAACCGGTGCAGGTAACTCCCGAAACTCCAGGAAGGCATATGCCCGAGAGGTAATGAGCATCGTAGGAGAACCTCCTAAGAGAGCAAGGACTGAGGTCTCTTTGTCGTTTGATGATTCTGACTTAGAAGAGGTAAGATTTCCCCACGATGATCCCTTGGTAATCACCCTTGTCATAGGAAACTCTCATGTGAAAAGAGTCTTAGTAGACGGTGGATCGTCCGTAGACATATTATTTTATGACGCTTTTGTGAAAATGGGATATAACGATTCGCAGCTGACCCCCTCCAACATGCATATCTATGGTTTCAACGGAGTGGAATCTCGGATAGAGGGAATTATAAAATTACCCATGACTATGGGCGAAGAACATCGACAGTCTACTCAAATGCTAAATTTCCTAGTTATCAAGGCAAGCACCACCTAAAATGCGATCCTTGGCAGGACTGGGCTGCATGCTTTCAAGGCGATAGCCTCTACGTACCATCTGAAGCTCAAGTTCCCGACTAGGAATGGAGTGGGAGAAGAGAAATGAGATCAAACAATGGCCAGGAGTTGTTATGTGACCGCCTTAAAGCCTAGTGGCACTGGGGGGGGGGGCAGGTTCTCCCTATCGAAGACATGGATGTCAGGGATCGAGAAGAAAGAAGGGATAAGCCCGCAGAGGACTTGGAGCCTGCTCCTTTTGATAATCTAGATCACGAAAAGGTGACATATGGGGGGACTTCACTCCCCAAGGACCTGAAACAACAGCTAGTTCAATTCTTGCATGATAACAGATATGTCTTTGCTTAGACAGCAGCCGGCATGCCAGGGATAGACCCCAAGCTTATAACGCATCAATTAAATGTGAATCCTAAAATGACAGCAGTCAAACAGAAGAAAAGAAGTTTTGCTCCTAACAGGCAATAGGCCATTAAGCAAGAAGTAGAGAAGCTATTGGAAGCCAGATTTATTAAAGAAATTCAATTTCCTGAGTGGCTGACTAACCCTGTGATGGTCAAGAAGAGCAATGAAAAATGGAGAATGTGTGTGGACTTCACAGATTTGAATGATGCTTGTCCTAAGGATTATTTCCCATTACCATGGATAAACACATTGATAGATACCACAGCTGGGCACGAGATGCTTACCTTCATGGATGGATTTAGTGACTACAACCAGATTAAAATGCACCCCGATGACGTCCCTAAGGTATCATTCATTGTTGACTTTGGTGTTTTTTGTTATCCGGTTATGGCTTTTGGGCTTAAGAATGCAGGAGCCACATATCAAAGGTTTGGGAATAAAATTTTCAAGCTCCTCATCAGTAAGACCGTGGAATTCTAGAAAAGGCTGATTATCTTGAATACTTGAAGGAGGCATTTGAAGTTCTGAGAACCCACAAGATGATGTTTAACCCGGCCAAGTGTGCCTTTGATGTAGGATATGGAAAATTTCTAGGCCCGATGGTCTCCAAAAGAGGCATTAAGGCCAATCCCGATAAGATTCAAGCAATCTCGGACATGGAACCCCCCAAGACAGTGAAAGATGTCCAAAAGCTCACATGAAGGATAGCAGCCTTGGGGCGCTTCATATCCAAGTCAGGAGAAAAGTGTCTACCATTCTTCAAGGCCCTCAAGAAGGTCAAGAAATTTGAATGGAATGACGAGAGTCAAACAGCTTTTGAAGAGCTGAAGAAATATATGGCTGAGCCACCCTTGCTTGCAAAACAGAAACCTGAAGAAGTGCTATACCTGTATCTTGCTGTCTCTAGCTCATCCTTGAGTGCTGTTCTTGTGAAGGAGGAAGCGAAGGTTCAGAAACCATTTATTATGTTAGCAAGATTCTGCATGGAGCAGAGCTGAACTACTCAAAGGTTGAGAAGTTTACCTTAGCATTGATAATGGCTTCAAGAAAGCTATGCCCGTACTTCCAGGCTCATGTTATTGAAGTCTTGACAGACCATCCCCTGAGAAACATACTGCACAGCCCCAAGGCCAGTGGGAGGCTAATCAAATGGGCTATTGAGCTTAAAGATTTTGAAATCAAATACAAGCCTAGAACGGCGATCAAAGCTCAAGCACTAGCTGACTTCGTGGTTGAATGTACCATTCCCAACCAAGAATTCGGGGGGCAAGAGGATAAAGAAATTGGAAAGAAGAAGGAGAAAGAGGAGGAACTCAAAGAATACTGGCTACTCTTTCTTGACCGAGCTTCAAAAACGAACACTAGCAGAGCTGGCTTGGTTTTGCAAAGCCCGGATGGGTTTGTTGTCGAGTATGAAATCAAGTTGGATTTCCCAACTACAAATAATGAAGCAGAATACGAAGCTTTGATAGTTGGACTTGGCCTGGCCAGAACCCTGAAGGTGAATAACTTGAAGATATGTGGTGATTCAAGGCTAGTAATCTCCTAAGTAAATGGGGAGTTTGAGGCCCGAGAAGAGACTATGACAAAATATTTGAGGACTGTTAAAGCTCAAGCTACGCAATTTGAAGAATGTCACTTTGAATATATTGTGAGAGAGGGGAATGTAAAGCCTAATGCCTTGTCTAAGTTTACATCATCAGAGATTGAGAGTTACTCTGACAGTATTTATTTCCAAGTCTTGAAGACCCCAAGCATTGATGCTAAACTAGTAGCCCCGATTGGGTTGAAAGCATGTTGGATGGATCCCATTAAACTCTACTTGGAAACAGGGAAAACACCAATCGATCTTGTGGAAGCATGCAAGCTATCAGTGAGGGCCTTGAAGTATGCCTTTATAGAAGGAATACTTTATAAGAAATCGTACGTGATACCTTATTTGAAGTGTTTGAGACCCCATGAGGCTGAAGTTATCCTAAGAGAAGTTCATGAAGGTATATGTGGCCAACACCTTGGAAGCAGGGCTCTTGCACATAAAGTCATAAGGCTGGGATTCTATTGGCCTGAGATGCTTAGAGATGCTAAAGTTTATGTTAAGAAATGTGATCGCTGCCAAAGGTTTGCACCCATCGTTAAGCATCCCCCTGAGATGTTGACATCCATCAATTCTCCATTCCCCTTTGCTATGTGGGGAATGGATATTTTAGGTCCATTTCCTATGGCCAATGCATAAAGGAAGGTTCTCATTGTTGCCATCGACTACTTTACTAAGTGGATAAAAGCCAAGCCCTTGGCCAAGATTGATACTAATAATGTGACTCAATTCTTCTGGGAGAACGTTATATGCAGGTATGAGTTACCCCGAATCCTAGTAACGGACAACGGAACTCAGTTTAGCAACAAAGACTTTATAGAGTACTGTGGAAACTATAACATTGAACTGAGTTTCATTTCGGTAGCTCATCCACAGTCAAACGGGCAAGCTGAAATTGCCAACAGAATTATCCTTGATGGACTTAAGAAGAGGATTGAACACTCCTAAGGGACTTGGGTTGACAAGTTGCTCCCAATCTTATGGGCATTCATAACTACTTGTAGAGCTTCAACATGGGTCACACCTTTTCAACTAGCCTACGGGGCTGAGGCAGTGGTGCCCGTCGAAATTACTCAGACGTCACCAAGAGTGTAGGAGTTTCAGATTGACACCAATGGGGAAGGCATGAAATTGGCTCCAGACTTGATAGATGAGTTGCGCGACGAAGCCAATGCTAGAGTTATGACAAACCAGAAGAAAGATTCATTCTACTAAAACCTTAGAGTGAAGGAAAGGATCTTCCGCGAAGGAGACTTAGTCCTGCAAAAAATCGAGGCATCTGGAACTGGTCCCAAAGGCAAGTTATCTTGAAATTGGAAAGGACCATACGAGTGAAGGAAGTCACAGGGTAGGGCGCGTACAAGCTCCAAACCCTCAAAGGGATTGAAATCCCAAGAAGCTGGAATGCCGCTAACTTGAGAAGTTATTATGTTTAAATTTTCGACGTTGATTTTCAAAAACGTTCAATTGTCAGTTTATTAACCTCGAAGACATGACATGTTTTTAATACTGAGTTTCATTTGAAAACTTGATAAATTTCTAAAGAATATTTTTTGTTCTTCTTATATAGCATTAGTCATTTTCACTAAGTCTTTTACAAGCCTCGCAAGTATTTGTTGTTTATTTTCAAGTTAAACACGAAAAAAGCAAAATAAAGGCAGAAAGTAAAAGACAAAAATGTTATAAAGCACG
This sequence comes from Oenanthe sinensis, assembly GCA_028671895.1. NCBI lineage: Eukaryota > Viridiplantae > Streptophyta > Magnoliopsida > Apiales > Apiaceae > Oenanthe > Oenanthe sinensis. The sequence continues at coordinate 16,617,299 of JAPMAC010000209.1, forward strand.
AATACATAAATAAAAGCCCGAAGGCCAAATGTTTTTACAAAGCCACTAGGGCAAACAAAACTATAGAAATAAAAACCTAACTACTTAGACTCATCCTCCTCCGACGACGATTCTTCCCCTCTAGATGAAGACGAATCTTTCCTGTCTTCACCAGATTCTTCTTCCTCGGAGGAACTATCTTCTGTAGATTTCCGAGGAGTTGCCTTAGGAATACTCTTCTCATGAACGGCTTGAAGAGGGGAAGGGATAAGGCTAGGCTCGCGAGATCTCTTTTACCTAACATCAGAACTGTTGTCCCCATCGATTTCTTCTTCATGGGTCTCGATCAACCGCTTTAAAGCCTCGGCTGACTAAGGACTTTGGAAGTCCACCTTAGGGTCAAACAGACCCAGATGTTTATCCAACACCACCTTCAGTACCTCGTTCCACCTGATTGTGTAATTGGTAGGAAAGAGGATGTCGTCATGCTGTAGGATGGAGTCTTGTTATTCCTCCGATGCCAAATACTTGTCGATGATAGCATTTTTATCAGCCCGGATATAATATCCTGATTATTTTAACATATATATAAAATTTATTATATACTAAATTATATTTATTGTTGATAGTTTTAAAGGTTATACAAATTGGTTGTGGTTTCCTAATCAAACTCTATGAAGATAAAATTAGTGATAATGATTAGTTTATTTAGATAATATTATTTTAATTATCTTTTATACTCGTGCTTATCACATATAGCTTTATATATTAAAACGATGTATAGTTCATCATATATATATATCACACATAATAGTTACAGACGGTGAGACGCATGAATGTGAGTAACTGAGAAGAAGAGGTGGAATCTCAAGTAAGATAGAATGATATATTCATGCAATGTGAGTTACAATAATATATATATATATATATATATATATATATATATATATATATATATATATATATATATATATATATATATATATATATATATATATAGTTCATCATATATATATCACACATAATAGTTACAGACGGTGAGACGCATGAAGGTGAGTAACCGAGAAGAAGAGGTGGAATCTCAAGTAAGATAGAATGATATATTCATGCAATGTGAGTTAGATTAATATATATATATATATATATTAATCTCCGATTGAATGGTATTGGTGCAGAGGACCAGAACCAAAGTTTAGTTAGGTACTAGACTACTAGTATCCATCTCCTAGCATCAAACTCAAAAGGGTACGTGTATATATTACATTAGGTGTCTTACTAATTGTACATGGACATGAATTGGTTCAATCGTTTGTATGAATTCTCAACACTTGATCATTCCATTAAGTCATGCCAGTTATTCTTCTTTGAGTTTCAAGCTTAATTATTGTAAGTTCAACGTACCCCTCCAAATTACTGTTAATTACTTTTCCTATGTATATATTGATTTTACGCACGTTTAATATGTAAAATTCTCAGTTTTATATAATTTAATAATATATTTTCAATTGCATACATGCTTGTATTTTAATGTTTTTATGCATGTAGAATAAATGGCTATGTGTAAAGTTTAATAATTATTTGAATTCTTATTCTATAGTATAGTATAATAGAGATGAATTTATATACTATTTATTTTAAAACCGATTTCGTATATGCTAGATTTATATTTATTTTTCAAATAAAGAACTTCATATTTTATTAAATTATCCATAATTAGTATGCTTGTTGTGTCTGCTTGTATGGGTACCATTACTTCTAATTTTTTCAAAATATATTTGCATGCATGATTTTATATTAAAACATGTTTCAATATTCCATTAGTTAACTAATAAAATATGAATAATAGTGTTACTCAATGACAGTGCATGCAAACAATATATATTTGTACCACCCAGTACTCTACTGTAGCTTAATGTTAGGCATATCATAAGTTACTAATAATATATTATTTAATGTTTATTTTTATTTATTTATAAAATGAAACTTATTTTCTTGGCACGCAGCGAGGTTCATATTGTAAGGCAATATTTGGGATATATACATGCAATTTGTGTCTGTTCAGGTTACTATTGATTTAATAATTAATCACTGTTATTTATTATTTAATTATTTTTCTTTCTATTTTGTTATGACCATTATTATTGGTTACACATTTAATAGTGGCCACATCTCTTATGTTCAAACATGTTGATAGTGTTATACTAGTAGGCGTACTGGAATGTCTGGTAATTAAGTTTAAATTACTTGTTATAGCATTATTTTCCTACGAATAGATTATATATATGTCTATAATATTATAATAGCTACTATATAATCGTTAATATTTTTTTCGGTTTTAGGAATGAATTATTATTTACTTTAGTATTATTAACCGAAAGTCAAGCTTTATAATGCAAATATATGAATATAATATTGATTTTTAGATTTATATAAAGAGTACTAGCTGTTGTCTATTCGCAGATTCTCTAGATATTTTGAGTTAATTTACAATCTACTTAAGGTACGAATTTCTGTTCTCACTCTCGGCTTTGATTTATAATTATTAGTATGAATTCTATCTCCTTTCTCACTCTTCAATTGTATTTATTAATATGAATTCCTTAATTCTTTTTTTCAATTTAAATATTAAAAATTCATCATATTTATTGTTGAGATATTTTTATAAAATTGTGACCCTTTTGTACTCTATGTGTTTTACTTGTACACATTATCAGTTTCAGTTGAACTCCCTATTTTTAAAATTATTATTGCCTTGATTCTTTATATTTGTTTTGTCTCGCATTTTATTGTGATATTTTTTTAATTTGATTAAAGAGTCAGCAACTTTTGTAACCTATGCATTGGGCTCTTAGACCGATCTGTGTGGGTTAATCACGGACAATGTTCACACGGAGTTCGGAGTAAAGGTGAACTAGACACTAACTCGTATCAGTGTTATAAGTATACGAGCGCATTTCTGGAGTATGAGACGTGAATAGATCATGATCGCTATTGTATTGTTGGAATATTTTATACATTCTATTATTTCTTCTTATGGATATCCGAGGAAGAAAACCATTGTCCTGTATTTGGTGAGTGGAGTTTCACGAGTACAGTTTTGTGTAAGAGACCCTTATTATTCCCACCTTATTTGCCTTTCAGCCTTATTGTTATTGTTTTGGATCCGAGTTATTTATTGTGGTACCATTTTATTAAACATCGTATATGATTTGAGATATCTCGTGATCCTTATATTGTTTATTGTTTCCATTTGTATCATTTTATTGTCTTCTTGTGTTGGTAAGACACAATCCATTATATTTTCTAAAAATTCTGCATTATATTAAAATATATTCGTACTGGGCGTTTCGCTCACTCGTATTATTTTCTTTCCGCATGTAATGTGGGGTAAAGCGGAGAGAGTGATGAACGCTACCCAGATTCTAGATGATTTTATCTGTATTATTGTTATTGAGATTTAGTACTTAAATTTTAGTATTATTATTCATTTATGGCAACTTGATATTATTTAGACTTTGTTAAATTGTGTAGCCTTATTATTGATAATAGTAGGGTGTTACAACATTGGTATCAGAGCTAAGCTTAATGATTCTGTAGACTGCCTATTCAGTGTTGAACTGTGAGTTTGGGTTGACTTCACATGGGTAGAAGTAAGCTTTCTAAGTATAAATATTGTTACATATATTTTTATGCGCTAATAAAATTCTCTACAGGATGCTGCCTAAAAGTACTATTGGTCGAAATTCTGGTCAAAATCCTGGGACTCAACAAAAATTTATGGATATAAATACTTTAATGGAAATGGTACGTGAAGTGGCTTCTCAACAAAGAAAGAATACTGGTGATCAGAATCAATGTGGAAATAACATGCAAAATCAGGAAGGTCAAACTATGTTTGATCACTTTATGAAACAGAGGCTTAATTCTTTTAAGGAGGCCAAGACCCCTATGGATGCTGAAGCATGGATTGACCACATGGAGAAAATCTTCAGGGTACTTAATTGTTCAGAAGTGGAGAAAGCACGTTTTGCTACTTACCGACTTGCATGGAAAAATCTTTAGGGAGATGCTAGCATTTGGTGGAAATCAGTTGTGGGTTCTCATGCAGCTGGATATGAGGACACTCTCACATGGAATGTGTTTAAAACACAGTTTGATCAGAGATATTTACCTTCCAGTTTTTGTGAGGAGTATGCTAGGGAGTATCAAGGTATAGCTCAAAAGGAGGATGAGTCTGTGGCTGATTTTCAGGTGCGATTTCAGAGGTTGGCTGGTTATGCACAGTCTATTGTTGGGACCGAGGAGGACAAAATCATGAATTTTAAGTGGGCTTTGAAGACTTCAATTTGTAATCACATCATTGCTAATCGGTACACTACAATGGATAGTTTGATTGACAGTGCTAGAGATCATGAACTACATCAGACTGACTTTCGTAAACAGAGGGATATATAGAACTAGAAAAGAAAGAGAGATGATGACTCTTCTGGGTTTCAGAAAAATGGGGGACCTTCAGGCAGATTTAAACAGAATAATCAAAGGTACAACACTCGAAGCTTCCAGAAGAGAAATGGAAATCAGGGTAATCAGTAAAATAAGTCATTTAATCAAATTGGAAACCAGAGTGGTGGAAAGTCTACTTGTGAGCATTGTGGGAAGATGCACAGCGGTGTCTGTTTTTGGCTTACCAGATCATGTTTCAACTGTGGTCAGAAAGGCCATACTATTCGAGATTGCAAGATGCCATTGAAAAAGTCTGGGGATCAGAATGATGCTAATGGAAAGAACAATCAGAAAAATACTGGACGTGTGTTCTCTCTTATGGCAAAGGATGCTGCAAACACTTCAGATACCATTACATGCACACTTTCTATTGGAAATAAGAATGCTACAGTTTTATTTGATACTGGTGCTACACATTCGTTTGTCTCTACATCTTATGCTAAACATCTATGCATTACACCTACTGCACTTTTATCTGAATATTCTATTGGAAACCCTATGGGGGTAACTATATCTGTGAACACACAGTATCCTAATTGTGTGGTTAAAGTGGAGGAAAAAAATCTATATGTGGATCTCTTACCTATTCAGATGAGGGACTTTGATGTTATTCTGGGTATGGACTAGTTAGAGCGATACAGGGCTAGTATCGATTGTCAAGGGAAGAAGATAATTTTCGGGGACTCAAATTTTCCAGATTTTGAGTTCCATGGTTCTAAGCCTAGTGGTTTGGGAAGATTTATTTCGGCTATCAAGGCAAAACGGATGTTTGTGCATGGTTGTGAAGGCTATTTTGCTCATGTGATTGATTCTTCTGATAGCACATCTACATTTGAAGATATCAGTGTTGTTCATGAATTTCCTGATGTATTTCTGTAGGATTTAGATGGATTATCGCCACAGATAGGGGTGGAATTCTCTATTGATTTGTTACATGGTGCACAACCTATTTTTAAGGCTTCGTATCGAATGGCTCCATTGGAACTGCAAGAGTTAAAGGAACAATTACAGGAATTACTTGAGAAGGGTTTCATCAGGCCGATTGTTTCTTCTTGGGGAGCACCTGTTTTATTCGTGAAGAAGAAAGATGGTTCAATGAGGCTCTGTATTGACTATCGAGAGTTGAACCGAATTACTGTGAAGAATAGGTATCCATTATCGAGGATCGATGACTTATTTGATCAGCTGTAAGGGGGAAATATTATTCAAATATTGATCTGCGTTCAGGGTACCATCAGTTGAGGGTGAAGGCATGTGATATCCCTAAGACATCTTTTAGGACTCGTTATGGGCATTACGAGTTTCTGGTTATGTCTTTCGGGTTGACATATGCACCAGCAGTGTTCATGGACTTGATGAACAGGGTATTCAAAGATTTTCTTGACAAATTTGTGATCGTGTTTATTGATGACATCTTGGTGTATTTAAAGACAAATGAGGAGCATTTTCGAGTTGTATTGGAGATATTGCGTGCTAACAAATTGTATGCAAAGTATAAGAAGTGTGAATTTTGGCTTGATCAAGTTGCCTTTTGGGGACATATTGTATCAACAGATGGAATCAAAGTTGATCCAGCTAAGGTTGAGGCTATTACCAATTGGCCAAGGCCTAGCACTGTGACAGAGGTGAGAAGTTTTTTAGGACTTTCTGGCTATTATCGTCGCTTTGTGGAGGGTTTCTCAACTATTTCTATGCCATTGACTCAGTTGACTCGAAAAAGTAATAAGTTCATTTGGACCGATAAATGTGAGGCTAGTTTTCAAGAGTTGAAGAACAGACTTGTGACATCTCCAATTTTGACACTACCGTCTGGTATGGGTGGTTATGTGATCTACAGTGATGCTTCAAAGAAGGGACTTGGTTGTGTACTAATGCTACATGGAAAGGTGATTGCTTATGCTTCGAGGCAGTTAAAACCTTATGAGGTGAATTATCCGACACATGATTTAGAACTTGCAACTGTGATTTTTGCACTAAAGATTTGGCGACATTACTTGTATGGCGATAAATGTGAGATATTCACCGACCATAAAAGTTTGAAGTATATCTTTACATAGAAGGAGCTTAATATGAGGCAGAGACGATGGATTGAACTATTAAAGGATTACGATGTGAATTTTCAGTATCATCCGGGCAAAGCTAATAAAGTTGCAGACGCCTTGAGTAAAAAGAATTTCTGAAATATAGCAGCATTGATGACACAACAACGACCTCTTCAGCATGAGATTGAAAAGTTTGGCTTAGAATTCTACCGTCAAGATACAGTTGGTATGATAGCAAGTTTGCATATGGAGCCTAGTCTTATCTCTAGGATTAAAGAGGCTCAAAATGATGATGGAGAAGTGTGGTCCTTAGTACAGAATATCAAAGAAGGGAAGCTACCAGAGTTTCGCATTGATGAACATGGTATTGTTTGGATGGGTAATCGATTGTGTGTGCCTGATAATAAGGAACTTAGAGAGGAGGTAATGGAAGAAGCTCACCCATCACCGTTCTCTATTCATCCCGGTGGAATGAAGATGTATCATGATGTGAAAGAACATTTTTGGTGGAGTGGTATGAAACGTGACATAGCTGAGTTTGTTTCAAAGTTTTTGACTTGTTAACAGGTGAAAATTGAGCATCAACGACCGTGCGGATTGCTACAACCTTTGGAGATGCCTACTTGGAAGTGGGAGAACATATGCATGGACTTTGTGATTGGACTGCCTAAAACTTTGAAGAAGAATGATGCGATATGGGTGATTGTGGATAGACTTACTAAGTCAGCTCACTTTCTGGCGATTCGTGGGAACATGTCTTTGGAGAGCTTAGTACTAACATACAGGGATGAGATTGTTAGACTTCATGGTATACCAGTTTCGATTGTGTCTGATAGAGATCTGAGATTCACTTCAAAATTTTGGCAAGGATTTCAATAGGCGTGGGGTACAAAATTGAATTATAGTACAGCTTTTCATCCGCAAACAGATGGACAGTCAGAGCGGACGATTCAGACTTAGGAGGATATGTTACGGGCATGTGCATTAGATTGGTCAGGGAGTTGGGACGAGTATCTACCGCTGGTTGAATTTTCTTACAACAACAGCTGGCAGACAAGCATTGGTATGGCTCATTTTGAGGCATTGTATGGGCGCAAGTGTAGGACACCTACTTGTTGGAACGAAGTGGGTGAGAAACTCTTGGAAGGTCCTGATTTGGTTCAAGTTACTACTGATAAGGTTGAAGTGGTTCGAGAGAGACTTAGACAAGCTCGATCTAGATAGAAGAGTTACGCAGACAAAGGTAGATGAGAATATGAGTTTAAGGTTGGAGATAAGGTATTTCTTAAGGTATCTCCTTGGAAAGGTATTTAGCGATTTGGTCAGAAAGGTAAACTGAGTCCGAGATATATAGGTACTTTTGAGATTCTTGAGAAAGTTAGAGTAGTGGCATATAGAGTTGCATTGCCACCACAGTTATCGCGAGTACATAATGTATTTCACGCATCAATTCTGAGAAAGTACATCTACCATCCAGATCATGTTGTTGAGTATCCTTTAGATCCGTTTCGCGAGAATTTGTCTTGTGAAGAGGAAGCAAAGGCTATATTGGCAAGGGAGGAAAGAATTATAAATAAGAAGACGATTCCGTTTGTGAAAGTTCTTTGGAAAAATCATGATCCTCGAGAAGCTATGTGGGAAATTTAAGATTCAGTCCGCACAAAATATCCATATCTTTTTTAATCGGGTACATCATTTAAATTTTAAGGACGAAATTCTTTTAAGGGGGGAATGATATAATATCCCGATTATTTTAACATATATATAAAATTTATTATATACTAAATTATATTTATTGTTGATAGTTTTAAAGGTTATACAAATTAGTTGTGGTTTCCTAATCAAACTCTATGAAGATAAAATTAGTGATAATGATTAGTTTATTTAGATAATATTATTTTAATTATCTTTTACACTCGTGCTTATCACATATAGCTTTATATATTAAAACGATGTATAGTTCATCATGTATATATCACACATAATAGTTACAGACGGTGAGACGCATGAAGGTGAGTAACTGAGAAGAAGAGGTGGAATCTCAAGTAAGATAGAATGATATATTCATGCAATGTGAGTTAGATTAATATATATATAAATATATATATATATATATATATATATACACACACACACACACACATATGAGTAGGGATCTAGAGAAAACTTTTTAGATAGGAAACTTAAATACCATCATTTACACCGTTCATTATAATAGTAGCATATATAATTAACAAAATTATAATAGTTTCCAAATATATGTAAATAAATGTCAAACAACTGAAAATGAAACTAATATTCTAATTTAATATGAACCATCAGATCAATAAGAAATTAAAGGTTGATAAAAGTACCTTAGTTTTCTCTAAAATATTGGTTTTCTTTTGAGCATTCCCCTATATTTTATATATATATATATATATATATATATATATATATTTATTTATTTATTTATTTATTTATATTCGGTTGAATGGTATAGGTGCAGAGGACCAGAACCAAAGTTTAGTTAGGTACTAGACGACTAGTATCCATCTCCTAGCATCAAACTCAAAAGGGTACGTGTATATATTATATTAGGTGTCATACTAATTGCACATGGACATGAATTGATTCAATCTTTTGTATGAATTCTCAGCACTTGATCATTCCATTAAGTCATGCCAATTATTCTTTTTTGAGTTTCAAGCTTAATTATTGTAAGTTCAACGCACCCCTCCAAATTAGTGTTAATTACTTTTCCTATGTATATATTGAATTTACGCACGCTTAATATGTAAAATTCTCGATTTTATATAATTTAATAATATATTTTCAATTGTATACATGCTTGTATTTTAATGTTTTTATGCAGGTAGAATAAGTTGCTATGTGAAAAGTTTAATAATTATTTGAATTCTTATTCTATAGTATAGTATAATAGAGATGAATTTATATACTATTTATTTTAAAACCGATTTCGTATATGCTAGATTTGTATTTGTTTTTAAAATAAAGAACTTCATATTTTATTAAATTTTCCATAATTAGTATGCTTATTGTGTCTGCTTGTATGGGTACCATTACTTCTAATTTTTACAAACTATAGTTGCATGCATGATTTTATATTAAAACATGTTTCAAGATTCCATGAGTTAACTAAAAAAATATGAATAATAGTGTTACTCAATGACACTGCATGCAAACAATATATATTTGTACCACCCAGTACTCTACTGCAGCTTAATGTTAGGCATATCATAAGTTACTAATAATATATTATTTAAGGTTTATTTTTATTTATTTATAAAATAAAACTTATTTTCTTGGCACGCAACGAGGTTCATATTGTAAGGCAATATTTGGGGTATACACATGCGATTTGTGTCTGTTCAGGTTACTATTGATTTAATAATTAATTATTTTTATTTATTATTTAATTATTTTTCTTTCTATTTTATTATGACCATTATTATTGGTTACACATTTAATAGTGGCCACATCTCTTATGTTCAAACATGTTGATAGTGCTATACTAGTAAGCGTACTGGAATGTCTGGTAATTAAATTTAAATTACTTGTTATAACATTATTTTCGTACGAATATATTATATATATGTGTATTATATTATGATAGCTACTATATAATCGTTAATATTTGTTTCGGGTTTAGGAATGAATTATTATTTACTTTAGTATTATTAACCGAAAGTCAAGCTTTATAATGCTAATATATGATTATAATATTGATTTTTAGATTTATATAAAGAGTACTAGCTGTTGTCTCTTCGCGGATTCTCTTGATATTTTGAGTTAATTTACGATCTACTTAAGGTACGAATTTCTGTTCTCACTCTCGGCTTTGATTTATAATTATTAGTATGGATTCTATCTCCTTTCTCACTTTTCAATTGTAATTATTAATATGAATTCCTTAATTCTTTTTCTCCATTTAAATATTAAAAATTCATCATATTTATTGTTGAGACATTTTTTTAAACTTGTGACCCTTTTGTACTCTATGGGTATTACTTGTACACATTATCAATTTCATTTGAACTCCCTATTTTTAAAATTATTGTTGCCTTGATTCTTTATATTTGTTTTGTCTCGCATTTTATTGTGATAGTTTTTTTAATTTGATTAAAGAGTCAGCAACTTTTGTAACCTATGTATTGGGCTCTTAGACCGATCCGTGTGGGTTAATCACGGACAATGTTCACACGGAGTTCGGAGTAAAGGTGAACTACATACTGACTTGTATCAGTATTATAAGTATACGGGCACATTTTTGGAGTATGAGACGTGAATAGATCATGATCGCTATTGTATTGTTGGAATGTTTTCTACATTCTATTATTTCTTCTTATGGATATCCGAAGAAGAAAACCATTGTCCTGTATTTGGTGAGTGGAGTTTCACGAGTACAGTTTTGTGTAAGAGACCCTTATTGTTCCCACCTTATTTGCCTTTAAGCCTTATTGTTATTGTTTTGGATCCGAGTTATTTATTGTGGTACCATTTAATTAAACATCGTATATGATTTGAGATATCTCGTGATCCTTATATTGTTTATTGTTTCCATTTGTATCATTTTATTGTCTTCTTGTGTTGGTAAGACACAATCCATTATATTTTCTAAAAATTCTGCATTATATTAAAATATATTCGTACTGGTCGTTTCGCTCACTCGTATTATTTTCTTTCCGCAAGTAATGTGGGGTAAAGCGGGAAGAGTGATGAATGCTACCCAGATTCTAGTTGTTTTTGCTTAAGAGATTTAATAAGACATTTGAGAACAGGTTTAAATGATTTCAGATTTTATCAGTATTATTGTTATTGAGATTTAGTACTTCAATTTTATTATTATTATTCATTTATTGCAGCTTGATATTATTTAGACTTTGTTAAATTGTGTAGCCTTATTATTGATAATAGTAGGGTGTTACAACATTGGTATCAGAGCTAAGCTTAATGATTCTATAGATTGCCTATTCAGTGTTGACCTGTGAGTTTGGGTTGACTTCGCATGGGTAGAAGTAAGATTTCTAAGTATAAATATTGTTACATATATTTTTGTGCACTAATAAAATTCTCAATAGGATGCCCCCTAAAAGTACTATTGGTCAAAATTCTGGTCAAAATTCTGGGACTCAACAAATAGTTATGGATAGAAATACTTTATGGAAATGGCACGTGAAGTGGCTTCTCAATAAAGAAGGAATCCTGGTGATCAGAATCATGGTGGAAATAACATGCAAAATTAGGAAGGTCAAACTCTGTTTGATCACTTTATGAAACAGAGGCTTAATTCTTTTAAGGAGGCCAAGACCCCTATGGATGCTGAAGCATGGATTGACCACATGGAGAAAATCTTCAGGGTACTTAATTGTTCAGAAGTGGACAAAGCACGTTTTGCTACTTACCGGCTTGAGGGAGATGCTAGCATTTCGTGGAAATCAGTTGTGGGTTCTCATGCAGCTGGATATGAGGACACTCTCACATGGAATGTGTTTAAAACACAGATTGATCAGAGATATTTTCCTTCCAGTTTTTGTGAGGAGTATGCTAGGGAGTATCAGGGTATAGCTCAAAAGGAGGATGAGTCTGTGGCTGATTTTCAGGTGCGATTTCAGAGGTTAGCTGGTTATGCACGGTCTATTGATGGGACCGAGGAGGACAAAATCATGAATTTTAAGTTGGATTTGAAGACTTCAATTTGTAATCACATCAATGCTAATCGGTACACTACAATGGATAGTTTGATTGACAGTGCTAGAGATCAGGAACTACATCAGACTGACTTTCGTAAACAGAGCGATATGCAGAACCAGAAAAGAAAGAGAGATGATGACTCTTCTGGGTTTCAGAAAAATGGGGGACCTTCAGGCAGATTTAAACAGAATAATCAAAGGTACAACACACGAAACTTCCAGCAGAGAAATGGAAATCAGGGTAATCAATAAAATAAGTCATTTAATCAAACTGGAAACTAGAGTGGTGGAAAGTCTAATTGTGAGCATTGTGGAAAGATGCACAGCGGTGTCTGTTTTTGGCTTACTAGATCATGTTTCAACTGTGGTCAGAAAGGCCATACTATTTGAGATTGCAAGATGCCATTGAAAAAGTCTGGGGATCAGAATGATGCTAATGGAAAGAACAATCAGAAAAATACTGTTAATTACTTTTCCTATGTATATATTGAATTTACGCACATTTAATATGTAAAATTCTCGGTTTTATATAATTTAATAATATATTTTCAATTGCATACATGCTTGTATTTTAATGTTTTTATGCAGGTAGAATAAGTGGCTATGTGTAAAGTTTAATAATTATTTGAATTCTTATTCTATAGTATAGTATAATAGAGATGAATTTATATACTATTTATTTTAAAACCGATTTCGTATATGCTAGATTTATATTTGTTTTTCAAATAAAGAACTTCATATTTTATTAAATTTTCCATAATTAGTATGCTTATTGTGTCTGCTTGTATGGGTACCATTACTTCTAATTTTTACAAACTATAGTTGTATGCATGATTTTATATTAAAACATGTTTCAAGATTCCATGAGTTAACTAATAAAATATGAATAATAGTGTTACTCAATGACACTGCATGCAAACAATATATATTTGTACCACCCAGTACTCTACTGCAGCTTAATGTTAGGCATATCATAAGTTACTAATAATATATTATTTAAGGTTTATTTTTATTTATTTATAAAATAAAACTTATTTTCTTGGCACGCAGCGAGGTTCATATTTTAAAGCAATATTTGGGGTATATACATGTGATTTGTGTCTTTTCAGGTTACTATTGATTTAATAATTAATTATTTTTATTTATTATTTAATTGTTTTTCTTTCTATTTTATTATGACCATTATTATTGGTTACACATTTAATAGTGGCCACATCTCTTATGTTCAAACATGTTGATAGTGCTATACTAGCAAGCGTACTGAAATGTCTAGTAATTAAATTTAAATTACTTGTTATAGCATTATTTTTGTACGAATAGATTATATATATGTGTATAATATTATGATAGCTACTATATAATCGTTAATATTTGTTTCGGGTTTAGGAATGAATTATTATTTACTTTAGTATTATTAACCGAAAGTCAAGCTTTATAATGCTAATATATGATTATAATATTGATTTTTAGATTTATATAAAGAGTACTAGCTGTTGTCTCTTCGCGGATTCTCTTGATATTTTGAGTTAATTTACAATCTACTTAAGGTACGAATTTCTGTTCTCACTCTCGGCTTTGATTTATAATTATTAGTATGAATTCAATCTCCTTTTTCACTTTTCAATTGTAATTATTAATATGAATTCCTTAATTCTTTTTTTCCATTTAAATATTAAAAATTCATCATATTTATTGTTGAGACATTTTTTTAAAATTGTGACCCTTTTGTACTCTACGTGTATTACTTGTACACATTATCAGTTTCATTTGAACTCCCTATTTTTAAAATTATTGTTGCCTTGATTCTTTATATTTGTTTTGCTCGCATTTTATTGTGATATTTTTTTAATTTGATTTAAGAATCTGCAAGTTTTGTAACCTATGTATTGGGCTCTTAGACCGATCCGTGTGGGTTAATCACGGACAATGTTCACACGGAGTTCAGAATAAAGGTGAACTAGACACTAACTCGTATCAGTATTATAAGTATACGAGCGCATTTCTGGAGTATGAGACGTGAATAGATCATGATCGCTATTGTATTGTTGGAATGTTTTATACATTCTATTATTTCGTCTTATGGATATCCGAGGAAGAAAACCATTGTCCTGTATTTGGTGAGTGGAGTTTCACGAGTACAGTTTTGTGTAAGAGACCCTTATTGTTCCCACCTTATTTTCCTTTAAGTCTTATTGTTATTGTTTTGGATCCGAGTTATTTATTGTGGTACCATTTTATTAAACATCGTATATGATTTGAGATATCTCGTGATCCTTATATTATTTATTGTTTCCATTTATATCATTTTATTATCTTCTTGTGTTGGTAAGACACAATCCATTATATTTTCTAAAAATTCTGCATTATATTAAAATATATTCGTACTGGGCGTTTCGCTCACTCGTATTATTTTCTTTCCGCAGGTAATGTGGGGTAAAGTGGGGAGAGTGATGAATGTTACCCAGATTTTAGTTGTTTTTGCTTAGGAGATTTAATAAGACATTTGAGAACATATTTAGATGATTTCAGATTTTATCAGTATTATTGTTATTGAGATTTAGTACTTAAATTTTAGTATTATTATTCATTTATGGCAGCTTGATATTATTTAGATTTTGTTAAATTGGGTAGCCTTATTATTGTTAATAGTAGGGTGTTATAACATTAGTATCAGAGCTAAGCTTAATGATTCTGTAGACTGCCTATTCAGTGTTGACCTGTGAGTTTGGGTTGACTTCGCATGGGTAGAAGTAAGATTTCTAAGTATAAATATTGTTACATATATTTTTGTGCGCTAATAAAATTCTCTACAGGATGCCGCCTAAAAGTATTATTGGTTAAAATTCAGGTCAAAATTCCGGGACTCAACAAATAGTTATGGATAGAAATACTTTTATGGAAATGGTACGTGAAGTGGCTTCTCAACAAAGAAGGAATCCTGGTGATCAGAATCATGGTGAAAATAACATGCAAAATCAGGAAGGTCAAACTCTGTTTGATCACTTTATGAAATAGAGGCTTAATTCTTTTAAGGAGGCCAAGACCCCTATAGATGCTGAAGCATGGATTGACCACATGGAGAAAATCTTCAGGGTACTTAATTGTTCAGAAGTGGAGAAAGCACGTTTTGCTACTTACCGGCTTGAGGGAGATGCTAGCATTTGGTGGAAATCAGTTGTGGGTTCTCATACAGCTTGATATGAGGACACTCTCACATGGAATGTGTTTAAAATACAGATTGATCAGAGATATTTTCCTTCCAGTTTTTGTGAGGAGTATGCTAGGGAGTATCAGGGTATAGCTCAAAAGGAGGATGAGTATGTGGCTGATTTTCAGGTGCGATTTCAGAGGTTGGCTGGTTATGCACGGTCTATTGCTGGGACCGAGGATGACAAAATCATGAATTTTAAGTTGGATTTAAAGATTTCAATTTGTAATCACATCATTGCTAATCGGTACACTACAATTGATAGTTTGATTGATAGTGGTAGAGATCAGGAACTACATCAGACTGACTTTCGTAAACAGAGGTATATGCAGAACCAGAAAAGAAAGAGAGATGATGACTCTTCTGGGTTTCAGAAAAATGGGGGACCTTCAGGCAGATTTAAACAGAATAATCAAAGGTACAACACTCAAAGCTTCCAGCAGAGAAATGGAAATCGGGGTAATCAGTAAAATAAGTCATTTAATCAAACTGGAAACCAGAGTGGTGGAAAGTCTACTTGTGAGCATTGTGGGAAGATGCACAGCGGTGTCTATTTTTGGATTACTAGATACTGTTTCAACTGTGGTCAGAAAGGCCATACTATTTGAGATTGCAAGATGCCATTGAAAAAGTCTGGGATCAGAATTATGCTAATGGAAAGAACAATCAGAAAAATACTGTTAATTACTTTTCCTATGTATATATTGAATTTACGCACGTTTAATATGTAAAATTCTCGGTTTTATATAATTTAATAATATATTTTCAATTACATACATGCTTGTATTTTAATGTTTTTATGCAGGTAGAATAAGTGGCTATGTGTAAAGTTTAATAATTATTTGAATTCTTATTATATAGTATAGTATAATAGAGATGAATTTATATACTATTTATTTTAAAACCGATTTCGTATATGCTAGATTTATATTTGTTTTTAAAATAAAGAACTTCATATTTTATTAAATTATCCATAATTAGTATGCTTATTGTGTCTGCTTGTATGGGTACCATTACTTCTAATTTTTACAAACTATAGTTGCATGCATGATTTTATATTAAAACATGTTTCAAGATTCCATGAGTTAACTAAAAAAATATGAATAATAGTTTTACTCAATGACAGTGCATGCAAACAATATATATTTGTACCACCCAGTACTCTACTGCAGCTTAAAGTTAGGCATATCATAAGTTACTAATAATATATTATTTAAGGTTTATTTTTATTTATTTATAAAATAAAACTTATTTTCTTGGCACGCAGCGAGGTTCATATTTTAAAGCAATATTTGGGGTATATACATGTGATTTGTGTCTTTTCAAGTTACTATTGATTTAATAATTAATTATTTTTATTTATTATTTAATTGTTTTTCTTTCTATTTTATTATGACCATTATGATTGGTTACACATTTAATAGTGGCCACATCTCTTATGTTCAAACATGTTGATAGTGCTATACTAGCAAGCGTACTGGAATGTCTAGTAATTAAATTTAAATTACTTGTTATAGCATTATTTTCGTACGAAAAGATTATATATATGTGTATAATATTATGATAGCTACTATAAAATCGTTAATATTTATTTCGGGGTTAGGAATGAATTATTATTTACTTTAGTATTATTAACCGAAAGTCAAGCTTAATAATGCTAATATATGATTATAATATTGATTTTTAGATTTATATAAAGAGTACTAGTTGTTGTCTCTTCGCGGATTCTCTTGATATTTTGAGTTAATTTACAATCTACTTAAGGTACGAATTTCTGTTCTCACTCTCGGCTTTGATTTATAATTATTAGTACGAATTCTATCTCCTTTCTCACTTTTCAATTGTTATTATTAATATGAATTCCTTAATTGTTTTCCTCCATTTAAATATTAAAAATTCATCATATTTATTTTTGAGATATTTTTATAAAATTGTGACCCTTTTGTACTCTATGTGTATTACTTGTACAAATTCTCAGTTTCATTTGAACTCCCTATTTTTGAAATTATTGTTGCCTTGATTCTTTATATTTGTTTTATCACACATTTTATTGCGATATTGTTTTAATTTGATTAAAGAATCGGCAACTTTTGTAACCTATGTATTGGGCTCTTAGATCGATCTGTGTGGGTTAACCACAGACAATGTTCACATGGAGTTCGGAGTAAAGGTTAACTAGACACTAACTCGTATCGGTGTTATAAGTATACAGGCGCGTTACTAGAGTAGGAGACGTGAATAGATCATGATCGCTATTGTATTGTTGGAATGTTTTATACATTCTATTATTTCTACTTATGGATATCCGAGGAAGAAAACCATTGTCCTGTGTTTGGTGAATGGAGTTTCATGATTACAGATGATTACAGTTTTGTGTAAGAGACCCTTATTGTTCCCACCTTATTTGCCTTTCAGCCTTATTGTTATTGTTTTGTGCTTCCATTTGTATCGTTTTATTGTCTTCTTGTGTTGGTAAGACACAATCCATTATATTTTCTAAAAATTCTGCATTATATTAAAATATATTCATACTGGGCATTTGGCTCACTCGTATTATTTTCTTTCCGTAGGTAATGAGGGATAAAGCGGGGAGAGTGATGAGCGATACCCAGATTCTAGTTGTTTTTGCTTAGGAGATTTAATAAGACATTTGATAACTGCTTTAGATGATTTCAGTTTTTATCAGTATTATTGTTATTGAGATTTATACTTAAATTTAGCAGTATAATTCATTTATGGTTGCTTGATATTATTTAGACTTTGTTAAATTGTGTAGCCTTATTATTGATAATAGTAGGGTGTTACACCGGAGTTCAACTATCTCAGCCTGGGCCTGCTTCAGGATTTCCTCCTTTTCGGCCAGCTTCTCCTCCAGGTGCTTGATTTTGGCATTAGCCACAATAAGTTCCTCTTATGCTTCCCTGCTTGAGCCTTCCACCACTCTGTTTGATGCAAGGAAGCCTGAAAATAGGCATTGGCCTGAAAAGCCAACAAATCAAGGTGAATCATGATAGAAAGACAAATCATAAAAATGGCTAAATAGAAATATGTTAAAACTAAAAGATGAGAGTGTGTGCAACGGACGTAAAATGAAAATTAGTCAAGTGAGGAAACTTACCGATGCCAATGCCTGTGCACCCAAAGCCTTGGTGCTCTTGTCATCACGACCCAACACAATATCCTTGTAGTCGCAAGGAGTGAGAGAATGAAGGGACCAATCCCTTGCATGATCCGTGCAACCGACCAGGGTGTCCGACTTCCTAAAACCCCAGCCTGGTTTATACGCCAGGGATTTGGGCTCTTTGGCAGATCCACTGCCTTCAGCCTCGATTGGCCCAGTATGAGGCTGTATGAAAGCTAGAGGCTCTTTCCCCTGCCTAGGGTCATTCATCAACCTTAGCCGTTTCATGCGGCCTGTTTCTTCAACGGGTGGAATGGTCCACTCGTTAATTTGTGTAGCAGTTTGAAAAAGAACATAAACACGTTAGTAAAGCAATAGAATGATCAAAGTAAAAAGACAAACCTGAGTAAAGCGATGTACCTTTACTCGAGGCCCTCGATAGGCCCACGACATTAAACCTACGCTCATCAAGGAGAGCCCAAGAAACTTCTTTGGCCTCCACCTGAGTAAGCGCAATGTAGGCCTCCTGCTCCTCCTCTGAGAGCATAATGGAGTCGGCGTTCCCGTCTGCTATTTTACCAAAAGTGGGCCTAAAGAGAGTCCCCCAATCTCCCCCTCCCCATTTGATTTGGATGAAGTTCTCCTTCCAATTGAGGTTGTTGTCAGGAATGGAGGAATTATAAAAAATATGGGGTTTATTTGTTCAGTGGGCAATGTGAACCCAACCTAGGGAAAGGCTGGAAGAATTTTTGAATTGAAAGATTTTACGGAAAAGGGGGATAGTCATTTTGATCTTTTTCTCTAAACATAAAACCATAAAAAATGGACGAGTCTCCATCCATTGAGGACAATTTGGCTGGGGTGTATTTGGACATCAACCAAGAGTGTGGGGATGAATTCATGAATATGAAACCTAAGCCCCGCTAACAGGGCATCTACGTAAGTGAATAAGCTACTAGGTTTCCAATGGCAGGTCCTATCGTCAGGCTCCACCAAAGAAATAGTGAAGCGAGGGGGAAAATTAAATAAACGATTGTATTCCTTTACTAATTCAGAATCAAAAAATTTATTACTGTGGCTATACGAGTCTAGGTGAGATTGACTGGGATATTCATCCCTCATTTGATTTATCATATCAATCAAAGACATATAAGTGGAGAAGATGGAGATTCGACGAAGGGGTTTACCTCTTTTTGCAGAACCCACATTCATAGCTGCCAAATGAGAAATCTTCTTATCAGCCATTGATCCTTCGACTTTGTGAATACCTTTTATAGAATTGGAAGCTGGATTTGCTTGAAGGCTTGAGAGCTTAAGTGTTTGTGAGAAAGTAGAGAAGGGAGAAATGAGAATAATGGGAAGTGAAGCCCCCCACATGACCATTGAAGGGTAAATCAACCGGTACAACTGGTGAAGGGGATCATATGACAAGGCCCATAAACAAAGGCCCAAAGGTTTAAAAAAAAGAAGTTTTCTAGAACTCAAAAGAATAATCTAGAAGTTGGGCCTGTGAAGCCCATGACCTATAAGCCATGAAGGCCCGCTAATCAATGGCAAAAGCCTCGAAGGCCTAGAATTTAGAAGATCCAAGGCCCGGAAGGCCCAATAAAGATGAAGGGTTCGTAAGATAATAAAGGCCCATAATCTAAAAATCTTGGAGGCCCATGATCCAAAAACCTTTAAGGCCCATTATTTTGAGAAACCTGTTAGACTCTTCAATAGGAGGCCTAGTAAGAGTCCATATTGACAGGGGGCCGAAAATCCCAAAGATTGTGAGGCTCAATCTACCCGAATTCCTGAAGGGGAAAATATTTTCGACCTAGGTGGGCATTTGAGATTCAATTCTATCTCAATCTCAGTCAAAAATATCAAGGTATGAAGCCCACAATAAATCGAGTTGGGAGGATAAACTAAGGGATAATTCAACCTCAGTCTTGGTCGAACACAACACAGGTTTTGAGAACCTAACAATTTCGACATGGGAGTGAAAATAAAGTTTTAATCGACCTCAAACCACGTCGAAAATCACCAAACATTGGAAAATAAAAAGAATCGACTTGGATGCACTTTTGAGGTATAATTCAACCTCAATCAAGGTCGAAATAAAGATGAAGCCCAGAAGGTCAATGTCGTGTTCGACTTCAAATGAGGTCGATAAATCAACCTCAATTGATAATCTACCTGAATAACTATTTCAAGTATAGTTCCACTAATCAAGGTCGAAAACAAAGATATAGCCTAGAAGGCCTGTCCAACTCTTAAAGTCAAGTTAGACTTCAAATGAGATCGATATTCAACCTCAATCTCAAATCGATCTCAATGTAAATTTGAGGAATAATTTGGCCTCGTTTCAAGTCGACTGTCGACCTCATATACTAAATCGACTTGGGCGTATATTGGAGGTATAAATCGACCTCAATCGAGGTCAAGATAAAGCATAGCCAAAAGGCCAACCGACATCATTTTAAAATCGAGCTGGGAGAGTATGAAGGTAAAATCGACCTCATTCCAGGTCGATAATCAACCTCGACTCTCAATTGACCTCAGTGTCAAATTGAGGCATAGTTCGACCTCAATCGAGGTCGAATTCGAAGCCCAAGCCTAGAAGGCATATTCGGTCTGAATGTCTCATTCGACTTCGAATGTGCTTGAATATTGATCTCGACTACCATTCGACTTCAATATAAAATTGAATCTTATTTTGACCTCGATCCAGGTTGATAGAATGAAAAACCAAGAAGGCCTGTTCGACCTCAAAGTCCCTGTTAGACCTCAAAGTCCCTATTCGATGTCAAATGAAGTCGATAATCGACCTCGATTATAATTCAACCTCAAGGAGTTTTGAGGCCTAATTCGACCTTAATCTGTCCCATAATTCGACCTCAAGGAGTTTTGAGGCCTAATTTGACCTCAATCGAGGTCGAATTCGACCTCAATCCCATATTTCAACCTCAAGGTATTTTAAGGCAAAATTCGACCTCAATCAAGGTCGAAATCGACCTCAATCCCCCTAATCGACTTGGGGGTGGAAATGAGCCCCTGTTCAACCTCAATCCAGGTCGATTTAGGGCAGGCCTATAAAAAACTCATCCTTGACAAGTTTACTAGAAATAAATTCCTTTGGGGACCAGTTCGTATAATATTAATTCTTTGAAATGATTAATAATGAAAAGGCCTGAGCCCAAAAGATGAGATAAAATTGACTGAAATGAGTCAAAAGCCCAAAAAGGCACTGAAGACCCTTTGAGAAACTTTTATGAAAACTCACGAAGTTTTCCCAAAAGTTGGGAGGCAAATGACATGGGTAAAAATAGCCCTGAGAAAATAATAAATATAGCATTTATTATTTCATTTATTAGACATAATATGGTCCAAAGGCTTGGGTCCTTTAAACGAACTAGGAAAATAAATCCTAGGATCAACTGGATTTGTAATCCAAGGATCAACTGGATTTGTAATCCAAGGATCAACTGGATTTGTAAGTCCAGCCCACTAGCTCTGTTGAAGCCATACGCCCATTAAATCTTTCTTATTAATTAATTTCGTAATTAATTAATCAAGGCTCAGTAAAGGTTAAAGAAGCCTGTTGAAGGTCCTCATCCTAGAAGAATCTAGAAACCCTAACGAGGGAAGAGTTCATCGAGGACCCTCATTCCTAAAAGGTTTAGACAACCTTGTCACTAGGAGACTTGGCCACAAAGTCTCCTAATTCTGATATAATTCCAAGGCCCTCGTGCGCATATATAAATGGCCTAACCCCTCAATATTAGAACTACGTCTGGCTTGATTCTCACACCCACTGAGATATGTAGGCAATTAACGAGGACCTGAGTTAGTCACAAAACGTTAGTGCAACCATTAAAACTCGAAGCTCTCTCAAACCCAAGCATTAATTACATATTAAATACACCTAGTTTTTAATCCGTAACAATATTTAAATATGAGAAAAAGTAATTAACAAATATTAATATTATATATTATAAAACATGTAACTAAAAACATCTCATTATATTAGTATATTAATATTTTTATAAAATAAAGTATATATTAAAATAATTATATCAATAATTGAAAATTTTGTTGAGAATAAAATAATATTTTTATACTTAAGATTACATAAAATTTAAAATATAAAATATAAATTATAAAATATAATACATCAAATAAATTAATATATAATTACAATACATATATTAAATATTTAATAGAAGCAAAATATGACGTGGATATATTCAGTTAATGGGCATACGTTCAATAAAGGATAAAATTAAGAGGAAGCTATTTATCAACCACAGTTGGATACATTTTATATTCTAGCCAACTCAATTTCTGATCATTGATTTATCAAATCAACGCTGAGATCTATTTTTTTAGCCTTACGCTATAAAATATAGCATATATGCTATATTATACAATGTAAAGGCTGAAATTATTAATTTCTATTTTGCCCTTGTAAAACTTATGCTATATTATATCTTGTAGGTTGACTGCGCCTCATTAACACTCATTTCTAACTGAGTAGTAAACTATACGAATTTTGTGTGAAATTTCCTCACTTCTTCCCCCACCCACTTCATATCAAATTTAAATTTCCTTTATAATATTAACTTTGAGTTTGGGAAAAGATTCAATTGGTTCAAGATTTAAAAATTTGAGTTGGAGAAGATTCAATTGGTTCAAAATTTGAGTTTGGGAGACGATTCAGTTTGTTTAAGATTTAAAAGTTTGAGTTTGGGAGAAAATTCAATTTCTTCAAGATTTCAAAGTTTGAGTTTGAGGAAAGATTCAATGTCTAAACTTGTTAAGGTTAGCTCTCAAAATTTTATAGCTTCTTTCATTTTTTTCAAAATTAAAGTTTCCTAATAAGTTTAAAATTGAGATTGAAGATGATGATTGTTAGGGATTGTGGTGTTAACAATGTAATCAACTAGGATAATTAGTTTTAACTTAAAAATAAGTCAAGTAAAATATACTTTCATATGTATATTGACAATATGTTTAAATAGTCATTTGAAATAATATGTTTAATCAAAGCATAAATAGGTGACAGTAAGTTTGATAGTTACTGTCTTGTATAAAGAATAAAATGATTCATGGAGTAAAAGTTCACAAAGTGTTCATGCACAGCATGATTTAAATCTCAGACAGTAACATTGAATACTCAAGCCTATGACAACATATTCAAATGATAGTACAAAGGAGTAGTTGACAACAACTATCATCTTGACAGTAAACTTGGCGGTGAATAAAGAATTGAAGACAACAAGTTTTACTGAAAGCAACATTGGCGGGGATAGTTGATAGTAGTTTTGAAGACAGTATGTATGGATGGATTATCGTGGTTTGACAACATAGGCTGAGGAGCCATATGTACTGTCACCATAGTGGAGCTAAAGGTTCACAATATGCTTTTAGTGTAACTGACAGTCTGTTCTTGATAGCAGAGTAGATACTGAAAACACATGGAATGATTTTAACACCTCTATCTACTGTGTCAAGTCTACTACTACAACTTGGGAGAAGACAAGCAAAAAGATAAAGTGTGTTCAAGGAGTCAAAGATTTCTGTACATCTCAGAAGCACTTTATCTAAAAAGGGAATAAAACCAAGGTTGAATAGGAAAAATATTGTTTCCATTTGAAGCTCTATTCTAGGATAAAGGAAAAGTGCACCTGTAAGTGAGATATGTGTTTCATTATAAATACACAAACAATTTTTCTCAAGTAACTAAGCTAGAAAAATACTATCATTCTCTCAAGGTTAGTAAAAATAGAAAATCCAAGTGTTATTGTAACTTAGTAGTTGGAATCATTTTCAGTCAAGTTGTAGCAACAAAATTAATGAAATATTAATTTTTAGTTAAACATATCGTGTCTTTAAACTGTTTAGTTGTTTGCATTTATAATTGATAATATAGTTTCTTGTTTGTTGTTAGTAAAAAATTAGTAAATATTAGTGAGTTGCATTCAAACCCCCCTTCCACAATACTTATTCTGTTTAACAACTGATATCAGAGCCAGGTTTAATATATATAACCTAAAAAGATCCAAAATGAGTGCATATAAAGTAAGTAGTATAAAAATACCCACATTTGACAAAGAAAATTACAACCTCTGGAAAGGAAAAATGATGTTGTTCATAAAAATAGTCAACCCACTTTATCCTGATATTCTGGAAAATGGTCCTTTTGATCCACAATCATATGTACCTGAAATTATAGTAGAAGGTGAAATAATATCTGCCTACTGGGTTCCTAAAAAGGTCTCAGAATACAATGATACTGAAAAGGAAAAAGTAGCCTTGGATGATTGTCTGCAGTTCATAATCATTGAAGTACTTGACAATGTTATGTTAATAATATTGTCAACTGCACAAGTGCCAAACAAATATGGGAAACCATTGAGGTACTTTCTGAAGGAACAAAAGAAGTGAAAGACAACTAAAGACAAATCCTGGTGTCTCGGTATGAGGCTTTTATGGCCAAACTAAGTGAAGGGTTAACTGAGATGTTTGAAAGGTTCAATAGGCTGATAAATGACTTGCAACTGCATGGGAAGTTTTATGACTCGAAGGAAGTAAACATGAAGTTCACGTTAACTCTTCCTGATCATCTTGAGCATAAGGTTGCTACTATAAGAGAGGGAAAATACATGTCAAAAGTCTCTCTTGAAACCCTCTATGTCATTTTGAAAACCTATGAGCTAGAGTTGTTGTAAAAGGGAGCCATTCAGTCTTGCCAAAAAGGCAAGATGGCAAATACCTCAAATGCTCTAATAGCTGAAGATCCAAAGATGCTACAGTTACAAGAGTCTCAACATTAACAACAAAAAATCAAGATTGAAGAGGCTACTGGTGAGGATGAAAATATTACTCTTGAACTCAAAGATAGTGATAATGATGAGTTCTACACTCTAGAAGAACATGACAACATAGAAAACAAAACCATGGCTTACATGGCAAGGAAATTCTCAAACTTGAGATTAAGAAAATAGGACATTCAAGCCTAAAAGACAATTCTCCAAGATCAATAAAGGAAACACTTTAAAACCTAGAGGAAGTGAAAAAGGTGGTTATAAAACAGGAGTGGTGGACATATCGAAGATAAGATGTTATAACTGCATTGAGATGGGAAATTTTGCAACTGAATGCAAAAAGCCAAAGCAAGTGAGAATGAATGACAATGACTATGAGGAACTCAAGATGAAGTATGATGCTTTGCTAAAAAAGAAATAAAGAAGGGCATTTGTGGCTTAAGACGAAGTATGATGCTTTGCTAAAAAAGAAATAAGGAAGGGCATTTGTGACTGAAGGCAAATGCTGGGAAGAATCTGATGATGAAGAAGAAGAGGAGTATGACAATCTAGCTCTCATGGAAAACTCTGGAGATGAGTCACCTCCTTCATCAAGTCAGGTACTCTTTCTTACAATTTTTGACATGACTTCTTCTCAATATAAGAAAAAAGTAGAAAGTTTAAGTTATGAGATTTTTAATATTCATACTAGTATGCTTACTGCTAATGAAGAAATTGCCAGACTAACTAGTGCTAATGAATTATCAAAATTCAAAAATGAAGAACTGGAGGTTAGAAAGAATGCCTTTGAGTCCATAAATCAAGAAAATGAGATTCTCAAGAATAAGATTGTGTGTGCTTCTCAGGTTGAAGAATTTCTCAAAAATGTTTTTTTTATGAAAATGAACTTAAAATCAAAGCCTACAAGAACTCTTCCTCCTTGTTAAAAACCTATCAAGAATAAAATACTAAACCTCAAAAAGTTGGTATAGTGTTTAACTATGTTAAGAAAAATGGAAAGAAGCATGTTGGTGAGGACATTGTCTGTATTGGTAAAGCTATTGTCAGATCATCCATTATTAATAATGTTAAAAATCCCATGTTCAAAAAGGCCGAGTTTGAATTTGATGAAGAATCTTTAATTCTAAAGCAAGAATTAAAAGATGATGATGAATCAAAAGATACTGTCCAAAATCCTAAGACAATAACTTTTGCAATCGACAGTAGACATGATCCCAAAGATACTGTCAGCACTAGCAAGACAGTAAGTTTTAACTATGTTATCAAGACAGTAAGATCCAATACTGTCAAGACTAATACATCTAGACTTACTATCAACACTAGTAATATAGTAACTTCCAAAGATGCTATCATCAAGGCTAAGACTAAGAAGAACAGAAATGGTGAACTTGGAATAAATAAAAAGAATAAGTGTGGTTATATTCCTAACGCCCCTAGGAAATTGTGTAATAAGTCTGAAATTAATCATGCTACATCTGTAAATGGAAATTTGTATAGTACTCCTTTATTAGACAAACAAGTATCTCACTGTGGTAATATTGATTACATGCCATGTATATTGAATATGTTAAGTATCTACTTCAACATGCCTATTAGCTCTAACAATGTATGTTTGTATAAATCTGTCAAAACTGATAAAGCAAAAACTTTAAGCCCTCCTAAAACTTGGTTGGGAAATCCACCCAAAAACAAAACTCCAAAACCAATGATCAAAACTAAATGGGTGGCCAGAGGAGTCTTGCTCAAAACAAAGGAAAACCGGTTGGTTGAAAATGAATTAAACTATAATATAGCTAAGTCAAATGGACCCGATGAGAATTGGGTACCAAAAGCAACTTGAAAATTTTGCTTTGCAGGGCAACATGAAAAATAAAAGAATCATGTGGATCATTGATAGTGAATGTTCATGACACATGACAGGTGATAAAGCCCTGCTATCACAATTCAAGGAAATGACTGGCCTTTATGTAACCAACATTGGGTTCACTATGGGATATGGGATTCGGGAAGTTGGAAATATAAAGATTGAAAAGATTTCTCTCTAGTTAATGGTTTGAAGCACAATTTATTGAGTGTAACTCAATTCTGTGAAAGAGGATTAAAAGTGGGTTTTGATCAAGATAGATGCTCTATTGTCAACAAGAAGACAAAAGCAGAAGCTTTTCAAGGTGTAAGAAAAGGAAGCCTATTCATAACTGATCTGGATTCAGTTAGACAAGACAAAGTCTATTGCTTCTACTGCAAAGCCTAATCCATTGAAAGTTGGTTGTGGCACAAGAAACTGTCTCATCTAAATTTCGAAGCAATGAATTATTTAATGAAGAGAGTACTGGTGAAAGGCCTTCCTCAACTTGAATTCTGTCAAGAATGATTGTGTGAGGATTGTCAAAAAGGGAAACTAAGGAGAGCTACTCATAAAAGCACTCCTTGTGGTTCAATCAATGAAGCTTTTCAACTTATTCATTTGGACTTATTTGGTCATGTGAATGTGCAATCATTGGCAAAAAAAAGATATGCATTAGTGATGGATGATGATTTTGCAAGATACACCTGGGTAAGATTCTTGGTAACCAAGGATGAAGCTGCATAAGAAATCATTGATCTAGTAAGGGTTCTTGACAAAAATCCTAAGTACAAACTACAGACCTTAAGAAGTGATAATGATACTGAATTCAAAAACAGTATCATGAATGATTTCTGCAAACACAGTGAGATACAGTCTTATGGATTAGGCTTTAATTATTTCATCCTAAGGATAAGTGTAAATTAAATTAGAATTAGGAAGTGACTAATTAATATAGTAATCCTCCATTAGGTTGTTCGAAGTGACAGTCAACGAGAAGAAAGTCAAACTGGGTCAAACTGCTTTTATAAACGAAACCAAATGATTTTCTTTGTACATATATTTAGATAAGATTTATCACAATAATGATAAAATCAAATCTAATTCATATATGTTATATTTTGTGGTAAAGACTGAAGACGAACAAATACTGTATTTTTACACTTTTTTACGAGATAGAAAATGCGTTATCTATTCAAAAGAGTGTTTGTTTTAAGGGTTTTCAAGGGAATATGTTTTTAATATATTATATACATATATTTTTTCAATTTATCTTCAACAAAGTCCTGCCTAGATATAAAATACAGGTTTTATACCAGAAACCTTGAATTGTCATATTTCTTTGGATAATTTGTATTTTAATTCAAATTAAATATTCCTTGGACTTTATAATCATTATTATTTTATGAATATTATATTTTAATATATTTTGAGTCAAAACTTTATTCCAAACGTTGACAAGTTCTGACAAATGGCTATCGGTTATTGTTTCAGGCTATAGTGTTAACGAAATGATCTTTTTCTCAAAATAATAGTTACACATGTCCGAATGACATGAAACTTGGGGAATGTCATTTGAATATTGAAAAAGAATTTTATAATTTGTTTCATAATTTTTGGGTGACTTTTATTTTTGGCATGTATTCCCAATTACGTTATTGGTTGTTCGGTCAATTAAAAGTCAATGAAGGTCAACTCCAAATTGAGTATGATTTTGATCGTGACCTATTGGCATTATTCCCAGATGGTTCTAAAATATTCATAATTTTTGGAGCATATTTGAAAAATATCATATTTCTAACATATCGTTCAGTTTCGTATTTATTAGCTTTAATATTTGACTGAACAAGGCACACACACTTTTCCAAGCATCTAGTGGCCAATTTCAGCTGATACAACTTTAATTTGAATTGTTGTGGCTCTCCTTGCTCTATGTAAACCTTGTTCCCTTTTGCATCTTTAAAATAAATAAAGTCTCCCCCACACCATTTCTCAAGCCTTCAAGTGCCAAGTATATGCTGCATATTTCTCCTCCAAGAAGCTCTCAAGATCAGTAGCTTTTCATCTCCAAGAGTTCTTGCCCTTTAAACTTAGTTCTTTCATAGATCTTACCCCTTACAAGCTTAAACACCCATGTACTTGCACTTAAAACACACCAACCATATAAGTCCCTTTAGGCTACCCAAAGACCATACATCTACTGCCCCTAGACTTGTTTAGTTGTCCCCAAGGTCATACCAAAAGCTCATTTTCGGTGATTTTCCGGCGACCTCATTTTGTCTGTTTTGGCTTCTAAACTAGTTTTTTCTCTTGATTTCTATCTAGATCTCAAGGGTTACAAGTTGATTATGTTAGTGTAGGTGCCCTAGAGGCAATACAATAGACCTTTATGTCATTTGATTATTCAATAAATGTATTTATTATGACTTTAAATACTGCGATATATTTGTTAGCATAATAAAAGTCCTTAGAATCATGATACACATTGTATAGTTTAGTACATGACTTGAACTTGAGATTATATAATAGATCATATTCTTAAATGTCCCTAGTCGAGTATTATTATTATAGGACAATAATAATACATAAATAGACTAGTATGTTGTTTGACAGATAACCACATCTCATTGGTTATAAGTATGAGGATACTAAAGTCAACACATAGGTACATGCAGGAGTACATGGTACTGGACAGACCCACAGTGAGATTCTTCATGTTTAATAAAGTCATAAGAAAGACTCACAGTGAAAATGGTGTAATGATCCTCTGACTTGAGATCATTATATTTCTGTACGAGGATTAATATACTTTGACTATATTAAAAGTTACCTTTGACCGGGTAATGATAAAAGTGGACATCGGGTATATCATGAGTCGTATGAGAAATATGAATGATAGATAAAGGATTTAACCCTCCTATAATTAGGAGAGATATTATTGGCCTCTTGATTGAGTGAGACTATAAAATGCATGGCCGTGCTCAAATAATGATTTGTTTTCATAGTCTACTCATGGATCAAGTAAACCCGGATTAAATGTTGTAGAGGATGACTAAATACATGCCTCAAATTTAATCTATAATATATATGGTTAAAGGGATTATATTACACGGAAACATTAATCATGAAAGGTTTTATCGAATCACGATTTAATTATTATTTAATTGGGTAGCAATGATGTATTACTAGATACCGCTCATTGTTTATAATTTTATTGGAGAATAAAATTATTGCTAATTAAATAATAGCCTATAGGGTCACACACATAGAGCACTTAAAGGAATAGTTAATTTAAATTATAGATTTAAATTAATTGATGAATATTTGAATTTTATTATATTAATTAAGTGAGACTTAATTAATTTAAATAATAAAATTCGAATTTGAATTCTGCCCTCAATAATTAAGTATGACTTAGTTATTAATTAAATAATAGAAATTCGGTTTTATTATTTAATCATAAACCTACATGGGTTAGGTTTTGCTGATTGGGCCTCTTAACCAGCATTATAAATAGATAATGATAGGGTTAAGAGGGATTACGTTTTTGAGAAACAAATTCCCTAGAGGCAGTAGCAAGCACAGCAAGGCAGAAACAAATTCGAAATCATCAAAGGAGCTAGTACAATCCATTCCGTAATCAAGATCGTGGGACGTTCTTGAAGGTGCTCGTGTGGATACCATAGAGGTGTTTTCGAGAGGAAGACACAAGTCGTGAAAGCTAGGATCTCCGTTGAGTTCGTGTAAATCAAGACCAGACAAAGGTATGATTCCGTTTCACGATAATCAGTCTAGGCTTATACATGATCCTGCGTTTAGGGTTCCGAAATTTTCGTTATATTTACGTTTAATCCGCTGCGTTTTATGCTTCGAAACCCAACAATGGTATCAGAGCTACGTCTATAAGGGACTGATTTGGTTACGTGTTTTATGTATTTGATGCATACATGCCTGTTTTGGTGACTGCCATGCCATGCTACTGCTTTGTCATAATCTGTTATGCCACTGCCATGCTACTGCCATGCCTGTTTGAGACTGCCATGCTACTGCAATGTTATAATCTGTTATGACATGATATGTATGATTAAAAACTGTTATATGATGAGTATCTGGTTATTCGTATAATGAGTACATGGTTGATGATACTAGCATGTTAATGATTTGCCATGAATGATTTATATGCCTTATTGCGATTTGTATATTATGCATGAGGGTCAGTTTGTATAGTGATATAAACTGGTGGACAGATTGTGTTGGACATGATTTGTTAACTGGGATATGATAAGTATGTATATGATACATGCTTCTGAAACTGCATAAGTTGCAGTGGGGAAAAAGGCCAACAGATATGATCTGTAGTTCAGAAATTGATGATTTCTGAATAGGACTGGTCTTTAAAAATAAAAAATAAAAATTCTGATTTCGAGCTGACCTGGCAGCTCGACCCCAGTCGGGGGCTGCCGCCCCCAGACCCCGCCCGGGGCTGCCGCCCCTGACCCCCGCATTATTTTTGTTGTGTACTTGAGCATGGTGCTGGTTATGGCCTTTGGACCCCTAGATTAATGGTTTTTGGTTTTTGTTTTATAAATACGACTTGCATGTCGTTTTCTTCATTCTTGTAATTGTTTAACCTCGAATGTAACTCGAGTTTTCTTATGTAAGTACATTAGTATATGTTGTATTCAATTATTCCATGTAATGTACTTGAAGATTGAAGGATGATCCAAGAAGAGGAGTAAGCACCCATGGATACAAGAAGAATGAAGACATGTAATTGTATTTATATTTTACCACCATAGATTGACTTTGATCCTTTCATTAGCTCGAAAGGATCACATAGGAAAGGGGCCATAACCAAGCACGTTTACATACTGTACTTTACATATTGATGTATGAATGTATGTGTAGAGTAGAAGATGCATACCTTAATTAGATTAATGATGTATGCATGTATTAGATACGTCATCCATGCCATGCTTGCCATGCTAAACAAGATAAAATCTTTAACGATTTAAGATTTTAAAATTAACAAACGATCATGAGATTCTTGTGTTTATAAAATATGGATTTTAAAAACACGGAATTAAATATGAATTTTTGATATCTATAACTGGGATTTTCTGACAAAAGCGAATATGCGTATTCGTAAGGCTGATGGGTTTTAAGTGTGACCACTGGTATCCTCCATCTACCTAGGAAATGAACAATTTAAGATGTCAATTTGAAATATTTGGTTCAAGGAAAAATTGAGGATCTCTTCATGATGTGATCATGATCGTCGTAAATATTCTAAACCCCTTAACAAAATATTAAGTTTTAATCGGATGCTTTCCAATG
Source organism: Oenanthe sinensis (assembly GCA_028671895.1). Lineage (NCBI taxonomy): Eukaryota > Viridiplantae > Streptophyta > Magnoliopsida > Apiales > Apiaceae > Oenanthe > Oenanthe sinensis. Next base: position 16,649,837 of record JAPMAC010000209.1, read on the forward strand.
AATGAACACTCATCGAATCCTAGATCGATTAGGGGAAAGACTGTCAGTGGCAGGGGACTCCTATCTATCGTGGTGAGATGCGACGAATATAAACGGTTATATTCGGCCGTTGTATCATTGGGTCTAACTTAACTGAGTCGTCATAATAAGGTGAAAGTAAACGGTTATATTAAACCATTATGAACTTAGAAGCATAGAGTTTGGTTAAAAGTCTATTAGATAGATAAGATCAATCGTTGTTCACCAAACTATCCAAGAATTATATATGATATAATTGACAAATGTTGTCTACCTAAATAATCATTCTTGAGGACTTCCAGTGGCTGACTTAAGACATGACTAAATATGGATCTTGGCTCACTAGAAAAAATTATGGGATATACTTTCCAAATTAATAGTAAGGGCTATTAGTTTGATAAAAATAGTGGGAGATATATTATGAATGTATCATAATCATTTGAACATAATAAATAACTCAGAAAATATAATGTTTATTTTGTGCTTTTATCATTGTAGATACCAAGTAATGACAAACAACACAAACACACTATCCGTACGATCTGTCCTTGAGAAGGATAAGCTGACAGGGGGAAACAACTTCCTCGACTGGCAGAGGAATTTGAGGATTGTCCTCAGGCAGGAGCGCAAGCTTCATGTCATTGATATTCCTCCGGCAGGTCCCCTTCCTGAGGGCGCTACTGTTGAGGAACGAGCGGCCCACACAAAGGATGAGAATGATGCAACTGATGTTGCATGTCTTATGTTGGCAACTATGAGTGCTGAGCTTCAAAGACAGCATGTGCATATGGATGCATATACTATCTATGAGCACTTGCAAAGCATGTTTGCAATCCAAACTCGTCAAGAAAGGTTCAACATGAGTAAATCACTCTTTAATTGCAAACAAGGGGCAAGTGAACCAGTTGACCCACATGTTCTGAAGATGATTGGTTACATTGAGTAACTTGAAACTTTGGGTTTCCCGATTATTCAGGAAATTGGTATTGACCTAATCATGAATTCTTTGAACAACAAATTCACCCAGTTTATCATAAACTACAATATGAATGAATTTGACAAAACACCTACTGAATTGTTGGCTATGTTGAGAACATATGAGACCAACATGAAGACAGCTGAACCTGCTCCCATACTGATGGTAGGCAATAAAGGTAATTAAGGCCAAAGGGAAAGGCAAGTGGAAGGGTAAGAAGAAGACAGGTTCTGATTCTACACCCAAGCCAAAGTCAGGTCCTAAACAGGCTTTAAAGCCTAAAGGTGGGGTCGCTAAGGGTGAATGTCACTACTCTAAGAAAACTAGTCACTGGAAGAGAAACTGTTCAGTTTGCTTGGAGGATCTGAAGAAGAAGAGGGCTGAGCAAGCTTCTACTTCAGGTATATATGTTATAGAAGTCAATCTGTCTATTTCTACATCTTGGATATTGGATACTGGATGTGCTACTCACATTTGTATAAATGTGCAGGAAATGCAGAGAAGTAGGACATTGGCTAAAGGAGAAGTGGACCTACGAGTTGGCAATGGAGCAAGAGTTGCTGCTTTAGCTGTAGGAACCTATTATTTATCTTTGCCCTCAGGGCTAGTTTTAGAACTGGAGAATTGTTTTTACGTGCCTGCGATTCGCAGAAACATTATTTCTGTTTCTTGTTTGGACAAGAAAGGTTTTTCATTTACGATAAAGAACAATTGTTGCCCTTTTGCTTTGAATGATTTAACCTATGGTGTTGCGCGTTTGTTTAATGGTTTATATGTTCTTGACTTAGATAATCCTGTCTATAATATAGAAAACAAACGACTTAAAATTAATGACTCAAATCAAACATACCTCTGGCATTGTCGTCTAGGCCATATAAATGAGAAACGCATATCCAAATTACATAAGGATGGATACTTGGATAAGTTTGATTTTGAATCATACCAAGAATGCGAATCTTGTTTGCTTGGTAAAATGACTAAAGCCCCTTTCACTGGTAAGGGTCAAAGGGCCACCGAACGTCTGGAGATAATACATAGTGATGTATGTGGCCCAATGCGTGTGATGGCTAGAGGAGGCTACTACTACTTCATAACATTTACTGATGATTTCAGTAGATATGGATATGTATATCTTATGAAGAATAAATCCGATTCTTTTGAAAAGTTTAAAGAATACAAGGCTGAAGTAGAGAAGCAAATTGGCGAAAGTGCAAGTATTAAAATCTTACGATCTGATCGTGGAGGAGAATACTTGAGCACATAATTTAAAGATTATTTAAAGGAGTGTGGTATTGTATCACAACTCACTCCGCCAGGTACACCTCAATGGAATGGAGTTTCAGAGAGGAGAAATCGTACCTTGTTGGACATGGTGCGATCGATGATGAGTCATGCAGATCTTCCAATTAGTTTCTGGGGTTACGCTCTGGAAACAGCGGCTTTCACACTTAACCGTGTTCCTACTAAGAAGGTTCAAAAGACTCCGTATGAGATATGGGAGAAGAAACGGCCAGGCATGAACTTTATGAAAGTTTGGGGATGCAAGGCGTTTGTGAAATGTCAAGTATCTGACAAGCTTGGACCTAAATCTGAAGAGTGCAATTATTTTTATAGTCCTTCTGAGCAGAAAGTGTTTATTGCTCGAGATGCTGTTTTCATGGAAAGAGATTTTGTTTCCAAAAGAAACAGTGGGAGAACTATAGACCTCGATGAAGATCGAGAACCACAAAATAACATTGAACTTGAAGTGGAACATGAGCAGGATAATGATAATGCTCAACAAACACAGGTTGTTCGTAGAACTGGTAGAATTCGCCATGAGCCAGAGAGATATGGATTTCTTTTGACTCAATGTGGTGATTTGATGCTCATAGATGAAGATGAGCCTCTCACATACCAAGATGCTATGAACAGTCCAGAATCTAAGAGATGGCTAGAAGCCATGAAATCCGAGATGGATTCCATGTACGTAAACCGAGTATGGACTTTGGTTGATCCACCTGAAGGGGTAAAACCCATAGGGTGCAAATGGGTTTTCTAGAAGAAAACTGACATGGATGGAAATGTTCAGACCTATAAAGCAAGGCTGGTTGCAAAAGGTTTCAAACAAATTCATGGTATTGACTATGATGAAACTTTCTCACCAGTGGCTATGGTCAAGTCCATAAGGATTTTGCTTGCTATTGCAGCATTCCATGATTATGAAATCTGGCAAATGGATGTCAAAACAGCCTTCTTTAATGGAAGCCTTGAAGAGGATGTGGATGTGTACATGACACAACCTGAAGGTTTTGTCGATCCAAGGAATGTTAGCAAGGTATGTAAATTACGTCGATCCATTTATGGATTGAAGAAAGCCTCTAGGAGATGGAACATCCGTTTTGATGAAACAGTCAAAGAGTATGGCTTTGTTCAAAACGAAGATGAACCTTGTGTTTACAAAAAGGTTAGTGGGAGCCATGTGGCATTCATAGTACTATATATTGATGACATACTACTAATGGGGAATGACATACCTTCTCTCAAGGCTGTTAAGATTTGGTTAGGGAGCAACTTCTCTATGAAAGACTTAGGTGAAGCATCCTACATTCTAGGAATGAGGATCTATAGGGATAGATCTAGAAGAATGATCGGTCTAAGTCAGAGTACATACATCGATAAGGTTTTGCATCGTTTTGGTATGCAAAATGCAAAAAGGGGATATGTCCCCGTGTCTTAAGGGATAACGATCTCTAAAGATCAGTGTCCGAAATCATTGGATGATAAGGACCACATGAGTAAGGTTCCATATGCCTCAGCAATTGGATCCATCATGTATGCAATGGTATGTACTCGCCCAGATGTTTCGTATGCTTTAAGCATGACGAGCAGATACCAATCTAATCCAGGTGAAGGTCACTGGACGGCTGTCAAGAATATTCTAAAGTACTTGAAAATGACTAAAGAATCATTCTTTGTGTATGGAGGAGAGGAGAAACTGGTTGTAAAAGGTTACACCGATGCAAGTTTCCAAACAGACAGGGATGATACTGTATCACAGTTTGGTTTTGTGTTTTGTCTAAACGGAGGTGCTGTAAGTTGGAAGAGTTCAAAGCAAGAAACAGTAGCTGATTCTACAATGGAGGCTGAGTACATTGCAGCTTGTGAAGCGGCTAAGGAAGCTGTTTGGATTCGAAAATTCATTACTGATTTGGGAGTGGTTCCATCGATCGCAGATCCCATTGATCTATACTACGATAATAATGGAGCCATACAGGCTAAAGAACCTAGATCTCACTCCCGAACCAAACACATACTCAGGAGATATCACCTCATTCGAGAGATTAATGAAAGGGGTGTCATACACATATGTAAAGTGCACACAAATGATAACATTGCAGACCCACTGACCAAAGGCTTGTCGCAGACGAAGCATGACGGTCACAATAGTTCCATGGATATTAGATACATGGGTGATTGGCTCTAGTGCAAGTGGGAGATTGTTAGTGTAGGTGGCCTAGAGGCAATACAATAGACCTTTATGTCATTTGATTATTCAATAAACGTATTTATTATGACTTTAAATACTGCGATATATTTGTTAGCATAATAAATGTCCTTAGAATCATGATACACATTGTATAGTTTAGTACATGACTTGAACTTGAGATTATATAATAGATCATATTCTTAAATGTCCCTAGTCGAGTATTATTATTATAGGACAATAATAATACATAAATAGACTAGTATGTTGTTTGACAGATAACCACATCTCATTGGTTATAAGTATGGGGTTACTAAAGTCAACACATAGGTACATGCAGGAGTACATGGTACTGGACAAACCCACAGTGAGATTTTTCATGTTTAATAAAGTCATAAGAAAGACTCACACTGAAAATGGTGTAATGATCCTCTGACTTGAGATCATTATATTTCTGTACGAGGATTAATATACTTTGACTACATTAAAAGTTACCTTTGACCGGGTAATGATAAAAGTGGACATCGGGTATATCATGAGTCGTATGAGAAATATGAATGATAGATAAAGGATTTAACCCTCCTATAATTAGGAGAGATATTATTGGCCTCTTGATTGAGTGAGACTATAAAATGCATGGCCGAGCTCAAATAATGATTTGTTTTCATAGTCTACTCATGGATCAAGTAAACCCGGATTAAATGTTGTAGAGGATGACTAAATACATGCCTCGAATTTAATCTATAATATATATGGTTAAATGGATTATATTACACGGAAACATTAATCACGAAAGGTTTTATCGAATCACGATTTAATTATTATTTAATTGGGTAGCAATGATGTATTACTAGATACCGCTCATTGTTTATAATTTTATTGGAGAATAAAATTATTGCTAATTAAATAATAGCCTATAGGGTCACACACATAGAGCACTTAAAGGAATAGTTAATTTAAATTATAGATTTAAATTAATTGATGAATATTTGAATTTTATTATATTAATTAAGTGAGACTTAATTAATTGAAATAATAAAATTCAAATTTGAATTATGCCCTTAATAATTAAGTATGACTTAGTTATTAATTAAATAATAGAAATTCGATTTTATTATTTAATCATAAACTTACATGGGTTAGGTTTTGCTGATTGGGCCTCTTAACCAGCATTATAAATAGATAATGATAGGGTTAAGAGGGATTACGTTTTTGAGAAACAAAATCCCTAGAGGCAACAGCAAGCACAACAAGGCAGAAACAAATTCGAAATCATCAAAGGAGCTAGTACAATCCATTCCGTAACCAAGATCGTGGGACGTTCTTGAAGGTGCTCGTGTGGATACCATAGAGGTGTTTTCGAGAGGAAGACACAAGTCATGAAAGCTAGGATCTCCGTTGAGTTCGTGTAAATCAAGACCAGACAAAGGTATGATTCCGTTTCACGATAATCAGTCTAGGCTTATACATGATCCTGCGTTTAGGGTTCCGAAATTTTCGTTATATTTACGTTTAATCCACTGCGTTTTATGATTCGGAACCCAACAGATTATAGTATTTATATATATTTATATATATTTGGCTGCTATAATATATATAAACTTGTTTGGTTCGAATTTTAGATATATTATATAGTTAGCCTTGTTTACGATTTATATATATACACGAGCTTTAATTGTTTTTCGATATCTCTTATATATAAATTGTGGTAACCGTTAGAAGAGATTTCACTTCATCTCTTGCTCTTCTCAACAAAGTTGTTCATAAACAACTCCAGTTTTTTTAAGTTCCAAGTTGAGACCGAATTGTATAAGTCTCATTTAGAGATATAAACAAAAGGAATCCTTGTTGAATTTGGTAATTAAACTAGCTTCTAATCCGAGTTGAGATTCTATTCGTATAAGTCTATACTATTAGACATAAATGAACTTCTCCATGTTGATAAGTTGCAAGTCCACTAATTTTATTTCCGAGTTGAGATTCCATTCGTATAAGTCTATATTATTAGAAATAAATGAAGTTCTCCTTATTTGAAATAAATAGAGTAATAAACTAATTTATATTCCGAGATTAAAATATTCGTATCAATTTCATATATTATTTAGAGATATAAACGAACCACTCTCGTAGAATATTTATAAAGTTTAATCTCACTTCAATTCCATGTCGAGACCAATTTGTATAAGTCGAGGTACGACATAAATAAAAGGACTCCTTGTTGAATTATTAGTGAAAGAAACTAACTCATATTCCGAGTCGTGTTCCTTTGTATAAATCTCATATATTTAGAGATATAAACAAACTAAACTCGTAGAATATTTGTGAGTTTATTCTTTAACTTCGAACACCGAGTTAAGAGCTTTTCATATAAGTCGAGGTACGACACAAACGAGCCTAATTTGTTGAGTTCTTGAAGTTAGTCCACATTAGACTCCGAGTTAGATAATATTTCGTATAAGTCGAGGTACGACATAAATGAAACATACTCATTGAATCTAGTGGCTTAGTTGAGTTTGTTTTAAAGGCCATTATTAATTATAACTCTAGGCCTTATAAATAACTTGATTTCGAAAACAATCTTTGAAGGGTTTCGGGCATTAAAACGCAGCGGAAAAATGTGGAAAAAAAATGAAACCCTACTGCAGGATCCATGTATAACTTCGGATTATTATGGTGAATAAGTTTGTACCTTAACAAAGCTTTCCGTATGATGTTTAATGGAGGTCCAGAAAAACGAATAACAACAGCCATTTGTTGCAAAGATATGCTCTCTAAAGAAGTCCACACGAACGCCCGATCATCCAACGATCACTGGAGTCGGTACTAGCCGAATTGCTTGCCTCTCTCTTTCTCTAGCCTCTCTTGATGTTGAGCAGCTAGGTTTTTTCTCTAAAACGAAATCTGATGATTAAACCCTAATACTATACATCATTATGTATATATAGAGGAGAGAGAGATTTTGGGCCTAACCCTAATCCATGTGGTTTCCAAAACCCATTCTAATTTTGGGCTATTATTATTATTAAACCAAATTCTAATATAATTAATCAAGTCTCACTTAATTAATTCAACAATTAAATTCGAATAATAATAATACTTATTAAATCCGAATTCTAATATAATTAATCAAGTTCCACTTAATTAATTTAATAATTAAATTTGAATAAACAATAATATATTTAAATTCATAATTTAAATAAACCTCCGTTTTGACCTTTTTTGTGTGTGACCCTTTAGGTTATTATTACGTTGGAAATAATTTTATTATCTAATAATAAAATTATAAACAATGAGTGGCATCTAGTAATACATCATTGTTACCCAAATAACAATAATAATTGGTGATTCAATTAAACCTTTCGTGAATAATGTTCCATGTAATATAATCCCTTTAACCTTATGTTATAGATCAAACTCGAGGCATGTATAGTGTCATCCTCTTCAACGTTTAATCTTGGTTTCCTTGATCAATGAGTAGACTATTTAAACAAATCAATATTTGAGCGTGGCCATGCATTTCATAGTCTCACTCAATCAAGAGGCCAATAATATCACTCCTAGAATTGGAGGGTTAAATCCTATATCTATCATTCATATTCCTCATACGATTCATAGCATACCCAATGTCCACCTTTATCATTACCCGGTTAAAGGTAACTTTGAGTGTAATCAAAGTATATTAATTCTCGTATAGAAATATAATGATTTCAAGTTAGAGGATCATTACATCATTATCACTGTGAGATTTCTTATGACACTTATTAACCTGTAGAATCTCAAGGCGGGTTTTTCTAGTATCATGTATTGATACATACACTTATGTTCTTGACTGTAGTATCACCATACCTATGACCAATGTGATGTGGTCATCTGTCAACAAACATACTAGTCTTATTGCATTATTATTGTCCTTAAATAATAATACTTGACTGGAAAATTTTAGGAATAAAATACTATTCATATAATCTCATTTTTATGTCACATACTTAAAGACATATATTACGTATTAATATTCCAAAGACATTTATTATTCTTTCAATTAATGACGCAGTAAATAAAGATATAATAAATATTAATTAAATATTCACATAACATAATTGTTTTCAATAAAACATTAAAAGTATTGTCTCTAGGACACCAATACTAACAATCTCCCACTTGTACTAGAGTCAATCTCTCATGTATCTAATACACATGGAACTAATATGACCTTCGTGCTTCTACTGCGACAAAGCCTTGGTCAGTGGATCTGCAATGTTATCATTTGTATGCACTTTACATATGTATATCCCCTCGATTATTAATCTTTCATAGAAGATGATATCGTCTGAGTATATGCTTTGTTCGGGAATGAGACCTTGGTTCCTTAGCCTGCGAAATGGCTCCATTATTATCGCAGTATAAATCTATCGGATCTACTACTGAAGGAAGCACACCAAGACCTACAATAAATTTCCGAATCAAAACAACCTCCTTGGCTGCTTCACAGGCAGCAATATACTCAGCCTCCACTGTAGAATCGGTAACCGTCTCTTGCTTTGAACTTTTCCACCTTACAACACCATTTAGACAAAACACAAACCTAGACTGAGAAATCGAATCATCCTTGTCTGTCTGGGAACTAGCGTCAGTGTAACCTATTACAACCAGCTTATCTTCTCCTCCATATACCAAGAATTGATCTTTAGTCCTCTTTAAGTATTTAAGAATATTCTTGACTGCTGTTCAGTGACCTTCACCTAGATTAGACTGATATCTACTCGTCATGCTCAAAGCAAACGAGACATCAGGACGAGTACATATCATTGCATACATTATGGAACCAATTGTTGAAGCATATGGAACTTTATTCATATGGTCCTTATCATCCAATGATTTAGGACTGTTATCTTTTGAGATTGATATCCCATGAGACATAGGGACAAATCCCCTTTTAGCATTTTGCATCCCAAATCGATGCAAAACTTTATCAATGTATGTACTCTGACTTAGGCCGATCATTCTTCTTGATCTATCTCTATAGATGCTGATACCTAAAATATATGTCGATTCGCCTAAGTCTTTTATTGAGAAATTCTTACTCAACCAAGTCTTAACAGCCTATAAAGAAGGAATGTCATTCCCTATTATTAATATATCATCAACATATAATACTAGGAATGCCACATTGCTCCCACTTACCTTCTTGTAAACACAGGGTTTATTTTCATTTTGAATAAACCCAAACTCTTTGACAGTTTCATCAAAATGAATGTTTCATCTCCTTGAGGCTTGTTTTAATCCATAAATGGATCGATGCAGCTTACATACCTTTCCAGCATTCTTTGGATCAACAAAACCTTCAGGCTGTGTCATATACACATCCACATCTTCTTCAAGGCTCCCATTTAAGAAAGTGGTTTTGACATCCATTTGCCAGATTTCATAGTCATGGTAAGCAGCTATAGCAAGTAAAATCCTGATGAACTTGACCATAGCCACTTGTGAAAAGGTTTCATCATAGTCAATACCATGAATTTGCTTGAAACCTTTTACCACCAATCGTGCTTTATAGGTCTATACTTTACCATCCATGTCGATCGTCTTTTTGAAAACCCACTTAAATCCTATAGGTTTTACCCCTTCAGGTGGATCAACCAAAGTCCATACTTGATTAGTATACATGGATTTCATCTCAGATTTCATGGCATCCTGCCATCTCTTAGATTCTGGAGTGTTCATAGCGTCTTGGTACATAAGAGGCTCATCTTCATCCACAAGCATCACATCACCATCTTGAGTCAAGAGAAATCCATAATATCTCTCGGGCTCATGGAGAATCCTACCAGACCTACGAACAACCTGTGTTTCCTGAGCAGTATTGTTTTCTTGTACATTCTGCTCAGGTTCCTCCATTGGTTCAATGTTATCATGTGAGTCTCGAATTTCATCGATATCTATTATCCTCCCACTGTCTTTCTTAGACAACATTTCTCTTTCAAGGAACACTGCAGTTCATGCAATAAACACTTTGTTCTCTGAAGGATTATAGAAAGAATAACCCTTTGTTTCAATTGTGTATCCCACAAAATTACATTTTTTTTTATTTAGGTCATAGCTTGTCAGAAGTTAGACGTTTCACAAACACCTCACATCCCCAAATTTTCATAAATGACATGCTATGACATTTTTCATTCTATATCTCATATGGAGTGTTCTGAACCATTTTAATAGGAACTCGGTTAAGTGTATTGAAAGGGGAGATAGGAGTGAAGGGAAGTAACTCACTGCACTTTCATGTGTAATAGAAATGCTAAATGTAATCTCTATGTAATGGTTGATGATAACTCAACAATAGAACAGGACATGTAATAATATGCAGGTGCGCATAAATCTTGGATCACAGAGTTCAGTTAATACAAAGTATCAAAGGATCATCTACAGACTTGAAGCCCACTGGAAGAAGTTCATTAACATGTTCATGCCTCAGTGGAGAATAAAAGATATTGACATCTATTCAAGGATGTGGAAGCTACAAAAGATTGTCTTAGTCTATGAAGATTTTAGTGCATTACAATCGAAGCTACAAGTAAGGTTTGCAAAGAAGAATGTGGAATCATGTTCGGAATCAAGAGCCCCTATCAAGACTAGTCACTTATGAACCAGACCGTTGCATAAAGTGTCAGGACATTGAAGGCAAGCTCTCGTCGGTTAATATGGTTTTAATCATTCTAAAGTTGTTGGTTTTCTTGAGTCAAGTGGAGGATCAACAAAGGTGGTAAATCAGTGTTGGAGAAATGTCAGCCTAATGGATAAGGGACAAACAGCACAACCTGATTGGATTTTACTAAAGCTTCACAGATTAGAAGGCCAAATATTTGGACGTGGTGGAGTCACGTATACGGGGCCAATTATTTGGATAAGAAAGTTTACACAAATTGAAGAGTGGGATGGAAATATTTAATTTAATTAAATAAAGTATTTATTTAATTATTTATATATTTTATAAATAAAGATATTCTTTATTTATATTTTATATATTTATTAAATATTACTTTTACATTAAATATTTCCAAAGTCATGCTTGGCACATGAATTTGAAGATAAGATTTGAGTGGACAAGAGTAAAAGGTGGAAAAATAAAAAGTAACACCTTTTTCAATATATAAAGAAGAAACCCAAGTCTTAACAGATGTGGTCAGGGTGTGCATCCGAATGAGAAAGAAAAGGGGAGAGAGAGAGAGAGAAATTATTCTCTCCCCCATGGCCGAACTAATACTTTAATATTTTGGGGCCATGATTTTCTTTATCATACCACTCCTCTATCTTTCTATTGTAAACACTTGCTAAATCTTGTATAGAAGATAGGGTTGATTTTTGTCTCCTAGATCTACAAAATGTAATAGTTTTAGAGGAGACAAAAATCACTTCTTTGTTGTGTTCTTGAGCTTTTATTCTTGAACTTGTTTGTAGCATCTACCCCACTTCAATGAATATAAAGTTATATTCTTGGATCTTGTTGTGTTGTGTGTTTTGGATGATTTACCGTTCATTTTCTTGGTTATTTTAATGGTGTTGTTGAGGTTGAAGAAGATGATGAACAATATCTGGGTTTGAACCAAAGTAATCTTTATGTTGTCCCAAATATATTTAAAAGTCATTATTTAATTTGGGAATTGTATTCACCCCCCCTCTACGATCTCCGGGACCCAACAATTGGTATCAAAGCTACTCGATTGACATACAAATCGATTGGATCTATTTTTATTTTTGAGATTAAAGATGGTACGATTGGTTCACTGGGCATCCAGAAAGGAAGCAGTAGGTGTTTTGTTAATTGTTGAAACCCAGAATTTTTCTAAGTACAAAATGTTCTAGATGGCCAAGTAGAATATTCTTATGTAGAAGTTCTACTTGATGTTCTACTTGATGTTCTACTTGATGTTCGAGATGATGTTCGAGTTGATGTTCGAGTTGATGTTCGAGTTGATGTTCGAGTTGATGTTCAAGTTGATGTTCGAGTTGTTGTTCGAGTTGATGTTCGAGATGATGTTCGAGTTGATGTTCGAGATGATGTTCGAGTTGATGTTCGAGTTGATGTTCGAGTTGATGTTCGACTTGGATGTTCGACTTAGATGTTCGACTTGGGATGTTCGACTTGGATGTTCGAGATAGGATGTTCGACTTGGATGTTCGAGATAGGATGTTCGACTTGGATGTTCGAGATAGGATGTTCGACTTGGATGTTCGACTTGGATGTTCGAGATAAGATGTTCGACTTGGATGTTCGAGATAGGATGTTCGACTTGGATGTTCGAGATAGGATGTTCGACTTGGATGTTCGACTTGGATGTTCGAGATAGGATGTTCGACTTGGATGTTCGAGATAGGATGTTCGACTTGGATGTTCGACTTGGATGTTCGAGATAGGATGTTCGAGATAGGATGTTCGACTTGGATGTTCGAGATAGGATGTTCGACTTGGATGTTCGACTTGGATGTTCGACTTGGATGTTCGAGATAGGATGTTCGACTTGGATGTTCGAGATAGGATGTTCGACTTGGAAGTTCGAGATAGGATGTTCGACTTGGATGTTCGACTTAGATGTTCGAGATAGGATGTTCGACTTGGATGTTCGAGATAGGATGTTCGACTTGGATGTTCGAGATAGGATGTTCGAGATGGAATCTATGTAGAACATTCCTTTGCAGAATTTCTACTTAGAAGGCTGTTTCAACATGACACATGGTTACATAGCTTAACTTTGATTTAAAATAAAAATTGTTTTTCTCTCAAATTGTTTTTAGTTTAATAATTAATTTAATAATTAAATTTGAATTTAATTATATAAAATATTTTGGAAATAATTTTTAAATTTAAATAATTTATTTTTCAAGTTTAATTTACATCTTGGAAAATATTTTATTTTCTTTTAAATTTTAGAGTCAAATATTTTATATTTTTAATATTCTTAGTTAAGAATTTTATTAATTTGAAAACTAAAATTAATCTTAAAATCCAATTTAATTTCTTTTGAGTTTAATATTCTTAAAAGTATTTTGAGAATTATTTTTGAGGTTTAATAATTTATTTTTCATAAAACTTTAATTACAAATTTTATAAAACTCTTTAGAAAATATTTTTGGATTGAAATAATTTATTTTCATGAACATTTTAAATGTTTTGAAAATTTAGTATTTCTATTTCAAAATTATGTTTTCGAGTTGTTTTATTTTAATTATAATTTAAGCTTGGAAGTTTTAATTATAAATCTCATAAAACTTTTTGGAAAATCATTTTGGTTGAAATAATTTATTTTCAAGAATATCTTAGGTGACTTGAAAATTTATTATTTTTACATCAAACTTATATTTTCAATCTGTTTTATTTTAATTATAATTGAAACTGTTTTGGATTATAAATTCTATAAAATTCTCTGGAAATTAATTTTGATTTGAAATAATTTCTTTTTCAGGATTATTTAATATACCTTGAAAATTTTGTTATCTCTATATCAAAACTTTCTTTTCGAATTATTTTATTTTATTTATAATTTGAAATTGAGAAATTTATTATTATTTATCAAACAAAATGCATTTTCAATTTATTTTGATTATTTAAATTCCTAAAAAAAAATTAAATACTTCTGTTTGAACAAAATGTTTTATTAAACGAAACAAAAGGAGTTGATTCTTCGTTCGTTGAGGACAAACGAACTGACTGAAGAACATTCTAATGGAGTTGAGACCTGATCTTACCATTGGAGATGTATTTCTACATCGGTCTACTCAGTGGATCATTTGGTTATTGAAAGGGGATTAGTTCATTTAGGGAAGAGTCTTCGATCAGTGGTTTTCGAATCAATATTTGAAGAATTTGAGATTTTGAAAAGGAATTCAGTTTATCGGTCAAAGAACCAAAACAACAATTGAAGAATTGGTTAAAGGACATCAGTGGCAGAAATACACAAGGTTTGATTATCACTGACATATGATAATCAAGGGGTTATTGCTACACATATAAAGAAGAGTGATCTTTTCAAGCAGAACATGAGACATTCTATGTCGGGGTCTTTAAGGAGAACAATCAGGTATCAGTTTGGGTTGAAGCAAGAACATCATTTGTTATTGAGGTCAAATGCAAGGATACTTTCATGAGTGTTAGTAGAATGGAAATTGATTTGGATCAATTGATTATCACTCGAGATGGAATGCTAAGCATCGCTCAGGTTTACTTTCTAACTAGTTTATACTTGTTTGATTCAATTATAGAGTATTAAGTGCTGAACTACATTATATTATAAGTTTGATGTAATGCATGTCTCACATTGATTTCTATATAAATTAGATAACTTATGCTAGTTTGTTAGTGTTGCTTGTTTATCAGTATTTGACTTCATGATTAGATCTTGTGTGATTTAATGCTTGCTTTACGATAATTGATCATGTTAGCATATAGAGTCTTAGGTATTTGTAGGGGTACATTTACCGGAAAGAGTATTTGCTGCATGCTAAGTGCCTTGATGTTTACATTGTCAATAATCTGTTTATACTCGCATGGTTATATTAAATGTTATATTTGATCATGTGCTTATTAAGATGAGTTTGTTTCTATTTTGGGAATTGCCTAGGGGTCAGTACAATAAACCATGAATTAAATTTTTAAATTTAAATTGACTCAGGTAATTAGAGATAATATAATGTTAAAGTGAACAACAAAGGTGATTTAGAAGAATTAGGAATCTGAGTGATTGATTCTTCTATGACTACATATATGTACGACATGATTCTTATAGACTGCTAGTCCACCTTAAGTTAGGTTGGGATCACTGAGCTCATAGCCAAGACTACTTGTTGAGGCTGATATAGATGAGGAGTGATCAGTCAGATAAGAATGAACATGTTGAACTTGAATGCTTTGTTGTTAACTATGTTTAGAAATATCTCTAACCCTTGGACTCAATCAAATTGAGGACCACGTGTCTTAATCATTTGTGAATGCAGAGTATCTTTCAACATGTTCAAGTTATATATCTCTGACATTTTCATGTTCGAGGCATATAACTACTTTTGCTTTGGTATTCAAATGGTTAAGCAAGGTTACCTATTTTTCTTGAACGATCTGAAGCACAATATTAAGGAAGACCTAGGGAATTCTTTGCGAAGGGTTTTCTAATATCAGTTCGAGGATGAACAGTATTGATCGGGGTTAAGAGAAATAGAAGCTCACTCTACCGGAAGTGAGGTTATTGCTGACACAAAATGTAATGCTTATGATGAAGTTAACTATTCATTGAAGTTTATCAGAATGGAGTTAGCTGCAACAACAAGTGATGCTCTCACACTTGGTTTATCAACTAATACTTGGTTTATCAAGATAATGAATTCGACGGTAAAGATGAAGTTTGTGAGAAAGGACTACTTATAATGAAATTCTTTTAAGAAAGACATTAGTGAAGTATGTCAGTTGAAGGGAAGTCAAGTCAAAGACTACCCTGTTTAGTTTTGGTGTTTGTTCGTGCATTCGATAGATGAAGCATCTCAGTGATTAATCACATTCAAAGGATTAGGCAGATTGCTGTAAGAACACTTTGAGGGCAGGTAATGGAATTTGTTGACGAACGAAGTTCTATGTTATGTCTGCACTGAAAGGAGTATTTTAGAGTAAAGTTCAGTTTCCGGACTTCATGACCAAATGGAGGAGTTGATAGGGAAATCCAGACCTTGAGCGGAATTACAAGGATAATGGATAGACTTAAGGTTTCCTACTCACTACGGCTGAATCAGTTGACACAGCAAGTCTAATCAGCAAATGTAAAAAGAAGACATCAAGTAAGATTAATCATGCCTGAAGTCACATGGTGTGATGGAAGGCTATCTTATTTGGAGTTAAGAGCTTACACAGAGTCTGTGATTGATTTAAGATAATCTAGATGCAGTGAGCATCATCATCAAGCTCCCTAGCATTCGTTTGATTTTAGCTCTGAATTTCTAAAGGTTGACATCCTGTTTAGGGCTCAAGATCAGATGACACCAGATGAAGAAAAGCTGCAAGCAGCATCACAGGGGGAGCATCAGTAAGTTGGATCAACTAGTCGTGTTGGATGCTCAAAGGCTAGCAGTGCTCATTGAGTAAGAGTTGAGATTCTTAGGAGCACTGAGTGATCCAGATTGAGTGATTGCATATTAGAAAGGAAATTATCAATTTAAAGATAATGCAAGATGATCTCAATCATAATTGAAGAAGACTACTCTACCCACTGAATATCTAACGAAACATTAAGGACACATCTGTCATGACAAAGTGTTTTGTGTAACAACATTTCCTAGAGTCAGTTCTTGATGAATCTGGGTAGTAGAGTAGTGATTGGTCGTGCATGTATAAGAGTATTTCATTAGTTTTTCTGAGTAAATTCAATGAAGACTGAAGATGCACTAACTAATCAAGATTGAGTAGGGTTCGAATCAAGGAACTAACTCAATTGAACCAGAGGCAGATACACTTAGCACAAGGAATCAATCCACATAAAGACTTGGTATTGATACAGAAGCTGAAGGGTAGTTCGGAGTTTTATTTGAAGGTTCTACTCTGCTAGTGTCTGGACTACTGGTTTCTAGAGTGCTGAGTTTAGTGAAGCTGCTGCCAAGACCAATATCTACAAGGAAATATTTGGGTGTTGAAGGTAATGCAGTTTCCGTCTGGATGAGCGTGGTATTGTTTCGAGGAACAATGTTAACTGGTAGCTGAAAAGTTATTCCTGTCCAAAAGGAGTAAACGTTCAATCTCGAAAGGAGTAAACGTTCGATCTCTAGGGCAAAGAGGAGTAATTGTTCATTCAACTATCATACACCAGTAAAAGCTCTATTGACTAAGGTATGTCACTCTAGTCTAATATTGATTTATTTAAACATAATGTTTATAGAGAGTGTTCATGCTATTTAGATGTCTACGATCTCTAGGAACTGATTAATGTTTGGCGTGTGACCACCCGGGACTCAATATTATCATTATGAGATTACCTATGATCACCCGGGACCTAGGGACCTAACATTGTAGCTTCTCTTTGTATAGTCAATTTATATCCAGGATCTCGTACTTTATGCTGTCATATGTTATTCATGCTATATGTATCAAATGTTTCAGCATAAGTATTTGTATATATTAATTAGTTGTAATTTTATTTACTTCTAATTGTTTAATGCTAATATTAATGGAACCACTTAATATGTAGTTTAAGTGATGTAATCCTTGTCTTTTGCAAAATCCATTAATATTAGTTGTCATTCTTTTGATATTAGTGATGTCACTTAGAATTTCTGCACTAAGTGACAAAAAGATTATTTCAAAAACACTGATATTTAAAGTAATTTACTACATCGCGAGGGGTTGTCAAAGATCATAAATTTTAGCATTAATATTTAAAGGTATTTGATCCTTGATGCAACTAGTACCTCGAGCTTACATACATTCTGATTGTCATGAGTATTTTCAATATGCTTATGTGATAATTATTGAGATGTAGTGTAAGAAGTTAAATGCTGTCATTCGGTCAATGTATGTTCAGTGTTTAGCGGATGCTTATGTTTTATGCTTTAGAATTACCATGATCAATATTGCAATATGTGTTTGTTTCAAGCGACAAATGGTAATTGTCTAGCATAATGTAAGTATCATATGTGCTTGATTGTTTTGTAGTAACATGCATTTTATTACAAAATGATTGAATGATGTTAGTACTTTTGAATGTCTTGTCATTCATATCTTTGATAATTCATTAGTATTAACATATGTTTTTCATTCTTTAGAACTTGAATGCATAAAGAAATTTCTTGTCTATTTTTTTGTGAAAAATGTTTTATCTAAACATGCATTAATTTGCCAGAGAATGAAAAGCCACTAAAAGTTTTTTTTAACTCCCTTTGAAAGAGAAAATTTCTTGAGGATTATCTTTCTATTTCAAAATCATATATCCTCTGTCTCTCTAAATTTTTTTTTAATGAAAACTGTTTTCTCTCCACGATTTGTTTAAATAAAGTTACTTGATAACTTGTAACTTAGGTTGCATGGTATCAGGCTATTTTATTTGAGTAAATTGATTTGATCTTGAGGTATCAACTATTGGTAAAACGTTTTTCAAAACTCTTGTTAATGTCTGTTTCACATTGACCTGTAGTATTAAAACAATGGTTGTTTGCTTTGGGATTAGTGCCTTGGACTGTATGACTAAAGCATTCATTCGATTTTTTTTAAAAACGATTTATGTTTTAAGTCGGAGATAATATCCGATAAGAATGAATTGCAAAACAATTTATGAAAACATACAGTGAGCAAGATGAAATAGATTTGAGTTATTAATCAAAATGTTTTTGTTAAAAGAGTTGATTTTCAATTGGATATTTGTCTAAGAGAAATTCAAAAGAACACTTTTGTTAATCTGTTAAACTTTTTTTTCAAAATTGTGAGTTTATGAAATTTGGCTTAATATTCTTTTACATATTCTTTATTAATTCCCACATTTTAGCTCTGGTGCATTGTTTCTTGAGGACACATTGCTCCGATGCTATATTTCTGAGAAGGAATAGAGAATAAGTTTAATCATACTATACCAAATTTTATATAGCTCTGATCAACTCTATCTATTTAGCCGTAATGGCATGGCCTTAGTGGCTATAGGGGAAGGTCAAGAAGTTGAATAATCCATCAATTTCTAACCAAGGCCTTAGTACCAAACACTATCATTCTAATTCAAACTTTCAACCCTTGGTGATATAAGGAACTTATGTTAGTTAGAGGTTGATAAGGGAGAAACTGCACTTGATGCAGCAAATAAGGATGAAGTCGGAAGTGCACCCACAGCTCTACCTCTAGAGAAGAAAAGAAGTATACAAATTGAGGTAACTGTAGCTCATCTGTATTCTCTAAAAAGGATGCAGAGCTGAAAAGGCAATTCAACCGTTTCTGAATGAACTCTCTCAAAAGGGTGATTTCATTGAAAATTCGCTCATCAGCCAGAGCACCTTGTAATGAGTCAAGCACACCAAAAGCATTCACGCTGATGGTAATCCTAAAGTTCTTGCTTCTAAGGGATGTTATAGGACCTAATAGTTCTCTAGCTTCTCTTGGGACTAACAATTGTGGGGACACATTGCAAGAAGTGCACATTGTGAGGTATAGGTAAAACCCCTAAACTTCTGTGTTTACCATTCATGGTGAATGAAGTTGTTGAGCCGCCTTCACAGGCATTAGAGGGAAACTTGGATTTCTTGCCATATATTAGAATCCTTGTCAACCTTCCTAAGAGGAACAGTCCTAGTTCCCTAACGGGATTTCACATCCGCAGAGCAATCTGTTGATGTTGAGAGGCAATCACTAACAGTTTTCCATGACTGAAAATAGTGAGTTAATTCATCTTCACAGGTGATTGAGAGAGATGTTTGTACACGTCTACTCTCCCAAGAATTCAAGTTCTGGAATACATGGATCGCTCAAAACTTAAAGGCATATCACCGTCAACGATCCAGTGCATGGATTTTCATATGGGGAGTCGGTTGATGCTTAGATAGCTGCTAGTACGCATACCACATTCAATGATCCAGTGCATGGATTTGCATATGGGGAGATTGTTGATGCTGAAAGTAGCTGAGCAACAACTCGTAGACTATGATTCAGTTGGTTTACCAATTTGATGAGTCTTTTGAGGATCAGGGTGTTGGGATTTCAGTCACTCCTGGAATGGAGGAGATTCCAATTTCAGAAGGGTTATTCCCCGACGACGAGCCACGTGTGCATGGATTTGCTCATGGTGAGTTGGGTGACGGCCTAACTAAAACCCTGTCTGAGATTCCATCTCAGAACCTAGATCTTTAGTGATCAACAACATGCTATAGTCAACGATCCACAATATCTTGGTGAGACTAGCATGGATTTACTTGCAGGTACAAATTGCTATAAATGGAATGAGTGCAAGTAAGGGAGAGAAACACTTGAGTGAAGTGAGGGAGTGATACACTTGAGTGAGAGAAATAGGGAGAGAAATGTGTGGAACACTTACGCTTGAAAGTGTAAACACCAACAGAACGTAGTAGAAGTGAGGAAACCATAGACCAAACACTAACCTTGCTACTATGTCTAAATCCTGTTACTGAATTTTCCAGCTCTGGAATGTTGAAGAGATTCTTTTCTGGAAGACAAGCTGAAGAAGAGTCTAGCTGAAGCTTAGTGGGAATGTCCAAACTATTACCTTTGGATCTATTAATTCGTGTTGTTCTCAATCTCAAAGGGGGAGACATTAATTTTTAGGCCTAAGGAGGATTTTATGTTCAATTGGAGGAGAGTTTCTTATTCGATTGGATGTAGATGATAATTTTATTATTTTAAAGGATATTCTCAACTAAGGGGGAGAATTTGGTGATACAAGAAACGAGATCTTTCAATCCTATCTTGTGGATGTTACTTAGAGGATATCTAAAGACACAAGGGTGGATTGGAGCTTGCATGAACTAAGGGGGAGAATTAGATAAAATTGAAACCTTAGTGATGCAATGGAGAAATTACTAAGGGGGAGTTTCTTAGTAATTGGTTGGACCCTAATCCCTAAAGGTGTTGTAGATTTAACTAATTTTTCGTCTGAAGTGGAGAAGTTACTTTTTGTCAATTGGGAAGAAGTTACTTGTCGTACTAAGGGGGAGAAGTTATGGAGAATATTAACATCTTGGTTTGCAATGCTATATCTTATTCTGAAAAGATATCTAAGGGATTTTGCTCTATTTGTTTGAAGATCTGTCATTGGAACATTCTTAGGAGAGGTTCGGCAGAAGAATTCTTTCTAGCACGATCAATGAATGAAAATGAAGATTTCTTTGAAGAGTATCAACTCAGGGGGAGTTTTTGCTAAGTAGAAGTTTTCTGGGTAAAGAAGAATGTGAAGGAGATTTTCAATGGGCATCTGAGAAGTGTCCAAGTGTGTTCTATTTCTTGTTTCAGTGATAGATGAAGTCAGTGGAATAGTGCAGGGAAGAAAGAAAAATATGTTTCCTGGAAATAGAACATCCTGAAGAAAAAGCGGAAATGACTTTCATTCCAAGAGAGAACAACCTTAAGGGGAGAATGAGTTGACCTCTTATGGGGAACATAGAGAGCTGTATGTTCTAGTTCGAATTGCAAGATAAACAAGAATGATTGTTCAGAAGTCTTTACTAATGATTTGTTTCTTTATTGAAAGAACCCCATATTTGAAGAACATTGAAGTGGAGGAAGCTAAAGGAAAATGAAATTCAGAAATTCATCCTTCATTTTCAGCAACTCAGGAAATCTGGATTTAACTGATTATATCTTTCCAGAACCTTTTGTATATTATTTTCATGTCCAGTACTTTAATTGTTTCTTGTATGTTAGTTGAGTTATCCTCTAGTAGTTAATTTCATTTAATTGCTTTTGTGGGAGATTGTAAAGGGAAATAGTATTTGATTGCTATTCCATATCAACCAAATAGGGGGAGATTGAAAGGGGAGATAGGAGTGAAGGGAAGTAACTCACTGCACTTTCACGTGTAATAGAAATGCTAAATGTAATCTCTATGTAATGGTTGATGATAACTCAACAATAGAACAGGACATGTAATAATATGCAGGTGCACATAAATCTTGGATCACAGAGTTCAGTTAAGACAAAGTATCAAAGGATCATCTACAGACTTGAAGCCCACTGGAAGAAGTTCATTAACAAGTTCATGCCTCAATGGAGAATAAAAGATATTGACATCTAATCAAGGATGTGGAAGCTACAAAAGATTGTCTTAGTCTATGGAGATTTTAGTGCATTACAATCGAAGCTACAAGTAAGGTTTGCAAAGAAGAATGTGGAATCATGTTCGGAATCAAGAGCCCTATCAAGACTAGTCACTTATGAACCAGACCGTTGCATAAAGTGTCAGGACATTGGAGGCAAGCTCTCGTCGGTTAATATGGTTTTAATCATTCTAAAGTTGTTGGTTTTCTTGAGTCAAGTGGAGGATCAACAAAGGTGGTAAATCAGTGTTGGAGAAATGTCAGCCTAATGGATAAGGGACAGACAGCACAACCTGATTGGATCTTACTAAAGCTTCACAGATTAGAAGGCCAAATATTTGGACGTGGTGGAGTCACGTATACGGGGCCAATTATTTGGATAAGAAAGTCTACACAAATTGAAGAGTGGGATGGAAATATTTAATTTAATTAAATAAAGTATTTATTTAATTATTTATATATTTTATAAATAAAGATATTCTTTATTTATATTTTATATATTTATTAAATATTACTTTTACATTAAATATTTCCAAAGGCATGCTTGGCACATGACTTTGAAGATAAGATTTGAGTGGACAAGAGTAAAAGGTGGAAAAACAAAAAGTAACACCTTTTTCAATATATAAAGAAGAAACCCAAGTCTTAACAAATGTGGTCAGGGTGTGCATCCGAATGAGAAAGAAAAGGGGAGAGAGAGAGAAATTATTCTCTCCCCCATGGCCGAACTAATACTTTAATATTTTGGGGCCATGATTTTCTTTATCATACCACTCCTCTATCTTTCTATTGTAAACACTTGCTAAATCTTGTATAGAAGATAGGGTTGATTTTTGTCTCCTAGATCTACAAAATGTAATAGTTTTAGAGGAGACAAAAATCACTTCTTTGTTGTGTTCTTGAGCTTTTGTTCTTGAACTTGTTTGTAGCATCTACCCCACTTCAATGAATATAAAGTTATATTCTTGGATCTTGTTGTATTGTGTGTTTTGGATGATTTACCGTTCATTTTCTTGGTTATTTTAATGGTGTTGTTGAGGTTGAAGAAGATGATGAACAGTATTTGGGTTTGAACCAAAGTAATCTTTATGTTGTCCCAAATATATTTAAAAGTCATTATTTAATTTGAGAATCGTATTCACCCCCCCTCTACGATCTCCGGGACCCAACATGTATAAGTAGCCGTCTCCAGGACGTAGCCCCATAAACTAATAGGAAGATCTGCATGACTCATCTTCGATCATACTATGTCCAACAAAGTACGATTCCTCCTTTCAGAAACTCCATTCCATTTTGGTGTTCGGGAGGAGTGAGTTGTGATACAATACCACACTCTTTTAATAAACTCTTAAATTCATGGCTTAAGCATTCACCTCCACGATCAGATCATAGAGTCTCAATACTTCTGCCAGTTTTCTTTTCTACTTTAGCTTCGCATTCTTTGAACTTTTCAAAAGAATCAGATTTGTTCTTCATAAGATAAACACATCCATAACTACTGAAATCATCAGTAAACATGATAAAGTAGTGAAAACCACATCTTGCCATAGTACGCATAGGACCACATACATCACTATGTATAAGTTCTAATCGTTCAGTGGCTCTTTCACCCTGTCCAGTAAAAGGAGCTTTAGTCATTTTTCCAATGAAACAAGGTTCGCATGCTTCGTATGATTCAAAGTCAAACTTATCCAAGTATCCATCCTTATGTAACTTGGAAATGCGCTTCTCATTTATATGGCGTAAATGACAATGCCAGAGGTATGTTTGATTTGAGTCATTAGATTTAAGACGTTTGTTATTCACATTATAGATAGGAGTGTCTAAATCAAGAACATATAAAACATTAAATAAACGTGAAACCCCATAGGTAACATTATTCAAAGAAAAGGAATAACTATTGTTCTGAATTGAAAATTCAAAACCTTTCTTGTCCAAACAAGAAACCGAAATAATGTTTCTGCAAATTGTAGGCACATAAAAATAGTTCTCAAGTTCTAAAATAAGCCCAGTGGGCAACGATAAATAATAAGTCCCTACAGCTAAGGCAACAACCTTTGCTCCATTGCCAACTCGTAGGTCGACCTCTCCATTTGCCAAAATCCTACTCCTTTGCAGCTCCTGCACATTTATACAAATGTGAGAACCACATCTAGTATCCAATACCAATGATGTAGAAGTAGACAAATTGACCTCTATAACATAAATACCTGAATCAGAAGCTTGCCCAGCCTTCTTCTTCTTCTTCATATCCTCCAAATAAGCATGATAGTTTCTCTTCCAATGACCTGGTTTACCATAGTAGTGACAATCACCCTTTGCAACAGCACCCTTAGGCTTTAAAGCCTGTTTGGGATTAGCCTTTGGCTTGGGACCAGAAGCAGATCCAATCTTCTTCTTTCCCTTCTATTTGCCTTTCCTTTTAGCCTTACCTTTGTTGTCTACCATCAACATGGCAGCAGGTTCAGCCTTTTTCATGTTGGTTTCAGCAGTTCAGTGGGTGTTTTGTCTATCTCATTCATATTATAGTTCATAACAAAATGAGTATAGTTACTGTTCAAAGATTGCAAGATCAAGTCAATCTGAGCTTCCGGACCAATCGGGAAACCCAAAGTATCAAGATACTCAATATAACCTATCATCTTTAGAATATGTGGTTGAACATGTTCACGCTCCACCTGTTTGCAAGCATACAATACTTTGCTCGTGTCGAACCTTTCTTGACAAGCCTGTCCCTCAAACATTCTTTGAAGGTGTTCAATCATCTCATAAGCATCCATATGCTCATGTTGTTTTTGAAGCTCAGCACTCATGATTGCCAACATGAGAAACGCAACATCATTCACATCATCAATATGCTTCTGATAAGCATTTTGCTGAACACGAGTTGCATTCTCAGCAGAAGGAGCAGGTGAAAGAATTTCAATGACGTGAAGCTTTCTCTCCTGCCTGAGGACAATCCTCAAATTCCTATACCAATCAAGGAAGTTAGTTCCTGTCAGTTTGTCCTTCTCAAGGGTTGCTCTCACAGAGAAATTATTTGTGTTGTTTGCCATTAAATATCTACAATGTTTAAAAATGCATATTATTTAGTTGCAGAAGTTTAATTATGTTCAAGTGATTATCATATACATTCATAATATATATCTCCCACTATTTTTATCAAATCAATAGCCCTAACTATTAATTTGGAAAGCATTTCATTAAATCTTTCTAGTGAGCCAAGATCTATATTTAATCCATGTTTTAAGATAGTGTTGGCTAATACACCCAAAACCCGACTATTTAGGTAGACAACATTAGTCGATTATATCAAATATAACTCTTGGATAATTTGGTGGAACAACACTTTGTAGACATTTATCCAATAAATCTCACCAAACTTTATGTCTCTAAACTCACAATCCTATTGTGATGATTTAGTTAAGTTAGACCCAATGTTTCAACAAACTAAGTCACTTACTTATCACGTCTTCCCATGACTGATAAAAGCACCTTGCTTTGGCAAACTCACTCCTTCTCAATCTAGATCTTGACGAGTATTAAACATTAGAAGGCATCCGATTAACTTAATATGTATTTAGGGATTTTAATGTTTATATGAACGATCATGATCCCATCACAAAGAGATTCTCAATTTTTCCTTGATCAAATAATCCATTTCAATATTCGTCAAAGGTTCGATTTCCAGATCGTCGGAGAAGTCACAAGCGAACTCACTTAAAACCCAACTGTTTTATGAATAATAATTCGGTTTTGACAAAATCTCCCTATATCAGAAAAATAAAATTCATATTCAATATCGTGTTTCATAAACACAAGAATCTCATGATCGTTTGTTTAATTTTAAAATCTTGATTCGTTGCAGATTTTATCTTTCTTAAGCAGGCATGAAATGTGTGTCGTATCTAATACATATATCATTCCAACACATACATATATACACATGCATTCATATACATATATGTATTGTGCGTATATTAAACGTGTTTAGTTATGGCCCCATCCTATATGATATTTCCAAGCTAATGGAATTATCAAGGTCAATCTATGGTGGTTTCAAATACAACACTATTACATGTCTTTATCTTCTTCATTGCTCCATCATATGGATTCTCTCCTGCTTCCTTGCTTCTAAGTCTCCATTGAACAATTAAATTGAATAATAAATAAATCTATTTTAATGAAATTACAAGAAGAACTTAAGTTACATTCGAGATTAACAATTATAATGAATAAATGATATGCAAGTCGTATTTAGAAACCAAAAAAATAAAATAAAACCACTATCCTATGTGTTTTTTAGGCCATAGCCATCCACCATGTTATCACATAACACATGTAATATATCTCAGATTATATAAACATATCATATAATCATATATAATAAATTTCGAAATTTCAGAAAATCAAATAAATTTTAAAAAATAATAAATCACCATTTCGGGGCCTGTAACTTCGTTAAACAGCTGACAGACGTGAATCTGACAAAGTCAGTATTTCTCAGTGACACGATTCCAGTCAGAAAACATATATCATTTACGAAAATCGGACACTGGACATAGATTTCAGAAAATCTACCGAAGCAATTCGTATCGAATACGATTCTCATAACAAGAACAAAAATGTATCATACACATACAGCAATACACACAATCATCCCATGATTATACAACACATGAATATCATATATTCAAAATCATATAAAATATATATATCAACATATAGTCATGACATATCATATATATATTTACATACATAGAAAAAATGTTAAACACATAACCAAATCATCCCATTATACACGTAGTTCTGATGCCATTGAAGGGTTTTGGGCATCAAAATGTAGCGGAAAAATGCGAAAAATAAAAAAAATGAAACCCTACCACATGATCCATGTATAACTTTGGATGATTATGGTGAAGAAGTCTGTACCTTAACAAAACTTTACGTATGATATTTAATGGAGGTCCAGAAAAATGAATCACAGCAGCCCTTTGTTGCAAAGATATGCTCTCTAAAGAAGGCCACACAAACGCCCGATTGTCCTACGATCACCGGAGTCGGTACTAGCCGAATTGCTTGCCCCTCTCTCTCTCCTCTTTCTCTAGCCTCTCTTGATGTTGAGCATCTAGGGGTTTTCTCTAAAATGAAATTTGATGATTAAACCCTAATACTATACATCATTATGTATATATAGCGGAGAGAGAAATTTTGGGCCTAACCTAATCCATGTGGTTTCCAAAATTCATTCTGATTTTGGGTTATTATTATTATTAAATCCGAATTCTAATATAATTAATCAAGTCTCCCTTAATTAATTCAATAATTAAATTTGAATAAACAATAATATATTTAATTCATAATTTAAATAAACCTCCGTTTTGATGTTCTTTGTGTGTGACCCTTTAGGTTATTATTACGTTGGCAATAATTTTATTATCTAATAATAAAATTATAAACAATGAGTGGCATCTAGTAATACATCATTGTTACCCAAGTAACAATGGTGATTCAATTAAACCTTTCGTGAATAATGTTCCATGTACTATAATCCATTTAACCTTATATTATAGATCAAACTCGAGGCATATATAATGTCATGCTCTTCAACATTTAATCTTGGTTTCCTTGATCAATGAGTAGACTATTTAAACAAATCAATATTTGAGCATGACCATACATTTCATAGTCTCACTCAATCAAGAGACTGTGTTTCATTACATATTTATGATTATCTGGCATAATCATCTATCTTTATTGATACTTGGTTCCTGTTAATGTCTTACATGTTTGCAGTCTTCACATAATGGGATTTACTTGGGATTACATGTAAAATGCATGCTTTTAATAAAGTTAGAGATGCATCAAATTTGTGCTTCATATCATGCCAACAAACTTGTGTATTATTTGAATTGCAAGGAGTAATTTTTCTTAAAATTGCCTAGCATGCCTAAGTTTTCTGAGCCAGTAGTTTAAAGTCTTCTATATATGCTACTTAAAATGTCCTAGGCATCATATTGGCTAGTCTGTGAGCTTTTGCAATAGTACCTCGAAATTTTGTGCTTAAGTACTTGTTTGTTGAAGGCATTGTTGGCACTACTTGAAACCATGTATTTCTCTGTTCCTAAGTGGAATTGTGTTTCTTGCATTTTAGCAAACAATTTTCTCTGCAAAATCCATGTGTTAACTAATTTGACTAATTAATTTCTATGGTTAATTGTCAATCAGGCTTAATTTGTGTAACATTGGTCTGAGAAGCTAATTAATATGTGGCTTAATTATTTGTAACTATAAGTGTGCTCTTCTTTTTGCTTGAGTAGAAACATATGACTTGCTTTTATGCTGTAGTTGTTTCTCTTATGTGTCAACCTATTAAATTTTGCAATTACTAAGCACATCCTTTCAGTACCTCTAAATCATTTGTTAAATCCTGAGAATGTGCAAGCCTTGTTGTCATTTGGTCTAGCCATAATTTTGTTTCTAGTGAAAATTATGTTACCCACCTTTGTGCTTACATAGAATAATATATATATAAATACATATGTGATTTATGTAAGTTGTATATATTATGTGTCATATATTTATACATATATGAATTTGTATTAGGTGATAGCTGATAAGAGGTTCTGAATTTCATTTAATGAGCATGGATGATAACTGTACTTATTAGTAACCTTTTCTGCATATAGTATACTTTTCTATACTATTTAGATTGACTGATTGTGAACTATTCATGTACTTGCTTGCAATAGTTGTGCAACTATTCATTCTTTATGTCAAATTCTCTGTAGATTGTTTTATTTCTCTGAATTTTCTGCTCCTGCACTCAGTTTTCTCAATATACATGCTTCAGAACATTAAATGCATGCAGTATTTGTGCTACTATGTATCACATAAAATTTATATGTATGCATATGTGTTTACTTATGTAAGTGTGTATCTATAATTGTACGCATGCTTCTGCACCTTAACTGCCCTCTATATATACTCACTACATTCATAACCAGTGTCTTGTATTCTTAATATCTCTTGTCTTCTTGGTCTTAAATTCTAACTGCATTTATTTCTTGTTATTGTCTTCTGTGTGTTCTTCCATTATGGAACCTGTTAATGATCCTATAAATACTAATCTTTGTCTTGGTCAGTACGTCCTCTACCGCAGTCCCTTCTACCCAAAATTCTAAGGATAGGAAGAAACCAAGAAAACAATCTCATCCAAAGTCCTCATTTGACAACCCCATTCCTAAATCCATCAAAACCAAGTTGTAACCAGGTTGCCTAGTTCATGTAGACAAGAGAACTGAGCTATACCAGATGTTTATCAGGTCACACTGGGAACCTCTTCTGTACTATCCCAACATGAAAGTATTTGCAAACTTGGTAATTGAGTTTTATCAAAATCTTGAAGTCAGAAATGGTGCAAACAATATGGCATTCCTCATATCTGTATTCGATGGTAAAGCACTCTTGATTGACCATATTGAGCTTTGTAAAGCCCTCAAACTCAACCTTAAACTCCTAAACCTAGCAAATTCTGACATAACCAATGACTTCACTTTCAATAAAATGGAACTAAAACTCTACCTTTCAGTCTTCTGTGCAATTGAAGTACCTAACAATCTCTTTGTTGAGGACAAATGAATCTCATATGAGCATTTTCCCCCATGTTTCAAAATCTGGCCCTAATCATGAGAGGCAATGTGTTTCCAAACACTAATGCTGACAAGCTTATGTCTTTTTCTGAAATCAAACTTATATATAACTTTGTCAGTCAAAAGGTTACTTTTAACATTGCTTATGTCATATTGCTTCACATTATTAATGGCTACAAAAAGGGATTTATGTTCTATGGTCTTTTGCTCACTAAGGTTTTTGAGTACTACAAGTTGAATTTAATTCAAGTACCACATTTCCAAATGGCTAGTACCATTTCTGATAGGGCTGTTAGGACAGTCATCCCACTCCCTGGTTTTTCTAGTCTCCCATCACCCTTAAACACTAATCCCAAAGTTGATGATGCAGTTGTACCAACTAATCCCCTCATTCCTAAAACCATCTCGCTTTCTGATCTGGAAAAATAACTTATTAGCCTTCAGGAAAGCCACTCCAAGCTTGAAGCTTTGTGCAAGCTTCTACAAAATGATGTCAAGACCCTAGCTGAGAAACTTGAATTGACTGAAACCAAGATGGAGGTGGTAGTCTCCATTTTAGGAAATTCAGTCACAAGGGCTGGCAGGATTGATGATGGTCTGTTCCAAATGGTGAATGCTTAATTGAGCATGATGGACCTTCCCTTTCTACCATTAATTTCTGGTATCAATGATGTCCCACCTGAGATGGTAGATGGAAATGAAGATTTAAGAAATGGTGAGTATGATAAATAAATGGACACTGATGCTCCAGAAGCATCTGAGCTTGCTCCTACAACATGATTTGTTCTTATGGTCTGATCTCTAAGATGGTAGAACTTGTGGTGGAAATGTCTGTCTATCTCTGTGCTTGTGTCTAGTTAATGTGTTGGTTATGCTTGTTGTCTTTATTTTTTTCTGCACTTGTGTTGCCTTTTGATGATGTGTGCTATCTAGGTTCAGTTCTTTTGCTTGCAGTTACTTATCTTCTGGTCTATCTGTTGTTGTTGGTGTAGTAGTATATAAAGTGACCTATGTTTTCCCGGTAGTGGTCATTTTAGAAATACTCTATTTCTAGTTATTGTTAAGCATGTATTGCTGTTGGTGGTTAAGGAAATGAAAACTCTGTATTCTATGTTTATTTCTTTTATTCCCTATACTGACATCCTTACGTGACAGGTACACAAGATAACAAAGGTTCACATTTGTTCTTGTTCTTCGTCCAGATGCTAAGAGAATTTTTGCAGGAGTAGTTTGAAACTACTACATATTTTTTTCCCAAATGTAGTGCTTTGTGTGTGTGTATTGACTTGTTACAGGGTGTAGTACTCCAATATCATGTTTGTGAGCAAGTTTTTATCTAGTAGCCTGGATGATGTTTTTTCAGGGAATTAGTTAACTAGAATTATGTTTGTCATTTATCTGTTGGATTGCTACAAGATTATATTAAGTTGTAATTCAGCAGTCAATTCTAGCCTTTTAGCACTATGATTGTTTGATAAAATTCTTTTCGAATCATAAGGAATACTGTTAGTTTCACAATTCGAAATGGTTGTTTATATAAATCGAGTGGTGCTATTAAAATGGCTAATCTGCACATTTGGAGTATATTCGAATATTCTAACATACAGGGAAAGAGGATTTCGAATTCTACATACTTAAGGATTAAATTCAAATAATTTATTCTACTTGAATAAATTAAAAAGAGAAGTTCCTCTCTCTCACTATTTCTAATCTCTCAACATTAGAAAATTTTATCCTTATTTTCGAAGCCTAAAATTAATTTTCAAGCTCAAATATTTCGAAAAATAAAATTTCTAACTGGTTTTTTTATATTTCTTGTCAAAAAGGGGAAGAGAAGTGTAAAAATAAATGAATCCCATGCATGGTAATTATTTGGTAAAAGGTGGGTAAAATTAAAAATTTATGAGCAACAAAAGTTTTACCAAATTATTTACAAAAAGCGGAAGCAAATAATTTTCTATAAAAGGGAAGAGAGTTGTTAAACTAGGAGTTTATATTTTTAAGAACTCTTATATACTAATATTTTTTCAGTAAGGAACCAAGGAAAAATTCATACCAATTTTTTAAAATTCTTATCAAAATGGAAAGCACATGGCAAATTTTTTTGGAAAAAGGATTATACAAGCTCGAATTAAAAATGATAAGTGCCCACTTATCAAGAGGTATATACTCAAATTTTCCGTGCATCCAAACAGCTGCATAATATTTGCATGCTATCTGCTATGCATTAAAATTGAAAAAGATTTTCAACACTGTCGGGGAAGTGTTAATTACATTTTAAAATCTAAAAATGCATATATTAGATAGTTGCATACACGTAGGGGAAGCTTAGGCTGTCACACACATATTTAATTTTACACTAGAATGTTTTAACAAAATATAAAAAATGGGAAGACTGTGCGATACATTCTTATGGATTATGTTTTGATTATTTTTTCTTAATTATAAGTGTAAATTAAATTAGAATTAAAAAGTGACTAATTAATATCGTAATCCTCCCTTAGGTTGTTCGAAGTGACAATCAACGAGAATAAAGTCAAACTGGGTCAAATTGCTTTTATAAATGAAACGAAATGATTTTCTCTCTACATATATTTAGATAAGATTTATCAAAATAACGATAAAATCAAATCTAATTCATATATGTTATATTTTGTGGAAAAAATTGAAGATGAACAAAGACAATATTTTTAACACTTCTTTTACGAGACATAAAATGTGTTATCTATTTAAAAGTGTATTTGTTTTAAAGGTTTTCAAGGAAATATATTTTTAATATATTATCTAAATATATTTATTCAATTTATCTTCAACAAAGTCCTGCGAAGATATAAAATACAGATTTTATCCTGGAAACACTAAATTGTCCTATTTCTTTGGATAATTTATATTTTAATTCAAATTAAATATTCCTTGGACTTCATAGTCATTATTATTTTATGAATATTATATTTGAATATATTTTGAGTCAAAATGTTAGTCCAAACATTGACAAGTTCCGACAAATGGCTATCGGTTATTGTTTCGAGCTGTAGGGACAACGAAACGATCTTTTTCTCAAAGTAATATCTACACATGTCCAAATGACTTGAAACTTGGGGAATATAATTAGAATGTTGAAAAAGAATTTTAAGATTTTTTTGCATAAATTTTGGATTACTTTTAATTTGGTATGTATTCCCGATTACGTTATTGGTTGTTCGGTCAATTAAGGTCAACTCCAAATTGAGTATGATTTTGACCATGAGCTATTGAGATTATTCCCATATGGTTCCCAAATAATAATAATTTTTGGAGCATATTTTGAAAAACATCATATTTCAAACGTATCGTTCGGTTTCATGTTTATTAGCTTTAATATTTTACTGAACAAGGTACACACACTTTTCCAAGCACCTATGTGGCCAATTTCTGCTGATTTAACTTTAATTTGAATTTTTGTCGTTCTCCTTGCTCCATGTGAACCTTGTCCCCTTTTCCATCTTTAAAATAAATAAAAAAATGCCTTAATTTTGGCCTATAAATAAAGTCATCCCCCACACCATTTCTCAAGCCTTCAAGTGCCACGTATATGCTGCTTATTTCTCCACCAAGAAGCTCTCAAGATCAGTAGCTTTTCATCTCCAAGACTTCTTGCCCTTTAAACTTAGTTCATTCATAGATCTTAGTTCTTACAAGCTTAAACACTCATATACTTGCACTTTAAACATACCAACCATAGAAGTCCCTTTAGTGTACCCAAAGACCATACATCTAATGCCCCTAGACTTGTTTATTTATCCCCAAGGTCATACCAAAAGCTCACTTTTCGGTGATTTTCTGATGATTTTATCCGGCGACCTCATTTTTGTGTTTTGACTTCTAAACTAGTTTTTTCTCTTGATTTCTCAAATAGATCTCAAGAGTTATAAGTTAGTTATAGTATTTATATATATTCGGCTGCTATAATATAGATATAAGCTTGCTTGGTTCGAATTTAGATATATTATATAGTTAGCCTTGTTTACCATTTATAAATATACGAGCTTTAATTATTTTTCGATCTCTCTTATATATAAATTGTGGTAACCATTGAAAGGGCTTTCACTTCATCTCTTGCTCTTCTCAACAAAGTTGTTCATAAACAACTCCAGTTTACTTAAGTTCCAAGTTGAGATCGAATTGTATAAGTCTCAATTAGAGATATAAACAAAAGGACTCCTTGTTGAATTTGGTAATTAAACTAGTTTCTAATCCCAGTTGAGATTCCATTCATATAAGCCTATACTATTAGACATAAAAGAAATTCTCCTTATTGATAAGTTGTAAGTCCACTCATTTTATTTCCGAGTTGAGATTCCATTCGTATAAGTCTATATTATTAGACATAAACGAACTTCTCCTTGTTTGAAATAAATAAAGTAATAAACTAAGTCGAGGTACGACACAAACGAGCCTAATTTGTTGAGTTCTTGAAGTTAGTCCACATTAGACTCTGAGTTAGATAATATTTCATATAAGTCGAGGTACAACATAAACGAAACGTACTCGTTGAATCTAGTGGCTTAGTTGAGTTTCTTTTAAAGGCCATTATTAATTGTCACTCTAGGCCTTATAAACAATTTGATTTCGAAAACGAGCTTGACATAAGTCAAGTCAATACATTCGTCCTTTAGTTTAGATTATATACCCTCGACCTTATATATCAGACAAAAATAAGAAAAAAGAAAAAGATTTACTTTAAGTACTTGCATTCAAACACTTTACTCTCCACACTTTACTTTAGCATATGCTTTTACTTTACTTGCATACACGTTCGCACATGTGTGGTTTATCCTGAAGGGTTTCGAGGCACAAACGCAGCAGAATAAACGTGAAAAATAAATCAAAATAGCGAAACCCTCCGCAGGATCCATGCGAAAATAAAAGATTTAATTCAGAGATAAATAATAAATACCTTTAGAAGCTTTAACAGTTCATTAATGGAAGATTAATGGAGGTCCAAAGCTTGTTTAATAACCATGTATCCCGCTCTCGCGATCTACGCTCTACGGTATCCACACGAACACTTTTCATGAAGGATTGATATGTACTAGCACCCGAAAACTCTTTCTCTCTCTCTCTCTCTCTCTCTATCTTCCTCTTTTCTCAAAACGGCTAGGATTTTAGTAAAAATATATCTTCTCTTATTAAATCAGTCCATAAAGAGATTATATAGAGAGAGAAATAAGTTTTCTAATTATAATACAATTATAATTAATACTAATCCAAAATTCTAAATTATTTAATTAAGTCTCACTTAATTAATTAATTATTAATTTTATAATTAGTTTAAATAATTCATTTATTCTATTTATATAATTAATTAAGTATTACTTAATTAATATCATAAATAAAATAAATTACTTATTTAATTTAAATTCACAATTTAAATTATTTCTCCTTCAAGCGTTTTTTGTGTGTGACCCTGTAGGTTATTATTACGTTGGCAATAATTTTAATATCTAATTAAAATTGTAAACAATGAGCGGCATCTAGTAATATATCATTGCTACCCAAGTAATAATAATAAATCGACGATTCGATTAAGCCTTTCGTGAATAATGTTCCATGTAATATAATCCCTTTAATCTTGATATTATAGATTAAACTCAAGGCATGTCTCGTGTCATCCTCTTCATAATTTAATCTTTATTTTCTTGATCGATGAGTAGACTATTAAAATCAAATCAACATTTGAGCACGGCCGTGCATTTCATAGTCTCACTCAAACAAGAGGCCAATAATATCACTCCTAAAATTATGAGGATTAAATCCCATCTACATCTTTCATATTTCTCATACGATTCATAATATACCCAATGTCCACTTTTATCATCACCCGATCAAAGGTAACTTTTAATGTAATCAAGGTATATTAATTCTCATATATAAATATAATAATTTCAGGTCTAAGGATCATTACACCATTATCACAGTGAGAATTATTTATGACACTTATTTAACATGTAGAATCTCACGGCGGGTCATTCCAGTGTCATGCATTGAGACATGCACTTATGTTCTTGACTTTAGTATCACCATACCTATGACCAATTAGATGTGGTCATCTGTCAAGACACATACTAGTCTTTGTGCATTATTATTGTCCTTAAATAATAATACTCGACTAGTGAATTTTAGGAATAAGATACTATTCATATAATCTCATTTTTAAGTCACATACTTAAAGATATATAATACATATCAAAATTCCAAGGACATTTATTATGCTTTCAATTTATTACGCAGTAAATAAAATATAATAAATAAATAATAATCAATAAAACATAATCCTTAATAATAAATATTTTCCTTAAAATATAAAAAGTATTGTCTCTAGAGCACAATTACTAATATATCCTTCAAACGAAGTGACTTACCCCGACTCACATTTATATATTTTGTTGTTTTGGCTATATTATATATATTTGTTTGTTCCCGGTCTAGTACAATAATATACTAGTCCACCAATCTTCTTTCTTAAATAGGATTATTAAGTCATAGTACTGGTTGTCTAGACTCTATTAGTGAGGTGAAGTGAGGTGAGGTGATCCTTGTTCTAAGACCCAAGTCATAGGCACGCTGACGGGGAGTTGGGTGTCTCTGCACCATGAGGAAGATGAAAGACCCAAGACCTAAGATCTAAGACCTACAGAGGGTTAGAGGAACATAGTCTATGCAGGGTTGTATTTTTCTTACATATATTTGAGGAGGTAGCGGGGAGCTACGCTCCAAGATAAACTTGTAAGGGTTCTATTTAGATTGTGAGGAGGTAGTGGGGAGTTACGCTCCAAGATAAATCTAGTGGGGTTGCTATTATATTTTGAGGCATTAACAGATAGTTAAGGTCCAAGATAATAACATAGTGGTTGTAAAGGCTTCTTCGCCTCTATAAGAAGTGCATCTTTTTATAGTGGAAAAATCTCGAGTTCAGAGAGGGACTCGGGGACTGGACTAGGGGTGAGTGGATCCGTTAGGGGATTGCTCCATCGCAAAGCAGGATAAAAATCTTTTGTGTTGTGTTCTATTTCTTTACTCTCTTTTAATTTCCTCACTTGATTTACTAGTTGACTAATAAAATTTTTAAAAGAGAAGAGAAAATTTTAAAGTGCCAAGTTCTAATTTTTAAAAAGGTTATTAAGCTATTCAATCCCCCTTCTAGCTAATACTTATCCTTACGGACCTATCAAAGATAATGGAATTACTCAACAGTTCTCTTTACCTAGGACTTCTCAACAAAATGGTGTTGTGGAAAGTAATAACATAACACTAATTGAAACTGCAAGAACCATATTGAGTGAAGAAAAAATTCCTACCTACTTTTGGGGTGAAGCCATCAACACAACTTGTTTATACTCAAAATAAGTATGTGGTCAACAAAGCTTTTGGCAAGACACCCTATGATCTACTCACACGAAGAAAACCTACTATCAAGTATTTCCATGCATTTGGACGCAAATGCTACATCATGAAGGATTCAAAAGAGATCAAATGGAAATTTGATACTAAAGCATTCGAAGGAATTTCATGGGCTATGGAATTGACAGAATAGCCTTCAAAGTCTACTTCATTAATCACAAGACTGTGTTAGAAAGTGTAAATGCCACTTTTGATGAATCTAACTTTCCTGGTATTAAAGGAAGTCAAGTGATAAAGTCATTGGCTTTTGAGAATCAAGGTTATCTGGAAGAGATTGAAGAAGAATTTCCAAGAATGGAGCACACAATTTCTAGACCAACCACAATTCCTCCTCAAACACAATAGAATGAAGGACTTGAGGAAATTGACGATGTCTACAATTCAAGAGCAAAATATGTTATCAACCAACAAAATGAAGCAAACTCAAA
Organism: Oenanthe sinensis; assembly: GCA_028671895.1. Lineage (NCBI taxonomy): Eukaryota > Viridiplantae > Streptophyta > Magnoliopsida > Apiales > Apiaceae > Oenanthe > Oenanthe sinensis. Next base: position 16,687,583 of record JAPMAC010000209.1, read on the forward strand.
TGATTCTCTATGACAAATAACGTAGAATAGAGATCACATAAATGACTTAATAATTGGTGATCGAGGAACATGAGTCAAGATAAGAAAAAATGTTGCTAATGAATGCATGTACTCCCGTGTCCTCTCTCAAGTAGAACCTAAAAGCTTGAATGATGTTTTACTTAATCCAGATTGGATTATTGCTATGCAAGATGAACTTAATCAATTTAAGAGAAGCTATGTATGAGAGCTAGTGCCAAGACCAAAGAATAAATCTGTGATTGGCACCAAGTGAGTCTATAGAAACAAGATGGATGATATTGGAATTTTCACTAGTAACAAAGAAAGACTAGTAGCTAAAGGTTACTGTTAACATGAAGGAATTGATTATGATGAAACCTTTGCACTTGTTTCCAGACTTGTATATTCTTGGCTTTTGTTGCATACAACAACTTCAAAGCATTCTCAATGGATGTGAAAAGTGCTTTCCTAAATGGAAAATTGGAAGAAGAAGTTTATGTTGAACAACCCCATGATTTGAAGTTCCAAAAATACAAAACTTTGTGTATAGACTTCTCAAAGCTCTGTATGGTTTAAAGCAAGTACCAAGGGCTTGGTATGACACCCTTTCCAAGTTTCTTCTTGAGAATAATTTTATAAGAGAGATTGTGGATAAAACTCTTTTCTATAAAAAGCATGAAAACGATATCATTCTAGTCTAAGTTTATGTTGATGACATCATTTTTGGCTCAACAAATGAAGATCTGTGCAAGAAGTTCTCTAGGTTGATGTAAAACAAGTATGATATGAGTATGATGGGTGAATTAGTATTCTTTCTTGGACTTCAAGTGCATCAACAGAAAGATGGAATATTTATTTGCCAAACCAAATATGCCAAAGATCTTTTAAAGAGATTTGACATGGAAGACTCATCACCTGTAAAAACTATAATCTATACAGTAACTCAACTTGACAAGGATCCTAAAGGAAAGAAGGTGGACAAAAAGATGTATAGAGAAATTATTGGTTCTCTCCTCTATTTAACTGCTAGCAGGCCTGACATTATGTTTGCTACAGGGTTATGTGCAAGGTTTCAGTCTGATCCAAAAGAGTCACATCTTATGGTTGTCAAAAGAATCTTTAGATATCTAAAAGGAACTCAATACCTAGGCCTTTAGTATCCTAAATAATTTGGTTTCGACTTAGTTGGCTAATTTGATTCAGACTATGTTGGGTGTATAATTGATAGAAAGAGCACAACAGGGAGCTATCAGTTTTTGAGAGAAAGGTTGGTTTCATGGTTTAGCAAGAAACAAAATTCTTTCTCTAACTCTACAGCTGAAGCTGAGTACATTGTAGATGGTAGTTGTTGTGCACAGTTACTTTGGATGAGAAATCAATTGTTGGACTATGACCTAGAACTTAAAGGAATTCTTATCCTTTGTGACAACAAAAGTACAATAGCCATATCTGAAAATCTATTTCAACATTCCAACACTAAGCACATTGACATCAGACATCATTTCATAAGAGAGCATGTAGAGCAAGGTACAATCAAACTAGTATATATGCCTACAGAGAAGCAACTTGCAGACATTGTCACCAAACCTCTATATGAGAAGACATTCAACAAATTAGTGAGTGAATTGAGTATGTTAAATATTTCATGTTGATTGTAATGTATTGAAAGTTTTTATATTAGTAAAATATTAGTTAACTGAAATTCACTATGAATTAATGGCCTTTTATGGTGTTTTGATTTTTATCATAGTGAATACATGATGATACTTAACTGAGAGGTTAACTAATTTATTTTATTTTGCTTTGAATATGTAAGTGTAATAACCCATATGTTTGACACATTTTTATTTATTTATTTATTTATAAAAGACCTTGATGAATAGTGGTTCTATGGATTTATGAAAAACTTTTTAGCCCACACTAAGTGATGGAATGTTAGAAATCCGAAGATGTAATATTATTGTATAAAGGAAATAAGTGAATGTAAAAGCCGTCAGAATCCGAAGATTTTCACTTTTACTATTTGTTTCATAATTTACGAGATATCAAGGAATACAAGAATTATATTATGATCGGGAGGATTATAAATTAGAAATTTCATGGTTATAATCGAATTAAAGTATTTGGAATATTAAGGATTTAGAATAAAGAATTCTTACTACGAAGCACTTTTGAAATTAATCACACTTTGCAAGAAGGATTAAGTGATAAATGTGGATGACAAGTAATTATACCAAATCCATGCAAATCCAATGCAAACTAGAAGAGTTGGCAACCAAATTGAACTAACCAAGCATGCAAGTACTTGGTAGGAAACTAGTTCTTTAAATCATGGTCAAAAGGACAAAGGACCCATGAGATCTTGTTTTATTAGTCCTTGTAAAGTACTTGCCAAACCATACTTCAATGAATTATGTGACCAACCCATGCCATAACTCACACAAGTCACCACAAAATCAGCCAACACAAATTAAGAAAGAAAAAAGCTCTCCCCCCCCCCCCCCCCATTTGTTTCCATTCGGCCATTCAAGAGGAGCAAGGGAAGACAAATTCAAAACCCAAGTTATACTCATCCATAAATCACCAAATTTGGACCCCTCCTTCATTACATATCTAATGTACGTTCAAAATTTCATGTCCATCCGATTAGTATAGCATAGCCAAATCCTTGCTCAAAGATGATGAATAGTAATTTCGAAAATTACTAACTTGTTTCTTGATTTCTCTTACAAGTTCAAGGATGACAAGCATAGATCAAGGCTCCCTTAAGGATTACAATCTCTTGTTAGTATGTTTAAGGATTTAAGAAAGGTATAAACTCCATCTACCCTTTGATTTACTTTAAGCTATAAGCTTGAATTTGAGTTATGTTCAAGTATATGTTGATTTAAGGAGTTTGGATGTAAATGGTTGATTATTGTTGGTTCAATAATATGGGTTAATTACGGTGATACATTATGAATTTTATAAAATGATTATATTTTTAAAGACATTTTTTTATGATTTATTTATTAGTTAATGGATTTAACATAGTTAAATTCGGGAATCATTATGATTATAACCGTCGTAATACCCGTTTGATTTAGGAATGTTTTAACCAATCATTTCGAACTATCAAAATATTGTTTTTAACACCACTACACATGACCTTGTAGATCTTGTTTTTATTTTGTTTTGGTATGAAAATCATGTCGATGCGATTTACGGTTTAAGAGAAATACCCGATTTAGTGAAAGTAGTTTGATTGAACCAAATTGCTCCTTTAATCTCATTTTGGGACTATTATTGGACCACTTAAGAGTTGACTAAAATTATGAAACTTGGATGATATATACCTTGGACAGTTACTAAGATCGTCAAAAAGGTTTCATTTTAAAAAGTTAATATTTTGATTTTATAAAGTTACACGATTACACTATTCACTAAAGAAGCTATTGCCTTGTTCAATAAATTTGGAAATATGATTCCTTTGTCCAGGGCTAAACTTTGGATGGATTATATTCTAGACATTCTCTAAATGGTGCACGCGAAAATGGTGCATCAATTGAGTTAACGATTAATGAGTTATGAACGTTTTAGTGAAAACGGTGTAAATAGTTAAACCCCGTAGTTGACCCAAATTCTAAAATACTTTTCACCAAGTTAAATCTTGTTTTCAAATCAAATCTTTTATGTAAGATATTACAAATACTCAAGAGACTCCTTGAGGTGGTTTCGTATTTAATTATTCATTTTTTGGATTTATTAAAATTATTGGAGTACGAGTCACGTGATAGTAATTCTCAGGAAAGTCAACTCTAAGGGCACTGTTTTGATGAGCCACTTTAGCCAGAATAATAGGATAATTTTGAGTCGGTTAAAACACAAAAGATGTTGAGGAACAACACGACTATTTATTGGAGTAAAAGGATTAGATTAAAAGCCGTTGACGAGATAGTTTACAAATGGTCAAGATAGACCCGAGGAGGTGAATGCAGGGTAAACTAAGTGTTAATAAAATGACTAAGTACAAATTGAAATTGTCATAATTGGACTCGATATGCGATTATACTTATTAGTAATATAAGTAGTTGATGGGATTAAGAGTACTACTCCGGATTATGATATCTATTGATAGAAAATATGGAACGAGCGGGGCTATGAGAACGTATCTTGGACTTCAAACAAGTTTTCCCAACCTTATACTTTTATTTTCAAAATGTTATATTCTTGATTTTGCATATGAAATTAAATTATGCTTATGCAAGTTTTCTATCCCTATATTTTTACATATTAAAATATTTGTATCAGTACGTGTGCTAGTTTTCGAAACCTGGACCTTGACTATTCCCGTTGTCTTTAAAAGCTGTTGATATGTGATATAACTGTTTATCAAAAACTACGAATTGATTTAACTATTGTTTAATCTTTCGCAAATGTTTTGTTTTATATGCTATAAGGTATTATAGATATAAGTCGGTATATATAAAGGTTCTAGGAGTAGAACGGGTATTCGTATTTTCAAACGTAAACCGGGAGTCGGAAGTGTTATTCTAAATACTATCGTAAACCCCGGAAGTTGCCGGAGACAGATTATTCCTAAATATCGATTAAAAATATTCCAATAAATATATTTTGGATATTTTAAAAAAATCGTTAAATGTTTTAATAAGGTTAATAAATATTATTGGAATATTTATTTCATTAAATGAATATTAATCTGAATATTCATTTAAAAAGGTTATTAATTGTTTATCAATTAATAAATATTATTTAAATATTCTAAATTGATCTAAAAATTATTTAAGGTCTTTAATAATTATTCAAAATGTTTTTCGACCTTCAAAAAAAATGATTTAAATATAGTGAGGGTTCTCAGACATTTATTTTATATTTTATAATTCTTTAAATAAGAATAAAATACTCTCTGACTTATCAAAAATTGGGAATCCAGCCTAGGAAGTGAATAAATGATTTACTTTTCTCGAATACAATTATGTTTTGGGATCACTGCCTTATTTTAGTTAGGGTTTCCAATTTATCAAAATCAAAGAGATTTTCCGACTAACTCCCAAGTCGTGTTTTTCAAATGATTTTCATTCCTCAAAATATGAGATCAGTTGATGGAGATCAACACATACATTGTGATATTCTTACTTCCCCAAATATTTCGAAAGTAACCCATCAGAGATATGTGAATCTATTAATAAGTATGATATACTTGGGGAACGAAGAGTAAATTTTGGTTCCAGGTTATATAGATGAATCTATTAACAAGTATGTTAGAAATGCAAATATTGATGCTGTTAAAAAATATCACAAACAGAGTTTATTAAAGAATAAAGTTTATGCTGACGTCATCATAGTTTAGAAGTTTTCGATAGAGTTTACTCTATCAGAGTTTACTCAAATCAGAGTATACTCAATCATAGATTATCAACCGACAGAGTTTATAATCAGAGTTTGACAAAATGGAAACAGATAAATCAGAATTTGATTTGGATAGAGAAGGAAGAATTGAAATACAATTATATTACCTTATGGAAGCTATCTATATCATTATCTGTTTTGTAATTGGATTTGTAACTGTGTACTATATAAACACAGAATTAGGTTTTACAAATTTATTTCATTCAAGTTATATCATTTTCATAACTTAACAGCTCTTAAGAACATTGTTTTTCTTGAGAGAGTTTTGTATACAGTTTATCATTAATACAAAATAGTGTTTCTTTTAAATACTTGTGTTGTTAGTCGATTAATTTGATAATATCATATTCAACCCTCTTCTATAATAGTTTATTATCTGGGCAATAATTGATATCAGAGTAGACAGTTGATTACAACTTAAAAATCATATAAACATGTCTGGAAACAAGTATGAAAGTATCAGAATCCCAATCTTGAAGAAGGCTGAATACCCTACTGTTGGGTTCCGAAGCATAAAACGCAGCGGATTAAACGTAAATATAACGAAAAATTTCGGAACCCTAACGCAGGATCATGTATAAGTTCAGACTGATTATTGTGAAACGAAATCATACCTTTTCTTGGTCTTGACTTCTACGAACTCAACGGAGATCCTAGCTTTCACGACTTGTGTCTTCTTCTCGAAAACACCTCTATGGTATCCACACGAGCACCTTCAAGAACGTCTCACGATCTTGATTATAGAATGGATGTACTAGCCTCCCTTTTGATGATTTCGAAATTTGTTCTTCTTTCTGCCTTCTTCTCCTTGCTGCTGCCTGTTGCCTCTAGGGTTTGTTTTTATCAAAAACGTTATGCCCTGTTAACCCTACATTATCTATTTATAATGGCTGGTTAATAGGCCCATAACAGCAACCCATAACAGCAAAGCCTAACCCACGTAGGTTTAGGATTAAATAATAAAACCGAATTTCTATTATTTAATTAATAACTAAGTCATACTTAATTATTAAGGGCAGAAATTCATATTCGAATTTATATTATTTCAATTAATTAAGTCTCACTTAATTAATATAATAAAATTCAAATAATCATCAATTAATTTAAATCTATAATTTAAATTAACTATTCCTTTAAGTGCTCTATGTGTGTGAACCTATAGGCTATTATTTAATTAGCAATAATTTTATTCTCCAATAAAATTATAAACAATGAGCGGTATCTAGTAATACATCATTGCTACCTAATTAAATAATAATTAAATCGTGATTCGATAAAACCTTTCGTGATTAATGTTTCCGTGTAATATAATCCCTTTAACCATATATATTATAGATTAAATTCGAGGCATGTATTTAGTCATCCTCTACAATATTTAATCCGGGTTTACTTGATCCATGAGTAGACTATGAAAACAAATCATTATTTGAGCACGACCATGCATTTTATAGTCTCACTCAATCAAGAGGCCAATAATATCTCTTCTAATTATAGGAGGGTTAAATCATTTATCTATCATTCATATTTCTCATACGACTCATGATATACCCGATGTCAACTTTTATCATCACCCGGTCAAAGGTAACTTTTAATGTAGTCAAAGTATATTAATCCTCGTATAGAAATATAATGATCTCAAGTCAAAGGATCATTACACCATTATCACTGTGAGTCTTTCTTATGACTTTATTAAACATGAAGAATCTCACTGTGGGTCTGTCCAGTATCATGTACTCCTACATGTACCTATGTATTGACTTTAGTATCCCCATACTTATAACCAATGAGATGTGGTTATCAGTCAAACAACATACTAGTCTATTTATGTATTATTATTGTCCTATAATAATAATACTCGACTAGGGACATTTAAGAATATGATCTATTATATAATCTCAAGTTCAAGTCATGTACTAAACTATACAATGTGTATCATGATTCTAAGGACATTTATTATGCTAACAAATATATCGCAGTAATTAAAGTCATAATAAATATATTTATTGAATAATAAAATGAGATAAAGGTCTATTGTATTGCCTCTAGGGCACCTACACTAACAATCTCCCACTTGCACTAGAGCCAATCACCCATGTATCTAATACCCATGGAACTAGTGTGACCGTCATGCTTCGTCTGCGACAAGCCTTTGGTCAGTGGGTCTGCAATGTTATCATTTGTGTGCACTTTACATATGTGTATGTCATCCCTTTCATTAATCTCTCGAATGAGGTGATATCTCCTGAGTATGTGTTTGGTTCAGGAGTGAGATCTAGGTTCTTTAGCCTGTGCAATGGCTCCATTATTATCGCAGTATAGATCAATGGGATCTGCGATCGATGGAACCACTCCCAAATCAGTAATGAATTTTCGAATCCAAACAGCTTCCTTAGCCGCTTCATAAGCTTCAATGTACTCAGCCTCCATTGTAAAATCAGCTACTGTTTCTTGCTTTGAACTCTTTCAACTTACAGCACCTCCGTTTAGACAAAACACAAAACCAGACTGTGATACAGTATCATCCCTGTCTGTTTGGAAACTTGCATCGGTGTAACCTTTTACAACCAGTTTCTCCTCTCCTCCATACACCAAGAATGAATCTTTAGTCCTTTTCAAGTACTTTAGAATATTCTTGACAGCCGTCCAGTGACCTTCACCTGGATTAGATTGGTATCTGCTCGTCATGCTTAAAGCATACGAAACATCTGAGCGAGTACATATCATTGCATACATGATGGATCCAATTGCTGAGGCATATGAAACCTTACTCATGCGGTCCTTGTCATCCAATGATTTCGGACACTGATCTTTAGAGATCGTTATCCCTTGAGACACGGGGACATATCCCTTTTTGCATTTTGCATACCAAAACGATGCAAAACCTTATCGATGTATGTACTCTGACTTAGACCGATCATCCTTCTAGATCTATCCCTATAGATCCTCATTCCTAGAATGTAGGATGCATCTCCTAAGTCTTTCATAGAGAAGTTGCTCCCTAACCAAATCTTAACAGCCTTGAGAGAAGGTATGTCATTTCCCATTAGTAGTATGTCATCAACATATAGTACTATGAATGCCACATGGCTCCCACTAACCTTCTTGTAAACACAAGGTTCATCTTCGTTTTGAACAAAGCCATACTCTTTGATTGTTTCATCAAAACGGATATTCCATCTCCTAGAGGCTTGCTTCAATCCATAAATGGATCGACGTAATTTACATACCTTGCTAACATTCCTTGGATCGACAAAACCTTCAGGTTGTGTCATGTACACATCCACATCCTCTTCAAGGCTTCCATTAAGGAAGGCTGTTTTGACATCCATTTGCCAGATTTCATAATCATGGAATGCTGCAATAGCAAGCAAAATCCTTATGGACTTGACCATAGCCACTGGTGAGAAAGTTTCATCATAGTCAATACCATGAATTTATTTGAAACCTTTTGCAACCAGCCTTGCTTTATAGGTCTGAACATTTCCATCCATGTCAGTTTTCTTCTTGAAAACCCATTTGCACCCTTTTGGTTTTACCCCTTCAGGTGGATCAACCAAAGTCCATACTCGGTTTTCGTACATGGAATCCATCTCGGATTTCATGGCTTCTAGCCATCTCTTAGATTCTGGACTGTTCATAGCATCTTGGTATGTGAGAGGCTCATCTTCATCTATGAGCATCAAATCACCACATTGAGTCAAAAGAAATCCATATCTCTCTGGCTCATGGCGAATTCTACCAGTTCTACGAACAACCTGTGTTTGTTGAGCATTATCATTATCCTGCTCATGTTCCACTTCAGGTTCAATGCTATTTTGTGGTTCTCGATCTTCATCGAGGTCTATAGTTCTCCCACTGTTTCTTTTGGAAACAAAATCTCTTCCCATGAAAACAGCATCTCGAGCAATAAACACTTTCTGCTCAGAAGGACTATAAAAATAATACGCCTTTGTTTCTTTAGGGTATCCCACAAAATTGTATTCTTCAGATTTAGGTCCAAGCTTGTCAGATACTTGACGTTTCACAAACGCCTTGCATCCCCAAACTTTCATAAAGTTCATGCCTGACCGTTTCTTCTCCCATATCTCATATGGAGTCTTTTGAACCTTTTTAGTAGGAACACGGTTAAGTGTGAAAGCCGCTGTTTCCAGAGCGTAACCCCAGAAACTAATTGGAAGATCTGCATGTCTCATTACCGATCGCACCATGTCCAACAAGGTGCGATTTCTCCTCTCTGAAACTCCATTCCATTGAGGTGTACCTGGCGGAGTGAGTTGTGATACAATACCACAGTCCTTTAAATAATCTTTAAATTCTTTGCTCAAGTATTCTCCTCCACGATCAGATCGTAAGATTTTAATATTTGCACTTCCGCCAATTTGCTTCTCTACTTCAGCCTTGTATTCTTTAAACTTTTCAAAAGAATCGGATTTATTCTTCATAAGATATACATATCCATATCTACTGAAATCATCAATAAATGTTATAAAGTAGTAGTAGCCTCCTCTAGCCATCACACGCATTGGGCCACATACATCACTATGTATTAGCTCCAAACGTTCGGTGGCCCTTTGACCCTTACCAGTGAAAGGGGCTTTAGTCATTTTACCAAGCAAACAAGATTCCATTCTCCGTATGATTCAAAATCAAACTTATCCAAGTATCCATCCTTATGTAATTTGGATATGCGTTTCTCATTTATATGGCCTAGACGACAATGCCAGAGGTATGTTTGATTTGAGTCATTAACTTTAAGTCGTTTGTTTTCTATATTATAGACAGGATTATCTAAGTCAAGAACATATAAACCATTAAACAAACGCGCAACACCATAGGTTAAATCATTCAAAGCAAAAGAGCAACAATTGTTCTTTATCGTAAACGAAAAACCTTTCTTGTCCAAACAAGAAACAGAAATAATGTTTCTGTGAATCGCAGGCACGTAAAAACAATTCTCCAGTTCTAAAACTAGCCCTGAGGGCAAAGATAAATAATAGGTTCCTACAGCTAAAGCAGCAACTCTTGCTCCATTGCCAACTCGTAGGTCCACTTCTCCTTTAGTCAATATCCTACTTCTCTGCATTTCCTACACATTTATACAAATGTGAGTAGCACATCCAGTATCCAATACCCAAGATGTAGAAATAGACAGATTGACTTCTATAACATATATACCTAAAGTAGAAGCTTGCTCATCCCTCTTCTTCTTCAGATCCACAAAGTAAACTGAACAGTTTCTCTTCCAGTGACCAGTTTTCTTACAGTAGTGACATTCACCCTTAGCGACCCCACCTTTAGGCTTTAAAGCCTGTTTAGGACCTGACTTTGGCTTGGGTGTAGAATCAGAACCTGTCTTCTTCTTACCCTTCCACTTGCCTTTCCCTTTGGTCTTACCTTTATTGCCCACCATCAGTATGGGAGCAGGTTCAGCCGTCTTCATGTTGGTCTCATATGTTCTCAACATAGCCAACAATTCAGTAGGTGTTTTGTCAAATTCATTCATATTGTAGTTTATGATAAACTGGGTGAATTTGTTGTTCAAAGAATTCATGATTAGGTCAATACCAATTTCCTGAATAATCGGGAAACCCAAAGGTTCAAGGTACTCAATGTAACCAATCATCTTCAGAACATGTGGGCCAACTGGTTCACTTGCCCCTTGTTTGCAATTAAAGAGTGACTTACTCGTGTTGAACCTTTCTTGACGAGTTTGGCTTGCAAACATGCTTTGCAAGTGCTCATTGATAGTATATGCATCCATATGCACATGCTGTCTTTGAAGCTCAGCACTCATAGTTGCCGACATAAGACATGCAACATCAGTTGCATCATTCTCATCCTTTGTGTGGGGCGCTCGTTCCTCAACAGTAGCGCCCTCAGGAAGGGGACCTGCCGGAGGAATATCAATGACATGAAGCTTGCGCTCCTGCCTGAGGACAATCCTCAAATTCCTCTGCCAGTCTAGGAAGTTGTTTCCTCCTGTCAGCTTATCCTTCTCAAGGACTGATCGTACGGATAGTGTGTTTATATTGTTTGCCATTACTTGGTATCTACAATGATAAAAGCACAAAATAAACATTAGATTGTCTGAGTTATTTATTATGTTCAAATGATTATGATATATTCATAATATATCTCCCACTATTTTTATCAAATTAATAGCCCTTACTATTAATTTGGAAAGTATATCCCATAATTCTTTCTAGTGAGCCAAGATCCATATTTCGTCATGTCCAAAGACAATAACTGGAAGTCCTTAAAATTGATTATTTAGGTAGACAACAGTTGTCAATTATATCATATATAACTCTTGGATAGTTTGGTGAACAACAATTGATCTTATCTATCTAATAGACTTTTAACCAAACTCTATGCTTCTAAGTTCATAATGGTTGAATATAACCGTTTATTTTCACCTTATTATGACGAATCAGTTAAGTTAGACCCAATGATACAACGGCCGAATATAACCGTTTATATTCGTCACATCTCACCAGGATAGATAGGAGTCCCCTACCACTGAAAGTCTTTCCCCTAATCGATCTAGGATTCGATGAGTGTTCATTCATTGGAAAGCATCTGAGTTAAACTTAATATTTTGTTAAGGGGTTTAGAAAATTTACGACGATCATGATCACATCATGAAGAGATCCTAAATTTTTCCTTGAACCAAATAGTTTAAATTGACATCTTAAATTGTTCATTTCCCAAGTAAATGGAGGATACCAGTGGTCACACTTAAAACCCATCAGCCTTACGAATACGCATATCTGTTTTTGTCAGAAAATCCCAATTATAGATATCAAAATCCATATTCAATTCCGTGTTTTAAAAATCCATATTTCATAAACCCAAGAATCTCATGATCGTTGTTAATTTTAAAATCTTAAATCATTACAGATTTTATCTTGTTTAGTATGACAAGCATGGCATGGGTGACGTATCTAATACATGCATACATCATTAATCTAATTAAAGCATGCATCTTCTACTCTACACATACATTCATACATCAATATGTAAAGTGCAGTATGTAAACGAGCTTGGTTATGGCCCCTTTCCTATGTGATCCTTTCGAGCTAATGAAAGGATCAAAGTCAATCTATGGTGGTAAAATATAAATACAATTACATGTCTTCAGTCTTCTTGTATCCATGAGTGCTTGCTCCTCTTCTTGGATCATCCTTCTATCTTCAAGTACATTACATGGAATAATTGAATACAACCTATACTAATGTACTTACATAAGAAAACTCGAGTTACATTCGAGGTTAAACAATTACAAGAATGAAGAAAACGACATGCAAGTCGTATTTATAAAACCAAAACCAAAACCATTAATTTAGGGGTCTAAGGGCCACAACCAGCACCATGCTCAAGTACACAAAATAAAATATTGCGGGGGTACACAAAATAAAATATTGTGGGGGTCTGGGGGCGGCAGCCCCTGGGCGGGGTCTGGGGGTGGCATCCCCCAGCTGGGGTCGAGCTTGGAAATTTTTTATTTTCGAAGACCAGTCCTATTCAGAAATCATCAATTTCTGAACTACAGATCATATCTGTTGGCCTTTTTCCACACTGCAACTTATACAGTTTCAGAAGCACGTATCATATACATACTTATCATATCCCAGTTAACAGATCATGTCCAACATAATCTGTCCACCAGTTTGTATCACTATACAAACTGACCCTCATGCATAATATACAAATCGCAATAAGGCATATAAATCAGTCATGACAAATCATTAACATGCGAGTATCATCATCTATATACTCATCATATGAATAACAATTCGAATATACATGGCAGTAGCAAAGCAGTAGCATGGCAGTGTCATGGCAGTCACCAAAACAGGCATATTTGCATCAAATACAGTTACCACGTAACCAAATCAGTCCATTATACACGTAGCTCTGATACCATTGTTGGGTTCCGAGGCATAAAACGCAGCGGATTAAACGTAAATATAACGAAAAATTTCGGAACCCTAACGTAGGATCATGTATAAGTTCGGACTGATTATTGTGAAACGGAATCATACCTTTTCTTGGTCTTGACTTCTACGAACTCAACGGAGATCCTAGCTTTCACGACTTGTGTCTTCTTCTCGAAAACACCTCTATGGTATTCACACGAGCACCTTCAAGAATGTCTCACGATCTTGATTATGGAATGGATGTACTAGCCTCCCTTTTGATGATTTCGAAATTTGTTCTTCTTTCTGCCTTCTTCTCCTTGCTGTTGCCTGCTGCCTCTAGGGTTTGTTTTTATCAAAAACGTTATGCCCTATTAACCCTACATTATCTATTTATAATGGCTGGTTAATAGGCCCATAACAGCAACTCATAACAGCAAAGCCTAAACCACGTAGGTTTAGGAATAAATAATAAAACCGAATTTCTATTATTTAATTAATAACTAAGTCATACTTAATTATCAAGGGCAGAAATTCATATTCGAATTTATATTATTTCAATTAATTAAGTCTCACTTAATTAATATAATAAAATTCAAATAATTATCAATTAATTTAAATCTATAATTTAAATTAGCTATTCCTTTAAGTGCTCTATGTGTGTGACCCTATAGGTTATTATTTAATTAGCAATAATTTTATTCTCCAATAAAATTATAAACAATGAGCGGTATCTAGTAATACATCATTGCTACCCAATTAAATAATAATTAAATCGTGATTTGATAAAACCTTTCGTGATTAATGTTTCCGTGTAATATAATTCCTTTAACCATATATATTATAGATTAAATTCGAGGCATGTATTTAGTCATCCTCTACAACATTTAATCCGGGTTTACTTGATCCATGAGTAGACTATGAAAACAAATCATTATTTGAGCACGGCCATGCATTTTATAGTCTCACTCAATCAAGAGGCCAATAATATCTCTCCTAATTATAGGAGGGTTAAATCCTTTATCTATCATTCATATTTCTCATACGATTCATGATATACCCGATGTCCATTTTTATCATCACCCGGTCAAAGGTAACTTTTAATGTAGTCAAAGTATATTAATCCTCGTATAGAAATATAATGATCTCAAGTCAAAGGATCATTACACCATTATCACTGTGAGTCTTTCTTATGACTTTATTAAACATGAAGAATCTCACTGTGGGTCTGTCCAGTATCATGTACTCCTACATGTACCTATGTATTGACTTTAGTATCCCCATACTTATAACCAATGAGATGTGGTTATCAGTCAAACAACATACTAGTCTATTTATGTATTATTATTGTCCTATAATAATAATAATACTCGACTAGGGACATTTAAGAATATGATATATTATATAATCTCAAGTTCAAGTCATGTACTAAACTATACAATGTGTATCATGATTCTAAGGACATTTATTATGCTAACAAATATATCGCAGTAATTAAAGTTATAATAAATATGTTTATTGAATAATCAAATGACATAAAGGTCTATTGTATTGCCTCTAGGGCACCTACACTAACACCTACATGGAGGGTAAATATGATGATGTTCTTGGAAGCAACTGATCCTGATTATATAGACAGAATCAATGAAGGTCAATATCTACTAACCAAGCTAGTGCCATCAAAAATTGTGGAGGGAAGACATGTTCCTGAATACCACTCTGAAAGACAAGAATGAGTGGACTAATGAAGAAAAACAAGTGGTCTTCAAAGATGCAAAGGTAATGAATATACTGCATAATAGTTTAGACTCTGTGATGTCAAATAGAGTAATTGCCAGCAAAACTGCAAAAGAAATCTGGGATGCACTAAAGGTTCAATGTCAAGGAACCAAGGAAATCAAGAAGAATAGAAGATCATTTCTTATTCAAGAGTATGAATACTTTGAGGCAAAATAGAATGAGTCTCTCACGGATACCTATGACAGATTTCTTACTCTATTGAATAAATTGACTTTGGTGGATAATATGTATAATAATGAGGATTCAAACAACAAGTTTCTAATAGTTCTTCCTAAAGAATGGGATCTACAAACATCTTTGATAAGAGATAGGGCTTATTTGGATGAGATGTCTCTAGATGAAGTTTATGGAAGACTGAAGACTCATGACTTGGAATTACAGCAAATGAAGAATAGGAAGAGTAGCAAGGCAAAATCTGTTACCTTGAATGTTGAGACAAAGGTTGAAGAACCAAAAGAGAAAGTTTTAAAAGTCTCAATAGGAAAAAGAAAAGCTGTAATGGTAAAGGAAAGTAGTGAATCAGAGTTTGAGGCAAACTCTGATGTAAACTCTGATGACTCCACAGACTCTGACATGATGGAGATGGTTGCTATGATTGTCAAAGGCTTCAAGAAGATGAAGTATAGGGAGTACAGAAAGCAAGGAATCTTCCAAACAAAGCCTGGAGAGTCAGAGAATAGAAAAAGATTCTGGAAAAGAGAAGACATAGACGGTAAAGCTAAAACACTTGACAAATCAAAGGTCAAGTGTTAGAAGTGTAACAAGATGGGACACTTTGCTACTGAGTGGAGAAGCAAGGAATTTGGAAAAGATCTCATCACCTCAAAGAAATATTGGATGGATTCCTCAGACTCTGAAGAGGAAACAAACTATGCTCTCATGGCAAACTCTGATGCTCCCATCCTAAACTCTGACAAGGTACCAAAATCTGTTTTCAGCATTGATACTGAAAATATCCATGAATTAAAGTCATTCCATAGAACTCTACATGTTAGTTTTAAATCAAAGTAACTTGAGAAAGAAAGATTAAAATTTGAAATAAAACTCTGACTGCTAGGAATGACTTTCTTGAATCTGAAAATTCAAATATGCTTAGCACTAAGAAAGACTGTGAGAATGCTATAAACATGCAAACTCAGCTAGAAATAAAAATAGAATATTTAAAAGCTAAGATAGCCAAAGAAAAGGAGACTTTCAGAGTTTGTACAAACTCTGGTAAGAAAGTCCAACAAATGCTTTCTAACAAGAATCAGACTTCTGCCTTAGGTTATGAATCTGATAAAGAGAAACATACTAAGACAAACATAAAGGAAAATTGAGTAAACCTGTGAAATTTGTTAGAGCTAGTAATGAAAAGGCAAACTCTAGTGAATGCTCTAATAATAACAAATTAAGATAAAGAAAATAGTGTGTCAGAGAATAAACCAGTCAACATAGGGTTATTCTCACAAAAATAACTTAAAGAAAATTTGAAGTCAGTCACCAACAAAAATAAGCCTAAAAAGGTCAAGAAGAATAGAAATGGAAAAGTAGGAATTTCCAAGGAGAATAATTATAAGAATGTCCCTGATGCTCCTAGGAAAACATGTTTCACATGTGGTAATTCTAATCATCTTGCTATTGACTGCAGACAAAATAAAAAGAAGGAACCTGAGAAACTTAGATAAGAGGATATGAAACAGACTAGATATAGACCACAAAATCCTTGTTTTCACTGTGGTAGTTTATGGAATTCAATTTACACATGTAAAGAATATTATAGTCTGTATTTCAATTATTATGAACTTTTGCCTCATTTGAAAAAAACTCATGTTTCTTCTAGTCATTATACTAAACAACAGTATGTGATAAAATCTGACAGAAGAAAAATAAACTCTGAAAATGCAAACTCTGTCAACTTAAACTCTGATAAAATTACTTCTTCTGCAAAAGTTAACAATTTTCAAAAGAAAGGATCCAAACTTGTTTGGGTCCTCAAAGCTACTAATTAATTTGCATTAAATGATTGCAAGGAAATAGGAAAAACATCCTAGTAATTGATAGTGGATGTTCTGCACACATGACTGGAAATAAATCTATACTTTTAAAGTTTGAGGAGAAGGATGGCCCAACAGTATCTTATAGAGATTTGCAACATAGGAAGGACACTGTGATATGGCAATATTGTAATTGAAAATGTCATCATTGAAAATGTAGCTCTGTTTGAAGGACTCACACATAATCTATTAGGTGTGTGTCAAATGATAGACATAGGTTATTCTCTGGAATTTCATGAAACACATTGTGAAGTCAAAAGCAAGAAGGCTGGCAAAGTGGTTCTCATTGATCACATACATAACAATATATTTAAAGCTAGCTTGGAAGTAAACTCTGATGGTTCCTTAACTTGTTTACTTGAAAAGGCATCATCTTTGGAAAGATGGTATTGGCATAAAAAGTTGTGTAACTTGAACTTTGGAAACATAAATGAATTGGTAAAAAAGGATCTAGTAAGAGATCTTCCAGAAGTTCAATTTCATCCTGATTGACTTATTGATTCATGTTAACAGACCAAACAAAAGAAGACATCTTTCAAGAGAAAAACTGAAAATTCTATTTCATATTGATTTATTTGGTTCAGTCAACATTATGTCCATTGGAAAGAAGAAATATACTCTAGTGATAGTGGATGATTACACAAGATTTACCTACGGGTACTTTTTGCATAAAAAGGATGAAATAGCTGAAATAATTTTTAATCATATTGCTATGATTGAAAATGGATCACCACACAAGGTAAATAATTTAAGGACTGACAATGGAACAGAGTTTAAGAACTCTGCAATGGAGAAATTCTACTCAACAAAAGGGATCATTCAATAATTCTCAGCACCTGGTACACCTCAACAAAATGGTGTAGTTGAGAGAAAGAATAGAACTCTCATTGAAGCTGCTAGGACAATGTTAGAAGGAGTAAAGCTACATACTTATTTTTGGGCAGAAGCTGTGAACACTGCATGTATAACTCAAAATTACACTTTAATAAATAAACATGGAATGACTCCATATGAAACAATGAAGGGAAGGAAGCCAAATGTGAAATACTTTCACATACTTGGAAGTAAGTGTTTTATTCTCAAAAAACATCCTGAGCAGTTGAAAAAGTTTGAACTCAAGGCAGATGAATGCATCTTTGTTGGCTATGCAATAACTTCTAAAACTTCTTCAAGGGCATTCAAGGTGTTTAATCTAAGAACTAGGGTAGTCATGGAATCTATAAATGTATCTTTTGATGAAGGAAAAATAACAAGACCAAATGAATAAGACGCTCAAGAACCTCTGAGTTTTGAAAATAAACTACAAGACACAGACTTTGATTTGATCAGAAGAATAATGAATCTGGAATATTGTAGCTCTCAAGTTATATATTGATGATCTCTCCATCCTGTCATCTAGAGGAATGCAATAGGCTTTTTTTCCATCAGGGTTTAATATAAATATAGGAATAACTAACACCATCTTAACCTTTACATTTCGTTTAGTCATTTCTTTCTCAGAATCATGTTCAAGCAAGTATCCTGGTTTATACTCATCAGAGTTTATCATTAGCAGCCTCTCATTCTTTTTCTTCTCATTGACTGCTCCTTCAAGAATCTTCACCCACCTAGATGTAGCTTCATTTTCATCATTCATGAGATAAACAACATATTCAAGTTCTTTAGTTGATTTGTGAATTAAATCTTCTTCATCAATTTTCATAACTCTCCCATTCTCCAAGAAATATAAAAGCTTCTATTTGGCCTGTGCACCATCAAAAATGTCCTTTACTATGTGAACAGATATTAACTTATCCAGATGTTCTTGTGTCAAATCTTCCTCAAGCTTGTCTTTTAAAGAAAAAGGATCTTTGAAAGTATTTGCTTCACCCCTGTAGACTTTGGCTTAAGAATCACCAATACCACCCTTGTTTTTACCAAGTCTGGCATTGAGAGTTAAGGTTTCAGATCTAGTCTACAGAAGATCAGGATTCTTCTTACTGATCAGAGTTTGTTATTCCTCTTCCTAATCCTCAAAACTTGTTCCACCTGGGAGAAATGTTGTACCATACATAGTAAGAGGAGTTTTTGACTTAGCTAGAGCTTTCTTCTGAATTTTAAGAGTAGTATTCGATTGAACAGTTTGCTTTGCTTGAGTTTCAACAGGATTTTGTACTTCAACAGGTTTAGGTACAATTTTTTTTGTTTGAGTATATGCCTTCCTTTGAACTAGAGTCTTCTTCACATATTTTCTTTTCTTCTGGACTTGAGCATTGTCACTACCAGATTTTTTCAATTCTTCTTCCACAGCAACTGGATCCATTCCTGGATTTTCTTCTTCAAACAATTTTCTTGCTAGTTCTGCATCCTTCATGTTCTGTTCTTCTATTTTATCAGGCTTCTCTTCTTCTTCAAGCGTCTTTGCTAACTCCATATCATCATCAATCAAAGTTTGCTTGTTGTCAGAGTTTATTCTAGAGATTGATGGAATCAGAGTTTGAGTAGCAATCAGAGATTGTCTAGTCAGAGTTTATTTTCCATCCTTATGACTCCATTGACCTTTGTCATTACCACCATCATCAGGTTTATCAGAATTTTGTACAACATCCTCCTTTCATTTGTCCTTGGAAACCTTCTCCCTCTTTCTAATGGTTAAGATGTCCATAATTGTATGCAACATTGTTTGCATGGAGGTGACAATAGTAGCAAGATTATCAACTTTGACTTCCAAAGCATCCTATTTTGCAAAAACATTCTTGAGCTTCAATTCCGAAGCATATTGAGTAGTGATAGAAGTCTAAACAAATGCAGTGGTTTTGCTAACAGAATCCTTCAAATCACAAACTTCATTGTGAAGACCCTTAGTTAACAAAGTAGTGGCCTTCAAAACAGTCTTCATCTCTGCAAAATTTAATTATGAATCAGCCTTTTGAATCAATTCATGAACATGTTGCCATGAAATCTCTTCATTAGGAAATTTCCAAGACATATCCCAGATGGATTGTATGTGAGAGTTGAGAAAATCTTCATGAGATGGTTCTCGCTTTGAAAAAAAATCCCTCTTTACTCCTTTTTCATCCAAAGCTGCTTCAATTTCACCCTTGAGGGTTTCAACTACCATATAGTTAGGATATTCCATCCGCAATCTCTCATTGGCATCAAATGCATCAACATGCCACTTCTTGGACTTGTACCTTTGAGTGTAGGGAGTGGATAAATATGTGACCTCTTCATCCTCAAAAATTGGCTCATTAGAGAATGTGTCTTCACCATCAGAGTTTGCAGCAGTATCAGAGTTTGGCAACTCAGAGTTTAAGGATTGAGAAGTAGTCATACTCTGAGTACCTGCAAAAATAATAGAACATCTTAAATCTCTCATTTATTTTAAAGTAATCTCATTATTTCTCACGTCACATATATCATAATTATTAATAGTCAGAGTTTGCTCACTAAAAGTGACTAACTTCTTTCTCAACTCTACCTCTCCTTTTGCCAGATCCAGTGTCTGCCTCTCATTATTAGTTTTGTTTTTCACACCTTTTACCTCAGGCTCACTAGAAAGGCTCAAATCACAATGTCCTACAAAAACAAGAGGTGGCTGAGAAAGGAGTTCTGTGGTCACATGAATAGAGGTACCCTTTTCAGGACTATCCATGGTCATCCCAGCAGTAAAACTAGGAAATATAAATTCTGAACTTATACAATCAGAGAATGTAAATTCTAAAGAAAAGTCAGAGTTTATACCTTGAGTAGTTGTGGATGTGGATGGAGTTTCCATAGGCTGTGTAGAAAGAGGTTGCACCATAATAGCATCAGAAATTGCTAATGGGACTGCATCAGAGTTTGACTTCTCAACATCAGCAACAACAAGATCTTCTATTATTGATTGAGTGCCTTCTTCCAAACTTTGATTGGATAGTTCTTGTGTGACAGGGCCCTTACCTATTACTTCAACCCTTTGAGCTGAAGGTTCTTATAGGTTGTACCCCTGATCCTTGTTGGCTTCATCTGCTTCTTGTGGGGCTGCCACTTTGAGCAACATGTTCTTGTGTGCCCGGCCATGTTGAGATTGCTACCTTACTTTAAGAGGCAGGTTCTTGTGTATCATGGCCAAATGAGACTGCCTTCTTCTTCTTCTTTGTCCTTTAGAAGAACTTTGAACTTGGGGAAACTGGAGATGATTTAGATTTCTTTTCAGCCATCTCCTTTCTAACTACTTCATCTAGCTCCCTCATTCTTTCAGAAGAAATCTCCTTAATGATCTGTTTTGGAGAGTCAACAGGGAAATCCGATATTGTTACTAGAGTAGTTTCACTTGCAGCATGAGCATCAACATTTGCATCACCACCAACTAACTCAGACTTCATCATATCATTATAGATTATTTTTGAATTAGAGTTTAATACTTGAAATTGATCAGAGTTTGGCTGATTAGAGTGTAGGTCATCAGTGCTTAATAGACCTTCAGAGTATAAGGCTTGGGAAGGATCAGAGTTTATTTGTTCAGAGTTTGATGCCTTAACTAATCTTCTTATTTTCTTTTTGGGTTCTGGCATTGGATTGACATTAAATGGCTTTATGAATGGAGCTGGAGGAATCTCAGAAGCCTTCTTGATAGCCTTCTTTACTGGAAATACCTGACCTTCACCACTTTCATCATAATCTGTGTATTCATCAATTAATCTTCTTTTTTTTGCAGAAGACTCAGAAACTGATTTTTCTTTTCTTACTTGGGCCTTATTGCTGAGTGGTGTGTTTTACAACTGCAGTCTTTTGGGAGACAACAGAGGCTGGCATCAGTGTTTTTGGATCAGTGTTTAGTGGGTGGCTTGGGTTAGAATCAGAGGGTTCTAAACTCTGATTCATAGCCATAGAGAGAAAATTTCTCCCATACACAGTAAGCATTCTCTGATTTAAGAGAAGCCTGGCCCATGTGGGATAAAAAAGATTAGAGAGTTTACCTTCAGCTTCCTTCTTTTGGTCTTTTCTAGTTAAATCAGCAAAAATCCTCTTGTTCATACAAAAACTAACTAAACTATGATCATTCTCAAAACTAACTTTAGGCAAGAGATAGCTAAAAATTAACTATAAAATATAGAAAAATATACAGTATGAGCATCATCACTAATTTTGCTTGTTAACTGCCTAATTATCAAATATGAAAAATTAAAGTTTAAGTTATGGGTCAGAGAATACCCAATTTTTGTGAAAGCTGTGGAATTGCATCAAAATTTGTGCATTTGACAATGAAAGCCCTTGTAATGCAATTAAAGAAAAAGCTCCATTCTCATCACAGATGGGGTCTTGTCAGACTCCCCAGCTTGGATAGGCTTCCTTCATAGCCTATTTCTATTAAGAATGCCTTGATTTGCTCATCATTTACAAGGTCATCATACACAACCACTTCTGGAAGTTGGAGGGCTTGACGAACAACTGTAAGAGTGATTGAGTGTTTGCCATTGCATTAAAATGTTATAACTGGATCTTCATTATCACCAGCATTGATGAACTTAGCAGTTGACCAGACTTTGATCAGAGATTGAGTAGAGATATTATTGGGTTCCTGAAGAGCATACCCAATATAGTTGTGTAGTAGAAAATCCTGAATCACATAGAAATCTTGAGGAATATCAGTTTTAGACAACAGTGACATGTAATTTATAGCAGCAAATGTATAATTTTGGAATGAGAGTCCCTTGGATGCCATTTAAGAATAGAGATTTGCAGATATAAGAAAACGAGATAGAAAGATATGAATAATAAGATGCAGGTGAATAATTCAAAGTGAAAATATGAATTAAACTATTCCATCTCATTTGCATATACTCTGTAGTGGGACACATGGCAATTTTTAAGTGGCAGAGTGTAACATCCCCTTCCCAAAATGAGACGGGGGTTACTTATCAAATCACAAAACTGCATATGAAATACTAAAATCCACCTTATATTGATTAAATAGGTCCAATAAATCTCCAAAACAATATTAAACCTTTGAAATAATCCAAACTTATAAGTGCGAAATAAAAAAAATCTCAAATCATAAATAATATCTAAATAATAGCTAGAAGTTCAAACTTCCTAAATCAACTGTAATAAGGATAGCTCTCCATTACACAGCCCGAGATCCCCCTAAGTACCTGCCAGAAGAAAGAATACGACATCAGCCAAATGCCCAGTACGGATTGGAATATAGTTTATAAAACAAGAAGCAAGATATATAATTTGACATTAATAAATAAATATTAATTTTTAAAAACAAGGTTGAAGCAAAGATGGGTTAGGATATTTCATACCGATACAAAATAGATAACAGATACACACATCATAGGGTACCTAATGCGTGCAACAAACCGGATAACGTGTACGGCATATACAACGTCACCGTCAAATCACAAATCAAATCAAATCTGGGTGCACTCACGTATCCTCAAACACATATCAAAATGTGCAAAGCTCACCACCTGAGCTATCAGAAGGATACGCCGTGACTAATCACACTGCCACGAATTAAATAACTTTAAAATAACTTTAAAATAACTTTCGGAGAATCAAAACAGTTAAAACGAATAATATCGGAAGGAACAGATTTACGAACAGAACGAATTAAATATAACTAATCCTAAAAAGAGTAGCACTGAAGAGAAAGAGGACGAAATCCGTACCTCGAAATAGCAATCTCAGACACTAACGAAAACTCGAACTAGCAATTTCAGACACTATTGGAAACTGCATAGACCTACAAAATTTCTGGTTCACGATCTGTTCTTCTTGATCAAGACAATTCAATGCGTCCAAGGTACCAAATAGTGCCTCTGTATTTCTTTCTTACGCGAACTCCACTTTAAGGTTTAATAAAACTGTATACATGGGTCTTGTATATATACTGAATAAAATAATCCTTAACACGCAATAGAAAATATGACATCTCAAACGTCTCAAACGTCGAACTTCTTCATAACTCCAATTCTGCCCATATCTGTATTTCACTCTTTTTGACCCTATAAACGATGTTTTCTGGAAAAACTTAAAAACACAACAATCATAGAGAACGAAAAGATCTTTCTAAAAAGTCCAGAATCAATGAATTCCGACTTACGATGAATTTATTACGAATTTTACAAGACAGCTGATTTATGTATGAATAATCCTACGAATTTTACAAACAAAGATAAAGAAAAATAATAAGGATTTGTGTATCGAGAGAGATTTACATATGTTTAGTCTTGGTGGATAGAAAAGAATATGAAAGAATGAGGATATCTTAATCTATATATAGAGTTTTTAAAACCTACTACAATTCAAATACCAATATTCGAAAGCCCGTTATTCTAATCCAATTTAAATTCCTAATCTCTATCTAATTTTAATCCTTTTTATTATTATTAATCTATTTTATTACAAATTCTATTTCTAATCAAATTCAATATAATAAATATTATGGTTAAAGAAAATAATCTTTAAAAATTCTAATCTAATTCTAATTCTAATTACTAATATCTAAATAAATAAATTACGGATATTACACAGAGTAATGAGTAGTGTAATTATCAAAATACAGCATATGTGTGTGTATCTGTGTATAAATATGAATCATTTTTCGTGAAATACACGCGTCCTAATGATTACTCCAATGAAAGAATAACAAATATGAAGTCACAAAATTAAATCTCAGAGTTTAGCATGTAGACTTAGATCAGTTTTTAGAGTAATCAGAGTTTGCATTCACTGTCAGAGTTTACCATAAACACTGATAACTTGTGATCATCAGAGTTTAGATGCTCCATGGATCATAGTTTACTTCATTATCTATGAGAGGTTACCACAAACTCTGACAGAGTTTACCATAAACTTTGATTGTGTCTGCTACTTGCTATCTGGATTTGAGCCACTTGTCACCATTCCTAATACACAAACCAATCTTGTAAAAGTTGTTTCACACAGAGGCTTGGTGAATATGTTTGCTAACTGTTGATCTGTGGGAACAAAATGTATTTCAATTGTTCCTTCCATGACATGTTCCATTACGAAATGATATCTAATACTGATGTGCTTTGTCAGAGAATGTTGAACTGGATTACCTGTCATTGCAATAGTACTTTGATTATCACAATAAATATGAATTTTTGAAAAGTTTAAACCATAGTCTAACAGTTGATTTCTCATCCATAAAATATGTGCACAACAGCTTCCAGCAACTATATATTCAGCCTCTACTGTTGATGTTGAGATAAATTTTTGTTTCTTGCTGAACCATGAGACAATTCTTCCACCTAGAAATTGACAACTTCCACTAGTGCTTTTCCTATTAATTTTGCATCCTGTAAAATCAGCATCTGAATAGCCTATTAGTTTAAAGTCAAACTCTCTAGGATACCATAAGCCAAGATTGATGGTGCCCTTGAGATATCTAAATATTCTCTTAACAATAATCAAATGAGGTTCTCTAGGATTTGCCTGAAATCTAGCACATAGACAAGTTGTAAACATGATATCTGGTCTACTTGCAGTCAAATAGAGAAGTGATTCAATCATACCTCTATGTGATGTAATATCTACTGGCTCACCAGTGTCTTGATCAAGCTTGGTTGCAGTAGCCATTAGAGTTGTAGCAGATGCAGAGTCTTGCATTTGAAACTTTGTGACTAGATTCTTTGTGTCTTTAGACTAATTTATGAAAATACCTTCATCAGTCTGTCTCACTTGCAACCCTAGAAAATAACTCATTTCTCCCATCATGCTCATTTGATACTTGGACTGCATTAGCTTTGAAAATATTTTGCAGAGTTTCTCATTAGTGGAACCAAATATAATATCATCAACATATATTTGAACCAATAATAAAACTTTACCTTGAGTTCTGTAAAATAAGATTTTATCAATTATACCTCTTATGAAATCACTTTCAAGTAGAAATTGAACCAGAGTTTCATACCAGGCTCTTGGTGCTTGCTTGAGTCCATATAAAGCTTTATACAATCTGTAAACATGATTTGGATATTTTGGATTGACAAAGCCAGGTGGTTGTTCAACATATACCTCCTCCTCAAGTTTTCCATTTAAAAATGCACTTTTAACATCCATCTAGTAGACGTTGAATTTCTTGTGTGCAACATAAGCAAGAAATATTCTAATTGCTTCAAGTCTAGCTACTGGTGCAAAGGTTTCATAATAATCAATACCTTCTTGTTGAGAGTAGCCTTTGGCAACTAGTCTTGCTTTATTCCTTGTTATAATTCCATCAGATTCTGTCTTGTTTCTAAATACCCACTTTGTGCCAACAATTGATCTATTCTTTGGCCTTTGAACAAGGGTCCAAACTTCATTTCGTTCAAACTCATTTAATTCTTCCTGCATTTCAGTAACCTAATCTGCATCCTTCAAAGCATCTTTAACCTTCTTTGGTTCTGTTTGAGAAAGAAAACTATGAAATAAACATTCATTTTGAGTAGCTTTCCTTGTCTGCACTCCACTTTCTAGATTACCAATAATCAAATCAGGTGTGTGATCTTTGGTCCATTTCTTTGGATGTGGAAAATTTCTTGAACCGGATGATCCCCCATTATTTATGCCTTCATACTATGATTCCTCAGTAAATGCTGATCCTCCCCCTGAAGTTGTTCTTCTATCAGTGTTTGATGACTAAGAGTTTAACTGCTCAGAGTTTGAATGTTTAGAGTTTGAGTGATCAGTGTTTGTGATTTCAGAGTTTGATTGATCAGAGTTTAGGGTTTCAGAGTTTGTATTTGTCATGGTTTGGTCAGACTCTGAAATTTTAATAATTGAGATTGGTTTTTCAATTCCAGTAAGTGATTGATGTTGCTCCCCCTCAACATGTGTAGAATCTTCGATTACTGTTTCAATTATGTCTGAATCAGAGTTTAAGGAATCAGTGTTTAACTCATCAGAATTTACCTCATCAGTGTTTATCTCATCAGAGTTTAGCTCATCTGAGTTTGTGTTCTACAGTTGATTTTCAAAACTCATAGATTCCTGAGCACCTTTATCATGAAACCCTGTTATTTTTCCTTCATCAAAAGAGACATTAATAGATTCCATGACTGTCCTGGTCCTTAGATTAAACACTTTGAATATCCTTGAAGAGGTTTTAAAAGTTGTTGCATAACCAATAGAAATACCTTCATCTGCTTTGAGTTCAAACTTGTTCAATTGTGCAGGATGTGTTTTGAGAATAAAACACTTGCTTCCAAATATGTGAAAGTATTTCACATTTGGGTTCCTTCCCTTCATTGTTACATATGGAGTCATTCTATGTTTATTTATCAAAGTGCAATTCTGAGTAATGCATGTAGTATTCATAGCTTCTGCCCAAAAGTAAGTAGGTAACTTTGCTCCTTCTAACATTGTTATGGTAGCTTCAATGAGAGTCATGTTCTTTCTGTTAGTAATTGTGCTCTAGAGACGATATTTTTTATATTTTAAGGAAAATATTTATCATTAAGGATTATGTTTTATTGATTATTATTTATTTATTATGTTTTATTTACTGCGTAATAAATTGAAAGCATAATAAATGTCCTTGAAATTTTGATATGTATTATATATCTTTAAGTATGTGACTTAAAAATGAGATTATATGAATAATATCTTATTCCTAAAATTCCCTAGTCGAGTACTATTATTTAAGGATAATAATAATGCACAAAGACTAGTATGTTTCTTGACAGATGACCACATCTCATTGGTCATAGGTATGGTGATACTAAAGTCAAGAACATAAGTGCATGTCTCAATGCATGGCACTGGAATGACCCGCCGTGAGATTCTACATGTTAAATAAGTGTCATAAGTAATTCTCACTGTGATAATGGTGTAATGATCCTTAGAACTAAAATCATTATATTTCTATACGATAATTAATATACTTTAATTACATTAAAAGTTACCTTTGACTGGGTGATGATAAAAGTGGATATTGAGTATATTATGAATTGTATGAGAAATATGAATGATCTAGATGAGATTTAATCCTCATAATTTTAGGAGTGATATTATTGGCCTCTTGCTTGAGTGAGACTATGAAATGCACGGCCGTGCTCAAATGTTGATTTGATTTTAATAGTCTACTCATTGATCAAGAAAATAAAGATTAAATTATGAAGAGGATGACACGAGACATGCCTTGAGTTTAATCTATAATATCAAGATTAAAGGGATTATATTACATGGAACATTATTCACGAAAGGTTTAATCGAATCACTGATATATTATTATTACTTGGGTAGCAATGATGTATTACTAGATGCCGCTCATTGTTTATATTTTTAATTAGATATTAAAATTGTTGGCAATGTAATAATAACCTATAGGGTTACACACAAAGAACGCTTGAAGGAGAAATAATTTAAATTGTGAATTTAAATTAAATAAGTAATTTATTTTATTTATGATATTAATTAAGTATGACTTAATTAATTATATAAATAGAATAAATGAATTATTTAAACTAATTCCAAAATTAATATTTAATTAATTAAGTGAGACTTAATTAAATAATTTAGAATTTTAAATTAGTATTAATTATAATTGGATTATAATTGGAAAACTTATTCCTCTCTCTATATAATCTCTTTATGGGCTGATTTAATAAGAGAAGACATATTTTTACTAAAACCCTAACCGTTTTGAGAAAAGAGGAAGATAGAGAGAGAAGCAGTTTTCGGGTGCTAGTACACACCAATCCTTCATGAAAAGTGTTCGTGTGGATATCGTAGAGCGTAGATCGCGAGAGCGAGCTACGTGGTGATTAAACAAGTTTTGGACCTCCATTAATCTTCCATTAATGAACTGTTAAAGCTTCTAAAGGTATTTATTCTATATCTCCGAATTAAATCTTTTGTTTTCGCATGGATCCTGCGGAGGGTTTCGCTATTTTGATTTATTTTTCGCATTTATTCCGTTGCGTTTGTGCCTCGAAACCCTTCACTTTCTTTCAACTACACCATTTTGTTGAGGTGTTCCAGGTGCTGGAAATTGTTGTAT
The DNA here is from genome assembly GCA_028671895.1 of Oenanthe sinensis. Taxonomy (NCBI): domain Eukaryota; kingdom Viridiplantae; phylum Streptophyta; class Magnoliopsida; order Apiales; family Apiaceae; genus Oenanthe; species Oenanthe sinensis. The sequence continues at coordinate 16,716,727 of JAPMAC010000209.1, forward strand.
GATTCCTTTGGTTGAAAAAAATTCCTCCATTGCAGAATTCTTAACCTCTGTCCATTGTCACTCCTTAAATTATGTACCTTGAGTGGTGATCCATTTTCAATCATTGCAATGTGATAAAAAATTATCTCAGTTATTTCATACTTTTTATGCAAAAAGTGTTAGTAATTGTGGTCTAGAGACAATACTTTTTATATTTTAAGGAAAATATTTATTATTAAGGATTATATTTTCTTGATCGATGAGTAGACTATTAAAATCAAATCAACATTTGAGCACGGCCGTGCATTTCATAGTCTCACTCAAACAAGAGGTCAATAATATCACTCCTAAAATTAGGATGATTAAATCCCATCTAGATCATTCATATTTCTCATACGATTCATAATATACCCAATGTCCACTTTTATCATCACCCGGTCAAAGGTAACTTTTAATGTAATCAAAGTATATTAATTCTCGTATAGAAATATAATGATTTCAGGTCTAAGGATCATTACACCATTATCACAGTGAAAATTACTTATGACACTTACTAACATGTAGAATCTCACGGCGGGTCATTCCAGTGCCATGCATTGATACATGCACTTATGTTCTTGACTTTAGTATCCCCATACCTATGACCAATGAGATGTGGTCATCTGTCAAGAAACATACTAGTCTTTGTGCATTATTATTGTCCTTAAATAATAATACTCGACTAGGGAATTTTAGGAATAAGATACTATTCATATAATCTCATTTTTAAGTCACATACTTAAAGATATATAATACGTATCAAAATTCCAAGGACATTTATTATGCTTTCAATTTATTACGCAGTAAATAAAACATAATAAATAAATAATAATCAATAAAACATAATCCTTAATAATAAATATTTTCCTTAAAATATAAAAAGTATTGTCTCTAGAGCACAATTACTAACAATCTCCCACTTGCACTAGAGCCAATTACCCAAGTATCCAATACTCATGGAACTAGTGTGACTTTCGTGCTTCTGCTGCGACAAAGCCTTAGTCAGTGTGTCTGCAATATTATTATTAGTATACACTTTACATATATGTATATCTCCTTGATCATTAATCTCATTAATTAGGTGATATCTCCTAAGTACATGCCCAAACAGCCTCCTTGGCAGCTTCACAAGCATCAATATACTCAGGTTCTATTGTAAAATCAACAATTGTCTTTGCTGTGAACCATTCCAGCAATAAAACACAAAGCCAGACAGAAACATTAAATTATCGTTATCTGTCTAGAAACCAGTATCACTGAAACCTCTTACAACTAGCTTCACATCTCCTCCATATAACAAGAATGAATCTTTAGTCCTCTTTAAGTACTTAAGAATATTCTTGACTGTCGTCCAGTGACCTTCACCTGGATTAGATCGGTATCTACTCATCATGGTTAAAGCATACGAGACATCAGGACAAGTACATATCATTGCATACATTATAAAACCAATTGCTGACGCATATGGAATTTTACTCATGCAGTCCCTATCATCCAATGATTTAGGACAAATTTTATTTTGAGATCACTATCCCATGAGACATTGGGACATATCCATTTTAGTCTCTTTGCATTTGAAATCGATGCAAAACTTTGTCAATGTATGTACTCTAAATTAGGCCAGTCAATCACCTTGATCTATCTCTATAGATCTCGATCCCTAATATATATGTCACATCGCCTAAGTCTTTCATTGAGAAATTATTTCTCAACCAAGTCTTCACAGTCTGTAGAGAAGGAATGTCATTCCCTATTAGTAATATATCATCAACATATAATACTATGAATGTCACATGGCTCCCACTAAACTTCTTGTAAACACAAGTTTCATCTTCATTCTGAATAAAGTCAAACTCTTTTTGACTGTTTCATGAAAACAAATGTTCCATCTCCTCGAGGCTTGCTTTAATCCATAAATGGATCGACGCAACTTACATACATTTCCAGCATCCTTTAGATCAAGAAAACCCTTAGGGTGTGTCATGTACACATCCATATCTTCTTCAAGGCTTTCATTTAAGAAAGCGGTTTTGACATCCATTTGCCAGATTTCATAGTCATAGTAAGCAGCTATAGCAAGCAAAATCCTGATGGACATGACCATAACAACTGGTGAAAAGGTCTCATCATAGTCAATACCATGAATTTTCTTGAAACCTTTTGCCACCAATCGTGCCTTATAGGTCTGTATATTAGCATCCATGTCGGTCTTCTTATTGAAAACCCACTTGCACCCTATAGGTTTTACCCCTTCAGGTGGATCAACCAAAGTCCATACTTGATTAGTATACATGGATTCCATCTCAGATTTAATGGCATCCAGCCATCTCTTAGAATCTGGAGTGTTTATAGTATCTAGGTAGGTGAGAGGCTCATCTTCATCCACAAGCATCACATCACCATCTTGAGTCAAGAGAAATCCATATTATCTCTCGGGCTCATGGCGAATCCTACTAAACCTACGAACACCTGTGTTTCTTGAGCAGTATTATTTTTCTTGTACATTCTACTCAGGTTCCTCCATTGGTTCAACGTTATCATGTGGGTCTCAAACTTCATTGAGATCTATTATCCTCCCACTGTCTCTCAGCAGTTCGAGCAACAAACACTTTGTTCTCGGAAGGATTATAGAAAGAATAACCCCTTGTTTCAGTTGGGTATTCCACAAAATTACATTTGTCTGATTTTGGTCCTAGCTTGTCAGAGATTAGACGTTTCACAAACGCTTCACATCCCCAAAATTTTATAAATGACATGCTGTGACGTTGCTCAGTCCATATCTCATAAGGAGTCTTTTGAACCAATTTAGTAGGAACACAGTTAAGTGTATGTGGAGCCGTTTCCAGGGTGCAACCCCAGAAACTAATTGGAAGATTCATTGACTCAACATTGATCGCACCATGTCCAACAAGGTGTGATCTCTCCTATCAAAAAAAACTTTTCTTTGATATTTTCTACTTCATTTTTATAGTCTTTGAACTTTTCAAATGATTCGGATTAGTTCTTCAAAAGATACATATATCCGTATCTACTAAAATAATTAGTAAATTTTATGAAGTTAATAAAATCTACCTTTTGTCATCGTACACATATTACCACATACATCACTATGTATAAGTCATACCCATTCAATGATCCCTTCACCATGTCCGGTAAAAGGAGCTTTAGTCATTTTACCAAATAAACCAAGATTCGTATCCTTTGGTATGATTCATAATCTAACTTATCCATGAATGCATCCTTATGTATTTTGGAAATGCGTTTCTCATTAATATGGCCTCAGCGACAGTGCCAAAGGTAATATTTGATTTGAGTCACTTTAGAACATATAAATTGTTAACATTATAAGGCTCATCATCAAAATAGAATAAACAACTATTGTTATAAAATGAAAAAGCCTTTCTTGTCCAAACAAGAAACTGAAATAATGTCTTTGCCAATTGCAAGCACGCTATAACAATTATTAAGTTCTAAATTTTCCTTATAGGCCAAAAATTAAGTAACGAGTTCCTCGAACCAGAGCAACTATCTTTACTCCAATTCCAACCCGATACCTTAAGCTTGACCCTTATTGATCATCATCTTCCGATCTTCCAATTAAGCATGACAGTTTAATTTCCAGTCTCCCAACTTTCCACAGAAGTGACAATCGTCTTCTTTATCAACACCTCATTCAGACTTTAGAGTCTGCTTTAGGGATTGGACTTTGGTTTGACAACGGAACTAGATCAAATCTTCTCCTTGCCTTTCCATTTTCCTTTCCCTTTTGCATTCCCTATGTTTACCATCAATATAGTAGTAGTTCATGCATTTATCATATTACTTTCAGCAGTTCTCAACATGCTTAGCAACTCAATGGGTGTTTTACCAATCTTATTCACTTTATTGTTCATAACAAAATAAGAATAATATTTGTCCGAAGATTGTAAGATCAAATCTAACTGTCTCCAGACCAATCTGGAAACCCAAAATATCAATGGTATTCATTATACCCTATAATCTTTAGAACATGTGGTGTAACCGGGTCTCACTTTCCCTACTTGTACGTGTATAGTGCCCTTTCAAATATATTTTGTGCTCAATCGTTTCATAAGCATCTATATGCTTGTATTGCTTCTTAAGCTCAGCACATATATTTACGAGCATGAGACATGAAACATCAGTCGCAACATCAATTTGCTTCCAATAAGCACTATGATTTGCATATGTTACATTCTCAACTTTAAGAGCAGGGGAAGAGATTTGACTAATATCGTGGTGCCCGAGGACGATCCTCAAGCTCCTATGTCAGTCAAGGAAATATATTCTCGTCAACTTGTCCTTCTCAAGAACTGATCGCATAGAGAAGTTGTTTGTGTTTATCATTTGATATCTACAATATTAAAGTGCATAAAATAAACTAGGTTGCAAATTTAATATTAATTATGTTTAAGTGATTATGGTATATCATCATATACCTCCCACTATTTTTATCAAACTAATAGCCCTTACTATTAATTTGGAAAGTATATCCCATAATTCTTTCTAGTGAGCCAAGATCCATATTTCGTCATGTCCTAAGTCAACCACTGGAAGTCCTTAGAAAATGATTATTTAGGTAGACAACAGTTGTCAATTATATCATATATAATTCTTGGATAGTTTGGTGAACAACGATTGATCTTATCTATCTAATAGACTTTTAACCAAACTCCATGCTTCTAAGTTCATAATAGTTGAATATAACCGTTTATTTTCACTTATTATGACGACTCAGTTAAGTTAGACCCAATGATACAACGGCCGAATATAACCGCTCTAGAGACAATACTTTTTATATTTTAAGGAAAATATTTATTATTAAGGATTATGTTTTATTGATTATTATTTATTTATTATGTTTTATTTACTGCGTAATAAATTGAAAGCATAATAAATGTCCTTGGAATTTTGATACGTATTATATATCTTTAAGTATGTGACTTAAAAATGAGATTATATGAATAGTATCTTATTCCTAAAATTCCCTAGTCGAGTATTATTATTTAAGGACAATAATAATGCACAAAGACTAGTATGTTTCTTGACAGATGACCACATCTCATTGGTCATAGGTATGGGGATACTAAAGTCAAGAACATAAGTGCATGTATCAATGCATGGCACTGGAATGACCCGCCGTGAGATTCTACATGTTAAGTAAGTGTCATAAGTAATTCTCACTGTGATAATGGTGTAATGATCCTTAGACCTGAAATCATTATATTTCTATACGAGAATTAATATACTTTGATTACATTAAAAGTTACCTTTGACCGGGTGATGATAAAAGTGGACATTGGGTATATTATGAATCGTATGAGAAATATGAATGATCTAGATGGGATTTAATCATCCTAATTTTAGGAGTGATATTATTAGCCTCTTGTTTGAGTGAGACTATGAAATGCACGGCCGTACTCAAATGTTGATTTGATTTTAATAGTCTACTCATCGATCAAGAAAATAAAGATTAAATTATGAAGAGGATGACACGAGACATGCCTTGAGTTTAATCTATAATATCAAGATTAAAGGGATTATATTACATGGAACATTATTCACGAAAGGCTTAATTGAATCATCGATTTATTATTATTACTTGGGTAGCAATGATGTATTACTAGATGCCGCTCATTGTTTACAATTTTAATTAGATATTAAAATTGTTACCAACGTAATAATAACCTACAGGGTCACACACAAAGAACGCTTGAAGGAGAAATAATTTAAATTATGAATTTAAATTAAATAAGTAATTTATTTTATTTATGATATTAATTAAGTATGACTTAATTAATTATATAAATAGAATAAATGAATTACTTAAACTAATTCTAAAATTAATAATTAATTAATTAAGTGAGACTTAATTAAATAATTTAGAATTTTGGATTAGTATTAATTATAATTGGATTATAATTAGAAAACTTATTCATCTCTCTATATAATCTCTTTATGGGCTGATTTAATAAGATATAGATTTTACAAAAACCCTAGCCGCTCTGAGAGAGGAGGAAGATAGAGAGAGAAGAAGTTTTCGGGTGCTAGTACACATCAATCCTTCATGAAAAGTGTTCGTGTGGATACCGTAGAGCGTAGATCGCGAGAGCGGGATACGTGGTGATTAAACAAGCTTTGGACCTCCATTAATCTTCCATTAATGAACTGTTAAAGCTTCTAAAGGTATTTATTCTTTATCTCCGAATTAAATCTTTTGTTTTCGCATGGATCCTGCGGAAGGTTTCGCTATTTTGATTTATTTTTCGCGTTTATTCCGCTGCGTTTGTGTCACGAAACCCTTCAAAAAGTACACCCATGTAAATCTTGTGTAATCATCTACAATCACCAGAGTATATTTCTTCTGTCCAATGGACATAATGTTGACTGGACCAAATAAATCAAGATGCAATAGATGAAAATGTTGATTAATAGAATTTTAAGTTTTGCTCTTGAAAGATGTCTTCTTTAATTAATTTGGCCTTTTGACATGAATCACAGAATCCATCAGGATGAAATTGAACTTTTGGAAGACCTCTTCCTAGATCCTTCTTCATTAATTCATTTAAGTTTCCAAAGTTCAAGTGACACAGCTTTTTGTGCCAATTCCAGCTTTCCAAAGATGATGCATTTCCATGTAAACAAGTTAAAGGACCATCATAATTTACGTCCAAGCTAGCTTCAAATAAATTGTTATGTCTGTGACCAATGAGCACCACTTTCCCAGCCCTTTTGCTTTTGACTTCACAATGTGTTTCATAAAATTCCACAGAATAACCTATGTTTGTCATTTGACTCACACTTAACAAATTATGCTTGAGTCCTTCAACCAGAGCTACATTGTCAATGATGACATTTCCTATAACAATATTGTCATATCCCAGTGTTCTTCCTATGTTGCCATCTCTATAAGATACTGCTGGGCTGGTCTTCTCCTCAAACTCTGAAAGCATGGATTTGTTTCCAGTCATATGTGCAGAATATCCACTATTAATCACTATGATGTTTTTCTTGTTTCTCTGCAATCATTTAATGTAAATTAGTTACTAGATTTGGGGACCCAAACAAGTTTGGATCCTTTCTTTTGAAACTTGTTAACTTTTGCAGCAGAAGTATTTTTATCAGAGTTTATGTTAATAGAGTTTGCATTATCATAGTTTATTTTTCTTCTATCAGATTTTATCACATACTGTTGCTTAGCAGAATGATTAGAAGAAACATGATTTTTGTTCAAATAAGGCAAAAGTTCATAATAATTGAAATACAGACTATGATATTCTTTACATATGTAAATTGAATGCCATAAACTACCACAGTAAAAATAGGGATTTTGTGGTCTATATCTAGTCTGTTTCCTATCCCATATTCTAGGTCTTTGAGGTTCCTTTTTTTATTTTACTTGCAGTCAATAGCAAGATGATTTGAGTTACCACATGTAAAACTGGTTTTTCTAGGAGCATCAGGGAAATTCTTATAGTTATTCTCCTTGGAAATTCCTACTTTGTCATTTCTATTTCTATTCACCTTTTTAGGTTTATTTTTATTTGTGACTGCATTCAACTTTTCTTTAACTTGTTTCTATGAGAGAAATCCTATATTTACAGTTTTATTCTCTGACACACAATTTTCTCTTCCTTTGTTATTGCTAGCTCTAACAAAATTCACAGGTTCACTCAACTTCCCATTTGTGTGTGTCTTAGTATTAGTCTCCTTGTCAGATTCATACCCTAGACAGATGTCCAATTCTTATTAGAAAGCATTTGTTGGACTTTCTTGCCAGTGTTTGTCCAAACTCTGAAAGTCTCATTTTCTTTAGGTATCTCATATTTTAAGTATTCACCTTGTATTTTTAACTGAATTTGCATTTGTATAGCATTCTCACAGTCTTTCTTAGTGCTAAGCATGTTTGAATTTTCAGATTCAAGAAGTCATTCCTAGCTGTCAGAGTTTGTATCTCAGATTTTAATATTTCATTCTCAAGTGACTGTGATTTAAAACTAACATGCAAAGTTATGAGAAAAGACTTTAATTCATGGATATTTTCAGTATTAATATTGAAGACAGAGTCTGGTACCCTATCAGAGTTTAGGATGTGAGCATCAGTATTTTCCATGAGGGTATAATTTGTTTCCGCTTCAGAGTCTGAGGAGTCCATCCAATCTTTCTTTGATGTGATGAGTGATTTCCTATATTCCTTGCTTTTGCACTCAGTAGCAAAGTGCCCCATCTTGTTACACTTGTAACACTTAACCTTTGATTTGTCAAGAGTTTTTGATTTTCCATCTCTATCTTCTCTTTTTCTGAATCTATCTTTATTATCTAATTCTCCATGCTTCTTTTGGAAGTTCCCTTGCTTTCTATACTTCCTATATTTCATCTTCTTGAAGCCTTTGACAATTATAGCAACCATCTCCATCATGTCAGAGTCTGTTGAGTCATCAGAGTTTTCATCAGAATTTGTCTCGGACTCTGATTCACTGCTTTCCTTGATCATTACAGCTTTTCCTTTTCTTATTGAGGCTTTAAGGAATATTTTTTTGGTTCTTCAACCTTGGTCTCAACATTCAAGGCAACAGACTTTGCCTTGCTACTCTTCCTATTCTTTCTTTGCTATAATTCCAAGTCATGAGTCTTCAGTCTTCCATAAACTTCATCTAGAGACATCTCATCCAAATCAGCCCTATCTCTTATTAAGGATGTTTTTAGATCCCATTCTTCAGGAAGAGCCCTTAGAAACTTGGTTTTTGAATCCCTATTTTCATACACCTTATCCACTAAAGCCATGTTATTCAACAAAGTTAGAAATCTGTCTTAGATATATGAGAGGTACTCATTCTACTTAGCCTTAAAGTATTCATACTCTTGAATTAGAACAGATCTTCTATTCTTCTTGATTTCCTTGATTCCTCGACATTGAACCTCTACTGCATCTCAGATCTATCTTGTTGTTTTGCAGACAATTACTCTATTTGTCATCATAGAGTCTAAACTATTATGCAATATATTCCTCACCTCTGCATCTTTCAAGACTTGTTTTTCTTCATTAATCCACTCCTTTTTGTCCTTTAGAGTATAATATTCATAAACTTGTCTGCCTTCCACAATTGTTGACGGCACTAGCTTGGTTGGTAGATATTGTCCTTCATTGATTCTATCTAAATAATCAGGATCAAATGCTTCCAAGAGCATCATTATCTTTACCCTCCATCTAGGGTATTCAACCTTTTTCAAGATTGAGATTTTGATACTTTCATGCTTGTTTCCAGACATGTTTATATGATCTTTTAGTTGTAATCAACAACCTTCTCTGATACCAATTGTTGCCCAGATAAATAGACAATTATAGAAGAGGGTTGAATATAATAGTATCAAATAATTGACTTTAAAACACAAGTGTAATATCCGTAATTTATTTATTTAGATATTAGTAATAATAATTAGAATTATATTAGAATTTGTAAAATTATTTTCTTCAACCAAAATATTTATATTGAATTTGATTAGAAATAGAATTTGTAATAAAATAGATTAATAATAATAAAAAAGGATTAAAATTAGATAGAGATTAGGAATTAAAATTGGATTAGAATAACGGGCTTTCGAATATTGGTATTTGAATCGTAGTAGGTTTTGTTGTATGGTTTTAAAACTCTATATATAGATTAAGATCTCCTCATTCTTTCATATTCTTTTCTAGCCACCAAGACTAAACAGATGTAAATCTCTCTCGATACACAAATCCTTATTCTTTTTCTTCATCTTTGTTTGTAAAATTCCTAGGATTATTCATACACAAATCAGCTATCTTGTAAAATTCGCAATAAATTTATCGTAAGTCAGAATTCATTGATTCTGGACTTTTTAGAAATATCTTTTCGTTCTCTACGATTGTTGTGTTTTAAATTTTTCCGGAAAACGTCGTTTAGAGGGTCAAAAAGGTAAAATACTGATCTGAGCAGAATTGGAGTTATGAAGAAGTTCGACGTTTGAGCGTTTGAGATGTGATATTTTCGATTGGTTGTTAATGATTATTTTATTCAGTATATATACAAGACCCATGTATACAGAACCGTGAGTTTTATTAAACCTTAAAGTGGAGTCCGCGTAAGAAAGAAATACAGAGGCGCTATTTGGTACCTTGGACGCATTGAATTGTCTTGATCAAGAAGAACAAATCGTGAACCAGAAATTTTGTGGGTCTATGCAGTTTTCGTTAGTGTCTGAGATTGCTATTTCGAGGTACGGATTTCGTCCCCCTTTCTCTTCCGTGCTACTCTTTTTAGGATTAATTATATTTAATTCGTTCTATTCGTAAATCTATTCCTTCCGTTGTCATTCATTTTAACTGTTTCGATTCTCCGAAAGTTAATTTAAAGTCTGTTTTGAAATATTTAAATATTTGTCTCTGCGATTTTCAAAAATTATGTATGTTACATATTTGCGTAGAATATTTGAAATATCTGTTCAGGTGATTTTAAAATTATGAAAATTATTTTATTTGAACCCTTAGAGTGATATAGGATATACCGATTTAACCAGCTGTAGGCGTACTACAGCCATGTCATTGCGGCACCAGTGGCATGACACTTCCGTGGCAGTGTGATTAGTCACGGCGTATCCTTCTAATAGCTCAGGTGGTGAGTTTTGCCCATTTGATATTTATTTGAGGATACGTGGGTGCACCCAGAGATTTGATTTGTGATTTAATATTTGACGGTGACGTTGTATATGCCATACACGTTGTCCGGTTTGTTGCACGCATTAGGTACCATATGATGTGTGTATCTGTTATCTGTTTTGTATCGGTATGAAATATCCTAACCCTCTTTGCTTCAGTCTTGTCTTTAAAAATTAAAGTTTATTTATTTCAAATTATATATCTTGCTTCTTGTTTTATAAACTGTATTTCAATCCGTACTGGGCATTTGGCTCATGCCGTATTCTTTATTCTGGAAGGTACTTAGGGGGATCTCGGACTATGTGATGGAGAGCTACCCTTATTACAGTTGATTTAGGAAGTTTGGACTTCTAGCTATTATTTAGATACTATTTATGATTTGAGATTTTTTTTATTTCACACTTATAGGTTTGGATTATTTCAGAGGTTTAATATTGTTTTGGAGATTTATTGGACCTATTTAATCAATATAAGGTGGATTTTAGTACTCTGTATACAGGTTTGTGGTTTGAAAAGTAACCCCTCGTCTCATTTTGGGAAGGGGGTGTTACAACAAGTATGTAAAAGATGAACAGCTTTGTATTAATGATAAACTGTATACAAAACTCTCTCAACAAAATCTATGTTCTTAAGAGCTGCTAAGTTATGAGAATAATATAACTTGAATAAATACTTAATGTAAACCTAATTCTGTGTTTATATAGACACAGTTACAAATCCAATTACAAAACAGATAATGATTAGAATAGCTTTCATAAGGTAATAGAATTGTATTTGAATTCCTTCTTCACTATCCAAATCAAATTCTGATTTGTCTATTTCTTTCTTTGACAAAATCTGATGATAAACTCTGTTGGTTGATAATCACTGATAGAGTATTCTCTGTTAGAGTAAACTCTGATTGAATATTCTCTGATAGAGTAAACTATGTCGACAGCTTCTTAAACTCTGATGACATCAGCATAAACTTCGTTCTTGATATTCTCTGACAGCATCAGTGTTTACTTTTCTAACATATTACTAATTAGAAATCACACACACAAGTTACATCAATCAGTTAAAATATGATATATTTTTATTATTCTAGTAATTTAATCACATGGTGTGAATACAACCCTAATGCGCACACCTTACTCATGTATTTTTAATAAATCAAAACATATTCCTTTTAATACAAAATTTTTCAGACTTCTTCTTGAATATTAACACAATCTTCCATAAAAATTTCATATCCAAAACATTTTATTTAGGCAGAAAACGAACTGGCTAAATCAGAATTCAGACACAGAAAATTTCAGATTGCACGATCTTTACTAAAACATGCATAACTTTTTACTCGTTAATCCAAACAACCCAAGGTTTTCACATATGTAAACTAGAAATCATAAGGAACAATTATATCCAATGTCAAAAACAGTACATAACAGTCTCATCTATACTGAATAGAACAGGGCAGTTGGTACGTCAGCATTAACACTCATGTTCTTAATCATCATGTTAGGTCCCGAAGTATCGTAGAAGGGGGGTTGAATACGATACTCACAATAATTTAAATTCTTTTCGGAATTTGCGGATAAATAAATTATTGCTCCATAGTGGGTTTGGCCATTTGTAGTGTTTAGGTGAGCTGCCTACTAATTTTCTGTGTGTCCGGATAAATCAATCATGTTCTAGAAAATTAGCAAGTAAATAATGGAGACAAGTTTCCGGGAATATATCTTTCGTATATAAACCCAGAGGGGTGCTACACCCAGTTAAAAATATAACTGGTTTCCAAAGAACAAATTAGTTCTTTGCTACTAACACAAAAATATTAGGCTCAGTTCCTATACAAATATATCTAAATTAGTACAAGGAAAAACTGAGTCCGTAGGGAGTGATATCTAGGAGCCCTGAGCATTTTTCGTTAAAGAACCGGGTCCTAATATCTGACCGAGAGCAAGGTATGGGTGTGTATAATTTGTTTCTTCTTGCCCCGGCCATGGAAGAAGCTCCCTACATTTTTGTGTTGAAGAAGACGATCTCTTCTTTTAATTGGTGTAGACTTTTAAATCAAATAAAGTGAGCTGCTTGATTTTGATTGGCTGGGAGCTAAGTGGGCCAAGAAATATTTGTTGCACCATATTATTTTGTTACGCTTCAAATTTAGTTACGCCTGACAAATTTAGTTGCGCTGACATGTTGCGCCTGAATGATTTTCATAGTCAAAGTGCTGTTTAGTCACTGCACTTTGACTCTCTATTCATTCCTTGATTGAAGTTCCCCAACTTCCACTTCTTGTACCAAAGTCTTGTCACATTACACCCTGTACCCTGAGCTGTTTCCGTTCTTCAACTGTAGTTCAGAAACTTTCACTTTTCGTACCAAGGTTGTGACACTTTGCACCCTGCACCCTTTGAGCTGTTTGGTTGTTAGCTGTTTGGCTGTAGCCTCTACAAATTACTTTTCGTACCTTAATAAATAACCGTTCTTTTCGAGTACATTCTTCAACTTAACAATTCTTCTATAGTTAATACTCAGATTCCTTTCACAAACTGCTAACGCCTAGTGCAACTGGTCTGGTTCATAGACGACTAACTTCGATCCAGGTCTTCGTATTATTGCCTTATGTGCATTGTTAAGTATGCAGCAACTTCATTGCTTCGAACACTGACTGTCAATAAACACTATAACTTCACTGGAATCTTTTCTGGTACTTAGACAATGTCTCCATTATTACCACAATCTTGAATACTTCATTCTCTGTTCTTCACTGACGCTTGAACATATAACTGAACTTCTTTCAGTGAGTATAGCTTCAAAACTGCAGCTGTCTTCTTTAACCTTTGTCTTCACCCTTCTAGATTCCTATGCTTCAAACACTGTCTATCTTCAATCAATGCTAATACACTGAAATCTTCTCGTGGCACTTCTATACTGAATCTTCAACACTTCTGAAACCCTGAAAGTCTTTACACATTATTCTTCACTAAGGCTTGAACATATTAATGAACTTCTTTCAGTGACCTGTAGTAGACTTCAAAACTTCTTCTAATGTCTTGATTCACTGTATCTGCCTTGTCTTCATTTCTTCCTGATTTCTGTGTAGGCGTAGTATTATTTACTTGTCCTGTTATAGTGTTGAGTTATCACGATTACTATTCATACAGCTTCGTAATCTCACCAACACATCAATTAATCAAAACTACTACAATCTACCTTTAATTCTTAGAAAGTTGAATATATATATCAACTACAAATTTTCAGATTTGTATCACAAAAATCTAGCAGCTAGCAATCAAGATTAATCCAAGTATGTTAGGTCCCGAATTATCGTAGAAGGGGGGGTTGAATACGATACTCACTAAATTCAAAAATTCTTTCGAATCTTTTGCGGATAAATAATATAGAGTTCGGTTAGTGGTTCGAGTTCTTGAGTGTTTAGGAGGCTAGCTTACTAATTTTCTGTATTTATGAATAAACAATAATGTTCTAGAAAATTAGCAAGTAATTTATGGAGACAAGTTTCGGGAAATATATCTTTCATATATAAACCCTGAGGGGTGCTACACCCAGTTAAAAATATAACTGGCTTCCAAAGAACAAATTAGTTCTTTGCTACTAATACAAAAATATTAGGCTCAGTTTATATACAAATATATCTAAATTAGTACAAGGAAAAACTGAGTCCGTTGGGAGTGATATCTAGGAGCCCTGAGCATTTTTCATTAAAGAATCGGGTCCTAATATCTGACCGGGAGCAAGGTATGGGTGTGTATTAATTATTTCTTCTTGCTTCGGCCATGACAGTAGCTCTCTACTATTTTTGTGTTGAAGAAGACGACTCACTTCTTTAATTGGTGTAGACTTTAAATCAATAAAGTAACTGTTGAAATTTGATTGGCTGAGGGATATGTGGGGCCAAGAAATATTTTATTGCGCTTTAGAATTTTTGTTGCGCCAGGGAATAAATTTTGTTGCGCCTCCACTGGAGTTGCCCTGTATAGGCGCCACAAACTTAGTCAAATATATGCCTTAGCTGATTTGAAAGTTTGTTGCGCCTCACATTTTTGTTGCGCCTGAAAGAGTGAATCCACTGTGTAATTCAAAGTGGTGCCATTACCTTGCATTTTTCTGATCCAACTTTTGTTGCGCCTACACAAGGGGATACCCTGTGTAGGCGCGATAAACATTAGATTTCCTTAGAATTTTGTGGCGCGTGTAACACTTTGTGGCGCTTCACTATTCACATGGTCAAAGTGCAATTTGATCACCGCATTTTGACCTCCTTCTCATTCCTTGATTGAAGTTTACCAACTTCCATTTCTTGTATCAAAGTCTTGTCACATTACACCTTGTACCTTGAGTTGTTTCTGTTCTTCGACTGTAGTTCAAAAACTTCCAATTTTCATACCTAGGTTGTGACACTTTGCACCCTGCACCCTTTGAGCTGTTTAGCTGTTTGGCTGTTAACTGTTTAGCTGTTTGGCTGTAGCCTCTACAAATTACTTTTCGTACCTCAATAAATAAACGTTCTTTCCAAGTACGTTCTTCAACTTAACAATTCCTCTATGGTTAATACTCAGATTCCTTTCACAAACTGCTGACGCCTAGCGCAACTGGTCTGGTTAACAAACGACAAACTTCGATCCAGGTCTTCGTATTATTGCATTACTTGCATTGTTAAGTTTGCAGCAACTTCATTGCTTCGAACACTAACTGTCAATAAATACTGTAACTTCACTGGAATCTTTTCTGGTACTTAGACAACATCTCCATTATTACCACAATCTTGAATACTTCATTCTCTGTTCTTCACTGACGCTTGAACATTTAAATGAACTTCTTTCAATGAGTATAACTCCAAAACTGCAGCTGTCTTCTTTAACCTTTATCTTTACCCTTCTAGATTCCTATGCTTCGAACACTATCTATCTTCAATCAATGCTAATACACTGAAATCTTCTTTTGACCTGTAGTTGACTTCAAAACTTCTTCTAATGTCTTGATTCACTGTATTTGCCTTGTCTTCATTTCTTCCTGATTTCTGTGTAGGTGTAATATTATTTACCTGTCATGTTCTAGTGTTGAGTTATCACGATTACTATTCGTACAGCTTCGTAATCTCACCAACAATCTCCCCCTATTTGATTGTTAAACTTAGCAAATAAATCTCATAGAGAGGATAACTCAACTAACAACTAGAAAAAGTAATTGTCCGGGACTTTTAAATAATGCTACTGGTTTTTCTGGATCAGATCCTGTATTTTCAGAATTCTTGTGTGACTGAAATGACAGATGTTTGTTCCTCTAGCACTGAACTGATATTCAAGTAGTATCACCTTCATTTCTGTCCGTTTGAGCTTTCTCAGCTTCAAAATCCTTCATAGTTTGAAATTAAAGAATTTATCATAAACAGAGCTTCATAAGAAATAATATTCCTGGGAACATCTTCAATAGAACATAGAACATAGCTCAAGTAATGTTCTCCCCCTAAGAATGTGATTCTTCTTCTTTCTCTTCTTCTCCCTTTAGATAATAAATGGAAATGTCAATTCTTATCTGTACTTCCCACTTGGATGAGGAATCCTCTACTGACAACTTCTTTCAAGTATATGATACAGTTCCTTGATTATTCCATATTCTGTTGTTTCCCATAAGGATCAGAATATAAGATTTTCTTTTTCTCTCTGTATAAAATCTCCCCTTAAGGATATTAACTTCTTCCAAGGATACGAACCTCTTTTTCTAAGGATCTTCCCCTAAGGATCCAGGATACGAACCCCTTTAGGATATTAAATTTTACCAAGGATACGAAGATAAGACTTTATTAACTTATCCTTTTTCTTCCTATAACTTCTCCCCCTTAGTTGAGGAATCCTTCAATGGCCCATCTTTTGAATGGTTTGTCTTTCAAAGAAGGTTCTCGTTTGTCATTGATTGGGAAAACATAATAGCTTTTCTTTCAGAAGTAGCAAGGGTAAGTGTTTGGTCTATGGTTTCCTCACTTCTACTACGTTCTGTTTGTGTTTACACTCAAGTGTCGACCACTTAGAAGTGTTTCACTCTTTCTCTACCTATTTCTCACTCAAGTGTATCTCTCCCTCACTTTCACTTAAGTGTTTCTCTCTTTCACTTTCACTCTGCATTCCAAATATAGCATTATCTACCTGCAAGTGAAATCCGTCAATTCAGTTATATTCCCAACATCTGATTCATCAGAATGAACTGAACCACTATCAAGTGGAGAATTACCTCGTTGAGGTGTTCTTAATCTATCATGCATAAGCACTGTCTCAGCACCAGACTCAATAGCTATTGCTAAATCACTGTCTAATGGAGCCTCACCTCTTTGAGATGGGCTATTAACATCATAATTTAAATCCTAACACAACAAAGAATCAAACCCATGCCACAGGCTCCCTAGAGGTCACGGCCGGTGACAGCAACTTTCGGTGGAAACCCAACAATGGGTGATTCGACACCAAAATTGCTCCCTACTACCAATCTTCAATACAACTTACCAAGACAACAATCAAGTTTTCAAAATCAGCCCTCTAAACCCATTGCACACAGCTGCTATAAAAACAATACAAGTTAAACAATTAGTTTATAATCTAGGGAACTCATTTTCATCATTGTTCCCACTACTAATTCACTGTAGTTCATCATCGGTGGCGACAAAGTCTCGGTGATGCCCGAATTGTGGTTTCCAACATAACACTCTACCGATTGAAAATATAACAGCAACAATTTATATTTTTGACAACACCAACAAAGAACAATTCAGAAATCTTGAAAGCAACCCACAAAAGCCTTTTCACTCTAGCACAACATACGGGAACGCGTACATAGACGGTTGTACTAGAAACACAAATGAACAAGGAGCAAGAATCCAGCCTCAAATCTCATAAAACAACCGGAAAAGAGTTTGCATGCAGATGAGACAGTAGCTAGAGAGTTGAGATATACGAGAGAGATGGAGAGCTAGAAGGGTTTGATAGAAATGAAATACAGGGTTTGGGGGGTATACGGGGTAGCTAGGGAAACTTTTTAAATAAAAATTTAATTTTTCTAATTTCTTTTATAAAACAAAATGAAAATACTAGAATTAAATCTGTAAGAACATGAAGAGTGTTTAGAAATATTGCCAATTTATTTTTAAACTGTAGAGAATAAAATAAGCTTTCTCCCCATATTTTGAAAATAGTTTTAGGACGAGTAAATAATTACATGTGGATTTTACAAGAACAGTTGTTTTAAAAATATTAAACTTTGTAAAATTTGCCAAAAATGTTTAAAGCCAAAAGTAAATAATTTTATATTTTTAAAAGGTTTCGAAATATACAAGGAGAAGAATGCAAAAGGTTTCATGATTTTTGGATATACCAATAATTAGTTATGGAATTTAGAAGATAATTATTTTCAGAATACAACAAGATTCGAAAATTTATTTAAAAATCATGGGGATCAAAATAAATGAACTAGTATTTTTAAAAAGTCTCAAAATATGGAGACAATAATTCAAAGGAAATTATGATTTTTGGACACTCTATTATTTTAATAAAATTTAAACAATAGCTAAAAACATCTTAAAAATATATTTAAAAGCACTTACGTTAAAAAATAGGAATGTTTGCACATACAGATATCAAATATATGTCACATAAGTACAACACATAATCTACGTAGGTCCAAATAATCACAATGCATCAAACTAGAATAAAACCTTTCTTATTATTATAATACAATTTATACGGGCGTTATATTTTGATCTACCAAAATATGAGGCGAGAGAAAGGAGAGCAAGTGTAATTATCCTTAAAAAGAGAAAAGAGATTGTATGCCATTTTCTCTAAAGTGTGAGTTTTGGTTGAGTAAAGTTAAAATTCTGGGAAATTAATAAGTAGCAAAAGAGATATGTTGACGTATTTAAATTGTTGGGAATTGGGAAAGACCTGATGCACTAAAAGAGGTGAGAACTTATGGACTTGAGGTCATTATAAATGTTTTTTTATAGTATCCGACTCATGATCGCAGCCGATAGCTATAGTATCTACACCTGAGATATAAAAGCATTAAATTGCACAGATGGGAGTTAAGAAATTATGAGGAACTTGAGTGCCATAGAAATATTCAAGCCGAAAGTCTAGAATTATGATGGTGAGTTTGAGACCTTGTAAAATCGATTCCTAGATAAGTACGAACTTGTTTTATGTTAGAGTTCAGTAACAAATTAAGGAAGGAAAACTCCTCACATCTTTTAAACATAATTTTTTGCCTTCTTCCTATATTTGACAATTCGTCATCCAATTGGGGTTGACAATACATATGGTGTGCCTTCTTGTCTGTGTGACAAAAGTTTGGTGGGACGCCGCCTAATTATGTGTTAAAAATCCAAATAATACTAAAGACTTTCCATCACAAGTACGTATATGGTTGTTCTCATTCATATCAAATTTTCCTCTTCTTATATACATTTGGAAGTGAGTTTATTTATCTTCAAATCACTCTAATCATTTTGTTGCAAGGATATTCGATAAAAGGATCTCCAATTAAAATCTCGTGCAACAGATTTATGAAAAACTTTTTAGCCCACACTATGTAAGTGATTGAATGTTGGAAATCCGAAGATGTAATATTATTGGAGCTTGCCACTGACAAGCAGTTGGAGACGTTTTTCTCCTTTATTGGGTATGCAAGACCTAAGCTCGTTCCAGATTCTGAAGACTGGTACCCAACTGGTGGCATGGATAGGAAATACCTAGTGAAAGAATGGAGTATGATCTTTGATGCTGTGTCTTGAGCCATGTCGAGTAAGTCTAGTGGATGGAATGAGATTCTTGCATATATAAGAAAGATTATGCATTCCGTGGTGTACAACTACAGAATTGATATAAGGAAAGTCCTGATGTAACAATTCAAGTAGGTCCTTGGAAAGAAATCCACAAGGAAGTTGGTAATCTTCTATCCAAGATTCTTTATGCTTATTATTCTTTCTGCAGTAGGAATAATTAGTCTAGATAATATCTAATGTAAAGAATCTCCAACACTCAAGAAGAATACACACACTGTCTTAACTAGCAAACCTCTTAATTCATATATAAGATTGTTTATTACTAACCACATGAAGGCTATAATAACCTCTCTTAACTTAAAATTATTGAGTGATGTTAGTATATTTTCTTTGAGTGATGAGAATGGTGCTGACATCACCATTCCAAACCCACACTTAAAACCATTTCAAGGTGTTAGGCCCTCTAGAATACCTAGGGTAGTCAGTCAAGAGCCTGGTTCCTCTCAAAAGGACCTGGTTTCTATAAAGTAGAGATCCACAACCTCTAGGGTATAAATAGTTACCGCTATTGGTGAGGGAGAAACTGCACTAAATGTAATAAATAATGATGCAATTGTCAAAGACCCCACATAGGGTCTTGAAGAGCCAAAGAAGAAGAAGGCTGAATATCATTATTGTTGGGAAAAATCAAATTAAGTTGGTGAACAAGATGGCCACTCTGGAGCAAATAATGAATGATGGTTTCAAGACAGTTTTTGACAAGCTTCAGGCATTCAATGACAAATTCTCTACTCTACAGTTGCTACCTCAACTAAGGGGGAGAAAAATGGTGAAGATGAACTATTTATTGAAGGGAGTCATAAGGAGAAGATTGTGGATGAAGTTAAAGGAGGATATAAGGAAGGGAAAGCTGTAGCTCATGGGGAGTGTTAAGGAAGAATCTACTATCACAACAAACTTGACAGCAACTTCGAATGTACTGTCAGAAGAAATAAGGAAGGAGTTACTATCAAGGAGGATTACTGTTAAGCTAAACAAGCATAGAGTAAGAGCCAAAGCCTTCCCTGGTAAACAGAATTGTTTTGTACCTAAGAAGGAAAGAACTTACATTACTAGAGAGCCTACCAAAAACATATGGAAGCTCAAATCTATAATTCTCTATGAAGATTGTCTAGACTGCAAGAGACCTACCCTCAACAACATAGCTGAGTCCAAAGCAGAATTTATTACTAATGTTGTTGTTGAATGGTCTGACTATAATTCTTTGAGAAAAGTAAAAATCATCTACTCAACTGGGTTAGTTGAAGAATTAAATTACGGATTAGTTGGGGAAAATTACTTTATAATCAAAAAGTTGTTGTCCATAGTCAAGGGATTAAAAGTCAGAACTAGAATTTTCAGAGGAATACTGATTAAGAAGTTTCTAGACCTCATGGATTCATACAAGCCTCATCCTCTAGATGGAATTGAAGTTTAAGAACCTAAACCAACAATCTTTCTTGATCTAGATGGTGTGATGTTCAAGGTTGATAAGAATACTAGTGAATTCTAGAGTATGGATTCTCTACAAGACAAGAAAAAAAATCTTTTGTTAAAACTTGTGGAACAGTTGTCTGAATATCCTTACCCCGAGGAACAAAACTTCATTCATGTTATTCATATGATTATTACTTCAAAGGAAAAGTAAGAATATGAGAGAAAGGTGGATTATGACCGAGCTCAAAAGTGTCTACTAAGAAATCCTGATAGAGTCATCTTCTATAATACTAGTAGAGCAACTGACACAATTCCCTTTGAAGTGTAGGGTTTCGTGACACAAACGCAGCGGAATAAACGCGAAAAATAAATCAAAATAGCGAAACCCTCCGCAGGATCCATGCGAAAACAAAAGATTTAATTCGGAGATAAAGAATAAATACCTTTAGAAGCTTTAACAGTTCATTAATGGAAGATTAATGGAGGTCCAAAACTTGTTTAATCACCACGTATCCCGCTCTCGCGATCTACGCTCTACGGTATCCACACGAACACTTTTCATGAAGGATTAATGTGTACTAGCACCCGAAAACTTCTTCTCTCTCTATCTTCCTCCTCTCTCAGAGCGGCTAGGGTTTTTCTAAAAATCTCTCTTTTTATTAAATTAGCCCATAAAGAGATTATATAGAGAGAGGAATAAGTTTTCTAATTATAATCCAATTATAATTAATACTAATCCAAAATTCTAAATTATTTAATTAAGTCTCACTTAATTAATTAATTATTAATTTTGGAATTAGTTTAAGTAATTCATTTATTCTATTTATATAATTAATTAAGTCATACTTAATTAATATCATAAATAAAATAAATTACTTATTTAATTTAAATTCTTAATTTAAATTATTTCTCCTTCAAGCGTTCTTTGTGTGTGACCCTGTAGGTTATTATTACGTTGGCAACAATTTTAATATCTAATTAAAATTGTAAACAATGAGCGGCATCTAGTAATACATCATTGCTACCCAAGTAATAATAATAAATCGGTGATTCGATTAAGCCTTTCGTGAATAATGTTTCATGTAATATAATCCCTTTAATCTTGATATTATAGATTAAACTCAAGGCATGTCTCGTGTCATCCTCTTCATAATTTAATCTTTATTTTCTTGATCGATGAGTAGACTATTAAAATCAAATCAACATTTGAGCACGGCCGTGCATTTCATAGTCTCACTCAAACAAGAGGCCAATAATATCACTCCTAAAATTAAGAGGATTAAATCCCATCTAGATCATTCATATTTCTCATACGATTCATAATATACCCAATGTCCACTTTTATCATCACCCGGTCAAAGGTAACTTTTAATGTAATCAAAGTATATTAATTCTCGTATAGAAATATAATGATTTCAGGTCTAAGGATCATTACACTATTATCACAGTGAGAATTACTTATGACACTTACTTAACATGTAGAATCTCACGGCGGGTCATTCCAGTGCCATGCATTGATACATGCACTTATGTTCTTGACTTTAGTATCCCCATACCTATGACCAATGAGATGTGGTCATCTGTCAAGAAATATACTAGTCTTTGTGCATTATTATTGTCCTTAAATAATAATACTCGACTAGGGAATTTTAGGAATAAGATACTATTCATATAATCTCATTTTTTAAGTCACATACTTAAAGATATATAATATGTATCAAGATTCCAAGGACATTTATTATGCTTTCAATTTATTACGCAGTAAATAAAACATAATAAATAAATAATAATCAATAAAACATAATCCTTAATAATAAATATTTTCCTTAAAATATAAAAAATATTGTCTCTAGAGCACAATTACTAACAATCTCCCACTTGCACTAGAGCCAATTGCCCAAGTATCCAATACTCATGGAACTAGTGTGACTTTCGTGCTTCTGCTGCGACAAAGCCTTAGTCAGTGTGTCTGCAATATTATTATTAGTATACACTTTACATATATGTATATCTCCTTGATCATTAATCTCATTAATTAGGTGATATCTCCTAAGTACATGCCCAAACAGCCTCCTTGGCTGCTTCACAAGCATCAATATACTCAGGTTCTATTGTAAAATCAACAATTGTCTTTGCTGTGAACCATTCCAGCATATAACATCTCAATAAAACACAAAACCAGGCAGAAACATTAAATTATCGTTATCTGTCTAGAAACCAGTATCACTGAAACCTCTTACAACTAGCTTCACATCTCCTCCATATAACAAGAATGAATCTTTAGTCCTCTTTAAGTACTTAAGAATATTCTTGACTGTCGTCCAGTGACCTTCACCTGGATTAGATCGGTATCTACTCATCATGGTTAAAGCATACGAGACATCAGGACAAGTACATATCATTGCATACATTATAAAATCAATTGCTGACGCATATGGAATTTTACTCATGCAGTCCCTATCATCCAATGATTTATGACAAATTTTATTTTGAGATCACTATCCCATGAGACATTGGGACATATCCATTTTAGTCTCTTTGCATTTGAAATCGATGCAAAACTTTGTCAATGTATGTACTCTAAATTAGGCCGATCAATCACCTTGATCTATCTCTATAAATCTCGATCCCTAATATATATGTCACATCGCCTAAGTCTTTCATTGAGAAATTATTTCTCAACCAAGTCTTCACAGTCTGTAGAGAAGGAATGTCATTCCCTATTAGTAATATATCATCAACATATAATACTAGGAATGCCACATGGCTCCCACTAAACTTCTTGTAAACACAAGTTTCATCTTCATTCTGAATAAAGTCAAACTCTTTTTGACTGTTTCATGAAAACAAATGTTCCATCTCCTCGAGGCCTGCTTTAATCCATAAATGGATCGACGCAACTTACATACATTTCCAGCATCCTTTAGATCAACAAAACCCTTAGGGTGTGTCATGTACACATCCATATCTTCTTCAAGGCTCTCATTTAAGAAAGCGGTTTTGACATCCATTTGCCAGATTTCATAGTCATAGTAAGCAGCTATAGCAAGCAAAATCCTGATGGACATGACCATAACAACTGGTGAAAAGGTCTCATCATAGTCAATACCATGAATTTTCTTGAAACCTTTTGCCACCAATCGTGCCTTATAGGTCTGTACATTAGCATCCATGTCGGTCTTCTTCTTGAAAACCCACTTGCACCCTATAGGTTTTACCCTTTCAGGTGGATCAACCAAAGTCCATACTTGATTAGTATACATGGATTCCATCTCAGATTTAATGGCATCCAGCCATCTCTTAGAATCTGGAGTGTTTATAGTATCTAGGTAGGTGAGAGGCTCATCTTCATCCACAAGCATCACATCACCATCTTGAGTCAAGAGAAATCCATATTATCTCTCGGGCTCATGGCGAATCCTACTAAACCTACGAACACCTGTGTTTCTTGAGCAGTATTATTTTTCTTGTACATTCTACTCAGGTTCCTCCACTGGTTCAACGTTATCATGTGGGTCTCAAACTTCATTGAGATCTATTATCCTCCCACTGTCTCTCAGCAGTTCGAGCAACAAACACTTTGTTCTCGGAAGGATTATAGAAAGAATAACCCCTTGTTTCAGTTGGGTATTCCACAAAATTACATTTGTCCGATTTTGGTCCTAGCTTGTCAGAGATTAAACGTTTCACAAACGCTTCACATCTCCAAAATTTTATAAATGACATGCTGTGACGTTGCTCAGTCCATATCTCATAAGGAGTCTTTTGAACCAATTTAGTAGGAACACAATTAAGTGTATGTGGAGCCGTTTCCAGGGTGCAACCCCAGAAACTAATTGGAAGATTCATTGACTCAACATTGATCGCACCATGTCCAACAAGGTGTGATCTCTCCTATCAAAAAACTTTTCTTTGATATTTTCTACTTCATCTTTATAGTCTTTGAACTTTTCAAATGATTCGGATTAGTTCTTCAAAAGATACATATATCCGTATCTACTAAAATAATTAGTAAATTTTATGAAGTTAATAAAATCTACCTTTTGTCATCGTACACATATGACCACATACATCACTATGTATAAGTCATACCCATTCAATGATCCCTTCACCATGTCCGGTAAAAGGAGCTTTAGTCATTTTACCAAATAAACCAAGATTCGTATCCTTTGGTATGATTCATAATCAAACTTATCCATGAATGCATCCTTATGTATTCTGGAAATGCGTTTCTCATTAATATGGCCTCAGCGACAGTGCCAAAGGTAATATTTGATTTGAGTCACTTTAGAACATATAAATTGTTAATTAGATGTGCAACATTATAAGGCTCATCATCAAAATAGAATAAATAACTATTGTTATAAAATGAAAAAGCCTTTCTTGTCCAAACAAGAAACTGAAATAATGTCTCTGCCAATTGCAAGCACGTTATAACAATTATTAAGTTCTAAATTTTCCTTATAGGCCAAAAATTAAGTAACGAGTTCCTCGAACCAGAGCAACTATCTTTACTCCAATTCCAACCCGATACCTTAAGCTTGACCCTTATTGATCATCATCTTCCGATCTTCCAATTAAGCATGACAGTTTAATTTCCAGTCTCCCAACTTTCCACAGAAGTGACAATCGTCTTCTTTATCAACACCTCATTCAGACTTTAGAGTCTGCTTTAGGGATTGGACTTTGGTTTGACAACGGAACTAGATCAAATCTTCTCCTTGCCTTTCCATTTTCCTTTCCCTTTTGCATTCCCTATGTTTACCATCAATATAGTAGTAGTTCATGCATTTATCATATTACTTTCAGCAGTTCTCAACATGCTTAGCAACTCAATGGGTGTTTTACCAATCTTATTCACTTTATTGTTCATAACAAAATAAGAATAATATTTGTCCAAGGATTGTAAGATCAAATCTAACTGTCTCCAGACCAATCTGGAAACCCAAAATATCAATGGTATTCATTATACCCTATAATCTTTAGAACATGTGGTGTAACCGGGTCTCACTCTCCCTACTTGTAAGTGTATAGTGCCCTTTCAAATATATCTTGTGCTCAATCGTTTCATAAGCATCTATATGCTTGTATTGCTTCTTAAGCTCAGCACATATATTTACGAGCATGAGACATGAAACATCAGTCGCAACATCAATTTGCTTCCAATAAGCACTATGATTTGCACATGTTACATTCTCAACTTTAAGAGTAGGGGAAGAGATTTGACTAATATCGTGGTGCCCGAGGACGATCCTCAAGCTCCTATGTCAGTCAAGGAAATATATTCCCGTCAACTTGTCCTTCTCAAGAACTGATCGCATAGAGAAGTTGTTTGTGTTTATCATTTGATATCTACAATATAAAAGTGCATAAAATAAACTAGGTTGCAAATTTAATATTAATTATGTTTAAGTGATTATGGTATATCATCATATACCTCCCACTATTTTTATCAAACTAATAGCCCTTACTATTAATTTGGAAAGTATATCCCATAATTCTTTCTAGTGAGCCAAGATCCATATTTCGTCATGTCCTAAGTCAACCACTGGAAGTCCTTAGAAAATGATTATTTAGGTAGACAACAGTTGTCAATTATATCATATATAATTCTTGGATAGTTTGGTGAACAACGATTGATCTTATCTATCTAATAGACTTTTAACCAAACTCTATGCTTCTAAGTTCATAATAGTTGAATATAACCGTTTATTTTCACTTATTATGACGACTCAGTTAAGTTAGACCCAATGATACAACGGCCGAATATAACCGTTTATATTCGTCGCATCTCACCACGATAGATAGGAGTCCCCTGCCACTGACAGTCCTTCCCCTTATCGATCTAGGATTCGATGAGTGTTCATTCATTGGAAAGCATCCGAGTAAAACTTAATATTTTGTTAAGGGATTTTAGAAAATTTATAACGATCATGATCACATCATAAAGAGATCCTCAATTTTTCCTTGAACCAAATATTTCAAATCGACATCTTAAATTGTTCATTTCCCAGGTAGATGGAGGATACCAATGGTCACACTTAAAACCCATCAGCCTTACGAATACGCATATCCGCTTTTGTCAGAAAATCCCAATTATAGATATCAAAAATCCATATTTAATTCCGTGTTTTAAAAATCCATATTTCATAAACACAAGAATCTCATGATCGTTTGTTAATTTTAAAATCTTGAATCGTTACAGATTTTATCTTGTTTAAGCAAACATGGCATGAGTGTCGTATCTAATACATACATGATTAATCAATATTAAGCATGCATCTCAATTATATCTACGCATACATACCAATACATGCAATCATATACATATATGTAATGTGCGTAAATTAAACGTGTTTGGTTATGACCCATCCTATATGATATTTCCAAGCTAATGGAAATATCAAGGTCAGTCTATAGTGGTTTTAAAAATACTATCTATTACATGTCTTCTTTCTTCATTGCTCCATCATCCCCTTTTGGATCGCCTCCTTGCTTGTAAGTCCTCATTGATAATTACATTGAATAATAAAAATAAAACTATTCTAATGAAATTACAAGAAGAACTCGAGTTACATTCGAGATAATTAAATTACAATGAATAAACGACATGCAAGTCGTATTTAGAAACCAAAACCATAAATCAAAACCACTATCCTATAGGTCTTTAGGCCATAACCATCCACCATGCTATCATATAACACATATAATATATCTCATATTATATAATCATATTATATAATCATATATAACAAATTTCGAAATTTCAGAAAATTAAAAACAGATTTTTGAAGACAATAAATCGCTATTTCGAGGCCCTTAATGACGTCAAACGCCTTACAGACCCGTCGGTGATAGCATAGCTATCAGTTTTGTTCAATGGCCCGATTCCAGTCAGAAAACACATATCGTTTGCGAAAATCAAATACGGCAGTCAGATTTCTCCAAATCTGACGGTGTTTCAGAAATCGTATCATATACAATTCTCATAACAAGAACAAGCATATATCATATATACATACACAGAGATACATGCAATCATCATATGATTATACATTACATGAATATCATATATTCATAATATATACATACATATACTCAAAATTTTAGAAAATCAAATAATTTTAGAAAATCATAAATCACCGTTTTGGAGGCTGTAACGACATCTAATGGCTTACAGACGCAGAGCTGACAATGTCAGTATTGCTCAGTGACCCGATTCCAGTCAGAAAACACATATCGTTTGTGAAAATCGGACAACGGACACAGATTTCAGAAAATCAACGGCAGCCGTTTCAGAATTCGTATCGAATACGATTCCCATAATAAGAACAAACATGTATCATATACATACATCAACACACATAATCATCACATGATTATATATCATATGAATATCATATATATTCATAATATATATAAACATATACATATTATATCAATATAAAATCATGATATATCGCATACATGCTTATATATCAAAAACTGTTAAGCACATAACCGAATTAAAACGTTTCGCAAGTAGCTCTGATGCCATTGTAGGGTTTCGTGACACAAACGCAGCGGAATAAACGCGAAAAATAAATCAAAATAGCGAAACCCTCCGCAGGATCCATGAGAAAACAAAAGATTTAATTCGGAGATAAAGAATAAATACCTTTAGAAGTTTTAACAGTTCATTAATGGAAGATTAATGGAGGTCCAAAACTTGTTTAATCACCACGTATCCCGCTCTCGCGATCTACGCTCTACGGTATCCACACGAACACTTTTCATGAAGGATTAATGTGTACTAGCATCCGAAAACTTCTTCTCTCTCTATCTTCCTCCTCTCTCAGAGCGGCTAGGGTTTTTCTAAAAATCTCTCTTTTTATTAAATTAGCCCATAAAGAGATTATATAGAGAGAGGAATAAGTTTTCTAATTATAATCCAATTATAATTAATACTAATCCAAAATTCTAAATTATTTAATTAAGTCTCACTTAATTAATTAATTATTAATTTTGGAATTAGTTTAAGTAATTCATTTATTCTATTTATATAATTAATTAAGTCATACTTAATTAATATCATAAATAAAATAAATTACTTATTTAATTTAAATTCTTAATTTAAATTATTTCTCCTTCAAGCGTTCTTTGTGTGTGACCCTGTAGGTTATTATTACGTTGGCAACAATTTTAATATCTAATTAAAATTGTAAACAATGAGCGGCATCTAGTAATACATCATTGGTACCCAAGTAATAATAATAAATCGGTGATTCGATTAAGCCTTTCGTGAATAATGTTTCATGTAATATAATCCCTTTAATCTTGATATTATAGATTAAACTCAAGGCATGTCTCGTGTCATCCTCTTCATAATTTAATCTTTATTTTCTTGATCGATGAGTAGACTATTAAAATCAAATCAACATTTGAGCACGGCCGTGCATTTCATAGTCTCACTCAAACAAGAGGCCAATAATATCACTCCTAAAATTAAGAGGATTAAATCCCATCTAGATCATTCATATTTCTCATACGATTCATAATATACCCAATGTCCACTTTTATCATCACCCGGTCAAAGGTAACTTTTAATGTAATCAAAGTATATTAATTCTCGTATAGAAATATAATGATTTCAGGTCTAAGGATCATTACACCATTATCACAGTGAGAATTACTTATGACACTTACTTAACATGTAGAATCTCACGGCGGGTCATTCCAGTGCCATGCATTGATACATGCACTTATGTTCTTGACTTTAGTATCCCCATACCTATGACCAATGAGATGTGGTCATCTGTCAAGAAACATACTAGTCTTTGTGCATTATTATTGTCCTTAAATAATAATACTCGACTAGGGAATTTTAGGAATAAGATACTATTCATATAATCTCATTTTTTAAGTCACATACTTAAAGATATATAATATGTATCAAGATTCCAAGGACATTTATTATGCTTTCAATTTATTACGCAGTAAATAAAACATAATAAATAAATAATAATCAATAAAACATAATCCTTAATAATAAATATTTTCCTTAAAATATAAAAAATATTGTCTCTAGAGCACAATTACTAACATGAAGATCTAAGAATATTGGTGGAAAAGAAGCCAAAAATTGCAGAGTTGATCAAAAGACAATTACTTCAGGTAACTAATCCTAAAGTAATTGATCTCAATAACAAAGCTCTAGAAATCTTTGAATTATGGTGAAGAAAAGGATGGAGGAAAGGGAGAAGGCAAGAAAGCATGAATCCAAAGTTGAGGAAGTTAACAGGGAGCTAGAAAGAGTAAGGAGGCAGATTAAAGAAGTAGATATGGATTTTGAAGTTGCCAAGCTAAATAATAAGCATTCAAGGCTTTTCTACTATATCTCACATGTCTTGTCATGCTAGATATAATTGCTAATGTCAGTGTTTAAGCAAACAGGTACTGATCAGAGTTTACCAAGAAAGCTACTGTCAAGCAAAGCTATCCGCCAAAGATACTGTCATGCATGCAAGGTTACTGTCAAGAAAGATACTGTCATGCATACGCGCAAAAGTTACTGTCATGCAACTTACTGTCAAAGAAGTTATTGTCAAGAAAGTTGCTGTTAGGAACTTTTTGCTATCAAAGTTTACTGTCAGACAACTTACTGTCAAAGAAGTTACTGTCAAGAAAGTTGCTGTCAGGAACATTTTGGTATTTGAGTTTATCTTCAGAGTTAGTGAAGCCAGAATTTACAAGGTGATCATAATCTATACAGTTGAAGTTATATTGGGAAGATGATGATCACAAGAATGGAAAGTCTTCGAAGATCAAGACAAATATATTAAAGATATATATACTGAAGCGAAGATGCGGAGCTAAACAAGGAAAGAGATAAAGCAGCAATCTATAATTGATATGTATAATAGCTGATTTATAGCATATTGATATAGATTGATTGAAACTGTGTACTATATAAACACAGATAGGTTTACCCTAGAAGGGTGATCGCTTGCTACATTCGAAGGTGTAACCTAGCAGCTGTCAAAGATATTCGTTCATCTTTGATAGAGAACTTGTAAACGTTGATTCAAGTTAATACAAAGTACTTCTTTATTTACGTATAACAGTTCATTGTTCGTGTATAAACGGCCTAACATGTCAAATCCATTGAAATCATTGTAGATAGTATAGAAGTAAAAGCTAAAGACTTTAGGATTCTCAACACTAAAAATCTGAAAAGAATCTTTAGATTGACAATAGGCTAATACTAGGAATCTGAAAGAAACTTGAGTGCGGTGGCAGGTAAAATCATTGCATCAAGATCAAATGAAGATGATGAAATTGATGAGCTCAGAGTGACCCAAATATTCACACCTTGCAAGTCAAGATTTCTAACTAATGAATTTGGAGGCAAGTATCTCTGCATTTCCAAAGGACCAGTGGAAGATTACTACAGCTACAATGAATTGAAGAAGTCACCAGCTAGTTTAGTGAAACTGGTACTTGACTATGTAGCTAATCATGCCAAAACGACTGAAGAAAAAAGGGCTTTAAGGTCTCTGCAAGTACTCTGTGAAAGGCTAGATCCTCAAAAGAAATCAAGTTATGGAAGCTCAAGTAAAAGTTGAAGATCTTCTCAGACTAGAGGATCGTTTAGCTTGCGAAATTGTAGATTATACATGTAGTTGTTTGAATATTTTTCTATACAAACACTTCAATTTATTAGCTGAGTTAGCACCTACATTTTACTTTGAATTTGTCTTTATTGTTCATAAAAATAAATTGGGGGAGATTCGTAGGGATTGTGGTGTTAAAAATGTAATCAACTAGGATACTTAGTTTTAACTTGAAAATAAGTTAAGTAAAATGTACTGTCATATGTATATTGACAGTATGTTTGAACAGTCACTTGAAACGGTTTGTTTAATCAAAGCATAAATAGGTGACAGTAAGTTTGATAGTTACTGTCCTGTATAAAGAAGAAAATGATCCATGAAGTAGAAGTTCACAAAGTGTTCATGCACAACATGGTTCAAATCTCAGACAGTAAAACTGAATACTCAAACCTATGACAGCATATTCAAGTGACAGTCCAAAAGAACAGCTGACATCAACTGTCATCTTGACAGTAAACTTGGCGGTGAATGAAGAATTGAAGACACCAAGTTTTACTGACAATAACACTAGCGGGGATAGTTGACAGTAGCTTTGAAGACAATATGTATGGATGGATTATCAAGGTTTGATAGCATAATTTGCGGAGCCATAGGTACTGTCACCATAGTGGAGCTAAAAGTTGACAATATGCTTTTAGTGAAGCTGACAATCTGTTCCTGGTAGCAGAGTAGATAGTGAAAATACAAGAAATGATTTTGACACTTCTATATTCTCTAACAAGTCTACTACTGTAACTTGGGAGAAGACAAGTAAAAAAGATAAAGTGATTTCAGGGAGTCAAAGATTTTTATACATCTCAGAAGCACTTTATCTACAAATGGAATAAAGCCAAGGTTGAATGGGAAAAGTAATGTTTCCATTTCAAGCGTTATTCTCGGACAAAGGAAAAGTG
Source organism: Oenanthe sinensis (assembly GCA_028671895.1). Taxonomy (NCBI): domain Eukaryota; kingdom Viridiplantae; phylum Streptophyta; class Magnoliopsida; order Apiales; family Apiaceae; genus Oenanthe; species Oenanthe sinensis. The sequence continues at coordinate 16,749,238 of JAPMAC010000209.1, forward strand.
CACCTGTAAGTGTGTTAGGTCCCGGAATTATCGTAGAAGGGGGTTAAATACGATACTCACAACAATTTATAATTCTTTTCAGAATTTGTGAATAATTAAATTATTGCTTTTGTTGAGGGTTCAAGTTCTTGTAGTGTTTAGGAGGCTGATTTACTAATTTTCTATTTTTATGAATAAACATTTAGGATCTAGAAAATTAGCAAGTACACAAACAAGACAAGTTTCAAATAACTGTTAAATTTCTGGATCGATTTTGACATGAACTGTTCTAATTTAACAATTATAATTCAAACCAGCACAAAAACTCTATGAATATAACAAGTAGGTAAATTACTGAATTTGAATGTTTTCAACAACTTAAATTATGAAGCCAAGACCTCATATTTATAGAGGTAGTAAAGCTTATATGACTTTTCTTCAGGACTTTATTCAAACACTTCAAATTGCCTTTAGACCTTTAAAAAAATCACGGGCATGACAACACTAACATCTAACTCTATAGGAAGGTGCATTTCTACTATTTTAACAACTTCATCTACCATAACAAATGGTAAATAAAGAAGTTGAAGGGTGTTGCATGTACCTCTCACTATGCACTCCTTGCAATGTGTCCTTAAAATTTATCTATTTTAGGCTTACCATCAGCATTAAACTTTACCTTTTTCTTTAATTCTCCTAAGTTGCAGTAGTAGACTTGACATACTAGATAGATGTGTCCAAATCATTCCTTGTATTTTCACTATCGAGTTTGATACTTGAAACACACTGTCAGCTTCACTAAGAGTTTACTGTCAACTTTTTTCTTCTTTGTGGTGACAGTATCTTCAGCTCCGCATAATTTGCTGTCAAGTTAGATAGTTCATCAAACATACTGTCTCCAAAACTGCTATCAACTATCTCCACCAATGTTACTGACAACTATTCTGCCAAGGTTGTTGTCAGTGAAACTTGTTATCATCAATTCTTCATTCTCCGCCAAGTTTACTGTCAATGGAATAATTGTCACTAATACTTGTTGTCATAAAGTCTTCATTCTCCACCAAGTTTACTGTCAATGGAATAGTTGATGTCATCTGTTCAAATTATACTGGTACTTGTAATGTACTGTCATATGCTTGTGTAGTTGAAATGATGTTGTCTGAGTTTTGAATCATGCTGTGCATGAACACTTAGTGAACTTCTACTACATGACTCATTCTTATTCTTTTATACAAGACAGTAACTTTCAAATGTATTGTCACCTAACTAATACTTTTCAAATGTACTGTAGATGCAAACTTAACTAACATAAATTGAAGTGTTTATACAAAAAAAGTATACATAAAATTATAGGTATTGATATAACAAGTTCTTCACAAACTAGACTCCTCTAGATTGAGCAGATATTCAATTAGAGCTTGAGCTTCCTTGACTTCAATTCTGTCAGTGATGATTCTGAGTGGATTTGTTAAGATAGGTGACACATAGTTTGGCTTCCTGGAGTATTGATCATTCATCTTGGCACACTTCAGATCAATCTCAGCTTCTTTAATTTATCTATTTATCCAATCTAAGTCCTTCTTTGTGGCTTTAACATCATCTGCAACCTTGCTCATCTTCTATTCTTCCACCTTCTTCTTTTTCTCCTTCAAATCACAGATTTACAGAGCTATCATTTTAAGATCAAACACCTCAAAATTTGTGATATTGAGGAGTTGTCTCTTGACGAGTTCTGTGATTTGTGGTTCCTTTTCAGCTAGAATCTTTAATTAATCAAAGGCGATCTCTTCTGCAGATCCACCAGTGTTGTAGAAGATTATCCTGTCAGGATTTCTGAGAAAATTTTTTTGAGTCCTCTCATACTCAACCTTCCTTCTTTTTAGTTTGAATGATTCTTTCAATTGTTGGGATGAAATTCGGTTCCTTAGGAGAGGGATAATCTTCCAATTGTTCCACCAGCTTCATTGGAGGTTCCACATTCTTATCTTCCAAGGAATCCATACTCTAGTATTCCTTGACTCCATTTTCATTTACAAACATCACCCCATCAGAGTACACAATAGTCTCAGGTTCTTCAGCATCAGTAAAATCCATGGGGTGAGTTTTGAAAGACTCCATTAGCACCAAGAATTTCATGATTAGAATTCCCCTTAAGATTTGAGTCCTGATGTCTGAGCCCTTGATGACAAGCAACATCCTTCTGACCATAAAGAAATTTGTCTCCTTCAATTCATGCCCCATTGCTTCAACTTTCTTAATAGAATAATAGACATTTATCCTGTTAAGAGAATTAAGGTCAGTCCATTCAACAACAACCTTGGAGATCAATTCTGCCTTTGTCTCAACCAATTTGTTAATTGTAGGCCTCCACACATCCAAGCATTCTTCATGAAGTACTTCTATTGTCAGCTTCCATTGTCTCCTGCTAGGCTTCCTGCTTGAATATGGTTTTGGTCTCTCAGCTCTTTCCTTCCTACGTTTGTTGGGTACAAAGATTTTTCTTGACAGTAACTCTTCCCTCACTTCTTTTGATAGTGACTTTGAAGTTACTGTCAACACAGGCTTGACAGTAGGTTCAGGCATCTTGACAGTGTCCTCCACCTTATTGTTCCTGATAGTAACTTTCTTGAAAACATTTTCTTTGTCAACCTCAAATCCAAGAACCACAACTTTCATTACTCTTCCTTCAATCTCACCAACTCTCTTCTCATCTTCTCCATCCTTATTACCAGTTCCAGAGGTCCCTGCATCACCAGTTGGACTTGGAACTACCTACACCTCCATCAGGCTTTTCATCATCATCTTTTCTCCCTTCATCTTTCTTCTCTGTCTTTCTCAGTTTCTTCTCTTCTAACCTTCTTATCTCCCTAGCCAACACCCTTATTACTTCAATTCTTTATTCAATTCTTGGCAACTGGCTGAAGTAGTTGAAAGCTTCTTTGACTGATCTAGGCCTACATAAACTGACCTTGTCCAAGTTCATTGACCTGTATTTCCCATCTATTGAGATACTGCACTTAATACAAAGTGGATTTTTAGTAACTTCAGGTAATTTTTTAACCACCATTCTTTGCACGACTCTCTTTAAATTTTCATTTAACCAGGACTTATCTGTCTTGATTTTGATCTTAATGGCTTCAATTACGACAATATTCTGCCTTCTCAAATATCCCATGCTGATATACCAACTAAGACCATCGTTAGTCCTAACAGAGATCACCCATTTATTTCTCTTTGAAACCATGACAGCAACTCCAACTATTGTTTCTTTCATGACTTCAGAAAATTTCTTGGGATCCTGAAACACCCTGTTGTTCTCATTTTTATTCACCATTAGCAGATATGCTTCTTCATCATTAAAGTCCTCATTCTCTTCTATAATAAAATCATCAGAATCTTCTTGAAACAAATTCTCCTTTCCTTTCCCAGCCACATGAACATGGGCCTTCACAATTCCCTCCCTGATCAAAATTCCTTTTTCCATGTTATTTCCACCAAGCTTTTCAGCCATCTCAGTGGCCACCTTGGAAAATAATGCCAATTGGCCCTCCCTCTGAGATGCAGCTTGAGTCTACTTATCACTCCTTTCAACCTTCTCAGCTTCAAATACTTTACCTTAACCAACCTTCTCCCCCTTAGTTGAGTTGGCAGCTGCAGGGATTGTTAATTGAGTCTTCATCTCCTTCAATTTCTCAAACACAACCCGGAATCCCTCATGATACATTTTTCAAACTTCTCCATCTTGGCTACCAGCTTGACTTGATTTCTCCTCATATTGCCACTGCTTAGAAAATTTAGTTACCTTCTTTGAAAAGAATTTCAAACTTTCATCAACTTGTTTAGAACTATGGGTTGTTGGGTTTCTCAGACACTCTGGTTTTTTATGGATGATCTCATCATCACTCACACTCTCCAACTCATGGCCTAGTCTCCTAGATTGTTTGGTTCCCTCTTTTATTTTATGACCATGATCAAGGCACTCTCCTTTTGTCAGGGTCTTTCTCTGCCTCTCTAATTTTTTAAGCTCACTTCTCTTTATTCTTTTTCTCTTATTCTTTTTCACTCCTTAACTCATCCTAGGTGCAAGGGACTGAGTAGGTACACCTTGCACAATGGGTTTAGAATGTACCTTCATGATTGAGTAGATAGGAGTTGAGTCACTATCTTGATTTGCTTCAGGAACATGAGAGTTGCTATCTAAATTAGGAGTGTTGACAACATCTTCAGCTTCAAAGTTACTATCAATAGGAGTGACGGTAACTGTGTCCTAAGCAGCTACTGAGGTTGTGACAAATTCTTCTAAAGAAATGTTACTATCAAATGTGATAACAACTTTTCCTGTGTCATTGACAACAATAGAGGCTATGACAGCATCCTTAACAAATTGAGGGACAATCTCTTCCACCCTTTGAGTGAAAGATTCTTATGTACTGCCAAAGAGGGACTCCATGGTAGGCTGCTCCCTCAAATCAAAATGAGAAGCATCATAATGAAATGATGATTCCTCCCTATGCTCAAAATCAGACATGTGTGTATCTTCAAGTGGAGGCTCATGCTGAGTGTGTTCAGCATTTGGTGCAGACTTTGTACAGATTACCATGGGAGACTAATCAATTTCAATAGGTGCCTCCTGTTGAGAGGAGACACCTAGGGAAGAGCTATTATCCCTATTAAGATCTGTGCCCTTTTGAGAGGACACATTCTGGCTAACAAAGGTTGGTACCCTTGCCTTCTTTCTCCTAGGCTCATCAGGGCCCTCTGTGGGTTCTTTGATCTCACTACCACCCTTATTTATTACACTTAGTGCAGTTTCACCATCTAACTGTGGAACAGTTTCTAACCTAGGTGTAGTGATCATCTTACTTTTAGGAACCTGGTCCTTTTGGGAAGAATCAGGATCTTGGCTAACAGACTTGGAGACTCTAGAAGGTCTAGCTCCTTTAAAAGGCTTAGAGTGTGGGTTAGGAATGGAGAGGTCAACTCCATTCTCATTACTCAAGGAAAATACAAAAAAATCTCCAACAATTCTTAAATTGAATGAGTTTATTATAGACCTCATGTGATTAGTAATAAACAAACCCAACTTAGAATTGAGAGGTTTGCTATACAGTATAGAGTGTGTGTTTTTCTTAAGTGTGGGGGACTCCATACATTGTATACTATCTAGATTAATTATGCCTATAACAGAATTAATGATAAACATAAAGAATCGAGGATAGTATATTATCGGCCTCCTGCTTTCCTTCTTGCCTAGCACCAGCTTGAATAGCGGCATCAGGCACTTTCCAATGTTGATTCTATAATTATGCCCCATGGAGGCTGAGACCTCATTTCAGCTGCTATTTTCGCTAGACATGGCTTGAGTGATATCATCCATTATCATGCTCCACTCCTTGACAATATACTTCCTATCCATCCCCTCTGGCCTTGGGCTTGTCTTGGGTCCTGTGTACCCAATCATCTTTAAAAACTTGGTTAGTTGAGCATAACTAGCAGGCTCTTGAAATTGTGAACCTTCTTCAGCTTCAACATAAAGAACAGTGTTGATGGGGGTTGAGTCGATGGTGTAGGAGGTGTTGTTGATTTGAAATGTTATGGTGCTAGTATCCTGCTCCCCCTCACATATAGCAGAGGCCCATAGCTGTGATAGTCATGGAATCTCTAACATAGGGCTTTCAGTTAGTGCATATGAGAGAAAAAAGTTGTTCATGAAGCCAAAAAATGGCTTGAAGGCTTCTCCTACTTCACCCACCGTAGTTGTGACACCCCCAGATCCGGGGTCAGGAATCCAGGTTGTCATTGTCCAATTTCCACAATAAATAATTCTCACCTGTTTTAACTATTATAACAATCCAACATACATGCAATGACCCCAAACCAAATACACAACTCGAGTTATAGTCTCAGGAAATGAACTTAGAATAATAACAGTTATTATAATCCAACTGTAATAAACCCAGGATCTCATGCTACTAATATCACCTCTACCTGAAGTTACATTAGGAGTAAACAATGTTTCAACATTTATTAATACCTTGCATATTTTACAATAATTATTAGGATTCTAAACTGAAATCCTATCTATCTTACACCGCCTGTAGAAGCCTTGAACCTGACTAACTCAAGCTCGAGCCTCTCCTTTCCTTTGCATCCCCTGGACAAGTCTTACTACAAGATATAAGGTTTACAAAAAAACAAGAATGAGCCAAAGAATGCTCAGCAAGTTATTTATCAGAATATTTCAAGGAAAAGGTGATACCTATAATTATCCCAACTGGATATTCAACAATAAAAGTATACAACTTGCAATATGAGTGAAGATGTATAACCAATTATATCTCGACAATAAAGGAATCAGAGTTCACGAGGCAAGAAGATATTGAAAGGCATATGTCTAGGCCTATTTGTAATTAGTAGATGACAACTCAACTCATGTAAGAAATTAAAGTAAGTAATAAATACTGAGGATGGAATCAAATCGAAGAATGTCAACTAGACACAAAGAATCAACTTGTCAGAAGAATTATAATGAAGTTGCTACTCTACACCGGAAGAAGTTCATTTATATGTTCAAGCGTCGGAAAAAAATAGAGAAGAAGTTGTTCAGAAGATTCAGAAGATTCTAAGTGGCTACTACAGAAGTTTCCAGAAGAAGAATGAAGACAGTGAAGCAGAAGAAGAACAGAAGACCACAACTTAATGTTAAAGATGAAAAATATTTATTATAGTATGACATAAATGAACCAGACAGTACATTTGTGTGTCAACTAAAATAATAAATATTCATCATCTAGCTCAAGTGGTTTTATGACAAAAGACACAACGAAGACTGGAAGACTTCAAGACTGACAACACGACTATGTGAGTAAATATAGTATTTTAATTCTACTATCAAAAGTTAATTAATTATTTAATTTATCTAATTAAATTAATTCAAGTTGAATTTAATTTAAATTATAAATTAACTAATTAAATTAAGTAGAATTAATTTATTATAAAAGATATGACTTAATATGACTTTTAATATAATTCAAATGACTAATAAATAAGTCATACCGACTGTTTATTAATAAAAGTCATACCGACTGAATAAAGAGAAAGTCATACCTAAGCTGTTAAAGAAAAGTCATACCGGAGCAGCCGACTGATAAGTCATACCGAGCTTTAAAAAGAAAAGTCATACCGAGCTTCAGGCAGAAAGGTCATACAAGAGATAAGTCATACCGAATTTCTGTTGATCAAAAGGTAATACCGAGTGATTTTTTATTATATTAAAAAGTCATACCGACTTTTTAATTAATAAAATAAGTCATACCGACCATTCAGAAGTCATACCCAGTGTTTTTAAAGTCATACAAGTGTTAAATAAGTCATATATGACTTATTTTCAGCAAATTAAGTCACGCTGATAAAGGTCATACAAGCCTTTTTCTTCCTCTATAAATATGAGGAGATCACCTTCATTTTTCAGTACTTCTCAGAGAAGAAAATCAGATCAAATTCAGTAATTTATCTGCATTGTAATATTCACAATTTTCTGTGCTGAGTTTGAATATAATTGTTAAATACGAACAATTCCTGTCAAATTTGTTCTAGAACTTTTAATCAATTATATAACTGTTTTCCAAATATTAATTTTGTAATACTAATCAAGTTAAAATTATATCTTTCACTTGAACAGTATTTCATTATAATTAATATTTCGTGAGTAATTAAAATAATATTTTAAATCAAATTATTCCGTGATTAATTTTAGATATTGTATTCAACCCCCCCTTCTACAATATCAGGGACCAACAATTGGCATCAGAGCTGGTTGATATTTTTCATATCAGATCCAAATCAAATTCCGCGAACTCATACAGATCTCAAAAATTATTTTAAATTCGAAATAATTTTTTATTCGAAATAATTTTTTTTCCGAAAAATTATTTTTGATCAAAAATTATTTTAAGTCAAAAATTAAAATATTTTTTGAAACACTTAATTTTTAATCTTATCTAAAGATGAGTACTCAAAGAGTTAGTAGCATTAAAATTCCACAATTTGATAAAGACAATTATAATCTGTGGAAGAGAAAGATGACCTTGTTTCTTCGAGCTGCAAATCCTAAGTACAAGGATATTTTAAAAACTAGTGTTGCTGTTCCAATAAATTTCTTTCCTGAGCATATGGAAGATGGTGTACTCATTCTGCACAGATAATTTGAAAAAGATATTTCTGAGTACACTGAGACGGAAAAGGAACTGGATACATTGGACACCAGTCTGCAGTTAATTTTAGTGGAATCTCTTGATCCCGGAATGTACAATCATATTGTTAATTGTAAAAATGCTAAACACATCTGGGAAACGATAGAGATACTAAATGAAGGAACAGAAGAAGTAAGGGAGAACAGATTGGAAATCTTAACGTCTCAATATGAACATTTTAGATCAAATCCAGGAGAAGGTATCTCTGAAGTTTTTGAGATATACAACAAGCTGATAAATGATCTAAATCTCAATGGCAAACAATATACGAAGAAGGAGATCAGTAGGAAGTTTTTGCTGACAATGCAAGTACACCTAGAGCATAGGATAACAGCCATCAGAGAGTCAAGGGACATGAATGAAATTTCACTGGAAAGACTTTATGGCATACTGAAGACCTATGAGCTAGAGCAGATTCAACAGAACGAAATATATGGTACAGGCAAGGTGGTCAGCAAGTCTACAGCTCTTGTAGCAGAAGAACCAGAGTACAGAAAAGCTAAGACTGAATCTTCTTCAGTCAACCTCATTGATCAGGGTATTGTTGCAGAAGTTGGTGCAACTCTAGTGAATTCAACTGATAGTGAATTCTACTCAATGGAAGAACTCGATCAACTTGAGGATGAATCTCTGGCTCTGATTGCTAGAAAATTTGGAAATACAAGATTCAGGAGGAACCCTAGTTTCAAATTCAAGCCTATGGCAAACAGATTTCAAACAGGTGGTTCTTCTAGCTCATCCAACACAAAAGGTGGATACAAGACAGGGATGGTAGACAGAAGCAAGATCTGTTGCTTCAACTGCAATGAAATGGGACACTTTGCTACTGATTGTAGAAAGCCCAAGCAGGAAAGAAAGAAGGATTAATATGACGAGCTCAAACAGAAATATGACGCTCTACTGAAGAAGCATCAGGGAAAATCATACTTAGCAGCAGGAAAAAGCTGGGATGATTCTGACAATGATGAAGAAGATCAAATGGGAAATCTTGCTCTAATGGCCTCTTCTTCTGAAGGATCACAATCTCCACCTCGACAAGGAATTGAGGTAAACCCTAGCTGTCCTAAAATGTTTAAATTGCTAGGTGAGAATTTAACTGATGCTAGAGATCGAATAAAAGTTTTAATTCTCGAAAACAAAGTTTTATCAGAAGAGAATTATGAATTGAAAAAGCTGAAACTTATTAATGTTAAATTAGCTGAAGATGTTGCATTTCAAGTTAATAGAGTCAACTGCTATGTTGAGATTGAAGCTTTTTTAAAGAATAAAATTGAAAAAGAAAAGCAAAGGTGTCTAGCTTATAAAAATTCCTCTTATATTGTAAAGAACCTAGTTGACCAACAGGAAATAAACCGAAAAGTTGGAATAGGTTTCGAGTACAATAAATCTGTAGGAAAGCCAAGCAACATTACCCCGTTCAAGCAAAGCGCTGAAGAAAGGGGTATTCCTCATGTTGTTAAAAACACACCCAAACCTCTTTTCATAACACCTATTGCTGAACCTATCCTTGAGAGCTCTATGCTGATAGCTTATGAGATGCAGTTAGAGGATCTCGAGGAAGAGAAGAAAAGAGAAGAACAGACTAGGGACATAAAAGGAGTAAATGTCCAGAAAGCGAAATATGTACCTAAAAGACCAATAGAAAATGTGAACTCGGCTAGTTCATCCACTCCTGGTTTAGGTGCTAAGAACTTAAAGAATGATTTGAACAGACCTAACAATAAGTTTGTTAGAAGTAGGGATAGTAACAACAGATGCCATTCTACTGAAAACTTTAAATCTGCTGAAAAAGTTAAAGTAAAAATTGTTAAAACTCCTACTGCTGTGAATAACATGCCTGCTATTGATGTATGCCATAAACCTTGTGGTATGTTAAATTGTATGTTATGTGCTTTTAATGCTATGACTGCTTATTTGAAACGCATGACTGCTAATAAAAAGAACATGACACCTAGACAATACATCAATAATAAATTTGCTAAATCCAAGACTGCTATTCCGTCACCTGTCAAGAAGGAAAAATATATTCCTAAGTCTAAACAAAAAGTTGTTAAGACTGTTTATAGGAAAGTAAGTACAGTCAAGGAGGATGCGGCTGTTGTTCGAAAAGGATCTGTTGTCAAAGCTGACAAAGGTCAATTCTTTAAGTATGCCGGGCCCAATCAATTTTGGGCTCCGAAGACGAATTAATCCGTTTGATATGTGCAGGGAGTTAAATAGGAAAACCAGGTTGTATGGATCCTAGACTGCGGATCGTCAAGGCATATGACCGGAGATAGAGCCCTGCTATCAGACGTGGTTGAAAGAGCTGGCCCAATCGTTACCTTTGGAGATAACAGCAAAGGAATGACTACGGGATATGGCAAGTTAAATACAAGAAATGTTATCATTGAAAACGTCTCTTTGGTGGAAGGACTTAAGCACAATCTACTCAGCGTCAGTCAATTATGTGATAGAGGTTACAAAGTTAACTTTATCAAGGAGAAGTGCTTAATAGCTCATTCTAAAGAAGACAGACTAGCCTTGCGTGGAGTAAGGAAAGGAAACTTGTACGTAGCTGATTTCAACTCGGGAACTAAAGCTGAAGCAAACTGTTTTTACTCAAAAGCTTCAACAGAAGAAAGTTGGCTATGGCACAAGAAGCTCTCACACCTGAATTTTAAAACAATGAACTCTCTAGTCAAGAAAGATTTGGTGAGAGGACTGCCTCCGATGGAATTTACACAAGAAGGATTGTGTGAGGCATGTCAGAAAGGGAAGTCAAAAAGAGCAACTCACAAAGGCACAAACACTACAAATATTACTGAACCACTACAGCTACTTCATATGGATTTATTTGGTCCAGTCAATATCATGTCTATGTCAAGGAAGAAATATGCCTTAGTGATTGTAGATGACTTCACAAAGTACACGTGGGTTTTATTCTTGAACTCTAAGGATGAAACTCCACAGTTGGTGATTGATCATGTAAAGTTGATTGAGTTAGATTCAAAGCTAGCTGTCCGGGCAATCAGATCAGATAATGGAACAGAATTCAAGAATGAAATTCTGAATAGCTTCTGCTCAGACAAAGGGATAACAAGCCAATTCTCAGCGCCAAGAACTCCGCAACAGAATGGAGTAGTAGAAAGGAAGAATCGAACCTTGATTGAAGCTGCAAGCACAATGTTAAGTGAATCAAGGTTGCCTGTCTACTTCTGGGCTGAAGCAGTAAACATAACTTGTTATACCCAGAATCGAACTTTAATCAACAAGGATCATATGAAGACGCCCTACGAATTAATGGCTGGCAAGAAACCAACACTCAAATACTTTCATGTATTTGGAGCCAAATGTTTTGTGCTAAAAGATGGAGATGAACATCGTGGCAAATTTGAGGCCAAGGCACATGAAGCAATTTTTGTCGGCTACTCAAAAAGAGCATATAGGGTGTACATAATTGATCAGCACCAAGTAAAAGAAAGTGTCAACGTATCATTTGACGACACTAAACTCCCAAGCATCCAAAATGAAGATCCTTCTGAGTCATTAAAATTTGACAATCATCCAGACTCAGATTCGGATAATGAAGAAAAGCCCGAGGTTGCAGCAGGAAATGATGATGACAACAATGATGGTAATGATCCAGGTAATAGTGGTGGAAACAATGGAAACACTGGAGATACTACTAATACCAGTGGTGGATCAACAAGTCATCCAGGCAGCAACTCAGGGGGAGATGAAGGATCAATTGGCAGAACACAACATCACAATGAATTTCGAGGCGAATCATCAAGATCAAACCTTCCAAGGGAAAGGATATGGAGCAAAGATCATCCTTTTGAATTGATCATAGGTGATCCAGATGTTGGAGTAAGAACCAGAAGTGCAACTTCAAATGAATGTTTATTTTCGGTTTTTCTATCTCAAGAAGAACCAAAGAAAATTGAAGATGCTCTAACTGATCTAGATTGGGTTCTTGCCATGCAAGAAGAACTCAATCAGTTCGAAAGGCAAGAAGTATGGACACTGGTACCCAGGCCTAAAGATAGATCTGTTATTGGCACGAAATGGGTATACAAGAACAAGTTAGACGATGATGGCATTGTTACAAGGAACAAGGCCAGACTGGTTGCAAAGGGTTACTCCCAGGAAGAGGGAATTGATTATGATGAGACCTACGCACCAGTTGCAAGACTTAAAGCCATCAGAATATTTCTGGCATTCGCAGCACATTCCAATTTTAAAGTCTATCAAATGGATGTGAAGAGTGCTTTTCTGAATGGAAAGTTAGAAGAGGAAGTATATGTGGAACAGTCTTCTGGCTTTGAAAATCCAGAGTTTGCTGATTTTGTATATTTCTTATTCAAAGCCCTCTATGGACTCAAGCAAGCACCGAGGACATGGTATGATACTCTCTCTAAATTTTTACTTGAAAACGGTTTTACTAGAGGTGTCATAGATAAAACTCTCTTTTACAAATTACATGATAAAGATATGGTATTTGTCCAAGTTTATGTTGACGATATTATATTTGGTTCTACTAATGAAAACTTGTGCAAGAGATTTGCTAAGTTAATGCAGAGTAGGTATGAAATGAGCATGATGGGTGAGCTGTCATTCTTCCTTGGATTGCAAGTGAAGCAAAAGGAAGATGGGATTTTTATTTGCCAATCAAAGTACGTAAGGGATCTTTTAAGGAAATACAATCTAGAAGATTCTACACCGGCAAAAACCCCTATGCCAACAGCCACCAAGCTTGACAAAGATGAAACTGGTAAGAAAGTTGACATCACAAGCTATAGAGGTATGATAGGCTCATTATTATATCTAACTGCTAGTAGACCCGATATAATGTTTGCAACATGCTTATGTGCAAGGTTTCAATCTGATCCTAGAGAATCTCATCTTATAGCTGTTAAAAGAATTTTTAGATATCTGAAGGGTACACCGAATCTTGGAATTTAGTACCCTAAAGGTACATGTTTTGAACTAATAGGCTATACAGATTCAGATTATGCAGGATGCAGGATGGATAGGAAAAGTACGTCTGGAAGCTGTCAGTTTCTAGGACAACGGTTGATTTCCTGGTACAGCAAGAAACAACACTCAGTATCTACCTCGACAGCCGAAGCAGAATACATTGCGGCAGGTAGTTGTTGTGCACAGATCTTATGGATAAGGAATCAGCTGAATGATTATGGACTTGCGCTAACTAAAATTCCAATACTTTGCGATAACACAAGTGCCATAGCAATTTCCAATAATCCTGTACAACATTCAAGGACCAAGCACATAGACATAAGGTATCATTTTATCCGAGAGCATGTCATGAACGGAACTGTGGTGTTACATTTTATACCCACAGAAGATCAAATTGCCGACATCTTCACGAAACCACTTGATGAATCCACTTTCTCTTAGTTGGTTAGTGAGTTAGGGATGTTAAACATGAACTAATTATTGCATGTTGTTTTAAATTGCATATTTATTTTCAAGTACTTTAAATACACTGTATATATTCCTTAAAATATTTCAAAAAAAAATAAACAAATTGAAAAAGAAAACTCAAAAAGATTTTCCTTTTTTTTGTACAGTTTTTTTTCATTGGCATCTCTACTGTAAATATATTTTATATTATGTTTGTTTTCCAACAATTAGTATATATTTTTTATTATTTCCAACAATTGCTCTCAACAATTGGTATATTTAAGTATGTATAGATTATTTGTTTTACAACTTGGCATCTTTATTTTTATTATCTTTATGTTTATTTCTATATAAATATGTGCTGATTATTCTCAAGTCTCTTTTGAGAAGTAGGAAAGATCTAACCAAGATCTTAGAACCAAACACACAAACACTATCACTTCCATCTCTCTAACCATTAAACAGAATACCTAATTGTTCAGAATGAGGGAGTCAATGCCTTGATTGCATTTGATAAGGTTGGTGATGTGAGTGAACCAACAGTTCTGTCTCCAGAAAGGTGATTCATATAAAAACTGAGACAACTGTTAGCTCATCTGTGTTTTCTCAAAAAGATACAGACTTGGAAAAGGCAAAACTGTTACTAGGTTCATTCTCTCAACAGAGTGAGTCTATTGAATTCAGCCTGTCAGCCAAGGCTATCAGCAAAGAGTTAATTTCATCTGACATTTTTCAAGAAACCACAAATATTGTCTTATTTTTAGGGACCAACAATGGACCAACTCAATTGGCATTTTGGACCAACAATTTAAGAACTTATTTGGAACCAAAAGGGACTAAGAGGGAACATTTGAAATGTCACAGTAAGGATGAATTGACGGAAGCAATTATTCTAAACTTCCATATCAAGGAAGGAAGAATGATTGATGATTCTGACTGAATCAACATGCCTTCACAGGCATCAGGAGGAAACTTGGATCATGTGCTACATTATAGATCCGTGTCACCCTCCCCAGATGGAACATATCTGGATTCCTAACGGAATAGATCATCTTAGATGATCAGCAACTCACTGAATCTATTCCTGAAGGAATTCAGTTTATAAAAATCAAATATTTTAATAGATTCAATTGAGGACGGGGATTTACGAAACCCCATTGCACCACCAGTGACCTCTCTTGAAGGGGCTATGGTGATCTTTCTTGCAGGTATAAAAGACTGAGTCATCCGTACTGAGAGAGATATAGTGATGTGAGAAAAGAGTGAAACACAAGTAAGGAAGAGTGAAAATATATATTCTATGAGTGAAACACTTAGAGAGTATATGAGCGAAACACTTGTGAGGAACACAAAGTAAAATCACACACTAGCACACTTACCGAATCCCTTTCCCAATTCCCTGTTACATATTTCTAATATTATTCAACCAAGGTGGAAATTTCTTCAGAAAAGGACCAACAATTGTTACCTATCTACAATTAGGGGAGAATTATTGAAAGGATTACTCAACTAAGGGGGAGAATTATTAAGAGGATTACTCCAAAATGTTAAAGTGTTCAACTAAGGGGGAGTAGATCAAAAGGGGAGAAGTAAACAAAGGCTTTTGCCAGAAGAGGATTACTCAATTGTTGAACAAGGAAAGTTGGATTATTCACGAAAGGAGAAATTGAATCTACCTTGGGTGAGAAGTGAAGACAGAAGTTGGAGAATCATAGGAAAAGTGGTAAGAAGAGAAATGAAGATAATACTACTTGTATAATATGTTCAGTACTAGAGGAACAAACATCTTTCATTTCAGTTACTCAAGAAATCTGGAAATGTATTATATGATCCAGAGAACAATTTATTTACTTACAGTTCTTAAATGTCATATTAGTTTCTTAGTTGTTAGTTGAGTTATCCTCTAGGAATTTGTGTGTTAAATGTTTAACAACAAATAGGGGGAGATTGAAAGGCATATGTCTAGGCCTATTTGTAATTAGTAGATGACAACTCAACTCATGTAAGAAATTAAAGTAAGTAATAAATACTGAGGATGGAATCAAATCGAAGAATGTCAACTAGACACAAAGAATCAACTTGTCAGAAGAATTATAATGAAGTTGCTACTCTACACCGGAAGAAGTTCATTTATATGTTCAAGCGTCGGAGAAAAATAGAGAAGCAGTTGTTCAGAAGATTCAGAAGATTCTAAGTGGCTACTACAGAAGATTCCAGAAGAAGAATGAAGACAGTGAAGCAGAAGAAGAACAGAAGACCACAACTTAATGTTAAAGATGAAAAATATTTATTATAGTATGACATAAATGAACCAGACAGTACATTTGTGTGTCAACTAAAATAATAAATATTCATCATCTAGCTCAAGTGGTTTTATGACAAAAGACACAACGAAGACTGGAAGACTTCAAGACTGACAGCACGGCTATGTGAGTAAAGATAGTATTTTAATTCTACCATCAAAAGTTAATTAATTATTTAATTTATCTAATTAAATTAATTCAGGTTGAATTTAATTTAATTTATAAATTAACTAATTAAATTAAGTAGAATTAATTTATTATAAAAGATATGACTTAATATGACTTTTAATATAATTCAAATGACTAATAAATAAGTCATACCGACTATTTATTAATAAGTCATACCGAATTATATTAATAAAAGTCATACCGACTGAATAAAGAGAAAGTCATACCGAAGCTGTTAAAGAAAAGTCATACCGGAGCAGCCGACTGATAAGTCATACCGAGCTTTAAAAAGAAAAGTCATACCGAGCTTCAGGCAGAAAGGTCATACAGGAGATAAGTCATACCGAATTTCTGTTGATCATAAGGTCATACCGAGTGATTTTTTATTATATTAAAAAGTCATACCGACTTTTTAATTAATAAAATAAGCCATACCGACCATTCAGAAGTCATACCCAGTGTTTTTAAAGTCATACAAGTGTTAAATAAGTGATGACTTATTTTCAGCAAATTAAGTCATGCTGATAAAGGTCATACAAGCCTTTTTCTTCCTCTATAAATATGAGGAGATCACCTTCATTTTTCAGTACTTCTCAGAGAAGAAAATCAGATCAAATTCAGTAATTTATCTGCATTGTAATATTCACAGTTTTCTGTGCTGAGTTTGAATATAATTGTTAAATACGAACAATTCCTGTCAAATTTGTTCTAGAACTTTTAATCAATTATATAACTGTTTTCTAAATATTAATTTTTTAATACTAATCAAGTTAAAATTATATCTTTCACTTGAACAGTATTTCATTATAATTAATATTTCGCGAGTAATTAAAATAATATTTTAAATCAAATTATTCCGCGATTAATTTTAGATATTGTATTCAACCCCCCCTTCTACAATATCAGGGACTAACAGATATTCATGATGAGAATGCAGTTCAACTTACTGCAATACAACAATTTAAATTCACAATTTTGGGAACAACAGAATCGATAATTTAGCACGATGGTATCAACCACCGAGTACCATTCATTTGAGCATCAATAAGAAAGCAGTTCAAGATACAGCGAAAGAACAAATGAACGTTCGACAATTCCCATTAACACTCTCAGTAACTAGTACCTTAGCTTTCGTTATAGTGTAGGAACAATCAGGTTCAACAGTTCCCAGTAACACTATTCTTAACTTAGCACCTTAGCTTTCGTTACAGTGTTAATGTCAAATTCCAATTGGAAGAGGGGACTATGATTGGAGATTTTTCAACGCCCTACTGTACGCGATGATCAGTCGCATTGTACAATAGAAGAACCAGTCACTTTCTCTACTAGTAGAAGGACAACCCCTTATCGGGACGTCACCCTTGGCAACTCATGGGCCTTTAATTACGCTGGGTCGTGCATCACTCGACCTCTTACATAACCTTACTCCAGTCCCTGGTGAATATGTAACAATATAGCTCAGTCTGGAAGGAACAGTATATCCGAAATTTCCAGACTAACAATCATCCTCTTTAGGATTTCAATCATCAGATCATAGATTCACTTCCGAACTTTGGTAAAAGTAATCTCGTCGTGTGTGGGTTGACTCTTAGCCAACGAAACAATAAAACAAAGTACTCGGTTCAAAAAGACTCAAGAACACAACCCGGGGAGTCGTTATTATATTTTATAATAACCTTAATAAAGAGTATTTAATTGGAGCTAGATATGAGTTTTAAAAGATCCAGGTATATACGGGAAGAATGTCAGGATTATTGATTCATTCCCTAATGTTGGGTGGTTAACCCAAAAATAACTGCAGAATATTTTATTGGTAATTAAATAACTAATATTAAATTAAAAATAATATTTAAAGTATTTCCCGGAAGCTCCATTATATTTTAAAACTTCACAAAATATGTGAGTAAGGATTAGGGTTCTATACTAACCCTCAACCCTCAGTAAACCGAGATATTTAATATAATCAGAGTCAAACAATTTTTAAATATTGTTTTGCTTAAAACAATTGAACAACAATTGTCTTTTAAAGATCCTCAGTATTTAAATTATATTAAAACAATATTTAATATTATTTAAAAATAATTAAAGAATATAATTATAATTAAATAATTTTATTTTCATTGATCCACATTATTTAAATAATATTTAATTATATTAAATAATATTTAAATAATCCAAAGTGGAATTGAAAACCCTTCGTTCAGACAGAAATACGGGATCTCAGACTTTTTAAATAATATTTAATTAATAATTAAATATTATTTAATAATTAAAAGAATGGTTGAAAATAATTGAATCGATGATCTTCATTAATCATCTCATAATACTCAAATAGATTTTTGAATTGAAATATTCTGGTAGTACCTATTACCGTTGAAAATACTCGACTATCCCCGGTTAACCATTGAGTACCCTGAATGGTAACTCGACGCAAAGAACATATATTCAATCTGGTTACATGCATACTCTAACTTTTTGAGAAGTTCAGAGTAGCAGAAGAATCAAGTTATAAATGAACAAAACAGTTCAAGGTGAAATGACAATGTGCATTTTCAACAACAACAATGAGCTGAGTAGTTCAACACAACAAATATTTACAATCGAAGAACTTATTATCAAGTCAAAGATTTCAAGAATTTTGGCATCACCATGAATCAATAATATTCTGATATAGAATAAAATGATAAACTTAGAAACTTGCCTGGAGTCCAAGGATTGCTATTCCAACTTCTCCACGTTCCGGGTACTCTATAATCATATAAGAACCCACACTTAGTATACATATGTATGTATTAGGTTAATTGTATATTTATACAATTTACTCCACATTTTGCCCGATATTTCACCTCCTCAGGCCTACTTTAGCTATTCGAAAAGTTATCTTGACAATGCCTTTTAATCATGTTCCTTACATCTACATGTAGTCATGATATTCCTCAACAACTTCTGTTACTTGACCGACTCGAGACAAGTCCTCCAACTTGCTCAAAATCGTTTCCCAAAACGGTGGTTTAACCTTTTTCTTATGTTCATTTCACTTAACACCCTGTTTTCTAGCATTTTTAATAAATTGAAAATTAATACATTTGACATGAATCCTTCTCTGAGATCATCTTTGAACCACCAAAAACATGACATACAAATTTCAATTCGAACTAAGGTTGTTAGCTAGGTGAAAAGAGTATCCAAAGTTCAATGTTTAAGCAACTCGTGGGTTATGAACAACCTTTACTAAAATAGCTATATCTCCTAGCTCGTTAATCCAATCAACTCACCGTTTAAAGCTATGCAAACTAGACACCAATTATAACATAGAGACAGAAAATACAAAGTCCAGAAATAGTGATAAGTCATCCCAACAATTCATTCAAAACAGTGGCTCCAGAATTACCATTTATGTGATTTATGGTTACATGACTTGCACTCTACCAATTTTAATAAATCATATTTTACTCCTTTTAATCCAATTCTTCTTCTCAGGTAATCTCAGGTGTTCCTAGTATTTAAAATAAAAGCTTAAAGATTTATGGAGTCCCCTAACTATGGTGATCACAGCTCCAAAATTCAGAGAAAATAGGATTTTCATTTTCTGCGCTTCCGTTACTAAATCGGCCATAACTTTTGGCTCGTTACTCCAAATGATGCAAAATTAGTGCTCAAACGATTTAGAGATAATATACAAACTAACCATATCAGCCATTTGTCCAGAACAGATAAAGTCTGCTCCCAGATTTTCTGGACAGTTACAGCAGTAAGGGGAAGAAAAAAAATGGACATGGTAACGTTTGTAAACTCATCGTTTTCCATTTTTATTCTACTCCAAATCAATCAACAAACAATCCCAAACTCCTCATTCAACCATATACTACATCATAACACAATCTCAAGCTTTAAAAATCAGCCAAGTATGAAAAGCAAAACCTAGAAATCAATGAATCAAAGCATGTGTTTCTAGGACCAACCAAGCTCAATCTACATTACCCATAACTTATATAACCTTAAACAATCATCAATTAATCTAAAGGAAAGCTTGAACCCAAGAAATAAAATTTGTAATTTTCGAAATCACTATTCATGTGCATCTTCCATGGATCATAAGTGAAGATTTAGTGGAGGAATGATTACAAGAATCAAGACAAAGTAAGGTGAGATGATTACCTTCGAATCAATCCATTAAGTGATGAATTCGAGCAAGAATCAAGCAAGTTGTGGTGATTTGTCCTCTCCCATGGAGGTCTGATCAGATGGGGTGGGGGAGAAGAAAAAAAAATATCTTGTGTGGTTGTGTGCACCGAAGCTTGATTAAAAGGGTTTCGCGGTAATCGTGTAATTTCCTGACAACGTTTTAATCACTCGTTCTCGTGCCTTATTCCTCCAACAAACTTAACTTTCAAAACTTAAAATTTCATTTTATAATTCTATTATGAATCATTATTATTAAATTAATAACCTTTAATTGTTTCGAGAATTTGCGAGACAATTCTCCCAATAAATACTATTCACCTACACCATTTCTCTTGCATTCTACTCGTTATTTACAATTTCAATTCTATTCCTCAAATATAATTTCTAATTACACACTTAGTCAACATTTATCATCCCGGAGAATCCTCTGAAATTTCAAGTCATTTGGAGTCCGAATGTTTCTACTATTCATTTTAGATCGTTTAAATCATCTTAAATCTAGAATTACTTATTCTCAATTCCTGACGAATCCTACATACGATTATATATTCCCTAGGTTAATAATATAGCTTTAAAACTAATTTCGGAGGAAATAAATATTCCTAAGTACATGCCCAAACAGCCTCCTTGACTGCTTCACAAGCATTAATATACTCAGGTTCTATTGTAAAATCAACAATTGTCTTTGATGTGAACCATTCCAGCATACAACATCTCAATAAAACACAAAGCCAGACAGAAACATTAAATTATCGTTATATGTCTAGAAACCAGTATCACTGAAACCTCTTACAACTAGCTTCACATCTCCTCCATATAACAAGAATGAATCTTTAGTCCTCTTTAAGTACTTAAGAATATTCTTGACTGTCGTCCAGTGACCTTCACCTGGATTAGATCGGTATCTACTCATCATGGTTAAAGCATACGAGACATCAGGACAAGTACATATCATTGCATACATTATAAAACCAATTGCTGACGCATATGGAATTTTACTCATGCAGTCCCTATCATCCAATGATTTAGGATAAATATTATTTTGAGATCACTATCCCATGAGACATTGGGACATATCCATTTTAGTCTCTTTGCATTTGAAATCGATGCAAAACTTTGTCAATGTATGTACTCTAAATTAGGCCGATCAATCACCTTGATCTATCTCTATAGATCTCGATCCCTAATATATATGTCACATCGCCTAAGTCTTTCATTGAGAAATTATTTCTCAACCAAGTCTTCATAGTCTGCAGAGAAGGAATGTCATTCCCTATTAGTAATATATCATCAACATATATTACTAGGAATGCCACATGGCTCCCACTAAACTTCTTGTAAACACAAGTTTCATCTTCATTCTGAATAAAATCAAACTCTTTTTGACTGTTTCATGAAAACAAATGTTCCATCTCCTCGAGGCCTGCTTTAATCCATAAATGGATCGACGCAACTTACATACATTTCCAGCATCCTTTAGATCAACAAAACCCTTAGGGTGTGTCATGTACACATCCATATCTTCTTCAAGGCTCTCATTTAAGAAAGCGGTTTTGACATCCATTTGCCAGATTTCATAGTCATAGTAAGCAGCTATAGCAAGCAAAATCCTGATGGACATGACCATAACAACTGGTGAAAAGGTCTCATCATAGTCAATACCATGAATTTTCTTGAAACCTTTTGCCACCAATCGTGCCTTATAGGTCTGTATATTAGCATCCATGTCGGTCTTCTTCTTGAAAACCCACTTGCACCCTATAGGTTTTACCCCTTCAGGTGGATCAACCAAAGTCCATACTTGATTAGTATACATGGATTCCATCTCAGATTTAATGGCATCCAGCCATCTCTTAGAATCTGGAGTGTTTATAGTATCTAGGTAGGTGAGAGGCTCATCTTCATCTACAAGTATCACATCACCATCTTGAGTCAAGAGAAAATTATCTCTCGGGCTCATGGCGAATCCTACTAAACCTACGAACACCTGTGTTTCTTGAGCAGTATTATTTTTCTTGTACATTTTACTCAGGTTCCTCCACTGGTTCAACGTTATCATGTGGGTCTCAAACTTCATTGAGATCTATTATTCTCCCACTGTCTCTCAGCAGTTCGAGCAACAAACACTTTGTTCTCGGAAGGATTATAGAAAGAATAACCCCTTGTTTCAGTTGGGTATTCCACAAAATTACATTTGTCTGATTTTGGTCCTAGCTTGTCAGAGATTAGACGTTTCACAAACGCTTCACATCCCCAAAATTTTATAAATGACATGCTGTGACGTTGCTCAGTCCATATCTCATAAGGAGTGTTTTGAACCAATTTAGTAGGAACACAGTTAAGTGTATGTGGAGCCGTTTCCAGGGTGCAATCCCAGAAACTAATTGGAAGATTCATTGACTCAACATTGATCGCACCATGTCTAACAAGGTGTGATCTCTCTTATCAAAAAAACTTTTCTTTGATATTTTCTACTTCATCTTTATAGTCTTTGAACTTTTCAACTGATTCGGATTAGTTCTTCAAAAGATACATATATCCGTATCTACTAAAATAATTAGTAAATTTTATGAAGTTAATAAAATCTACCTTTTGTCATCGTACACATATGACCACATACATCACTATGTATAAGTCATACCCATTCAATGATCCCTTCACCATGTCCGGTAAAAGGTGCTTTAGTCATTTTACCAAATAAACCAAGATTCGCATCCTTTTGTATGATTCATAATCAAACTTATCCATGAATGCATCCTTATGTATTCTGAAAATGCGTTTCTTATCCATGAATGCATCCTTATGATTCATAATCAAACTTATCCTGTAAAATTTCATATTAAGCAAATATGTGTAGAAAGAATTATTCCAAATTTTCCATACACAATTTCATAGAATTCTGTAATTTAGGATTTATGTCATGGATTGAAGGCATAGTTTGAAAGTGTTAAGGACATAATTACTTGTAGGACAAAGAATGAAATTTGTAGGTTTATCTTTGAAGTTTAAGTATATAAAATATTTTAAGGTTATCAGACATTAGGATATTGAAATAGAGCCAATTGAACATGATCTACTCAAGTTGTTTTTGAAAATGCAGCAGGGCAGACTTTAGAATTTTGCTATAAATTGAAAATTTCATATTATATAACGAATTTTTGATATGTCATAATCCTGAATATCTAGTTTACTCAGAAAAAATAATTAAATAAAATGAAAAAATCCAAAATAAGATATAGGATCTGGAGTGGGGCTGGTTAGAATCGGTAATAGGAAATAAATTGCTTATATGGTTAAGTTTGAAAAATCATCTAGACTGGTTTATAATGTTCTTAAACTAAAAATTTTGTATGAATAAACTAGCATATGTGTTGGAGGCGTAGATAAACTTTAGGACAAAAATAATCTCAATATATGTTTAACTATTTAAACGAGAAGAGCTTGTATAAATTAGCATATGTGTAGGAGGTGTAGATAAACAATCGGAATACCAAGGATTCACTCTCTCTTGACTGGGAAAAGGTAACTTAAAGCTCACAATATTTTCTGGTTCTGAAACTAATTATATGTATATTCTCATTTTTCTCCTTCATGCAGGCCGTGAGAGTGCTGAAAAAATTAAAAATTTGTTTGTCTCATTTCACTACTGGTACAATATATATCCCCTTATATATATGTGTGTGTGTGTTTGTGTATTTTTGTTATAATTTTCTTCTAATACAGGTTCATTTAATCAAAAAAATTCCACATGATATACTTGGAACTCGTGTACTTATCAAGAATTATAGTTTTTTTTATAGCTAGCAATATAATGTCTTTTAAAGTTTGTTTTTTGTTATATTTTAGTGGGTGGCCAAGGCTATGAAGTGTTATACAATACATGAGCTTGATGAGGTGCACATGGACACGATCGACTTCATTAAACACAAAATGTAAAGATTTCAGTTCTGTTTACCTTGGAGTTTGATGAGACAATATATGTTATTATTGGAATACGTTGTTGATTAGTTTCTGTTGTAGGATACTAGCTTATGTTCACTGAAATTTAAAACAACGGATGGTTGTTGGTTGGTTAGATTTCAGTGAACATAAAAAGCGTTGTTAGATTTAATTTAGATTTCACTAGGACACTTTGTTGGTTAGTTACCCGGAATTTGACTTTTAGTATTTATGTTCAATGGAATTGATTTTTACTGATGATGTATGATGTATGATGTATGATGTATAATAGTTCAGCTTTATGCTTTAAATTTTGATTTGTAGTAGTTATTTTGGTTTATTTTATTTTAATTGGTTTGATATGATTTGGTTCATATGAATACACAGGATAAAGTGATCAAGACATAAGAATAACATCACATAAAAGTTTTAAACTGATGTGTTAGAGAATATTTGACAACGGTTTTAAGAAAAACTTAATGTTTAAAATCAATGAAAACAACAATAGAGTTTCAAATAATAGATGTTAAACATATAATAGACATCAAAATTAATTCAAAAAATGATGTAATTAAGCATCTAGTACATCGATTATATTGCAATCCAAAAATGAACTGATGTCCTAAGCTACTTATTACATCATTTCTATTAAGTAACTGATGTTGAAGATATCTATAGACATCGCTTCCTTACCTCAGACGATGTGTTTAGAATTCTAATATATCAGACATTAACCCAAAATGATATGAATATGTAGCTAATATATGGCCATATTCCAATCTAAAAAATAACTAACCTCTTAGGTATCCTATTACTTCGTCCATTTTTATGTGTGTGATGTCTAATACATGTTTTATCATCACCCTTAGTTAGTAACAGATGTTAATACTTGCATTAGATATCAATTTAAAACTGATATCTAAAGCCTAGACTTTTAACATCGCATGCAAAGACATCAGTCAAAATTTTTGAAGACATCAGTTTTTAGTCGTATGCAGTTTTTCTAGTAGTGATACTATACTGTTAATACATGACAGTATGTTTTATGGGGATTTAGAAAACTATACTGTCAATGCATACTGACAGTATATTGTTAATAGTAAGTGTCAGTCCTGTATGCTATGTTGTCAAGACTCTTTCAAGTGATCGACAGTAACTTATCCCAATATGACAGTATAGATCAAATATACTGTCAAGACACTTGATAGTACTTTTACTAACACCATATGAGATAAATTACTAAAAGTAAATTAGTTAACCTTTCAGTGAAATTTCATCACGTGATAGAAATCAAAACACCTTAACAGGCCATTAATTCACATTGCATTTCAGTTAACTAATATTTTTTATGACAATCAACTTACAACAGAGTAATATTAACAGGATAAATTTAACATACCCAATTCACTCACTAGCCTGTTAAATGTCTTTTCATCCAATGGTTTAGTGAAAACGTCTATAAGTTACTTCTCTAGAGGCACATATATTAGCTTAATTGTGCCTTGCTTCACATGCCCTCTAATGAAATGATTTCTGATGTCAATGTGCTTAGTCTTGGAGTGTTGAACAGGATTTTCAGAAATGGCTATTGCACTTGTATTGTCACAGAAGATAGGAATCTCTTGCAATGCCAAGCCATAATTCAATAATTGATTCCTCATCCAAAGTAACTGAGCACATCAACTACCATCTACAATGTATTCAGCCTCTGTAGTTGAATTTGACACAAAATGCTGCTTCTTACTAAACCATGAAACCAATCTTTCTCCCAGAAACTGACAGTTTACTGTTGTACTCTTCTTATCAATTCTACATCCAACATATTCTAAATCTGAGTAGCCAACCAAGTCAAAACCAGATTCTTTAGGATACCAAAGGTCGAAATCTTAAGTGCCTTTCAAGTATCTAAAGATTCTTTTAACTGCCATTAAATATAACTCTTTTAGATCAGACTGAAACCTTACACACAAACCTGTAGCAAACATGATGTCAGGCCTTCTAGCTATTAGATAGAGGAGAGAACCAATCATTCCTCCATACATCTTGTTGTCCACCTTCTTTCTGTTTGAATCCTTATCTAGTTGAGTTACTTTTGATATTGGAGTCATTGCATGTGATGAGTCTTCCATATCAAATCTTTTCAAAAGATCTTTGACATATTTGGTTTGGCAAATGAATATTTCATCTTACTTTTGATAGACTTGGAGTTCAAAAAAAAATAATGATTCACCCATCATGCTCATCTCATATTTTTTCTGCATTAACACAGAGAATTTCTTACACAGTTTTTCATTTGTTGAGCCAAAGATGATGTCATCTACATAGATTTGGACAAGAATGATACCATGTTTTTTGTAGAAAAGGGTCTTATCCACAATCCCTCTTGTGAAATTATTTTCAAAGAGAAACTTGGAAAGGGTGTCATACCAGGCCCTTAGAGCTTGCTTTAGACCATACAATGCTTTAAGAAGTCTATATACAAAATTTTGCATCTTTGGAACTTCAAAGCCAGGGGGTTGTTCAACATGAACTTCTTCTTCTAGTTCTCCATTTATGAAAGCACTTTTAACATCCATTTGAAATACTTTGAAGTTGTTGAATGCAGCAAAAACTAAGAAAATTCTTATGGCTTCAAGTCTGACAACAGGTGCAAATGTTTCATCATAATCAATTCCTTCATGTTGATAGTAACCTTCAATCAGTAAAACCCAATAAATTATGCTTCAAACCATTCACTAGAGTAATTTTCTCAATCTGCAAGTTACCAACTTTCAGTATGCCATATCCCATAGTGAAATCAATGTTATTGTCACCAAAGGTTACATATGGGCCAGCCATTTCCTTGAACTATGATGGCAGAGCTTTATCACCAGTCATGTGTCCTGAGCATCCACTGTCAATGATCCACATGATTCTTTTATTTTTCATAATGGCCTGCAAAACAAAAAATTTCAAGTTACTTTTAGTACCCAACTCTCATTGGGTCCATCTGGCTTAGCCAAATTACAATTTAAGGTAAACTTAGTTGGCTTTCTTTCATTAGCTTTTAGCATGACTATTGTGGCCACCCATTTAGATTTCATAATTGGTTTTGGATTCTTATTTCTAGGTAGCTTACTCATCCTAGCTTTAGAAGGGTTTGGAGTATTTGCCTTATCAGTTTTGATCGATTTATACAAGCCTACATCATTGGAAGTAATAGGCATGTTAAAGAAGATGCTTAACATATTTCATTTACAAGGCATGCAATCAAAATTTCCAAAATGAGATACTTGTGTGTCTATCAAAGGAGTGTTATGCAAGTTTCCATTAACAAATGTGGCATGTTTTACTTCAGACTTACTCTTGGTATATGCATGAGTTAGATGACTAGAAGACCACAGTTGTAACAAAATTTCCTTGGAGCATTAGGAATATAACCATAATCATTCTTCTTGTTTATTCCTAATTTTCCATTTCTATTCTTCTTGGTCTTCATGATAGTAGGTTTAGCAGTTACTGTCTTACTAGTGTTGACAGTAGGTTTAGATGAAACTGTCTTAACAGTATGATTTAATATTACTGTATTGATAACAACTTCTGAGCTTGCTATCTTGCTAGTGTTGACAGCATCTTCTAGACCTTGAGTACTGTCCACAGAAAAACTAACTGTCTTGGGGAGTTTAACAATATCTTTTGACCTAGGATTTTTTGTGACAGTATCGTTGTCCTCATTATTTAGAATTTGTTTAAAAATTAACGATTCCTCATTAAATTCAAACTCAGCCTTTTTAAACATTAAATTCTTGACATTCTTAAGTATAGAGGGTCCGATAGTAAGTTTACCCAGAATAGTGTCCTCATCTACCACATTTTTCTTGCCATTTTTCTTCTCATAGTTAAAAACTATACCTACTTTTTGATTTTCAGTATTATCAGAATAGTATGATTTTAATAATGAAGAAGAATTTTTTGTAGGCTTTGATTTTAAGTTCATTTTCATTTATCTATTTTCTGAAAAACTCTTCAATCTGAGAAGCACAAACTACCTTGTTCTTTAGAAACTCATTTTCTTGCTGTAAGGACTCAAAAGTATTGTGTCTTAGTTCTAGTTCTTCATTTTTGCATTTTAATAATTTATTAGCATTTGTCAGTTCGACAATTTCCTCATTTAAAGCGAGCATGTTTGTATGGATATTAAAAATTTCAGAAATTAAGCTTTCAAGAGTTTTATTATATTGAGATGCAGTCATATCAACAATAGTAAGAAAATGTATCTGACTTGATGAAGGAGGTGACTCTTCTCTAGAGTTCACCATGAGAGCTAGATTTCTATATTCTTCTTCGTCTTCATCATTAGATACCTCCCAACTTTTTCCATCAGCTACAAATGCCCTTCCTTGTTGCTTCTTGAGCAAGGCATCATATTTTTCTTTGAGTTCCTCATAGTCATTGTCATTTCTTCTCACTAGCTTTGGCTTTTTGCATTCACCTGTAAAATGCCCCATTTCATTATAGTTATAGGATCTTATATTTGATCTTTCCATCATTCATGTCTTGTATCCACCTTTTCTACCCCTTCCAAGTTTTGATGTGCTTTTCTTTGTTGAACTTGGAGCTTTGGGTTTGAAGGACCTGTTCTTCTTGAATCAGGTTTGAGAACTTCCTTGCCATGTAGGCCATGATTTTATTTTTCATGTTGTCAAGTTCTTCCAGGGTGTAGAACTCATCTTCACCACCTGTTGGGTCTCGAAGTATCGTAGAATGGGGGGTTGAATACGATACTCATAATAATTTAAATTCTTTTCTGAATTTGCGGATAAATAAATTATTGCTTCAGAGTGGGTTTGGCCATTTGCAGTGTTTATGTGAGCTGCCTACTAATTTTTTGTGTGCCCGAATATATCAATTAGGTTCAAGAAAATTAGCATGTAAAATAAACGGGACAAGATACGGGGAATATATCTTTTATATATATACCCGGAGGCTGCTACACCCAGTTAAAAATATAACTGGTTTCCAAAGAACAAATTAGTTCTTTGCTACTAACACAAAAATATAAGGCTCAGTCCCTATACAAATATATCTAAATTAGTATAAGGAAAAATTGAGTCTGTAGGGAGTGATATCTAGGAGCCCTGAGCATTTTTCGTTAAAGAACTGGGTCCTAATATCTGACCGGAAGCAAGGTGTGGATGTGTATAATTTTAGTCTCTTGCTCCGGCCATGGCTGCTCTCTACATTTTTGTGTTGAAGAAGACGACCCCTTGAAAATGAGTGGCTTTCCTTCTTATCTGTGTAGACTTTAAATCAATAAAGTAGGCTGCTGTAATTTGATTGGCTGAGGGCTAAGTGAAGCTAAGAATGTTTTGTTGCGCCAGTTAATATTTTGTTGTGCCCTATACACTAGTTATACAGGGGAGGCACAACATAAAATGATACTTCATTTTTTGGTTATGGCAAGTACGTTCTTCAACTTAACAATTCTTCTATAGTTAATACTCAGATTCCTTTCACAAACTACTGACGCCTAGTGCAACTGGTCTGGTTCACAGACGACTAACTTTGATCCAGGTCTTCGTATTATAGTCTTACGTACATTGTTAAGTTTGCAGCACCTTCATTGCTGCGAACACTGACTATCAACAAACATAGTACTTTCACTAGAATCTTTTCTGGTACTTAGACAACGTCTCCATTACTATCACAATCTTGAATACTTCATTCTCTATTTTTCACTGATGCTTGAACATATAACTGAACTTCTTTATGTGAGTATAGCTTCAAGACTACAGCTGTCTTCTTTAACCTCTGTCTTTCCCTTATCTTCAATCCTTCTAGATTCCTATGCTTCGAACACTGTCTATCTTTAATCAATGCCTTTACACTGAAATATTCTAGTGGCACTTCTATACTAAATCTTCAACACTTCTAAAACCCTGAAAGTCTTCAACCATTATTCTTCACTGAGGCATGAACATATCAATGTACTTCTCTCAATGACCAGTAGTATACTTCAAAACTTCTTCTAATGTCTTGATTCACTGTATCTGCCTTATTTTAATTTCTTCATGATTTCTGTGTAGGCGTAGTATTATTTACTTGTCCTGTTCTAGTGTTGAGTTATCATGATTATTGTTCATATAGCTTCGTAATCTCACCAACACCGTCATCCTTGATTTCAAGAGTAACACTTTCATCCTCATCAGTAACATCTTCAATCCTGATCTTTTGTTGATGTTGAGATTCTTGAAATTGCAGAATTTTTAGATCCTGAGCCACTAGAGCATTTGAAGTGTTGGTCATCTTTCCTCTTTGGCCAGACTGAATATCTCTCTTTTGTAGCAGTTCTAGATCATAGGTTTTAATAATTCCATACAAAGTTTTAAGAGAAATTTTTGACATATCCCTTCTTTCTTATGGTAGTAACCTTATGCTCCAGATGGTCAGGAAGTGTCAACATGAATTTCATGTTTACTTCTGTTAGGAATATATTCATTTGATGATGTACAAAATACTAGAACAAGGTCTAGCTCAGTTTATCTGTAATAAGTCTTTCTAGTCTCTGAAATGTATAATAAGAGTCTAGATGATCAACATTCATGTTACTTGTACTTAGAAGAATTTCTGTAAAAAGTGAAACCAGAGTCTGCATGAAGATCAGAGTCTGGAAGGTGATCAGAGTCTATAGACTATCAGAGTCTATGATCTATCAGAGTCTACATGTGATCAGAGTCTGAAGATCATCAGAGTCTGAAGATTTCAGAGTCTATACAGTTGAGGATAAATTTGGAAGAAGATCACAGGAATGGAAAGTCTTCGAAGATCAAGATAAATATATTGCAGATATGCTATGGGAAAGAAAGAGAATTCTAGAAGGAAACTGTCAACTAATAATTAGGAATTCTATTCCTATTGTAATTTATCTTTCTGTTATTAGTTGATAAGAAGCTCTCTATATAAACTCTATGTAACCTAATTGTAAAAGTGTGGAAGTCGAAGAATAATTATCTGAGTGAAATTTTGAGATAGCATAGAGATAGAGAGAGTTGCTGTGATAAACACAGAGAAGCTGCTAGGGTTT
This sequence comes from Oenanthe sinensis, assembly GCA_028671895.1. Classification (NCBI taxonomy): domain Eukaryota; kingdom Viridiplantae; phylum Streptophyta; class Magnoliopsida; order Apiales; family Apiaceae; genus Oenanthe; species Oenanthe sinensis. The sequence goes on from JAPMAC010000209.1 coordinate 16,780,536, forward strand.
GTGTACACCCTAGGAGAGTTTTATATTCACAAATCAATAATACAAAACAGTACTTATTCATATATTTGTGTTTAAGTTTGTTCTTAATTTGATTTTAAATCGGGCAGAAAAGACATACAAGTATTCAACCCCCCTTCTACTTGTACGACTGGGAAAACAATTGGTATCAGAGCCTAACGTTTAAAAATCGATCAAAGATGTCTGGAAACAAAGATGGCAATTCTAAGATCCCTATGCTTAAGAGAAACGAATTCACCCACTGGAAGGTTAAGATGCTGCACCATCTGGAAGCAACAGACCCTGATTATCTTGACAGGATTAATGAAGGACCCTTTGTGCCCTTAAAAATTGTGCCTCAAATCAATGAGGAAGGCAAAATAACTGAAGAACACCTCGTTGAGAAACCAAAGGCTGAATGGACAAAAGAGGACAAAGAAAATGTCCTTAAGGAGGCAAAAGTAAAGAACATTCTCTTTAATAGTTTAGGTTCTATTCTAACTAACTGTGTCATATCATGCAAGACTGCTAAGGAGATGTGGACAAAACTTGAGGTGCACTGTCAAGGGACTAAAGATGTCAAGAAGAATGCTAGGTCTTTGCTTATTCAAGAGTATGAGTACTTTGAAGCAAAATCTGGAGAATCTATCACTGAGATGTATGATAAGTTTACAAAACTCTTGAATTAGATGGCTATGCTTGGTAAGGTTTATGATTCTGAAGATACGAATACCAAGTTTCTGAGAGCACTTCCTGAAGAGTGGGACAATAAGACTACAGCCATAAGAGAAGCTAGAGATTTGGATGAACTAACTCTAGAAGAATTGTATGGCAGACTCAAGACATATGATTTGGAGATGCAACACAGAAAGAATAAGAAGTCTGTAAAGACAAAATTTGTGGCACTCTTGATGGAGTCTGAGAAAGAACAACAGGAACCATCCACAGAAGCAAGAATCAAGGATTCAAGAAAGAAGGGTAAAGCTGCTGTGGAGTCAGAGTCTACTGACACAGACTCTGATTCTGATGAAGAGTTTGATATAAGTCAAATGATGGCTCTGTTTGCTAAAAATTTCAAAAGAATGAAATTCAACAAAAGAACTGGTAAATTTAGCAAAAGGCCATCATTCAAGAAGGAAGATGAAAAGGTTGAGAAGAGCAAGAGTACAATTATCAAACTTGACAAAGCAAAGGTCAAATGTTTCAACTGTGGAATATTGGGGCACTTTGCCAGTGAATGCAGAAAGTCAAAAAGTCAAGGAAAAGGAAAAGCACTTCTATCAATAGGAAAGGACTGGGCAGACTCAAGCTCAGAGGATGAAATTGATTATGAAAATCTAGCACTGATGGCATCCTCCTCAAGAAAATCACAGTCTCCCAAAGAACCCTCATCTCCTAAAACTTAGGTATCAATCTTTACTCCTGAATCCTTAATTAATTTAGACTCTGATGGCATAGAGATGGTGAAAAGTGAGGTTAATAAAATAATGACAACATGTAGGTCTCTCACTAGTGAAAGTGAAAGGTTGAGAGAAGAAAATTTAACCTTAACTAAAAGGAATTGTCATGTAGAATCTGAGTTATTATTAATGGAACAATACAAAAAGGATTATGAGAAATATAGTCATAACTACACTAAAATTTTTAAAGCCTATGACTATGTTAGGAAAGAACTAGAAGAAGAAAAGCTTAAGTTTAAAGTTTGGACAGACTCTGGAAGAAAAGTTCAAGAAATCCTCAATAATCAAAACGTGTGTCAAACTGCCGGTCTAGGCTATGACAAGAGTCAAGACAAAAGACCTATTGTTGAGAATATTAACAATTAAAAAGCTAGAAAAATTAATGAGACTAAAGACAAAAGTACATTTGTTCCTGTTAAGTTTGTGATCCCTAATGAAAAAACTGAAGCCACAAACTCATCTGTCAATAGTCCCCCTGTTGTTGACAAAAAGACAGATGAAACAGGGGAAAATAACTCTAAGAAACTTATAAACATAGGGTACTTGTCTAAGTCTAAGTTGAAAGAAAGGCTAGAGAACTTATCAGAGTCCACCAAAACTAGGAGAAATAGGAATGGTAAGGAAGGCATCAATAAGGCTAATAATTATCAAAAAGATCCTAATGCTCCTAGAAAGAAGTGTTATAGATGTGGCAACCAAAACCATTTAGCTATAGATTGTAAAACAAAAATTGAGAAGAAATCAGAGTCTAGTCCTTCTCAGACTCTGAAAAGTCACTACATACCACAGAAACCTTGTTATCACTCTGGTAGCATATTTCATTCTATATATATGTGTAGGGACTATCATGATTTGTATTACAATTTTTATGAGCTAAAATCTTCTATTGATAAGAGTTGGTATGACACTGTTAAGACTCCACCACAGTCTAGAGCAACAAAAGAGACAGGTAAGCCAAAGGTGAATATTATTAAGCCTGTTTCTCCTAAAATTAGTAGAAAAGGATCCAAAACTATTTGGGTCCTCAAAACATCTAACTAGTTGCTTTATGTATGCAGGGAACTAGGGTAAAGAAAGTAACCCTAATCCTGGACAGTGGATGCTCAGGACATATGACTGGAAAGAAATCCCTGCTTACAGACTTTGAGGAAATGGCTGGCCCAGAAGTATCCTTTGGAGATGGCAACAAAGGACAAACACTGGGATATGGCAAGATTGTACTTGGGAATGTCATCATTGAACAAGTAGCTCTAGTCGATGTGAAAGGCATATGACTTGGCCTATTTGTAATAAATAGATGACAACTCAACTCCTGTAAGAAAATGTAGTAAGTAATAAATACTGAGGATGGAATCAAATCGAAGACAGTCAACTAATCACAAAGGATCTAAGTATCAGAAGAATTTTATGGGATTGCTACTCAACACTGGAAGAAGTTCATTGTTATGATCAAGCGTCAGTGAAAATAATATTGTGGTAGTACTTCTATAGAAGACAGAAGATATAGAAGATTTCAAGTGGTTATTACAGAAGATTCCAAAAGAAGATTGAAGACAGTGAAGCAAAAAGGAAATGGCAAAAGGCCTCAAGTTAAAAGTTAATAAATGGAGAATATTTATTAGTATGACACAAATGAACCAGACAGTACATTTGTGTGTCAAACTAAAATAATATTTATTCTTCATTTAGTTCAAGAGGTTTCAAGATCAGAAGACAAAGAAAGGACAAGAAGATTTCAAGACCGACAGCACAGCTATGCGAGTAAAGATAGTATTTTAATTCTACTATCAAAAGTTAATTAATTATTTAATTTATCTAATTAAATTAATTCAAGTTGAATTTAATTTAATTTATAAATTAACTAATTAAATTAAGTAGAATTAATTTATTATAAAAGAAATGGGTTAATATGACTTATATATATATATATATAAACTGTTCGAAATGACTTATTAATAAGTCATACCGAATGACTTATTAATAAGTCATACCGAGTTTTATATATATATATATATAAAGAAAAAGTCATACTGAGCATCTGCCGACCTCCCTTTTAAATAAGTCATACCGAGCTTATTAAAAGAAAGTCATACCGAGCTTTAGTTGAAAAGGTCATGCTGGAGCAAGTGGAATAAGTCATACCGAGATTTCTGTGCTCAAAAGGTCATGCTGAACCGATTTTGTTTAATTAAAATAAGTCATACCGATTTTTTAAATTAAATAAAATCCGAATATGACTTTCAAAAGGTCATACCGAACTTTTGATAAGTCATACCGAGCATCAGTAAGTCATACCGAGTAAAATAAGTCATGCCCAGCGATTTCAGAAGTCATACAAGGCTTAATTTTAATAAATTAAGTCATACTGATAAAGGTCATACCAGCCATTTCCAATCTCTATAAATATGAGATGAGCACTTCACTTTTTCAGTAGTTCTTAAGTTAGAAATCAGATCAAATTCAGTAATTTATCTGCATTGTAATATTCACAGATTTCTGTGCTGAGTTTGGATATAATTGTTAAATACGAACAATTCATGTCAAATTTGTTCTAGAACTTTTAATCAATTATATAACTGTTTTCTTAATATTAATTTTGTAATACTAATCAAGTTAAAATTATATCTTTCACTTGAACAGTATTTCATTCCAATTAATATTTCGCGAGTAATTAAAATAATATTTTTAATCCAAATTATTCCGCGATTAATTTTCAGATATTGTATTCAACCCCCCTTCTACAATATCAGGGACCAACAATTGGTATCAGAGCTGGTTGATATATTTTCATATCAGATCCAAATCAAATTCCGCGAACTCATACAGATCTCAAAAATTATTTTAAATTCGAAATAATTTTTTTTCCGAAAAATTATTTTTGATCAAAAATTGTTTTAAGTCAAAAATTAAAATATTTTTTGAAACACTTAATTTTTAATCTTATTAAAGATGAGTACCCAGAAAGTGACCAGTATCAAAATTCCACAGTTCGACAGAGAACACTACAATTTGTGGAAACATAAAATGCTACTGTTTATCGGGATTGCAAATCCCAAGTATGCAAATATTTTGGCCAATGGTGTTGAACCCCCTATATCAGTTATTCTCGAACATATAGTAGATGGGGTCGTAATTCCTCACAGACAGTTTCCAAAAAGTCTATCTGACTATACAATTGAAGAAAAAGAAGTTGTGTCCCTCGACAACAATCTCAAACTGATATTGATTGAATCACTAGACTACGTCATGTACAATCAAGTAGTCAATTGTAGAAATGCAAAACAGATTTGGGATACAATAGAGATTATCAACGAGGGGACTGAGGAAGTCAAAGAGAATAGACTCGAAATCCTGATCACCCAGTACGAGCAGTTTAGGTCCAACCCTGGTGAGGGTATCTCTGAGGTGTTTCAGAGATTGAACAAACTAATAAACGAGCTCAACATGAATGGGAAGTATTATCAGAATCAGGAGATCAACAGGAAGTTTCTACTAACCCTACCCGAGCATCTGGAGCATAGGATCGCAGCAATCCGTGAGTCTAGGGACATGAAGGAGGTAACCCTAGAAAGACTCTACGGAGTATTAAAGACATATGAGCTGGAACAGATCCAGACGAGAGAGATGTATGGGAGAGGCAAGGTTCAGAGTTCCTCCAAAGCACTGTTAGTGGAAGCACCACAGAAGATGGAAATGAAGGCTGCTGTACCTTCACTGGAGTATGTTGTTCCAGAAATTGGACATACTTCAGATAAATAAGAAGGTGGTGAATTCTACTCTCTGGAAGAACTAGATCAGCTAGAAGATGAGTCTCTAGCTTTGGTTGCCAGGAAGTTTGGCAACATGAGATTTCGGAGAAATCCCTCCTATAAAGCTAAATCAAATTTTGGGAGATTCCAAAGAGGAGGGTCTTCAACAGCTGAATCAAAGAGCGGCTATAAGACCGGCTTAGTGGATAGAAGCAAGTTTCGTTGCTTCAACTGCAATAAGCTAGGCCACTTTGCAACGGAGTGCAAGAAGCCTAAGCAAGGGAAGAAGAGAGAGTCTTACGAAGAGCTCAAGGAAAAGTACGATGCACTTTTGCAAAAGCATCAAGGAAAGTCCTATCTGGCAAAGGGAAAAAGCTGGGATGACTCAGATGATAGTGATGGGGAAGAGCTGGGAAATCTTGCTCTTATGGCTTCATCCGAAGAATCAAGGTCTCCTAATAGTCAAAAAGGAATAGAGGTAAATCCTTATTGCCCTAAAATGTTTAATTTAATAGGTAAAGAACTAGAGGGTGAAAGAAGTAAGGTTAAGCAACTAAGACTCGAAAATAAAGATCTAGTTGATGAGCTCGAAGTCTTAAAACAGTTAAAACGAAACAGTGACAAGTTGACTAAGAAATTAACTGAGGACTTAGCTTTTCAAGTCAATAGAGTCAGTTGTTATGTTGAAGTTGAGACCTACCTCAGAAACCAGATAGAGGAAGAAAAGAAAAGGTGTCTAGCATATAAAAATTCTTCGTATATTGTAAAGAACCTAGTTGACCAACAGGTAATAAACAGAAAAGTTGGAATAGGCTTCGAGTACAATGAATCTGTAGGAAAGCCAAGCAACATTACCCCATTCAAGCAAAGCGCTGAAGAAAGGGGTATTCCTCATGTTGTTAAAGACACACGCAAACCTCTTTTCATTACACCTGTAGCTGAACCCATCCTCGAGAGCTCTATACTGATCGCTTATGAGATGCAATTAGAGGATCAAGAGGAAGAGAAGAAAAGAGGAGAACAAGCAAGGGACATAAAAGGAGTAAATGTCCAAAAAGAGAAAGCTACACCCAAGACACCAGTGAAAGTTGTGGGAACTTCTGATTTCCACAAACCTGGTATAGGTGCTAAGAACTTAAAGAATAATTTGAACAGAGCTAGCAATAAGTTTGTTAGAAGTAGGGATAGTAACAATAAATGTCATTCTACTGAAAACTTTAAAACTGCTGAAAAAGTTAAAGTAGAAATTGTTAAAACTCCTACTGCTGTGAATAACATGCCTGCTATTGATGTATGCCATAAACCTTGTGGTATGTTAAATTGTATGTTATGTGCTTTTAATGCTATGACTGCTTATTTCAAACGCATGACTGCTAATAAAAAGAACATGACACCGAGACAATGCATCAATAATAAATTTGCTAAATCCAAGACTGCTATTCCTTCACCTGTCAAGAAGGAAAAATATATTCCTAAGTCTAAACAAAAAGTTGTTAAGACTATTTATAGGAAAGTAAGTACAGTCAAGGAGGATGCAGCTGTTGTTCGAAGAGGATCTGTTGTCAAAGCTGACAAAGGTCAATTTTTTAAGTATGCCGGGCCCAATCAATTTTGGGCTCCGAAGATGATATAATCCGTTTGGTATGTGCAGGGAGTTAAACAGCTAAACCGAGTTGTATGGATCCTGGACAGCGGATCTTCAAGGCATATGACCGTAGATAGAGCCCTGCTATCAAATGTGGTTGAAAGAGCTGGCCCAATCGTCACCTTTGGAGATAACAGCAAAGGAATGACTACGGGATATGGCAAGTTAAATACTGGAAATGTTATCATTGAAAACGTCTCTTTGGTGGAAGGACTTAAGAACAATCTACTCAGCGTCAGTCAATTCTGTGATAAAGGTTACAAAGTGAACTTTATCAAGGAGAAGTGCTTAATAGCTCATTCTAAAGAAGACAGACTAGCCTTGCATGGAGTAAGGAAAGGAAACTTGTACGTAGCTGATTTCAACTCGGGAACTGAAGCTGAAGCAAACTGTTTTTATTCAAAAGCTTCATCAGAAGAAAGTTGGCTATGGCACAAGAAACTCTCACACCTGAATTTCAAAACAATGAACTCTCTAGTCAAGAGGGATTTGGTGAGAGGACTGCCTCCGATGGAATTTACACAAGAAGGATTGTGTGAGGCATGTCAGAAAGGGAAGTCAAAAAGAGCAACTCACAAAGGCACAGACACTACATATATTATTGAACCACTGCAGCTGCTTCATATGGATTTATTTGGTCCAGTAAATATTCTATCTATGTCAAGGAAGAGATATGCCTTAGTGATTGTAGATGACTTCACAAAGTACACGTGGGTTTTATTCTTGAACTCTAAGGATGAAACTCCACAGTTGGTGATTGATCATGTAAAATTGATTGAGTTAGATTCAAAGCTACCTGTCCGGGCAATCAGATCAGATAATGGAACAGAATTCAAGAATGAAATTCTAAATAGCTTCTGCTCAGATAAAGGGATAACAAGACAATTCTCAGCGCCAAGAACTCCGCAACAGAATGGAGTAGTAGAAAGGAAGAATCGAACCTTGATTGAAGCTGCGAGAACAATGTTAAGTGAATCAAGGTTGCCTATCTACTTCTGGGCTGAAGCAGTGAACACGGCTTGTTATACCCAGAATCGAACTTTAATCAACAAGGATCATATGAAGACACCCTACGAATTAATGGCTGGCAAGAAACCAACACTCAAATACTTTCATGTATTTGGAGCTAAATGTTTTGTGCTAAAAGATGGAGATGAACATCGTGGCAAATTCGAGGCCAAGGCACATGAAGCAATTTTTGTCGGCTACTCAAAAAGAGCATATAGGGTGTACATAATTGATCAGCACCAAGTAAAAGAAAGTGTCAACGTATCATTTGACGACACTAAACTCCCAAGCATCTAAACTGAAGATCCTTCTGAGTCATTAAAATTTGACAATCATCCAGACTCAGATTCGGATAATGAAGAAGAGCCTGAGGTTGCAACAGGAAATGATGATGACAACAATGATGGTAATGATCTAGGTAATAGTGGTGGAAACAATGGCAACACTAGAGATACTACTAATACCAGTGGTGGATCAACAAGTCATCCAGGCAGCAACTCAGGGGGAGATAAAGGATCAACTGGCACAACACAACATCACAATGTATATAGAGGCGAATCATCAAGATCAAATCTACCAAGGGAAAGGAGATGGAGCAAAGATCATTCCTTTGAATTAATCATAGGTGATCCAGATGTTGGTGTTAGAACCAGAAGTGCAACTTCAAATGAATGTTTTTTCGGTTTTTCTATCTCAAGAAGAACCAAAGAAAATTGAAGATGCTCTAACTGATCCAGATTGGGTTCTTGCCATGCAAGAAGAACTCAATCAGTTCGAAAGGCAAGAAGTATGGACACTGGTACCCAGGCCTAAAGATAGATCTGTTATTGGCACGAAATGGGTATACAGGAACAAGGCCAGACTGGTGGCAAAGGGTTACTCCCAGGAAGAGGGAATTGATTATGATGAGACCTACGCACCAGTTGCAAGACTTGAAGCCATCAGAATATTTCTGGAAATATCCGTTGATGAGTATATATCCGTTGATGAGTATATATCCGTTGATGAGTTCTCGATTGATAAATATCAGTTGATGACTTCTCGATCGATGACTTCTCGATTGGCTTTATCAGTCGATGGCTTATTATCAGTTGATGACTTCTCGATCGATGACTTCTCGATTGGCTTTGTCAGTCGATGGCTTATTATCAGTTGATGACTTCTCGATCGATGACTTCTCGATCGATGACTTCTCGATTGGCTTTATCAGTCGATGGCTTATTATCAGTTGATGACTTATCGATCGATATTTATCAGTCGATTGATTCTTGCAGATAGACTGTGCTAAATCCTGTATTTTTTTGCCAATCAAAGTACATAAGAGATCTTCTAAGGAAATACAATCTAGAAGATTCTACACCGGCAAAAACCCTATGCCAACAGCCACAAAGCTTGACAAAGATGAAACTGGTAAGAAGGTGGACATCACAAGCTATAGAGATTATGCAGGATGCAGGATGGACAAGAAAAGTACGTCTGGAAGCTGTCAGTTTCTAGGACAACGGTTGATTTCCTGGTACAGCAAGAAACAACACTCAGTATCTACCTCGACAGCCGAAGCAGAATATATTGCGGCAGGTAGTTGTTGTGCACAGATCTTGTGGATAAGGAATCAGCTGAATGATTATGGACTTGCACTATCTAAAATCCCAATACTTTGCGATAACACAAGTGCCATAGCAATTTCCAATAATCCTGTACAACATTCAAGGACCAAGCACATAGACATAAGGTATCATTTTATCCGAGAGCATGTCATGAATGGAACTGTGGTGTTACATTTTATACCCACAGAAGATCAAATTGCCGACATCTTCACGAAACCACTTGATGAATCCACTTTCTCTAAGTTGGTTAGTGAGTTAGGGATGTTAAACATGAACTAATTATTGCATGTTGTTTTAAATTGCATATTTATTTTCAAGCACTGTATATATTCCTTAAAATATTTCAAAAACAAACAAACAAATTGAAAAAGAAAACTCAAAAAGATTTTTCTTATTTTTATACAGTTGTTATTTTATTGATTTCACTACTGTAAATATATTTTATATTATCTTTAGTTTATAACAATTGGTATCAGTTATATATATATATATATATATATATATATATATATATATATATATATATATATATATATATATATATATATATATATATATATATATATATATATAAGTATGTATAGTATTATTTGTTTTACATTTTGGCATATTTATTTTTATTTTTATTTTTATCTATTTTATTTTTATTTATATCTAAATATGTGTTGATTATTCTCAAGTCTCTTTTGAGAAGTAGGAAAGATCTATGAGCATTGATAATCCAATCGATTCTAAAAGTGAGATCCTAATCATTGGCATCAATCTCTAACCAAGATCTTAGAACCAAACACACAAACAATATCACTTCCGTCTCTCTAACCATTAAACAGAATACTTATTTGTTCATTATGAGGGAGTTAATGCCTTGATTGCATTTGATAAGGTTGGTGATGTGAGTGAACCAACAGCTCTGTCTCCAGAAAGGTGATTCAAATACATATAAACTGAGACAACTGTTAGCTCATCTGTGTTCTCTCAAAAGGATACAGACTTGGAAAAGGCAAAACTGTTACTAGGTTCATTCTCTCAAAAGAGTGAGTCTATTGAATTCAGCCTGTCAGCCAAGGCTATCAGTAAAGAGTTAATTTCATCTGACATTTTTCAAGAAACCACAAATTTTGTCTTATTTTCAGGGACCAACAATGGACCAACTCAATTGGCATTTTGGACCAACAATTTAAGGACTTACTTGGGACCAAAAAGGGACCAAGAGGGAGCATTTGAAATGTCACAGGAAGGATGAATTGACGGTAGCAATTTTTCTAAACTTCCATATCAAGGAAGGAAGAATGATTGATGATTCTGACTGAATCAACATGCCTTCACAAGCATCAGGAGGAAAGTTGGATCATTTGCTACATTATTGATCCTTGTCTCCCTCCCCAGATGGAACATATCTGGATTCCTAACGGAATAGATCATCTAAGATGATCAGCAACTCACTGAATCTATTTCTGAAGCAATTCAGTTTTTCAAAGTCAAAATGTTTTTATAGATTCAATTGAGGACGGGGATTTGCGAAACCCCATTGCACCACCAGTGACCTCTCTTGAAGGGGCTATGGTGATCTTTCTTGCAGGTATAAAAGGCTGAGTCATCCGTACTGAGAGAGATATAGTGATGTGAGAAAAGAGTGAAACACAAGTAAGGAAGAGTGAAAATATATATTCTATGAGTGAAACACTTAGAGAGTTTATGAGCGAAACACTTGTGAGGAACACAAAGTAAAATCACACACTAGCACACTTACCGAATCCCTTTCCCCATTCCCTGTTACAGATTTCAAATGTTACTTAACCAAGGTGGAAATTTCTTCAGAAAAGGACCAACAATTGTTACCTATCTACAATTGAGGGAGAATTATTAAGAGGATTACTCAACTAAGGGGGAGAATTATTAAGAGGATTACTCCAAAATGTTAAAGTGTTCAACTAAGGGGGAGTAGATCAAAAGGGGAGAAGTAAACAAAGGCTTTTGCCAGAAGAGGATTACTCAATTGTTGAACAAGAAAAAGGGGTATATAACAACATGCTTGGATTCTATTCCCTTTGATTTTAGAAGATTCTTGTAAATATGATTAACCGGATTTTCTAAAATGCATAACATGTCATAGTTTGCATTTTTTATATCTGCGATGGTTTAATGCTGTATGTATGCCATGTTTGTTACCTCTATTAAAATGGTTGGATAATTCAAGTAAGGGGAAATTGAATTCACCTTGGAAGAGAAGGGAAGACAGGAGTTGGAGAAACAGAGGAAAAGTGGTAAGAAGAGAACAGACATCATCTCTGCCATCCTAAGAGGGAGTAGTGATGAGTCTGAGAAATGAAGATAATACTACTTGTATATTATGTTCAGTACTAGAGGAACAAACATCTTTCATTTCAGTTACTCAAGAAATCTGGAAATGTATTATATGATCCAGAGAACAATTTATTTACTTACAGTTTTTAAATGTAATATTATTTTCTTAGTTGTTAGTTGAGTTATCCTCTAGGAATTTGTGTGTTAAATGTTTAACAACAAATAGGGGGAGATTGAAAGGCATATGACTTGGCCTATTTGTAATAAATAGATGACAACTCAACTCCTGTAAGAAAATGTAGTAAGTAATAAATACTGAGGATGGAATCAAATCGAAGACAGTCAACTAATCACAAAGGATCTAAGTATCAGAAGAATTTTATGGGATTGCTACTCAACACTGGAAGAAGTTCATTGTTATGATCAAGCGTCAGTGAAAATAATATTGTGGTAGTACTTCTATAGAAGACAGAAGATATAGAAGATTTCAAGTGGTTACTACAGAAGATTCCAAAAGAAGATTGAAGACAGTGAAGCAAAAAGGAAATGGCAAAAGGCCTCAAGTTAAAAGTTAATAAATGGAGAATATTTATTAGTATGACACAAATGAACCAGACAGTACATTTGTGTGTCAAACTAAAATAATATTTATTCTTCATTTAGTTCAAGAGGTTTCAAGATCAGAAGACAAAGAAAGGACAAGAAGATTTCAAGACCGACAGCACAGCTATGCGAGTAAAGATAGTATTTTAATTCTACTATCAAAAGTTAATTAATTATTTAATTTATCTAATTAAATTAATTCAAGTTGAATTTAATTTAATTTATAAATTAACTAATTAAATTAAGTAGAATTAATTTATTATAAAAGAAATGGGTTAATATGATTTATATATATATATATATAAACTGTTCGAAATGACTTATTAATAAGTCATACCGAATGACTTATTAATAAGTCATACCGAGTTATATATATATATATATAAAGAAAAAGTCATACTGAGCATCTGCCGACCTCCCTTTTAAATAAGTCATACCGAGCTTATTAAAAGAAAGTCATACCGAGCTTTAGTTGAAAAGGTCATGCTGGAGCAAGTGGAATAAGTCATACCGAGATTTCTGTGCTCAAAAGGTCATGCTGAACCGATTTTGTTTAATTAAAATAAGTCATACCGATTTTTTTAATTAAATAAAATCCGAATATGACTTTCAAAAGGTCATACCGAACTTTTGATAAGTCATACCGAGCCTCAGTAAGTCATACCGAGTAAAATAAGTCATGCCCAGCGATTTCAGAAGTCATACAAGGCTTAATTTTAATAAATTAAGTCATAATGATAAAGGTCATACCAGCCATTTCCAATCTCTATAAATATGAGATGAGCACTTCACTTTTTCAGTAGTTCTTAAGTTAGAAATCAGATCAAATTCAGTAATTTATCTGCATTGTAATATTCACAGATTTCTGTGCTGAGTTTGGATATAATTGTTAAATACGAACAATTCATGTCAAATTTGTTCTAGAACTTTTAATCAATTATATAACTGTTTTCTTAATATTAATTTTGTAATACTAATCAAGTTAAAATTATATCTTTCACTTGAACAGTATTTCATTCCAATTAATATTTCGCGAGTAATTAAAATAATATTTTTAATCCAAATTATTCCGCGATTAATTTTCAGATATTGTATTCAACCCCCCTTCTACAATATCAGGGACCAACACGATGGCTTAAGGCACAATTTAATAAGCATAAGTCAACTTGGAGACAAAGGTTACCATACTGGCTTTGACAACAAAGAGTGTCTTGTGACTCACAAAGAAACAGGCATTGTGGTTTTCAAAGGACACAGACATGGTAACATTTATGAAGCCAGCTTGGAGGATTGCATAAACAGTGAAGTCACATGTCTATACAGCAAGACCTTAACTGAAGAAAGCTGGAAATGGCACAAGAAACTGTCACACATCAACTTCAAAACACTCAACAAGTTGGTTAAACAGAATCTTGTAAGAGGATTACCACAGGTTGATTTTGTACAAGATGGACTTTGTGAAGCATGTCAACTTGGAAAACAAAGGAAATCATCCTTCAAGAGCAAGACAATAAATACCATTTCTGAACCCTTTTATTTACTGCATCTTGATTTATTTGGTCCAGTAAATGTTATGTCAATTAACAAAAATAAATATACTCTTGTTATTGTAGATGATTTTACAAGATTCACATGGGTTTTCTTTCTACATTCAAAGGATGAAGCTTCACAACACATAATAGATCATATCACTTTTCTGGAAAGAAAATCAAAGAAAACAGTAAGAATTCTGAGGAGTGACAATGGTACTGAATTCAAGAATTCAATCATGGAGAACCACTGTGCATCAAAGGGAATTACTCAACAATTTTCTGCGCCAGGAACTCCTCAACAAAATGGAATTGTGGACAGAAAGAATAGGACACTCATAGAAGCTGCCAGAACAATGTTGGCAGAGTCTAAGCTGCAAGTATATTTTTGGGTTGAGGCAGTCAATACAGCATGTTTCACTCAAAACTGCACTCTAATAAACATGAATGAAAGACTCCCTATGAAATGATAAAGGACAAGAAGCCAAGTGTGAAACACTTTCACATATTTGGATGCATGTGTTATGTACTGAAAGTACATCCTGAAAATCTAAGCAAATTCGAAGCCAAGGCAAATGAATCAATCTTTCTTGGATATGCATCGAACACAAAAGCATTCAGAGTGTTTAATCTCAGAACCAAAATTGTTATGGAATCTATTCATGTTGCATTTGATGATAAAAAGTTTACAGAATTGCAGGATGAGTCAGAGTCTACAACACTGAAATTTGAAAATCTAAAAAGTTCTGAGATAAATGAAGAAGAAGAGGATGAAGACCCTAGAATAAATCCTGAACTAACACAGGAACCTGCACATTCTGAGGGGGAGCCAGAAAATTCACCTCCAAATAATTCAGAGTCTAACAGGTCAGGGTCTACCCAGACAGATTCTATCCAGACAGAGTCTAGACAGACAGAGTCTAACTCATCAGGGTCTGGATCAAGCAACTCTAAACTCTTGTCAGAGTCAAGCAATTTAGGGGGAGCCTCTTCATTTGAATTTCACTCAAATACAGAAGATGCAAATGACTTAGGGGGAGTTTCAAGTTCAAGAACCAATCTTCCACCTACTAGAAAATGGACAAGGAATCACACTCCTGACTTGATAATTGGTGATCCTGAGAGTGGTGTACAAACAAGAACAACCACTCAAAATGAATGTCTTTATAGCTGTTTTCTCTCAAAGAATGAACCCAAGAAAATTGAGGAAGCCTTGCAAGACCCTGATTGGATTATTGCAATGCAAGAAGAATTGAATGAATTTGAGAGAAATAAAGTATGGAAACTTGTACCAAGACCTAGAGATAGATCAGTGGTTGGTGCAAAATGGGTGTATAGAAATAAACTTGATGAGAATGGAACTGTAGTAAGAAATAAAGCAAGGCTAGTTGCAAAAGGATACTCATTCAAAATTCAAGGTGTATCAAATGGATGTGAAAAGTGCTTTCTTAAATGGAGAATTGGAAGAAGAAGTCTATGTTGAGCAACCACCAGGATTTGTTGATCCAAAGTTTCCTGATCATGTTTACAGGTTAGACAAGGCACTATATGGATTGAAGCAAGCACCTAGAGCATGGTATGAAACTCTTTCAAAATTCCTTCTTGAAAATGGATTCACAAGAGGTACCATTAACAAAACTCTCTTTATTAGAAAATATAAAGGTGATATTTTGCTTGTCCAAATTTATGTTGATGACATTATATTTGGATCTACTAATGATAATCTCTGTGAAAAGTTTAGTCAACTAATGCAGTCAAATTATGAAATGAGCATGATGGGAGAATTAAATTCTTTTTGGGGCTTCAAGTCAAACAGAATGATGATGGAATTTTCATCAATCAAACAAAGTATGTAAAAGAACTGTTGAAGAAGTTTGATATGCAAGATTCTGCAACTGCTAAAACTCCCATGTCAACAGCTACTAAGCTAGACTCTGACCCAAAGGGTAAGAAAGTTGACAACACTAGTTATAGAGGTATGATTGGCTCATTGTTATATTTAACTGCTAGTAGACCAGATATAATGTTTGCAACTTGTCTGTGTGCCAGATTTCAAGCTGACCCTAGAGAATCACACTTAATAGCTGTGAAAAGAATTTTTAGATATCTCAAGGGGGCACAAACTCTTGGACTTTGGTATCCTAGAGAGTCAGATTTTTTACTAATTGGCTATTCAGATTCTGACTATGCAGGATGCAAAGTAGATAGGAAAAGCACAACAGGACAATGTTAGTTTCTTGGCAACAGATTAATTTCTTGGTTTAGCAAGAAACAACAGACTGTATCAACCTCAACAGCTGAGGCTGAATACATTGCAGCTGGAAGTTGCTGTGCTCAAATCCTGTGGATAAGAAATCAATTACTTGATTATGGACTAACATTCTCAAATATTCCTATGTATTGTGATAATACAAGTGCTATTAAAATTGCAGAGAATCCAGTCCAACACTCCAGAACAAAGCACATGGATGTCAGGTATCACTTTATTAGAGAACATGTTGAAAATGGTACTGTGACACTTCACTATGTTCCAACTGACAGACAGATTGCAGACATTTTAACAAAACCACTTGATGAGTCTACCTTTCTCAGACTGGTAGGTGAATTAGGTATGTTAAATATGTAAGTGATCAAAAAATTGCAAGAAGCAAGGTATGTACTTTAATTATAGTCCCTGTCTTAACACACTGTGATTAATTGTTAGTGCAACATTTTGTTTGGTATTTTACCTTGACAGAGTCTAGTTTTTAGACTCTGACGAGTCTGTAGACTCTGACGAGTCTGTAAACTCTGACGAGTCTGTAGACTCTGAAAGTCAGTAGACTCTGAGAAAATTATCGCCTAGACTCCGAAACGGTTAAAATTCGCGCCTGCAGACTCTGATTGCATTTAAAATGTTCAAATGACTTGAAATAGGCGGTAACAGTTATCTTTTGACCGGAGACAGACTGTAGACTCGTGTGTATTGTATGCAACTTGAACAAAATAGAATTTTTCATACAATTTACTCACTTGTTTATTGCAATTGATTTCTAAGGCAAAAATATTCACAGAAGCTGTTTACGAACCCTAGCTAATTTCTTCAAGCTTCTCCATCACTTTCAACTCAATAACTTTAATGGTTGTTGTTTCTACTGTCATGAGGGGACCCAAGGCGATTGCGTTCACATTTGGGGATTACGAGTTCATGACCACAAATCATGTTGCTGCTCTTGGAGATAAGAAAGGGGTAGACGCTGACTACTACCCTGTGATGGATTTCTTGGAGCAATCCGAGCTACACTACATTCTCAAGGCATCACCAGTCATTCACATGGATGCTGTATCACAAGCATGGAGCACTGCAAAGGTAGTTGATCCTTCTCAGGATCAACCAGGTAAAATAATGTTTACCTTTGGTTCGACTACATTTGATGTCACTGCAGATGTGCTTAATTCTGTGTTTAAACTGCCTGTACAATCTTCTTTTGATGAAATTGTATCTGATGATGACATTAAAAGCATGTTTAAGGCAATAGGTTATTCTGCTAGCTTAGATAACATGAGCAAGATAACTAGGCCTTACTTAAGGAAAGAATGGTCATTTTTCTTCGATCAAATTGCTAAGTGTTTTACTGGTAAGTGTAGTGGATTTGATGCTATTACTGCTATTACTTATCAAATTGGTCATAGTCTCCTATTTGATAGAATAATCAACATTGGTGATATGTTGCTCACTCAAATGGGAGCAAAATTAAACAATGTGCATGAGGGGAGAAAGAAAGTCTACTATCATAGATTTCTTATGATTCTTCTCAATCACTTCATTCCTGACATGTCAACCAAGTTGGCAGATGATTGCTGTGTGCAGGCATACAAACAGCAAAGGAGGATATTCTCTGACATTAAGAGAATTGATGACAAGAAGAAGAGTCTACATGCAATGACATATCCACAGGTAATGCAGGTAAAACTCTCATCCTACAAACCTTCTATCTACAATGCTTCATTTTTTGGTGGTGAAATGGTGCAGGAACAAGTAATGGAGAGTCCCCCTGCACCTACCCAAGTCACCCAATCCCCTTCAATTATACAATCTTCCAAACCAAAATCCAAAAAGAAACCAACCTCTGGTGTCTCTCAACAGGCACCAGTTGTAAAGAGGAGAAAATTTATTCAATCTAGGCTTATAGATGAGCACAGTGATGAGGAGCTCAATCCACTAGAGAAGCAAGTTGTTGAAGGACTTTCTTTGCTAAAGGAAGGTCATGATACACTTGATTCTAACCTTCAAGCCAAGTCTGTAGACTCTCAAAAGGCTACAGACTCTGAAAAACCTAGGGAAGCACCTCAGGATTCTCACATTGAGTCTCCTGAGAAATCTTTTGCTAAGAAGTACAGAAGGTTAAGGAAGGCTTATTCTGCACACACACACAAGCCTGTTATTATTACTAACCCTGTTTTGCAGGAAACAGATGCTCCCAAGGCTCCTGCAGAGCCAGACTCTGAAATCAAGAAAACACCTGAACCATAGTCTAATGTTGAGTCAGAGTCTAGACTGCCTTTAGACTCTGATCATGAAACATTTTGGGAAGGAATGCCATTGGATGCAGCCTCATGCCTAATTGATGAGATCATTACTCCATGTGATGAGGCACTGCTATTCATATATCCTTTGGTGGAATCAGTTGAAGATCCAGAGCAATATCAGACTAAATCTCAAGTCTTGGATTTTCTTTTAACCTATGAAGCCCTAAGGAAGAGAATGGAACAGGAGCTACAAATGTCTCCACAGGATGTGGTCAAAAATCTCTACAGCTACCTATTCAACTCTTCATTCCAAGTACAAGTAGCTGGGCTCATAGAAGGCAGAACAAATGCAGTTCTCAAAGCACTAGGTGTGCCAGACTCTGAACAGTACATTTCAAAGAAGCCTAAAAAGCTTAAGGTCCACAAAAGGAGAGCATCAGAGTCTGTTGCTGAGTTGGAAACTGAGATTGAGCAACTAGTTTTTAACTATGAAGCAATTTGGGATAATGGAATTACCTACAGGACAGCCATTCAATAGATCTCTCAAATTCAACCTTTGTCAAGACAGGTGGCTGACTATCTTGTCCATAATATAGGTACAATTGCCAACAAATACATATATCCAACCTACCAAAGTAGATTGGATCAATTCAAGGGCACATATTTTCAAAAATTAAGAAGGGAACTGCAGGACTTCTTCAATCTCACAGATGCCCAGGTAATCAATGCAATCCATCTCAGGGCCTTTCAACACAAGTTGGTTGCATTTATTCTTGAAGAACAACAGGAGGTAGCAGGTGGTGCAAGGCAGTTGGAGGTTGGGACTAGTGCACCAGTGGTGACTAGTGATAAAGATGCTCAGTCTGCCTCACCCACACAAGAACTACCTAGTCAGAGGTTGGGTGATAGTGGGGCAGGGGAGTATGCTGTTGGGCCCTCCTTGACAACTCACCAAAGAGCTGATGAGAACCCCAGTGATATGGGAGGACAGACTCTGATGGATGCTCATGAAGAAATTTCCCAATCTATTCTATCAGAGTCTATCCACCTTGAGGGGGAGTCTCATGCACAAACAGTCAAAGATGGTAACACTCAGACTCTGGCTTCTAATGAGGTCATACTGAAGCAGTCAGAGTCTAGAGTAGACCCTGAGACTGGAATACTGGAGCCAACAGACTCTGAAAAGAGAGAAGATGCTAGTAAAGGTTCAGAATCTGTTGATGCTCACCCCTTGGTGGAAACCCCTAGCCTTCAGACATTTGAAGGGGTTCCTCTCCATCAAGGTGGTTCAGGTATTGAAGCACCATTTTTATCTCTCAACCCCTCTTCTGTAGGATTATTGAGTGCACCCTCCACATTGAGTGACAAAATATCTTAGAGGCTGGCACTGGACCAGGCAAAAGGAGAGGTAGAAAAGGCTATAGAGAGCCTGAGTGAGATTGAGAAAGTGGGTGTCCAACCCCACTGTGAGCATGAGAGATTAGGGTATCCTGAACCTAGCTTTACTTATTGGGATCAAGATTTTCCAAAGGGTTGGTCCAATGAGTTGGAGCAGGGGATGGATGACAATTCACTATGTCTGATTGTGCAGATTGGCAAACAGGAGGAGGCTCTTGCTGCTCAGAAATCATTTACACAGAGACCATATCTTCATTTGGTGGATTCTTTAGCAAGGAGAGCAGATAGAGTCATGGAGGCTTTGGTGGATAATCCTATCATTCTAACTGAGGCTGCAAATTCGAAGTCAGAAGAACCACTCTTAATCATGCCTATAAGGGCTAGACTTCCAGAGTCTACAGTCTCTGATCACTCTCAGGAGGAGTCAGGGTCTATAGTCCCGTTTGCAGTTTCGGAGTCTACACCACCACCAGAGTCTACACCTCCATTCACAAAGCTAGAGCCTGTTGCTGAGGAGTGCACTTCTGACGATGATGATCACGTTACTCCTTCTTTTATCTATTTTGATCAGGTGTTTCCTCAGTCTTGGAAGTCTGCACAGCAAAGTGGCATCAATGATAAAGCTTCTTTTGAATGTATTTTGGATATTCATCATTCTTAGAGGCTTAAAGCTTTTCAGAAAAAATCCTTTCACCAGGAACATGGTTACTATCCAGGTGAAGAAGATCAAGTCTTAGATGGAGCTGTTAAAGCTGAGTTACCTGATGTTGCTACTCAATTATCCAGTGTGGTCCAGGACATTTCTCATATTAAAACAAAGCTCACTGGTATTGATAATACAACTTCTCTGCTCAATACAAGATTTGACAGAATTCACTCCCTTCAATTATCCAAAGAAGTAGCTTTTAAAGATGCTCTAGCTGCTATCACTACAACTCAAGCCTCTCTTCAAACTACAGTTTCTGATTTGACCACCAAGGTTGATTCAGTTCTTGCAGCCCAGGCAAATATCTCCACTGTTCTTGAGCAGATTCTTTTGGCTGTCACCAGTAATGATGATGTCAAAAAGGGGGAGAAGGAGAAGCAAGGTGAATCCTCCAGAAGACATAAGGGTGAGGGATGCAAGGATAAATCAAGGGGAGTTAAAAGGAGGAGAGATGGTGATGATGGAGATAGTTCTCATGGTTCTAAGGGTCCTGATGGTGTGCAACAAAAGCAATCTGGAGTAGCAAGAACTCAAACACATCAGTCAGGAACTAGACATGGGAAATCAGAGTCTAAGTCAGACTCTGATAAGAAAAGAAAGAAGTCAGACTCTGATCAAACTCAAGAACCTTCATACTAGAAGTGCAGTCAATCAAATATGCAACTTAGAGCTAAAAAGAAGATAGGTCTTGGAGAATTTGAAGAATCTGACATTGACAGAACATCTACTCTAACCAGGGATCCTCAATCCTTGACAGATAGGCAGTTTGAGAAGATCACTCAGAAGCACTTAAATAAAGTGGTGTCTTCTCAAATTGTTTATAATGTTTTTCAAACGAAGATACAAGGAGGTCAGGGAGGTACAGAAAAGGTGAAGAATGAGATACTGGTTTACTTCTTAGAAGGTAGAAGTGTAAGATGGATTAGTCAGTCAAATTTTATCTTTTTCAAACAGGCTAAGGAACTACAGTATATTAGATTCCTACTGCAAATTGCTTATGAAGTAAACAAAAGCAAAGAGGCTATCACTCACAAATGGTTCAAGGAAATTGACAGGAAGCTGACTTTGCATAGACAGCCAAATCAACAAATGGGCAAATTTTCTTTAAAATATGTTGATACTGAGGGAAATGATCAAGTCATGCCATTGGAAGAAAAACAGATTAAATTTCAAGAAGGTGTGGGTCATTACTTTGGGTTTCAGCCTATGAGTGGGAAAGTTAGTGTTCTGATGTTGAAGGACTTAAAAGATCAAGAAAGCAGTGCAAATGATCTGAGAGCAGCTTACTGTCAAATTAAATGCTCAAATGAAGAAATTAAAGAAGTTTGTTGGTGAAGCTCTTGCAATTGTGGAAGAAAATATGCTAAACTCATTTTTGAAGAACAATCCAGCCTTTGAGAAGATTAAATGAGAAGTAATTCTTTTTCTTTTTTAATTCTTTTATACTGTTCTAGATTATTAGTTTTATTCTTTAGTTTTGACATCATCAAACCTTGATTTATGCTTACATTTTATAAAGCATAAATAGGGGGAGATTGTTAGGAATATATTCATTTGATGATGTACAAAATACTAGAACAAGGTCTAGCTCAGTTTATCTGTAATAAGTCTTTCTAGTCTCTGAAATTTATAATAAGAGTCTAGATGATCAAAATTCATGTTACTTGTACTTAGAAGAATTTCTGTAAAAAGTGAAACCAGAGTCTGCATGAAGATCAGAGTCTGGAAGGTGATCAGAGTCTATAGACTATCAAAGTCTATGATCTATCAGAGTCTACATGTAATCAGAGTCTGAAGATCATCAGAGTCTGAAGATTTCAGAGTCTATACAGTTGAGGATAAATTTGGAAGAAGATCACAGGAATGGAAAGTTTTCGAAGATCAAGATAAATATATTGCAGATATGCTATGGGAAAGAAAGAGAATTCTAGAAGGAAACTGTCAACTAATAATTAGGAATTCTATTCCTATTGTAATTTATCTTTCTGTTATTAGTTGATAAGCAGCTCTCTATATAAACTCTATGTAACCTAATTGTAAAAGTGTGGAAGTCGGAGAATAATTATCTGAGTGAAATTTTGAGAGAGCATAGAGATAGAGAGAGTTGCTGTGATAAACATAGAGAAGCTGCTAGGGTTTGTGTACACCCTAGGAGAGTTTTGTATTCACAAATCAATAATACAAAACAATACTTATTCATATATTTGTGTTTAAGTTTGTTCTTAATTTGATTTTAAATCGGGCAGAAAAGACATACAAGTATTCAAACCCCCCTTCTACTTGTACGACTGGGAAAACAACTTCCTTCTTATCATTGAACTTTCCATGCAGCTGCAAGTCATTTATTAACCTGTTGAATCTCTCGAACATCTCAGTCAACCCTTCATTTGAATTGGCCATAAAATCCTCATATTGAGACACCAGGATTTGTCATTGGTTGTCTTTTACCTCTTATGTTCCTTCATACAGTATCTCAAAGGTTTCTCATATTTGTTTGCCACTTGTGCAGTTGATAATGTTATTGTACATAACATTGTTAACTGCTTCAATGATTATGAACTGTAAGCAATCATCCAAAGTTACTTTTTCTTTTTCTGTATCATTGTACTCAGAAACCTTTTTAGGAACCGGGTGGGCATGTATTGTCTCACCTTCCACTGTGGCTTCAGGTACATATGATTGAGGGATAAAATGGCCATTTTCTAAACTACCAAGATAAAGTGAGTTGGCTGGTTTTATGAACAACATTATTTTTATTTTCCAAAGATTGTAATGTTCTTTATCAAATGTAGGTATTTTTATACTGCTTGGTTTCTGTGCACTCATCTTGGATCTTTGCAGGTTAGATATGTTAAACCTGCTGCTCTGATACTAGTTATTAGTTAATATGAGTGTTGCAGAATGGGGGTTGAATGTAACTTGATTAATTATGAAGCATTCTCGCTAACAACAAAAAAGAATGATAATTAATAAGTAAAAGATGCAAACAAACTAAGCAGATAAAATGACACAATATTTAAACTTTAAAAATTAATTTTATTAATTTTTATTTTTCTACAACTGTCTAGAATATAATTACAGCTTCGATAGATACAATAAAAATGAGTTTGCTAATTCTTCCATACTTGAGAAATTCTAGCTTAATTGCTTGAGAGAAAGTACTTGTGAGATATGTGTATTTATACTGAAACACATATATCACTTTCAAGTGTACTTTCCATTGTTCCTAGAACAAAGCTTGAAATGGAAACTTTTCTTTTTTCATTCAAATTTGTCTTCATTCCATTTGTAGATAAATCAGCTCTAAGATATGCAAAAATCTTTCACTTTTTTAGCATGCTTTACCTTTTGTTTAAATTCTTCCAAGTTACAGTAGTAGACTTGATAGACTAGATAGATGTGTCAAAATCATTCCTTGTATTTTCACTATCTAGTCTGCTACCTGAAACTGATTGTCATCTTCACTAAGAGTTTATTGTCAACTTTTAGCTTCTCTGTGTTGACAATATCTTCGGCTCTGCATACTTTTTTGTCAAGCTAGATAATTCATGAAATATATTGTCTCCAAAGCTGCTGTTAACTATCTGCGCCAATGTTACTGCCAACTATTTCATCTAGGTTGTTTTCAGTGAAATTTGTTGGCTTCAATTCTTCATTTTTTGTCAAGTTTACTGTCAATGGAATAGTTGTTGTCAGTTATACTTGTTGTCTTCAATTCTTCATTCTCCGCCAAGTTTACTGTCAATGGAGTAGTTGTTATCGTTTGTTCAAATTATGCGACCACTTGTAATGTACTGTCTTAGGCTTGATTACTTGAAATGATGTTGTCTGAGTTTTGAATCATATTGTGCATGAACACTTAGTGAACTTCTACTACATGACTCATTCTTATTCTTTTATACAAGACAGTAACTTTTAAATGTACTGTCACGTAACTAATACTTTTCAAATGTACTGTCTATAAGTGACTACTAACTATACTATCAATATACATATGACAGTAAGTTTTATTTAGCTTAATTAAACTTAAAACTAAGTACTTTATTTGATTACATCACAATCCCTAATACTTCTTGGTACTCTTCTTTAATTGAGTCCGGATGGGTTAGAGATATTACTTTCAACAGTGGTAACAACAGCTTCAACCTTAACATGAACAAACTTATCTTTGACAGATCACTTCTCATTTATAGCAGCCTTGACAAGGTAGTCTTAAGGCTATGAGATTAGTGATTCCAATCTAACTAGATGGACTAGTAGCCTTGACCCTATTGTGATTCTTATACATGTTTTGTCTAAGATTATGAAAGTCCTACGATATGCATTTTTAAATTTAAATAAAAAAGCATGGAAATTAGAACACATTATAACATTTAGCTTCAATGCATTATAGATAAGAATTATGCAATTCAGGCATGTTATGCCTATTAGAAAATTTAATATTATCTACTTTAACCATTCTACATAAATGTGACAGGTGTCAAGTGTAATTCCCAGGAACAATTTCAATATTTGTAGAAGGGGGATTGAATACAAATATTTCCCCTTTTTCAATGTTTTAACAAATTTTATGATAATTGTTAAAGTAAGAACAATTAATGCTAGGATAAGTATTTGAACAAACACATGATATTTAAAATTACTGATGGATTGATTTATCCATCAGTGTGTATTTTTTTTGCAAATGATCTAGGTTAATGAAACCTAGCTGTGATTACAAAGTTAAAGGGATGAACAACTGTTTTTGTTAGGAATATATTCATTTGATGATGTACAAAATACTAGAACAAGGTCTAGCTCAGTTTATCTGTAATAAGTCTTTCTAGTCTCTGAAATGTATAATAAGAGTCTAGATGGTCAACATTCATGTTACTTGTACTTAGAAGAATTTCTGTAAAAAGTGAAACCAGAGTCTGCATGAAGATCAGAGTCTGGAAGGTGATCAGAGTCTATAGACTATCAGAGTCTATGATCTATCAGAGTCTACATGTGATCAGAGTCTGAAGATCATCAGAGTCTGAAGATTTCAGAGTCTATATAGTTGAGGATAAATTTGGAAGAAGATCACAGGAATGGAAAGTCTTCGAAGATCAAGATAAATATATTGCAGATATGCTATGGGAAAGAAAGAGAATTCTAGAAGGAAACTGTCAACTAATAATTATGAATTCTATTCCTATTGTAATTTATCTTTCTGTTATTAGTTGATAAGAAGCTCTCTATATAAACTCTATGTAACCTAATTGTAAAAGTGTGGAAGTCGAAGAATAATTATCTGAGTGAAATTTTGAGAGAGCATAGAGATAGAGAGAGTTGCTGTGATAAACACAGAGAAGCTGCTAGGGTTTGTGTACACCCTAGGAGAGTTTTGTATTCACAAATCAATAATACAAAACAGTACTTATTCATATATTTGTGTTTAAGTTTGTTCTTAATTTGATTTTAAATCGGGCAGAAAAGACATACAAGTATTCAACCCCCCCTTCTACTTGTACGACTGGGAAAACAATTGGTATCAGAGCCTAACGTTTAAAAATCGATCAAAGATGTCTGGAAACAAAGATGGCAATTCTAAGATCCCTATGCTTAAGATAAACGAGTTCACTCACTGGAAGGTTAAGATGCTGCACCATCTGGAAGCAACAGACCCTGACTATCTTGACAGGATTAATGAAGGACCCTTTGTGCCCTTAAAAATTGTGCCTCAAATCAATGAAGAAGGCAAAATAACTGAAGAACACCTCGTTGAGAAACCAAAGGCTGAATGGACAAAAGAGGACAAAGAAAATGTCCTTAAGGAGAAAAAAGTAAAGAACATTCTCTTTAATAGTTTAGATTCTATTCTAACTAACTGTGTCATATCATGCAAGACTGCTAAGGAGATGTGGACAAAACTTGAGGTGCACTGTCAAGGGACTAAAGATGTCAAGAAGAATGCTAGGTCTTTGCTTATTCAAGAGTATGAGTACTTTGAAGCAAAATCTGGAGAATCTATCACTGAGATGTATGATAGGTTTACAAAACTCTTGAATGAGATGGCTATGCTTGGTAAGGTTTATGATTCTGAAGATACGAACACCAAGTTTCTGAGAGAACTTCCTGAAGAGTGGGACAATAAGACTACAGCCATAAGAGAAGCTAGAGATTTGGATGAACTAACTCTAGAAGAATTGTATGGCAGACTCAAGACATATGATTTGGATATGCAACAGAGAAAGAATAAGAAGTCTGTAAAGACAAAATCTGTGGCACTCTTGATGGAGTCTGAGAAAGAACAACAGGAACCATCCATAGAAGCAAGAATCAAGGATTCAAGAAAGAAGGGTAAAGCTGCTGTGGAGTCAGAGTCTACTGACACAGACTATGATTCTGATGAAGAGTTTGATCTAAGTCAAATGATGGCTATGTTTGCTAAAAATTTCAAAAGAATGAAATTCAACAAAAGAACTGGCAAATTTAGCAAAAGGCCATCATTCAAGAAGGAAGATGAAAAGGTTGAGAAGAGCAAGAGTACAATTATCAAACTTGACAAAGCAAAGGTCAAATGTTTCAACTGTGGAATATTGGGGCACTTTGCCAGTGAATGCAGAAAGTCAAAAAGTCAAGGAAAAGGAAAAGCACTTCTATCAACAGGAAAGGACTGGGCATACTCAAGCTCAGAGGATGAAATTGATTATGAAAATCTAGCACTGATGGCATCCTCCTCAAGAAAATCACAGTCTCCCAAAGAACCCTCATCTCCTAAAACTCAGGTATCAATCTCTACTCCTGAATCCTTAATTAATTTAGACTCTGATGGCATAGAGATTGTGAAAAGTGATGTTAATAAAATAATGACAACATGTAGGTCTCTCACTAGTGAAAGTGAAAGGTTGAGAGAAGAAAATTTAACCTTAACTAAAAGGAATTGTCATGTAGAATCTGAGTTATTATTAATGGAACAATACAAAAAGGATTCTGAGAAATATAGTCATAACTACACTGAAATTTTGAAAGCCTATGACTATGTTAGGAAAGAACTAGAAGAAGAAAGGCTTAAGTTTAAAGTTTGGACAGACTCTGGAAGAAAAGTTCAAGAAATCCTCAATAATCAAAACGGTGTCAAACTGCTGGTCTAGGCTATGACAAGAGTCAAGACAAAAGACCTATTGTTGAGAATGATAACAATGAAGAAGCTAGCAAAATTAATAAGACTAAAGACAAAAGTACATTTGTTCCTGTTAAGTTTGTGATCCCTAAAGAAAAAACTGAATCCACAAACTCATCTGTCAATAGTCCCCCTGTTGTTGACAAAAAGACAGATGAAACAGGGGCAAATAACTCTAAGAAAATTATAAACATAGGGTACTTGTCTAAGTCTAAGTTGAAAGAAAGGCTAGAGAACTTATCAGAGTCCACCAAAACTAGGAGAAATAGGAATGGTAAGGAAGGCATCAATAAGGCTAATAATTATCAAAAAGATCCTAATGCTCCTAGAAAGAAGTGTTATAGATGTGGCAACCAAAACCATTTAGCTATAGATTGTAAAACAAAAATTGAGAAGAAATCAGAGTCTAGTCCTTCTCAGACTCTGAAAAGTCACTACATACCACAGAAACCTTGTTATCATTGTGGTAGCATATTTCATTCTATATATATGTGTAGGGACTATCATGATTTGTATTACAATTTTTATGAGCTAAAATCTTCTATTGATAAGAGTTGGTATGACACTGTTAAGACTCCACCACAGTCTAGAACAACAAAAGAGACAGGTAAGCCAAAGGTGAAAATTATTAAGCCTGTTTCTCCTAAAATTAGTAGAAAAGGATCCAAAACTATTTGGGTCCTCAAAACATCTAACTAGTTGCTTTATGTATGCAGGGAACTAGGGTAAAGAAAGTAACCCTAATCCTGGACAGTGGATGCTCAGGACATATGACTGGAAAGAAATCCCTTCTTACAGACTTTGAGGAAATGGCTGGCCCAGAAGTATCCTTTGGAGATGGCAACAAAGGACAAACACTGGGATATGGCAAGATTGTACTTGGGAATGTCATCATTGAACAAGTAGCTCTAGTCGATGGCTTAAGGCACAATTTAATAAGCATAAGTCAACTTGGAGACAAAGGTTACCATACTGGCTTTGACAACAAAGAGTGTCTTGTGACTCACAAAGAAACAGGCATTGTGGTTTTCAAAGGACACAGACATGGTAACATTTATGAAGCCAGCTTGGAGGATTGCATAAACAGTGAAGTCACATGTCTATACACCAAGACCTCAACTGAAGAAAGCTGGAAATGGCACAAGAAACTGTCACACATCAACTTCAAAACACTCAACAAGTTGGTTAAACAGAATCTTGTAAGAGGATTACCACAGGTTGATTTTGTACAAGATGGACTTTGTGAAGCATGTCAACTTGGAAAACAAAGGAAATCATCCTTCAAGAGCAAGACAATAAATACCATTTCTGAACCCTTTTATTTACTACATCTTGATTTATTTGGTCCAGTAAATGTTATGTCAATTAACAAAAATAAATATACTCTTGTTATTGTAGATGATTTTACAAGATTCACATGGGTTTTCTTTCTACATTCAAAGGATGAAGCTTCACAACACATAATAGATCATATCACTTTTCTGGAAAGAAAATCAAAGAAAACAGTAAGAATTCTGAGGAGTGACAATGGTACTGAATTCAAGAATTCAATCATGGAGAACCACTGTGCATCAAAGGGAATTACTAACAATTTTCTGCGCCAGGAACTCCTCAACAAAATGGAATTGTGGACAGAAAGAATAGGACACTCATAGAAGCTGCCAGAACAATGTTGGCAGAGTCTAAGCTGCCAGTATATTTTTGGGCTGAGGCAGTCAATACAGCATGTTTCACTCAAAACTGCACTCTAATAAACATGAATGAAAGACTCCCTATGAAATGATAAAGGACAAGAAGCCAAGTGTGAAACACTTTCACATATTTGGATGCAAGTGTTATATACTAAAAGTACATCCTGAAAATCTAAGCAAATTCGAAGCCAAGGCAGATGAATCAATCTTTCTTGGATATGCATCGAACACAAAAGCATTCAGAGTGTTTAATCTCAGAACCAAAATTGTTATGGAATCTATTCATGTTGCATTTGATGATAAAAAGTTTACAGAATTGCAGGATGAGTCAGAGTCTACAACACTGGAATTTGAAAATCTAAAAAGTTCTGAGATAAATGAAGAAGAAGAGGATGAAGACCTTAGAATAAATCCTGAACTAACACAGGAACCTGCACATTCTGAGGGGGAGCCAGAAAATTCACCTCCAAATAATTCAGAGTCTAACAGGTCAGGGTCTACCCAGACAGAGTTTATCCAGACAGAGTCTAGACAGACAGAGTCTAACTCATCAGGGTCTGGATCAAACAACTCTAAACTCTTGTCAGAGTCAAGCAATTTAGGGGGAGCCTCTTCATTTGAATTTCACTCAAATACAGAAGATGCAAATGACTTAGGGGGAGTTTCAAGTTCAAGAACCAATCTTCCACCTACTAGAAAATGGACAAGGAATCACACTCCTGACTTGATAATTGGTGATCCTGAGAGTGGTGTACAAACAAGAACAACCACTCAAAATGAATGTCTTTATAGCTGTTTTCTCTCAAAGAATGAACCCAAGAAAATTGAGGAAGCCTTGCAAGACCCTGATTGGATTATTGCAATGCAAGAAGAATTGAATGAATTTGAGAGAAATAATGTGTGGAAACTTGTACCAAGACCTAGAGATAGATCAGTGGTTGTTGCAAAATGGGTGTATAGAAATAAACTTGATGAGAATGGAACTGTAGTAAGAAATAAAGCAAGGCTAGTTGCAAAAGGATACTCACAGGAGGAAGGAATTGACTATGATGAAACTTTTGCACCATTAGCAAGATTGGAAGCTATTAGAATGTTTCTAGCCTTTGCAGCTCATTCAAAATTCAAGGTGTATCAGATGGATGTGAAAAGTGCTTTCTTAAATGGAGAATTGGAAGAAGAAATCTATGTGGAGCAACCACCAGGATTTGTTGATCCAAAGTTTCCTGATCATGTTTACAGGTTAGACAAGGCACTATATGGATTGAAGCAAGCACCTAGAGCATGGTATGAAACTCTTTCAAAATTCCTTCTTGAAAATGGATTCACAAGAGGTACCATTGACAAAACTCTCTTTATTAGAAAATATAAAGGTGATATTTTGCTTGTCCAAATTTATGTTGATGACATTATATTTGGATCTACTAATGATAATCTCTGTGAAAAGTTTAGTCAACTAATGCAGTCAAATTATGAAATGAGCATGATGGGAGAATTAAACTTCTTTTTGGGGCTTCAAGTCAAACAGAATGATGATGGAATTTTCATCAATCAAACAAAGTATGTAAAAGAACTGTTGAAGAAGTTTGATATGCAAGATTCTGCAACTGCTACAACTCCCATGTCAACAGCTACTAAGCTAGACTCTGACCCAAAAGGTAAGAAAGTTGACAACACTAATTACAGAGGTATGATTGGCTCATTGTTATATTTAACTGCTAGTAGACCAGATATAATGTTTGCAACTTGTTTGTGTGCCAGATTTCAAGCTGACCCTAGAGAACCACACTTAATATCTGTGAAAAGAATTTTTAGATATCTCAAGGGGGCACAAACTCTTGGACTTTGGTATCCTAGAGAGTCAGATTTTTTACTAATTGGCTATTCAGATTCTGACTATGCAGGATGCAAAGTAGATAGGAAAAGCACAACAGGACAATGCCAGTTTCTTGGCAACAGATTAATTTCTTGGTTTAGCAAGAAACAACAGACTGTATCAACCTCAACAGCTGAGGCTGAATACATTGCAGCTGGAAGTTGCTGTGCTCAAATCCTGTGGATGAGAAATCAATTACTTGATTATGGACTAACATTCTCAAATATTCCTATGTATTGTGATAATACAAGTGCTATTAAAATTGCAGAGAATCCAGTCCAACACTCCAGAACAAAGCACATTGATGTCAGGTATCACTTTATTAGAGAACATGTTAAAAATGGTACTGTGACACTTCACTATGTTCCAACTGACAGACAGATTGCAGACATTTTAACAAAACCACTTGATGAGTCTACCTTTCTCAGACTGGTAGGTGAATTAGGTATGTTAAATATGTAAGTGATCAAAAAATTGCAAGAAGCAAGGTATGTACTTTAATTATAGTCCCTGTCTTAACACACTGTGATTAATTGTTAGTGCAACATTTTGTTTGGTATTTTACCTTGACAGAGTCTAGTTTTTAGACTCTGACGAGTCTGTAAACTCAGACGAGTCTGTAGACTCTGAAAGTCAGTAGACTCTGAGAAAATTATCGCCTAGACTCCGAAACGGTTAAAATTCGCGCCTGCAGACTCTGATTGCATTTAAAATGTTCAAATGACTTGAAATAGGCGGTAACAGTTATCTTTTGACCGGAGATAGGCTGTAGACTCGTGTGTATTGTATGCAACTTGAACAAAATAGAATTTTTCATACAATTTACTCACTTGTTTATTGCAATTGATTTCTAAGGCAAAAATATTCATAGAAGCTGTCTACGAACCCTAGCTAATTTCTTCAAGCTTCTCCATCACTTTCAACTCAACAACTTTAATGGCTGTTGTTTCTACTGTCATGAGGGGACCCAAGGCGATTGCGTTCACATTTGGGGATTTCGAGTTCATGACCAGAAATCATGTTGCTGCTCTTGGAGATAAGAAAGGGGTAGACGCTGACTACTACTTTGTGATGGATTTCTTGGAGCAATCCGAGCTACACTACATTCTCAAGGCATCACTAGTCATTCACATGGATGCTGTATCACAAGCATGGAGCACTGCAAAGGTAGTTGATCCTTCTCAGGATCAACCAGGTAAAATAATGTTTACCTTTGGTTCGACTACATTTGATGTCACTGCAGATGTGCTTAATTCTGTGTTTAAACTGCCTGTTAAATCTTCTTTTGATGAAATTGTATCTGATGATGACATTAAAAGCATGTTTAAGGCAATAAGTTATTCTGCTAGTTTAGATAACATGAGCAAGATAACTAGGCCTTACTTAAGGAAAGAATGGTCATTTTTCTTCGATCAAATTGCTAAGTGTTTTACTGGTAAGTGTAGTGGATTTGATGCTATTACTGCTATTACTTATCAAATTGGTCATAGTCTCCTATTTGATAGAATAATCAACATTGGTGATATGTTGCTCACTCAAATGGGAGCAAAATTAAACAATGTGCATGAGGGGAGAAAGAAAGTCTACTATCATAGATTTCTTATGATTCTTCTCAATCACTTCATTCCTGACATGTCAACCAAGTTGGCAGATGATTGCTGTGTGCAGGCATACAAACAGCAAAGGAGGATATTCTCTGACATTAAGAGAATTGATGACAAGAAGAAGAGTCTACATGCAATGACATATCCACAGGTAATGCAGGTAAAACTCTCATCCTACAAACCTTCTATCTACAATGCTTCATTTTTTAGTGGTGAAATGGTGCAGGAACAAGTAATGGAGAGTCCCCCTGCACCTACCCAAGTCACCCAATCCCCTTCAATTATACAATCTTCCAAACCAAAATCCAAAAAGAAACCAACCTCTGGTGTCTCTCAACAGGCACAGTTGTAAAGAGGAGAAAATTGATTCAATCTAGGTTTATAGATGAGCACAATGATGAGGAGCTCAATCCACTAGAGAAGCAAGTTGTTGAAGGACTTTCTTTGCTAAAGGAAGGTCATGATACACTTGATTCTAACCTTCAAGCCAAGTCTGTAGACTCTCAAAAGGCTACAGACTCTGAAAAACCTAGGGAAGCACCTCAGGATTCTCACATTGAGTCTCTTGAGAAATCTTTTGCTAAGAAGTACAGAAGGTTAAGGAAGGCTTATTCTACACACACACACAAGCCTGTTATTATTACTAACCCTGTTTTGCAAGAAACAGATGCTCCCAAGGCTCCTGCAGAGCCAGACTCTGAAATCAAGAAAACACCTGAACCAGAGTCTAATGTTGAGTCAGAGTCTAGACTGCCTTTAGACTCTGATCATGAAACATTTTGGGAAGGAATGCCTTTGGATGCAGCCTCATGCCTAATTGATGAGATCATTACTCCAAGTGATGAGGCACTGCTATTCCAATATCCTTTGGTGGAATCAGTTGAAGATCCAGAGCAATATCAGACTAAATCTCAAGTCTTGGATTTTCTTTCAACTTATGAAGCCCTAAGGAAGAGAATGGAACAGGAGCTACAAATGTCTGCACAGGATGTGGTCAAAAATCTCTATAGCTACCTATTCAATTCTTCATTCCAAGTACAAGCAGCTGGGCTCATAGAAGGCAGAACAAATGCAGTTCTCAAAGCACTAGGTGTGCCAGACTCTGAACAGTACATTTCAAAGAAGCCTAAAAAGCTTAAGGTCCATAAAAGGAGAGCATCAGAGTCTGTTGCTGAGTTGAAAACTGAGATTGAGCAACCAGTTTTTAACTATGAAGCAATTTGGGATAATGGAATTACCTACAGGACAGCCATTCAATGGATCTCTCAAATTCAACCTCTGTCTAGACAGATGGCTGACTATCTTGTCCATAATAAAGGTACAATTGCCAACAAATACATCTATCCAACCTACCAAAGTAGATTGGATCAATTCAAGGGCACATATTTTCAAAAAGTAAGAAGGGAACTGCAGGACTTCTTCAATCTCACAGATGCCCAGGCAATCAATGCAATCCATCTCAGGGCCTTTCATCACAAGTTGGATGCATTTATTCTTGAAGAACAACAGGAGGTAGCAGGTGGTGCAAGGCAGTTGGAGGTTGAGACTAGTGCACCAGTGGTGACTAGTGATAAAGATGCTCAGTCTGCCTCACCCACACAAGAACCACCTAGTCAGAGGTTGGGTGATAATGGGGCAGGGGAGTATGCTGTTTGGCCCTCCTTGACAACTCACCAAAGAGCTGATGAGAACCCTAGTGATATGGGAGGACAGACTCTGATGGATGCTCATGAAGAAATTTCCCAATCTATTCTATCAGAGTCTATCCACGTTGAGGGGGAGTCTCATGCACAAACAGTCAAAGATGGTCACACTCAGACTCTGGCTTCTAATGAAGTCATACTGAAGCAGTCAGAGTCTAGAGTAGACCCTGAGACTGGAATACTGGAGCCAACAGACTCTGAAAAGAGAGAAGATGCTAGTAAGGGTTCAGAATCTGTTGATGCTCACCCCTTGGTGGAAACCCCTAGCCTTCAGACATTTGAAGGGGTTCCTCTCCATCAAGGTGGTTCAGGTATTGAAGCACCATTTTTATCTCTCAACCCCTCTTATGTAGGATTATTAAGTGCACCCTCCATATTGAGTGACAAAATATCTGAGAGGCTGGCACTGGACCAGGCAAAAGGAGAGGTAGAAAAGGCTGTAGAGAGCCTGAGTGAGATTGAGAAAGTGGGTGTCCAACCCCACTGTGAGCATGAGAGATTAGGGTATCCTGAACCTAGATTTACTTATTGGGATCAAGATTTTCCAAAGGGTTGGTCCAATGAGTTGGAGCAGGGGATGGATGACAATTCACTATGTCTGATTGTGCAGATTGGCAAACAGGAGGAGGCTCTTGCTGCTCAGAAATCATTTACACAGAGACCACATCTTCATTTGGTGGATTCTCTAGCAAGGAGAGCAGATAGAGTCATGGAGACTTTGGTGGATAATCCTATCATTCTAACTGAGGCTGCAAATTCGAAGTCAGAAGAAACACTCTTAATCATGCCTATAAGGGCTAGACTTCCAGAGTCTACAGTCTCTGATCACTCTCAGGAGGAGTCAGGGTCTATAGTCCCGTTTGCAGTTTCGGAGTCTACACCACCACCAGAGTCTACACCTCCATTCACAAAGCTAGAGCCTGTTGCTGAAGAGTGCACTTCTGACGATGATGATCACGTTACTCCTTCTTTTATCTATTTTGATCAGGTGTTTCCTCAGTCTTGGAAGTCTGCACAGCAAAGTGGCATCAATGATAAAGCTTCTTTTGAATGTATTTTGGATATTCATCATTCTGAGAGGCTTAAAGCTTTTCAGAAAAAATCCTTTCACCAGGAACATGGTTACTATCCAGGTGAAGAAGATCAAGTCTTAGATGGAGCTGTTAAAGCTGAGTTACCTGATGTTGCTGCTCAATTATCCAGTGTGGTCCAGGACATTTCTCATATTAAAACAAAGCTCACTGGTGTTGATAATACAACTTCTCTGCTCAATACAAGATTTGACAGAATTCACTCCCTTCAATTATCCAAAGAAGTAGCTTTTAAAGATGCTCTAGCTGCTATCATTACAACTCAAGCCTCTCTTCAAACTACAGTTTCTGATTTGACCACCAAGGTTGATTCAGTTCTTGCAGCCCAGGCAAATATCTCCACTGTTCTTGAGCATATTCTTTTGGCTGTCACCAGTAATGATGATGTCAAAAAGGGGGAGAAGGAGAAGCAAGGTGAGTCCTCCAGAAGACATAAGGGTGAGGGATGCAAGGATAAATCAAGGGGAGTTAAAAGGAGGAGAGATGGTGATGATGGAGATAGTTCTCATGGTTCTAAGGGTCCTGATGGTGTGCAACAAAAGCAATCTGGAGTAGCAAGAACTCAAACACATCAGTCAGGGACTAGACATGGGAAATCAGAGTCTAAGTCAGACTCTGATAAGCAAAGAAAGAAGTCAGACTCTGATCAAACTCAAGAACCTTCATACTGGAAGTGCAGTCAATCAAATCTGCAACTTAGAGCTAAAAAGAAGATAGGTCTTGGAGGATTTGAAGAATCTGACATTGACAGAACATCTACTCTAACCAGGGATCCTCAATCCTTGACATATAGGCAGTTTGAGAAGATCACTCAGAAGCACTTAAATAAAGTGGTGTCTGCTCAAATTGTTTATAATGTTTTTGAAACGAAGATACAAGGAGGTCAGGGAGGTACATAAAAGGTGAAGAATGAGATGCTGGTTTACTTCTTAGAAGGTGGAAGTGTAAGATGGATTACTCAGTCAAATTTTATCTTTTTCAAACAGGCTGAGGAACTACAGTATATTAGATTCCTACTGCAAATTGCTTATGAAGTAAACAAAAGCAAAGAGGCTATCACTCACAAATGGTTCAAGGAAATTGACAGGAAGCTGACTTTGCACAGACAGGCAAATCGACAAATGGGCAAATTTTCTTTAAAATATGTTGATACTGAGGGAAATGATCAAGTCATGCCATTGGAAGAAAAACAGATTAAATTTCAAGAAGGTGTGGGTCATTACTTTGGGTTTCAGCCTATGAGTGGGAAAGTTAGTGTTCTGATGTTGAAGGACTTAAAAGATCAAGAAAGCAGTGCAAATGATCTTAGAGCAGCTTACTGTCAAATTAAATGCTCAAATGAAGAAATGAAGAAATTAAAGAAGTTTGTTGGTGAAGCTCTTGCAATTGTGGAAGAAAATATGCTAAACTCATTTTTGAAGAACAATCCAGCCTTTGAGAAGATTAAATGAGAAGTAACTCTTTTTCTTTTTTAATTCTTTTATACTGTTCTAGATTATTAGTTTTATTCTTTAGTTTTGACATCATCAAACCTTGATTTATGCTTACATTTTATAAAGCATAAATAGGGGGAGATTGTTAGGAATATATTCATTTGATGATGTACAAAATACTAGAACAAGGTCTAGCTCAGTTTATCTGTAATAAGTGTTTCTAGTCTCTGAAATGTATAATAAGAGTCTAAATGATCAACATTCATGTTACTTGTACTTAGAAGAATTTCTGTAAAAAGTGAAACCAGAGTCTGCATGAAGATCAGAGTCTGGAAGGTGATCAGAGTCTATAGACTATCAGAGTCTATGATCTTTCAGAGTCTACATGTGATCAGAGTCTGAAGATCATCAGAGTCTGAAGATTTCAGAGTCTATACAGTTGAGGATAAATTTGGAAGAAGATCACAGGAATGGAAAGTCTTCGAAGATCAAGATAAATATATTGCAGATATGCTATGGGAAAGAAAGAGAATTCTAGAAGGAAACTGACAACTAATAATTAGGAATTCTATTTCTATTTTAATTTATCTTTCTGTTATTAGTTGATAAGCAGCTCTCTATATAAACTCTATGTAACCTAATTGTAAAAGTGTGGAAGTCGAAGAATAATTATCTGAGTGAAATTTTGAGAGAGCATAGAGATAGAGAGAGTTGCTGTGATAAACACAGAGAAGCTGCTAGGGTTTGTGTACACCCTAGGAGAGTTTTGTATTCACAAATCAATAATACAAAACAGTACTTATTCATATATTTGTGTTTAAGTTTGTTCTTAATTTGATTTTAAATCGGGCAGAAAAGACATACAAGTATTCAACCCCCCCCCCCCCCCTTCTACTTGCACGACTGGGAAAACAGTTTTTACAATTACTTTTCTTAAACAGTTGTTCTTCAAAATATTGTCTAACTTATTTTCTTTAACAATGCTACCACACTTGTTTATATATTACAAGTATGTTTACAATTCCTAGAAAGAATATAAAAACATTTAATCTATTCTAGGATTCACTTTTATCTATCTTTCATTTTTGCCATTTTTCTTTTGAGAAAGTTTTGCGGCTTTGGAAAAGGCAACTTCTTTTTTAGTCTTCACAGTAGATATAGATTGTCTTCCATATGTATGCTTTATGTATTTTCGTGTTGTCCCTATCAATTGATAATTTGCTGTTAAGCATATCAATTAATTCTTCCTTATATCCATCAACTGATATTCTTCTTTGATTGATCTTGATATCCATCGATTAATAATAGTTGTTTTTGTGAGATACAGCTTTTTCATTAGGTTTTGATTAATTTTGTCTTAACGCTAAGTGTAAATTAAATTAGGGTTAGGAAGTTACTAATTAACATAGTAATCCTCCCTTAGGATATTCGAAGTGACAGTCAACGAGTGGAAAGTCAAACTGGGTCAAACCGTTTTATAAATGAAACAAAATGATTTTCTCTCGACATATAATTAGATAAGATTTATCAAAATAATGATAAAATCAAATCTAATTTATTTTGAGGCAAAGACTGAAGACGAACAAATACTGTATTTTTGACACTGCTTTTACGAGACAGAAAATGCTTTATTAAATTAAAAGAGTGTCTGTTTTAAAGGTTTTCAAGGGAATATATTTTGAATATATTTTCTAAATTTATTTGTTCAACTTATCTTCATAAAATTCCTGCCTAAATGTAAAATGCATATTTTATCCCTAAAGTATCTAACTGTCTTATTTATTCGGATAAAATGCATTTTAATTCAAGCATAAATATTCCTTGGACTTCACAGTCATTATTATTTTAGGAATATTATGTTTGAATATATTTCAAGTCAAAACTTTAGTCCAAGCGTCGACTAGTTCCGACAAATGGCTATCGAATATTGTTTCGGGCTGTAGGGACAACGAAACGATCCTTTTCTCGAAATAATAGCTACACATGTCCTATTGACTTGAAACTTGGGGAATGTCACTAGAATATTTAAAAAGAATTTTAGGATTTTTTTCATGATTTTTGGGTGACTTTTATTTTTGGCCTGTACTTTCGATACGTAATTGATTGTTCGGTTAATTAAAAGTCAATGAAGGTCAACTCCAAATTGAGTAGGATTTTGACCATGACCTACTTGGAATATTTCCAGATGGTTCCCAAATTTTCATAATTTTTGGAGCATGTTTTGAAAAACGTCATATTCGTCATTGTATCGTTCAGTTTCGCATTTATTAGCTTTATTAATTAACTGAATGTTGTTTGCACGTTTTTCCATGCATCCTAGTGGCTTAGTACTGCTGAGGGAACATGAATTTGAATTTTTGTACCTTACCTTATCCCTTTGTACTTCTTGTCCCCTCTTCCCCCACCAAAAACCCTAATTTCTTTCTTTAAATACCCCCTCAACCCCCACTCTTTTTCTTAAGCCATTTGAGCCAAGTAAATGCTGCATTTTTCTCTCCAAGAACACTCTCTAGTCCAGAAATATTTCATCTCTTAGAGTTCTTGAGTTATAAGCTTAGTTCATCCATAGATCTAACCCCTACCAAGCTTATAAACACATTTACATGCTCATTTAACACACACATCACACAAGTATCTTTAGGCTACCCACTTACCATATCTTAGCAGCCCCTAGACTTGTTTTGTTGCCCCCAAAGTTGCACCAAAAGTTGATATTCCGGCCATTTTCCGGCGACTTTTTCCAGCAACCCTTTTTGTGTGTTTTAGGCTTCAAACTAGCTTTTTCTCTTGATTTCTCTCTAGATCTCAAGGGTTATAAGTTGGTTCTATAGATTATATATATAATATCAGTTGGTACATGTTTAGTAGTGTATACACCTTGCTTGCTTGATTTTTAAGTGTGTACACGAACTCTTGTACAAGATCCTAACTCGTATCCCTTGATTTCGTAAGAAATATTGTTGTCTCTCACTATAGAGCACAAGGGTCATAAGTTAGTTATTTCTTGTCTATATTATATATATAATATTCGGCCCTAATAATATATACAAGAGCTTGCTTTGTTTGATTTGTTGCAAGTATATATATTTGGTCTTGTTCCTCATTTTTATATATACACGAGCTTTAATCTTCTCTTCTATTCTCGTATATATAAAGAGTGAACTAAATAGTTGTTAATATCCTTAAACTTATAATTTAAGGGTTAGATACAACGACCATTTACTTTAACTCCGAGTCGAGGCTAGTTGTATAAGTCAATATGTATACGACATAAGCAAAAGGCTTCCTTGTTGAGTTTTAGTATCTAAACCAAGCTCTTATTCCGGGTTTGAACCGAATGGTATAAATCTCATATAGAGATATAAACTAAAGGCTCCTCGAATATTTGCAAGGTAGCTCACTTCAATTCCGAGTTGAGTTTTTGTGTATAAGTCGAGGTACGACATAAACATAAATACTCCTTGTTGAATTACAAAGTGAAAGAAACCAACATACATTCCGAGTAATAATATTTCGAATAAGTCTCCTATATTATTTAGAGACATAATCGAATCAAACTCGTAGAATATTTGTAGGTTTATTATTGATTGTTTTAAGGCCATAGTTTAGTAGTAGTGTTAAGGCCTTATAAACAAAGTAGTTAGAAAACGTACTTGATCTCATTCAAGTCAAAAATATTTGGTCTATATCTTGACCTTATATTTCCTATATATATATTTAAATTCCGTACTTGCATTGCATCATACGCTTTACATAACACAATTTACTTTAGCACGTTTACTTTAAAGTACTTGCATTCATACGCTTTACATACGCAATTTACTTTAGCATACGCATTTACTTTACTGCATACACGTTAGCACACAACGTGTGGTTCGTCCTTCTGACTAAGTGACTTACCCTTTCGAGTGGTTCGTCCTTGTCTCTAGGTGACTTACCCCGACTCACATTTATATATATTGTTGCTTCGGCTATTTTATATATATTTGTTTGTCACGTTGGTCTAGTACTGTAACATACTAGTCCACCACTTTCTTTTCTGAAACAGGGATATTAAAAGTCGTAGTACTTGTTGTCTAGACTTTGTTAGTGAGGTGAAAGTGAAGTG
Organism: Oenanthe sinensis; assembly: GCA_028671895.1. NCBI lineage: Eukaryota > Viridiplantae > Streptophyta > Magnoliopsida > Apiales > Apiaceae > Oenanthe > Oenanthe sinensis. The sequence continues at coordinate 16,821,701 of JAPMAC010000209.1, forward strand.
AGGTGATCCTTGTTCTAAGACCCAAGTCCTAGACACGCCGACGGGGAGTTGGGTGTCTTTGCACCGTGAGGAAAAGGAAAGACCCAAGACCTAAGACCCAGATCCAAGACCTACATTGTTGTAGAGGAACATAGTCTACGCAGGGATTTTTACGTATCTTTGAGGAGGTAAAGGGGAAGTTACGCTCCAAGATAAGATCGTAAGGGATACTACGTGCCTGTGAAGAGGTAACGGGGAGTTACGCTCTAAGACCAGCTCATAGGGGTACTACTTGCCTGTGAAGAGGTAACGGGGAGTTACGCTCTAAGACCAGCTTGTAGGGGTTCTACTTTGATTGTGAGGAGGTAACGGGGAGTTACGCTCCAAGATAAATCAAGTAGGTTTTGCTTTGTATTTTGAGGGGTTAACGGGTAGTTAAGGTCCAAGATAAATACTAAGTGTTGTAAAAGGCTTCTCCGCCATTATAAGGAGTACATCTTTTTATAGTGGAAAATCTTGAGTTCAGGGAGGGACTCGGGGACTGGACTAGGGGTGAGCGGATCCGTTAGGGGATTGCGCCATCGCAAACCAGGATAAAAATTCCTTTGTGTACTCTATTTCTTTTCTCTACTTTTATTTTCCGCACTTGTATTACTAGTTGACTGGTAATATTTAAAAAGGAGAAAAGAAAATTTTAAAACGCTAAGCTCATTTTTTAAAAGGGTATTAAGCTATTCAACCCCCCTTCTAGCTTATACCTCCCATTTCGGGCCTAACAGTTTTCTTATTGATTGATAAATGTTATCAATCGATATACCAATCGATGGGTCTTCATATCAGTAGATGGTCTTTGCTTTTCTTGACTTGTCTTTTTATCAATTGATCTTCTATTAATTGATTCCTCCATATCAATTGATCATCCTTCAGTTGCACAATTTTCCTGTCTTCAAATAATTACAATTTGACAGTCTAAGTTATACATTAATTGATAACCAATATCAGTCGACTCTAGTATCAATCGACAAGAGCCATATCAATTGAAATAGACTAAGTACACTTATGTTACTATCCATATTATCAGTTGATTAACATAAACATGTCAACTGATAAATGTTTTCCTGATCAATCGATATTTATAGTTTTCATATCAGTTGATCAGTTACAATGAAAGTATAATTTCATGATTCTAAGATTTAATGTTATCATCAAAGTTACATAGATTCCTAACAATCTCCCCTTATTTATATTTATGACAAAAACAAGCATAAATCTATTTGATGATAACAAACCCCCTAATACAATTGCATTCATATAGAATCATGAAATTAAGTAGCACTTATATTTTAAAAGTACCATTGTTGTGAACTTTGCAGGCTGCTTCTATCTTTCCAGGGTTCATTCTTCATCTTCTTCATCTTCTTTGCATTCTCCTTCAGTTGCCTTATGAATGAGCCTCTCAATATCTGCTCATCTCTGTCTGAATCTCCAAGCCGCCTCATAAGATAGATGATTTCTTGATATGTGATTTTGTCAAGATATTTACAAATCTCAAAGTACTTTTTATTTCCTTCAATATATGTGAATATCATGGCATAAATTGGTTCCAACACCACAATCTTCACTTGTGATTCCCAAAGCTTAATGGGGGATCTGGATCAGCTTAACCTTCGGGAAATTATTTAGAGTTATTCAAAATTGATCTAAAACCTTCTGAAAATGATTTAGCTATCCAACAATCATTCTGAGAACTTTGGTGATTTTAAAACAACTTCCTGGTCGTGTGATTTTGAAAACTTCTTGTGTAAGAAATATTTGAGCAAAAAGAGATTATTTGACTATAAGTCAACATGTGCATATAAGATTACTTCCTCATAATTCTGGGAGTTAATCAATCATCTGGTGTTGAAATATGAGAAGAGAATGAGATGTGCTTTTGGACTGAATTCAATTTCCTTCCAAACTAAATATTCAATCGGACTAGAGTACGGGTGAAAGCTGATGTGCTTGCACGGCGCATTATGTGTACGAAGTGTAAGAGCTGCTAGACGGGTATGCCATCAAGTATACTTTGTCCCGAATGCAGTTAGGGTGACGCCTTTCGGCGGATCATCCACTATTAGTAGAATAGTAGAAAACCAGAGATGTCCCTCAGAGAGGCAATTATGGGTGACTGAACACTGACCTACATTGTCACTATAAATTAATCCAATGAAAGTCCATTCTTCCAATTGGGATTTAACATTAACACTGTAATAAAAGCCTAGGTGCTGAGTTACCGATAGTGTTGATGAGAGTTGAGAAATCGTGTTGAGCATTCTATAGTGTTGTTGAGAGTTGAGAAATTGTGTTGTGCATTCAATAAGTGTTTTGAGATGTTTATTTAATTAAACATATGGTGTATGATAAATTTTAGATTTATATACTGTCTTTTATATTGAGATAAATTGCATGTCATTATTGTTAAACTGCTATGGTGTTTTAAATTATTGCTAGGCTATAATAGCTCACTCTTGTATTGTTTTAAATTTCTAAACACAATAGATAGGTGTGATGGCTCACACATTTCGGATTGCCCACCAAATCACAAGGGCAAGGGGCCCCTATGAGAGAGGGATGTCTAGTATTCCAGAGTTAGACATGATCAGCTTGATAGGATTTCAGCTTTTGATTATCAAAATTATTTATAAGTACCACATATGTTAAGACTTGTAAATTAAGTGAATTTTGAGCTTCCAATACAGTTTCAAGTAAAATTGTTATAGGGGAATAAACTGATGTGTGATATTCTGGGAATGTAAATTACTAGTACTTATCAACTATTAATGTATATGTTTTATTTTCTGAGACTATGGCTCGAGTAAGTGTTGTGTTTAACGCGGTCACTATAGTTGATAATTTTATTGTGGATCAAAGATATATGTGATTATGAACATAGATTGGACTATGACGGCCTAGATCTTCGACCCCGGGTCTGGGGGTGTCACACTTTGTGTCCATATTCATATTCCAAACTCATGTACTCCGTATGATTTGAAGTTGTTGGATGAGTTTTGCAACCTATTAATCCTTTTTCATTTATTCTTGGCACTTCCTTCAGTTCATATCTTTTAAGAACAATTTCTTTTGAATCTTCTTATTTTTCCTTCATTGAAGATTGTTCCTGATGAATAGATTCTTGGGGTTTGATTGTCCTTTTCTTGGCCATTTTGATTTGCCTATTTCGCTTTGGGAAATTGTCCTGAATTGCATCTATTTGATTCTACTCCATCTGCATTTGTATTTCCATTTTAGCATCCTCATATTCTCTCCTAGCAGCATCTGCACTTCCTGAAGAAATGGCTCCATGTAGCAATTTTTCACCTAAAAGTCTTTCTTTCTTCTTCTTCTCCTTATCAATCATAATAGCTTTCCACTTTTTCTTTTCTTCTAGTTGAAGAAACTTTTCTGCATGAACATTTACTTCATTTACATCTTTAGTTGCATTTTCATTTACAGCCTTGGACTGTGCAATGAAATCATCCAAGTTGCCTGTTTGAACAACCTTCTTAATTAACTCTGTGCTCTGCTTCAATTGCTCAAACTTTTTCCTTTCACTTTCATTTAGATACTTGGTTTCCAGTTCCATAGATATCCTCATAGATTCCAAGTCAGCATCAAATTGTTGTGTATTGCTTCTTCTTTTTCCAAATCATCCTTAGAATAATTTGATGGTTTTCTCCCTTCTGTTTGCCTGCTCCTACTGCTAGCTCCAACCCCTCCTGTTTCATTTCCACCACTGTCATACTTTTCCTTGTCTTTTTTATCTTTATTTTCCCTTTTTTATCATCACAAGAGGGATGTGGTGGTATTCTGTCAAAAAATTTCTGTAAAATCTGTACATGTAGGGCCTATCCCTTGATAATATCATCCATCTTTGATTCAAGAGAGGGGACCCTCTTTTCCAAATTATTGAAGCCCCCTAGTATTCTTGAGAATTTTTTGTTGAATGTTATGGAGAGTTCCATGACGCAGTTTCTCATCCAACCTTCTTTCTAGCACATCATTTGTAGAGAAAATAGAATCCTTGATTGAGACAAATTCCTGTCTAACTCCTGTCACAATCATCTTCTGAACTTTGAGTTGGTCCCTCAAGCATTGAGCTATTCTTCTGTGTGTAGAATCAGCAAATTCCCCATCCATCATTGACCTCCTATACTGAGAAAGAAGTTCTTCTTCTGCATCTACTAAGCTGTCATCAACTGTGCTCATCCAGGTTTCTTCATCACTGTCATTGTCAATATCTCCTAGACCTAGATGACACACATCTTCAACATTAACTATTATTTCCTTCAAACTCCTTGTTCTTTGTTCAATATGATCCAATCCTATAATTGACTCAGCTTCCCTATTTGTGGAGGTAGCCAATCCTTGATATCTTGGGTTAAGATACAAAAAATTCCTTGGATCTAACTCTTATGCATCAACATCTTCTTCAGCTTCACCAATCACCTTTTCAACACCTTCAGCCTCCTTATTAACTCCACTGCTACCAACTTCATTAACAGTAGAAACTCCCCCTAAGTTCTGCACTCCCCTTATCTCCTTCAAACATAAGTTCATTTTCCAATTCCTGAGCATATTGTAGAATCCTGAAGTCACTCTCACTCATCTCTCTATTTTTCTTCAGGATCTCATCCTAAAATCTCACCTCTCCCTCACTCATACCTTGTGCACCTTTTAAGGTGGGGCCCTCAAGTATTTCACTCTCATTATTGGAAGAAATAAGAATGATTTCACTTACTTCCTCTCCTTTTGTCAGGCTGCAAGGCTGCCTCTCACTCAACTCACTCATTCCTACAAGAGTGTGTGCAACATCAATTGATTGATTATCAATTGATGTGAAAATTTTATCAGTTGATGTGTTTGGCATATCCATCGATTGATGCATACCCATCGATTGATGTTGAATATCAATCGATGTTTTATCAGTCGATGGTTGATTATCAATTGATGATAGTACATCAATTGATGAAGTTGAAACATGTGAAATTGAAGAGATATCTGATTTAAGAGAAGATAAAATGTTTGTTATGGTGTTTAAAATGGTGTCTTGAAAATCCTATAAGGGAGACTCAAGATAGAGTATTGGCTTCTCCTAGAGTAATAAAGAAGGAGAATTTGAAAATGTCTGATTATCTATCAGTATATTTTATGAAGAAATTTGTTGAGGAGAAAGAAGGATAGAAATAGATAGTTAATGGGGTTGCATGTCCACATTTATTGGAGATGCATCAAACTGAGGGTAAGAAGGCTCCACTACAGTGTCTTGTGATTTTGCAGTGTGTGTCTCCCCTTGTGCAAATGTTACCTTCTTTTTCTTCCTTTCATAGGACTTTGGTGTTTTGGCTTGTGTGTCATCCCCTTTGTTCAATGCCCTTGGTTGTGAGCTCTTTTCCATATTGACATCCTGTTGAGAGGTTATCAACAGAGATGTGGTTATGCCCTTATTAAAACCCACAGCCTTTTGAGAGACTGTAGAGTGGTTTGGTTTGGGTGGTCCATCCTTACTCACCTTATGCTTCTAGGTTTGTTGATTTTCCCCAGTTCCCTCACCTGTAAACCCTCTAGCTAGTCTATCCTCACTTGGGGGTTTTCTTTTTCTTGATTTTTCAACAACAGGCTTTTGAGAACCTGTTGAGGTTGGCTTTTTAGATTTAGATTTTGAAGTAGGATTTGTATCTTGGGTAGGAGGGTTGGGGTCATTGCTAACACCCTCCATAGCTATAGAAGGCAAAGAAATTTAAGATTGAGAAGATGGTAGGTTAGAAAGAAATACCTGAACAAAAGGTAGATAGATCAAATCCACATTACTGTGATGATTGATCCTGACTAAGTCTTTGAAGACCCTTTTATTTTGGACCCAACAGTCCAGAGTCTCTGTTTCCCTGGTTACTTCTATATTTTTCACAAAATGGTTAATAAAAAGCATAATAAATCTAGCATAGTTTTGCTGCAATTTCTTTAATTATTATTGATGATAGATTATAATACTTGTCAAACAAAATATTATAAGCTATTTCCTGCATACATGTTGTTATAGCATCAAAGTTACTAATCTTACCACTAAAGCATTTTATTATTACATCAAAGAAGTAAGGCCATTCTTTCCTAAGATGCTTTCTAACAACATGGCCTAAACTTATATTCGGTTCAACATAATTAATAGACCTAAGTATGTTTCTAATGTCCTCATCTGTAGGTGATTTATCAGTGTTATTAGCAAGAAAATTTTAAATTCATCAATAGCATCAGTGGTTAAAATATATTTATCTCCTTTACACACAAATGAAATGGAATAGTAGTCCTTGGCAACCTCTACAGTGGCCCAGAATTCCTCCACCAATTTGCAAACTATCTTGGGTGCTTCACTAAGTGCAGTCTTTACCTTGATGTTCTCCAGGAATCGCATCAACGGATGAAAATCTTGTGGAGCTTCATCTACAACGGTGCACACCACGAAATTGTTGAGTTCGTAATAGCATCCACTTTGAGAAACCTTCTTAGATGATGAAGCAACCATTTCTTTGAAGTAGAAGATGAGTAATTATACTTGTAAATCTAAGAAATTGAATGTATAGAGACAGAGATTGAGTTCGTAGAGAGAGAGAGATGAAAATTGGTTAGTAAATAAAAATATTGCAAGTGAGAGTTAAAGTAAATTTTAATCTCACTATTTATATTTGCTAAATTCTCAAATACTTTCTTACTCAAAATAGAACTCAATTGACCGTTGAAATAAAAAGTAAATGAAAGAATTACTTATTTTGGCAATCAACTGTTATACACACAAGGCTGTATAGATTCATCAACTGATAAAATAAGCAATCAACAGCTAGATTTTGCACAAGTCGATTGATGACATGGACCCTAGAAATTCCAAGTCATCAATTGATAACTAACTTATCCATCGACATATACTACTATCCATCGATAGACAAATATATAATCGATTGATATATTTATCTGTTGATGTCTATAAGTATCCATCGATAAACAAATATATCATCAATTGATATATTTATCTGTCGATAGCTTTAGAAATATCCATTGATATGTAAAATGTTTGTCAATTGATTATGGAAAAAATCAATAGATTAACATATTCAATGGCTACAAATCTAAAAATTACTAAAATAAATAATTTGTTAGACATTTAAAGGATTAAACATAGTTAAGCATACCTAAATCACAGACCAATCTATTGAAGGTAGATTCATCTAATGATTTGGTAAAAATATCTGCAAGTTATTTTTCACTATGAACAAAATGTAATTCAACAATACCATTCATACCTTATGTCAATGTGCTTGGTTCTTAAGTGTTGAACTGGATTTTCAGTAATGGAAATTACACTTGTGTTGTCACATAATATTGGAATTTTTCTCAAGTTAAATCCATAATCAAATAATTGATTCCTCGTCGATAACACTTGTGCACAGCAGCTTCCAGAAACAATATATTCAGCCTCTGTTGTGGATGTAGATACTGAATTTTGTTTTTTTCTAAACCATGAGACTAACTTATTTCCTTGAAATTGACAAGTTCATGTGGTACTTTTCCTGTCAATTCTGTAACCTGCATAGTCTGCATCTGAATAACCAATTAGAGTAAATGCAGAATCTCTAGGATACCAAATTTCAAGATTTGGAGTTCCTTTGAGATACCTGAATATTCTTTTTTATTGCAATTAAATGAGACTCTCTAGGATCAGCTTGAAACCTAGCACAAAGACATGTAGCAAACATTATATCTGGCCCACTTGCAGCTAAATATAGTAATGAGCCAACCATGCCTCTATAACTTGAAATGTCCACTTTAGCTTCCTTAGTATTCATTTCAAGTTTAGTTGCAGTGGACATTGGAGTTTTTGCAAAAGAACATTCATTTAAATCAAATCTCTTTAACAAATCAGAAATATATTTGGTTTGATTTATGAAAATACCATTTTTAACTTGTTTGACTTACAAACCACGAAAATAGGTAAGTTCTCCTATAATGCTCATTTCATATTTGTTCTACATCAACATAGAAAACTTTTGACAAAGTTTTTCATTAGTTGAGCCAAAAAATAATATCACCTATATAGATTTGAACAAGAATAATAGAACCATTGACATATCTATGAAAGAGAGTTTTATCAACAGTACCTCTTGTAAAGTGATTCTCAATCAAGAATTTAGACAGTGTGTCATACCAGGCTCCAGGTGCTTGTTTCAAACCATGCAATGCTTTGAGATGATAATATACAAATCCAGGATGAACAGGATCCACAAAATCAGGAGGTTGTTCCACATATACTTGTTCCTCTAATTCTCCATTAAGAAAAGTACTTTTTACATCCATCTGGTACACTTTGAAATTGGCATGGTCAGCACATGCTAGAAAGATTTTGATAGCTTCCAATCTTGCAACTGGTGCAAATGTCTCATCAAAATCTATGCCTTCTTCTTGTGAGTAGCCATTTACCACTAGCCTTGCCTTGTGAAAGGCATATGTTTAGAAGGCTATTTGTTTAACGAGATGACAAATCAACTCAAACATAGATAATTTGTAAGTAAATATATTATCTATCATAGGAATCTTCAACAGGTATTATCTGACAAGAAAAAGAAGATCAAAGTCAATCTACAGACTTGAAGTAGTACTACATTGAAAGAAACTCAATTTAATTGATCATGCCTCAATGGAGTATTTAAGTTTAAAAAAGCTACAGTGTCAGAAGATTTCAAGCTATGTGACATCAGAAATAGTCAAGTCAGAAGCAGCAGAAGTGAAACATATTATAAAAGTCAAGTGAAGAATTCTATTTGTTGTGAATCACTCATGAACCAGACAGTACACGGAGTATTGGCAAAATACAGAGAAGGTTCTTTATTACAGAAGAAGTGCTCAGCTACAAATATTGGTGAGAAGACGGAAGATTTGGAATTATATCATCAATGGTTGTGCAGTCAAGACTTTAATTTAATTCTCTATTAATTAATTAAATTATTTAGTTAATTTAATTGGTAAATTAATTCAATCAGAATTAATTTATTCCTTAAATTAATTAAGAAATTAATTAATTTATAACTATTTTAGAATGAAGAAGTCATTAATTTAATTGTATTATCAAAAAGATAATTTATTATGTATCCTATTAACTTAGATTAATTCAAAAAGAATTAATTTTATTTATAAGATATATAATAAAAGAAATAGAATTTGAATTAAATTTAAAGGATATACATTCAAAGAGAAAGTCTCCCCAAGCAAGGAAAGTTTTCCCGAGTAAGGAAAGTCTCCACGAGCAAAGAAAGTCTCCCCGAGCAAAGAAAGTCTCCCCGAGCAAAGAGAAAGTCTCCCCTAGTAGAAAAAATCTCTCATGTCTGATTTGCCTATAAATACAGACTAGTCATAATGTTCAAAAAATTCTAATCACTTTCTATTTTGGCTAAAAATAAATTCTAAGAATATTTCATGTCAAAATCTCTCTAGAATTTTCAGAGCTACTTAGTGAATATTTTCTGATTTTATCTTGTAACCAATTTCAATTTTAATATAAGTATTTTACTTAAACTGTGTTTCTTTGAAAAAAGTGATTAAAAAACATTCAAATTTCATAAATCTGTATGCATTGTAATATTCACAAATTTCTGTGCAAGTTTGGAATATAATTGTTAAACCCGAACACTTCATGTCGAAATCGTTCTAGATCACTTTATCAATTATATACACTTTTTCATCAGATACTTTTCAAGGTAAAATTATATCTTCTTCTTGAACAACATTTGATTAAAATTAATATTTCATGATTAATTAAAATAATATTTTTAAATCCGAAATTCCGTGACAATTTCAGATATTGTATTCAACCCCCCTTCTATAATATCAGGGACCAACACCCTACTTCTTGTTATTGTACCAGTTTCATCCATTTTATTTCTGAATACCCATTTTGTACCAATAATAAATTTTTTCTTTGGTTTGGGCAGCAGCTTCCATACCTTCTTTCTTTCAAACTAATTCAACTCTTCTTGCATAGTTATTACCCAATCTTGATTATTCAAGGCTTTTTCAATCCTTTTTGGTTCTTCTTGAGACAGGAAGCTATTATACAAGTATTCATTCTGAGTTACAATTCTAGTTTTGACACCATCATCTTCATTTCCAATAATCAACTCAAAAGGATGACTTTTGGTCCATTTCCTTTGTGGTGGTAAATTTATCCTTGAGGAAGATGATTCATGATCATTATCATTGTTATGATCATTGTGATGCGATTGCGTGGTTGAGAACCCTCTCTCTCCGATGGACATTCTACTTAAGGACTGATGAATAGAACTATTATCCATCGATGGATTATCAATTGATGTATTATCAGTTGATTGATGATCATCAACTGATAAATTATCTATTGGTGCATTGACATCAATTGATGGAGAATTTCTGGGTACTTGATTTGAAATTTCCACATCATCATCACTTTCTTCAGCATTACCAGTTGATTCATTCTCAAAATGCAAGGAGTCATGATATCCTTCAACAAGCAACCCTTGAATTTTCTTGTCATCAAAGACTACAAGCATAGGTTCCATAACAATGTGTAATCTAATATTGTTGACTCTGTAAGCCTTGGTTGTTAATCCATATCCAATAAATATTTCCTTATCTGCCTTGGCTTCAAACTTTCCCAAAATTTCTCCCAGATTTCTTAGGACAAAACATTTGCAGCCAAAGATATGAAGAAAATTAATTGTTGGCTTCTTGTCTTTCTTCATTAATTAATATGGAGTTTTGTCTTGTGATTGGTTGACCATGGAAATATACTGAATGTAACAAGTTGTTGGGTCCCGAAGTATCGTAGAAGGGGGGTTTAAATGCGATACTCAGTAAATTAAAAAATTCTTTCGAATCTTTTACGGATAAATAATTTAGAGTTCGGTTAGTGGGTTCGATTTCATGAGGTGAATAGTGTTTAGGATATTGAAATAAGGAACACAAGATTTTTCCAAGAGATATATTTGATATATAAATCTTGAAGGGTTTGCTACACTCCGGTAAGAATAACCAGCTACAATTCAAGAACAATAAAGCTCTTGTTTCTATAAAAATATACAAGCCAAATCTTATACAATATTTGTATCTATAATTTTGTCTAAGAATTTAACTACCGGGAGTATTTTGTTATGGCCCTTAAAATAATACAAGGTTTATCCGGCCATTAACAAAAGACTCCGGTATGGAGTAACGGATAGAGCTTTGATTTGTTTTGACCCATCTATATATTATTTGATGTGTTCTTCTCCGGAAATATAGATTGGAAGAGATGAACCAGAACACTCTTTTAAAATGACCACATCATTTTGTTTATATATGGTGTAGACTTTTCAAATCAATTAAAATTGATTTGTTCTTCACAATGCTAAGTCCTTTTGTTGCGCTTGTAGAGTGAGTGCAGTGTATAGGAGCTATCAAGTACTTAGAATTCTTTTCTTGTACCTAAAGGAGTTTTGTTGCACCTCTACTCTTGTGGCCTTGTATAGGAACCATGAAAGTACTTAGAATTCTTTTGTTATGCCTAGAAGAGTTTTGTTGCGCCTCCTACATTGCTTGTAGTGTATAGGAACAAAAAAAGTACTTAAAAACTTATTCATAAGTATTTTGTTGTGCCTAAGGTGTTTTGTTGCATCTCCTACATTGCTTGCAGTGTATAGGAATAACAAAAGTACTTAGAAACTTATTCATAAGTATTTTGTTGCGCCTAAGGTGTTTTGTTGCGCCTCTACTCTTGTTCCCTTGTATAGGAGCCACGAAACTCTTGGTTTTGCTTTTAACTCTTTTGTTGCTCCTAAGGCAAAGTTTTGTTGCGCCTACACTCTGTGTCCCTTGTATAGGAGCCAGAAACACTTAGAAACTTATCCATGAGTGTTTTGTTGTGCCTACACTCTTTTGTTGAGCCTTATAGAGTGCTTCAAGAGTACAAGAGCAACCAAATGTTGTAATACTTGCCTTAAACAATTTCTTGAAATACTTGAAGTATTTACCACTTGGTTTTCACTCTTCTGGCTTGATCAATTGATTTTCTTCTAATAAATCAAAGTAATTCTCTTCTTGTTATGTTGACGCTTAGTGCACTGGTCTAGTTCACAAACAACTAAGACTGAATTAAATTCTCTTGACTTCTATTTTGTTTCAGATGATTAATCTTGACTTTTGCATTGCTTCAAACACTGACTGTTAATAAGCACTGTACTTTCACTGAAATCTTTTCTGGTACTTAGACAATGTCTTCATTACTACTACAATCTTGAATACTTCATTCTCTGTTCTTCACTGACGCTTGAACATTCAAATGAACTTCTTTCAGTGAGTATAACTTCAAGACTACAATTGTCTTCTTTAACCTTTGTCTGTACCTTTCTAGATTCTTATGCTTCGAACACTATTTATCTTCAATCAATGATAATACACTGGAATCTTTTAGTGGCACTTTATATTGAATCTTCAACACTTCTGAAACCCTGAAAGTCTTTACACATTATTCCTCACTAAGGCTTGAACATATTAATGAACTTCTTTCAGTGACCTGTAGTAGACTTCAAAACTTCTTTTAATGTCTTGATTCACTATATCTGCATTGTCTTCATTTCTTCCTGATTTCTGTGTAGGCGTAGTATTATTTACTTATCATGTTCTAGTGTTGAGTTATCACGATTATTATTCATACAGCTTCGTAATTTCACCAACAATCTCCCCCTATTTGATTGTTAAACTTAGCAAACAAATCTCATAGAGAGAATAACTCAACTAACAACAAGAAAAAGTAATCGTCTGGGACTTGTAAATAATCCTACTGGTTTTTCTGGATCAGATTCTGCATTTCCAGATTTCTTGAGTACCTGAAATGAAAGATGTTTATTCCTCTAGCACTGAACTGATATTCATGTAGTATCATCTTCATTTCTATATGTTTGAGCTTTCTCTTCTTCAAAATCATTCATAGTTTGAACTTAAAGAACTTATCATGAACAGAGCTTCATAAGAATTAAAATTCCTGGGAACATCTTCAATAGAATATTGAACATAACTCAAGTAATGTTCTCCTCATGAGAATGTGATTCTTCTTCTTTTTCTTCTTCTCCCCTTCAGATGAACAATGGAAGTATCATTTCTTTTATGTACATCCCACTTGGATGAGGAATCCTTTACTGATAACTCCTTTCAAGTATAAGATACAGTTTCTTGATTCTCCCATAGGGATACGAATATAAGATCTTCTCCTTTTTCTGCTTTTTCTTGTATTTTAAATTCTCCCCCTTAGTTGAGGAATCCTCCAATGTCCCATGATCTTTCAAATGGCTTGTCTTCCAAAGAAGGTTCTCGTCTGTCATTGATTGTGAAAACATAGTAGCTTTACTTTCAGAAGTAGCATGTAGCAAGGGTAAGTGTTTGGTCTATGGTTTCCTCACTTCTACTACATTCTGTTAGTATTTACACTTAACTGTCGAGCACTTTGAAGTGTTTCACTCTTTCTCTCCCTATCTCTCACTCAAGTGTATCTCTCTCTCACTTTAACTTAAGTTTTTCTCTCTCTCACTTTCACTCTGCATTCCAAATATAGCATTTGTACCTTCAAGTGAAATCCGTCAATTCATTTATATTCTCATCACCTGATTCATTAGAATGAACTGAATCACTATCAAATGGAGAATTGTCTCATATAGGTGTTCTTGATCTATCATGCATAAACATTGTCTCAGCACCAGACTCAATGACATTTGTTAAATCACTGTCTAGTGGTGCCTCACCTCTTTGAGATGGGTTGTCAATTCATTTATATTCTCATCACCTGATTCATCAGAATGAACTGAATCACTATCAAGTGCAGAATTTTCTCGTATAGGTGTTCTTGATCTATCATGCATAAACATTGTTTCAGCACCAGACTCAATAGCAATTGCTAAATCACTATCTAGTGGAGTCTCACCACTTTGAGCTGGGTTATCCCAAGATTTAAATCTGTTAGGGAATCCTACCTTGTTCTATCAAGGAGTTGCCTCACACCTTCTCCATGAATGAGAGGTGGACTTCCTTTTCAGGATCTGAAAATGTTCCTTCTAGGAAGGGCGACGTAGTAGGCAATGTAATGAATGGAAAATTAGAGCCTGCGTTTCTCTCGTAACCCGGTGACGGGAATTTTGTATAAAATACCCTACTTGACTCGGTTAAAGAATTCTTGCCAAGCAGTTGCCTCTCAAGCCCAAATAAATCTGAACAAGAGATCTCCATTTCGGGATGCAGAAGATTAACTTCTGTTTGAGGTAGATACCTTGGACAATGTAATGTATGGCTAATTAAAGTATGTATCTCCTCTGAATGCCTATACCTGTCACTATGCACGCCTTGCAATGTGTTCATATAATTTATCTGTTTAGGCTTACCATCAACGTGAGTACCGGTGGTATGCTTGACTCATTACAAGATGCTCTGGCTGACGAGCGAATTTCAATGGATTCACCCTGTTGAGAGAATGATTCCAGAGACAGTTTTATTGCCTTTTCAGCTCTGCATCATTTTGAGAATATGGAGATGAGCTTACAGTTACCTCAGTTATATACTACTTTCCTTCTCTAGAGGTAGAGCTCTATGAGTGCACTTCCGACTTCATCCTTATTTGCTGCATCAAGTGCAGTTTCTCCCTTATCAACTTCTAACTTACATGTGTTCCTTATATCTCCAAGGGTTAATATATGGAAGTGGATGAATCAGTGTTTGGTACTATGGCCTGGATAAGAGATTGAGGGGTTTTCAACCTCTTGGCCAGCTTCTAAAGCCACTAGGGGCTAAACGAATAGAATCAATTAAGATAAAAAGATAATCATCTTAACAATCCTAAACATATTTTTCATCTCAAAGAGAAGGCAAGATATAAGAAGGAATGGTAATAGATTGCATTAAAGTACTTTTAGTAAAAGAGTTTTGTTAGATCTAAAAATTTATCATTTAAGAGCATGATACGAAATTTTCTTTAAGATACTTATCCCACGGGAAAGTGTATCAGAGAAGAAAGTTTCTATCCCTTATGAATTTCTTATAAGGCAAACTTCCAATAATAAAACACGAGAATTTATACCAAAGAAGAAATTCAACTCTCTTACCAAATTCTATCTCTATAAAATGACTCTATTCTATTAAACATATGCACTGTATGTTTTGAAAACAGTTTTGCAAAACATCCTTATCAAATAAAGGACTATTATTTTCTGACTCATAACGCAATTATGATTTACATCATTTTCATCCACCTTATAGTATCCCCGACTTAAAATAAAAACATGACAATTGGGGTTGGATGTATACTTAAAAATACAGTACTAGGCCTTCAAAGCAACAACCATTGTTTAGATACTATGAATCAATGTGAAACATACATTGAAACAAGTATTCAAAAACAAATCATTTTACAAGTGATTGGTACCTCAAAGTAAAAACAATTCCTCCGAATAAAATAGCAGTCACAAAGTTTCTGTCACTTTAAAATGAAACATTAAGAGAGAAACAACTTTTAAAGATAAAACTTTTAAAAACAGCTTTTGAGAGAGGATCAAGGATTTTTAGATTTAAAGAAAGTTTATCCTCAAGAAAAATTTAATTTACACCTTAGGATTTAAAAATCAAAGTAGGGTTATAAATCAAAAGATTTTCAAAAGAGAATTTTTGAAAAAGAATTTTGATATTTTTTTCTCTAAGACTGATAGAAAGTGAATGTATCTTTGAATAAAACATTTTGAAAAAGAAGCAGACAAGAAATTTCTTTTAAATACATTCAAGTTTAAAACTCAGTCAAAGAATGAAAACTAGTAGTAATATTTATGCAATACTAAACAATTACCACAGATATGCATATATAAATCAAATAATATGTGACAATTATTCAGTAGAACAATAAGCATTTAGACATATTTTTATTATTAGTGATTTTCAGATAAGTAACAAATATTATCACTAATATTAAAAATATCCCAATTAATTACAAAGAAACATTAACAAAATATTATTACTTGATATTTATCATTAATTTTAAAATGCAAGAAATTATGCTTCTAATATTTTATCAAATCAGAATTATGAAGCTAATAATCATTGAATTGCTTCGATCCATAATTTTAATAAGATAAAATAATTTCGCTAAATACTAAAATATTCATAGGATTGAATATTAGCATCTAACTTCCTACGCTATATCTAATAATTATCACTCTAGCATATTACAATTATATTCATAATGATTATTATTGATATACGTAAGCTCGAGAAAATAGTTGAATAGAAATTCACAAGTTCTTTAAATATTGACATTTAATACTTGTGATCCTAATAACAACTCCTCGCAAGCAAAATCAAAGTTTAGAAATATTTTCTAAGTATATAAAATATTGAGAATCTTATACACATGACTTAGAAAATATATCGTCTTCCAATATTAATGAGTTTTCAAATATGCATTAATTACTTAGAACATAAATTCTAAATAAAGTCACTAATACCAAAAGTACCGCAAATATTTGTAACAAAATATTTAAAAATATAAGTGCAAAACATCAGAGCAATTAAGCAAGATATCATCGACTAATATTCATCAAATATTTAACATACAAATAATTATACTGCTAACTTACGCTAAATCATTTAACTACCACATATGCATATAACATTTTAAGCATGGTAATTAAACTAATAGTAAAAAGCACGAGGTACTGGATTTCAAACAAATTCACAAGTCCTTCAAATATTGAAAATTTAATACTTGTGAACTCATTTAAGAATTTCTTACAGATGTGATTTCCAACAAATATGCACATAAATAATATCTCAAGTTCACTAACCAACTTAGACAAATTAAATTCATCAAGTTATTTAACAAAGATCTACAAGTTATTCTACTAAGGACAATTCTCGAAAGAAATGATACCTGGTATCCATGCACTTGTTCCTTAATTGGTGTAGAGAGTATCCAACAGAGTTGTTGGAGTTGAAGTGGTTTCCTTGTCTAGAAGATCGGAGCATCACATTCACTAGCTACTTTAAGTTTAGCCATTTGCTGCAACTATGTGTGTTGAATTCTTCCTCTTATTTCAACAAGGAATTCAACTTCTTCCATGAAATTGACAGCTTCTAAGAATGACTTACATGTCTTTCTTACAACCTACATCATATATATCTATATAGCCAATTAGGTTAAACCTAGTATCTTTAGGTTACCCGATTCTAAGAATTGGTGATCCCCTAAGATAACTAAAAATTCATAACTTAGTTATAAGATAAGATTCTCTAGTATCCGCTTAGAAACTTGCACATAGGCATATCGAGAATAAAATATATGGTCTTTATGCACTTAAATAATTAATGAGTTGATCATACCTCTATAGCTTGTCACTTCAATTTATATACCTGATTTACCCTGATCAAGCTTATTGGTTTGTTGGAAAGTAGTCTTAGCAGGTCTAGAATCTTTTAAATTGTGCATCTTCAAAAGATCTTTGACTTATTTTCATTGCCATCATTCTTTTGAACAACTTATAATTCAGAAAAGAATTGCAACTCTTCCAACATGCTCATCTTGTACCTACTCTGCATTTACTTAGCAAAATATCTCTGGCACAAGTTTTGTTAGTAGACCCACATATAATATAATCATGGTATACTAGCACATATATTACATTGTGTGTGCTTTTTATTCTGGAGAGATATATGTGTATAACAACTCTACCAAATCATTTTTAAGTAATAAACTAGTTACAGTGTCATACCATGTCCTTGACGATTTGCTTGAATCCCTACCTCCGTTATAGAGAGCTTGGGAAGATACAGATATACAAATTTCAATGGATATGCAACTTCAAAGTCCAAGAGTTGTTGTACGTCAACTTCAACTTCTAACTCACCATTCAAGAGTGAACTTGTTCCCTATGATATATATTCATGCTTGAATGCTCAACATGTGCTAGGGATATCCTATTGTCAGGTCATCAACTTTTTCAGCCCTAATAGGATAAAGTCTCATCACTGGTGCTTACTGTTTGATCTTAAAAGTCCCAAAGATTTTGTTTCAATCATCGTCGATACCTTCTACTTTATAGTAACCTATAGCAACCAGTTTGGCTTTGTCCCTCATAACAATGCCAATTATCATCCAGTTTCTGAAAACCCTTATAATAATAAATATTGTCTTGTCTTGTGGTCTGGGTTCCAGCTTCAGTATATTCTGCTTTCGAACTGATTGTGATCATCTTGCATTGCAATTACCCAATATGGATCAATCCGTGCTTATTCAGCATTCTTTGGGATTCCAGATTTTAGGTCCCGAAAAATATATGTTCAGTTTGATTAGCACTTCTAGCTTTTACTCAATAATCCAGTTTACTAAGAACTAGACTCTAGGAATGACTTTAACATCAAACTTTTTGTCTTGGAAGATATGTTCTTAAAGTATTCCTTTGATCTTCATTGTGTTGAATATGACTAGTAGATCCTTCTTTTATTTTCTACCCCTGAGTTGCTGCTAAAATGTGTTGAAGATCCTTCACCTTATTCAGTGGATTCTGTTAAAGTTCACGAGATGTGTAGATTCACTACCATTTCCACTAATAGGATCTTAATCATCATCATTATCATTGATTCCTTCTACAACCTCAGTTTCAACATCAGTATCTGAATTTGACTCTGACGGGATGTCGAACATCAAATATTCAGAATAGTCTTTCATTTGAATGCTTGAGAGCTTAGTGTAGTAGAGCGATACATTCAGACTTTCAATCACCTTCTAGTTTTACATCACGTATGTCTTGAAAGCTTTCAACTTCAATGAGTAACCGAGGAAAATTGTTCCATGAGCCTTAACATCAAACTTGTCAAGATACTCATATAAATCTTCAATAAATATCAATTTCCTCCAAACATACGAAAGAGCTTCATTGTTTGTTTCTGGTTGGCCATTAACTCATATGATGTCTTTTCACGATCTTGTTGATTAAATTAGGATGTTGTGTTAATTGTTTCAGCTTCAAAGTACCTTTATGAGTGCAGACTTCATTTAGAACTTCATTCACAAAATTCAGTTCCACTATCTGACTTCAAAGTTCTCACAACTTACTCTGCTTCCAACTTGATCTTCCTGATGTGATCAATCACCATCTGTGATATTTTGTCTATTGAATGCACGAACATCACCAAATTGTAACTAGGGTTGTCATCAACCACCATTAAACATATTTCTTCCATGACATAATTTGTTTTAGTGTGATATTTTCATTGACTTCCTTATATGACATACTTCAAAATTTCCTTCTAGATAGAATCTCATAAGAAGTAGTCCTCTCACCAATTTCATCTTTATCAGAGAATCCATTGTCTTGTTCACCAAGTGTGAGAGCTTCCTATGCCATAGCTAATTCTTTACTGATTACTGAAAAGTTCACTTTACCTTTTCATACCGAATACATGTCAACTATGAACAAATTTCCTCACTCGCAGTTGAGTGAGTTTACAACCTTCTTGTTTGAGATCAAACACTTTTCATTTTCAATGCTTTTCCAGAAAACCCTTGACAAAGAATTCTCTTGTGCTCTATAGATAGTGCTTAAGTCCGTTGACAAGAAAGATGCTTCCAGTGATGACAATTCCAAAAATCATTATAGCCAAATCCCTTGTACATCCTTTGCTGTCATCCCCAAAGGTTACCATTGGGTAGACTTTCTCAACCAACTGTGATAGTAGAGCTTCAATCTTAATCACATGTCTCGTGTAATAAATGTCACGAAATCAAATAACTTTTGTCTTTTGTTACATACTCTGTAATCACAAATGATTAAGCTTTTTGGTACTCAACTTCAATTGAGTCCTGATGGGTTAGAGATATTACTTTCAATAGTGGTAACAACAGCTTCAATATAAATATTAGGAAATTCAGTATTATCTACATTAATCATTCTACACAAGTGTAACAGATGTAAAGCAGATTTACAAATATTCAATAATTTTCTAAAAGCACATGGAATAGACGAACTAAAATATTAATTACTAATTCTGTCTAATCCATTTCTGTTGTTGTCTAACATTTTAACTATCTCTAATTATCTAAGTTAGTTTTAGATTAATCCTCGAATCAACAAGTCTTCCTGACTACTTAGATAATTCTACCATATTTTAATATTATACTCCTTAACAAGCAATACATGATATGATATGACATTTAAGTGCAACTATGTGAGTGAGAGCAAATCATATGAAAATAAGCACATAAACAATTTTAAGAATATGCTGAATATTTGAATAAAACATTATGAGCAATATCAAATTCCACATACACTTATCAAGTCATTTATCACAATAAGAACAAATATAAAATATCTGATCTATGACCTATTTGTCTATTTAGCAATTTTCACAACATTAGTAGAGGTATTAAATCATAGAAGATATAAATCAAGTTCCAGCAAATGTTTAGGGATACAGCTAACCGTCTAGAACAACCTATCTAATTCTAGATATTCATTTTACTGCATGGAAAAACAAGTATGAAATGTACTAATTAAATTCATGAATCCTAGCATGCAATCGTATTATTAGCAATCAATTAATTATTTAAGTCCTAAGATGCTAACATGCTGACATGAATATAATACATTTCAATACCTAATCATCATATATTTCTGAATTAGATAAACGTATACTAGTTAGAATGTGTACCTATGAAGTGCTTAGTGATTCATCTCCAGTGTTGGTCATTGATGCTAGATATCCATTTGGTTCATCACTTTCACTGATAGAATCAGCCTTGCATTTAACTTCACCAATAAATGATTTCCTTTGCTGCATCCTCATTAATGCTTTAGATTCCTGCTACAACCCAACATAGTGTGTGTCATCTTTTGCTTGTACAGGCTTCTTCAAACTGTGTAGCAAACCCCTGATATTGTCTTTCTAATATAAAACATCCATGTCTTGTAACCGTCTCTTGAACTGGTCTTGAAAATCTCCTTTATGGAATCTATAGGTAAGGACCTTAGATTTACAATTGGGATTCTGTCTGAATCTGATGTCACTGAACTTCTTAATGCCCTGCAGGCTTGACTTGCAGTCCAGTTTTCAGGTTATTCCAAAGTGTAAGATATAACACCTTGAACACTACCTTGAGCTACTACATTTTCAATTCAGCTTCTAGGATCATTTCATTTATGTTCAGAGGTTCTCAAACTTGACTTCAATCAAATTTGGTTCCTGGGTCACAAATACAGTGGATATGCTAATGACCTACTTTACCAAATATTAACTTCTTCAGCTCTTATTCTATTTCATGGGACTTCAGCACATACAGTTATTCTAAAGACAATGTAGTTGAATCCTTAAATTCCTGTTGGCTGTAATCCCTGTATTCCAGATAATCTGCAGTCTTAACACGATCTTCTTGTAATCTCCTTGTAGAATAATCTTTAAGGCTTGTAATGAGATGTCAGGTAGTCCAGTCTGTTCTTCTTCACTACTTTAACCCCTAAGATTTTTTTATCCAAAAATTCAACTCAAATTAACCAAAAACTGTACCCAAATAATTTCTTCTTTTGCAGCTTCGAAAATATTAGTGAGATCCTATGGAGTAAACTTTTGAGGAAATTAGTACCACTTCTTCTTCAACCTGTTCCAGAATTAACTTCATTGGATAATCTTTAGTCAATTTTAGTTGTCTTCAATACCTGGAAAAATCTTCAACTTTTCTTGAGCATCCTCGAATTAATATTTAAGAAAAAAATTAAGTTTACAGAATTTTTAATTTTCTTTGAAAATAAATTAATCAAAATTAATTTTCAAGAATTTCAAATTTTCATAAATATTAAAATATCGTAAATTAATACTTAAGAAAAATTTTAGTTTTCAAGAATTTTAAATTTTCTGGAAAAATAAATAAATATAAAATAAAAATTAAATTAAGATGTAAACTTGAAGTAGACTGCAAATTTTGTGAGTGACGCTGAAATACTGTAAACCTAAAATAGACAAAAAAATATATTTAAGTTATAAAAATAAATTTACTTAAGTTTAAATCATAGATTTATTTTTGAAATTAAATTTATAAAATAAATTTGTTTAAATTATGTTGGACTTAAATCAAGCCTAGCCTATTAAATTATCTGTCTTGCTATAACTCAGTTTGTACTTCTGTAATAGACTAATGACTTAGTTATTCATGTGTAATTTACAGATAAAAGTTTTCTCTGTTTACCTTCAAATTGTAAATAAAGTCAGAAATAAAGTCAGTTAGAAGATTCAAGTTGAATCACGCAACCAGACAAAGAAGACTATGAAGAAATAAGAGAAGTTATCTGAGAATTCTACTAAGGCAAATTACTTGGTCGAGAAGTCAGCTATTCGAGAAGTCAGAACTGTGGAAACATTTCGAGAAGTCTCAAAACTCTTATCTGCTCAGTACTCGATCGAGAAGTCAGTCATTCGACAAGTCAAGTATTGAAGCCAATCGAGAAGTGTTAATTATGAGTCATTCGAGAAGTGAAAATAAACAATTCGAGAAGCTAGCAAATGGAGCATTCGAGAAGTAATAAGGATGAGTCATTCGAGAAGTCAATATCAAGCATGTATTCGAGAAGTCTAGTCTGATCGAGAAGTTATCAAGCTGAGTATGCGATCGAGAAGTCTAGTCATTCGAGAAATCAAGTATTCAGGACCAATCGAAAAGTCACAACTATTCGAGAAGTCAATCTCCTTGACTTATCGAATCAATTTCAAGAAGAGTAATCGACTGCAAAAGAAGCTTGTTTCAAGGAAGAATTGCAGAACAAGACCGATGATGTTGCAGCTCTGTTTATGCAGGATAAGTCAAACCTGCACAGATAGAGACAAGTCTACAATGCAGCTGGGAAGATAAGTCAAGAAAAGTGACAAAAGAGATAAGGCAGGATGGAGCAGACTGTCACTGCAGTGTTAGCTAGAAATAGTCATTAGTCAAATGTAAAGCAGGTCTTGTCTGTTTCTAGTTTTAGCACAACTATCATTAGTGAGCATGTGCACAGGACATGTTGTCTATATAGCTAATGCACAGTCAATTGATAACAATGAGATACACACAACACATAATTGTAATATCTACTTTGAGTTGTAATCTTCCCAGAAGATAAGCTGAAATTCAAACTGAATTTCAGATTGTAGCAAAGTTCATTCTAATACAAATTAGATTGAAAGTTACATCTGTGTTTACCTTATTTATTGTTATATGTCTTGATAAACACTATCGTAATTTTATCAGTTCTTCAAGCTTTGAACAAGTTCATTTTCTAAACAAGAAAATTTTGAAGTATACTTTCACCCCCCTCCCTGTAACTTCTGGGTCTCTAAATTCCTAACAAGTGGTATCAAAGCAGGCTGTAAACATAATTACAGACTAAAGATCTAAGATGAGTTCTCAGAAGTTAAGCAGTATAAAGATTCCTACTTTTGACAGAGAAAACTACATTCTATGGAAGAAGAAGATGTTGTTGTTCATAAAGATTTCAAATCCAATGTATCCAGAAATATTAAAGAATGACCCCTTCATGCCAGTAACTCTTGTTCCTGAAACTACTAGTGGGTCTGAAGTTATTCCTGCTATATGGATACCTAAAGACCCATCTCAGTACACAGACACAGAGAAAGAGAAAGTGTCTCTAGACAATAGTTTGATGCTCATCTTGATTGAGTCCTTGGATATTGTGATGTGCAACAATATTGTAAATTGCACATCTGCCAAACACATTTGGGAGACAATAGAGATTCTGTGTGAAGGAACTGAAGAGGTAAGAGAAAATCAAAGGCAGCTTCTTGTTTCTCAGTATGAAGCATTTATGTCAAAACCCAATGAAGGCATAACTGAAGTCTTTGAGAGGTTTAATAAACTAATCAATGACCTTCAACTTCATGGGAAATATTATAAAACAAAGGAGAAGAACATGAAGTTTTTGTTGACTCTTCCAGAGCACTTGGAACACAAAATATCTGCAATAAGAGAAGGGAGAGACTTAACAAAATTGCCATTAGAGTCCCTCTATGGAATAATAAGGACATATGAACTTGAGTTTCATCAAAAGAAGGCCATTTTGGCAAATAGAGGAAAAATGGAAAATGTCTCAAATGCCTTGGTTGCAAAGGAGCCATCTACAATAGTGAAGACTGGTACAAGCAAAAAGGAAAAGAATGAAAGACTTGAAGAACAGGAAAAGGAAGAAAAGGACTCTATCAACAGTGAGTCAGAAGATGAGGATTTCTACACCATTGAAGAACTTGAAAGCATGGACAACAAAACCATGGCCTACATGGCAAAGAAGTTTGGAAATTTGAGATTCAAAAGAAACAAAAGTTTCAAACATAAGCCACCTTTCAAGTCCTCCAGCAAAGGAAAGAATCCAACAAGAAGCAACACAAATGATGGATATAAAACTGGAACAGTTGATAGATCCAAGATAAGATGCTACAACTGTAATGAGCTTGGACACTTTGCAACTGAGTGTAGAAAACCCAAAGCAGTTAAGAAAGAAAAAGATTACTTGGAATTGGAGGCCAAGTATGAAGCTCTTCTCAAAAAGTAGTCAGGAAAGGCTTATATTGTTGAAGGAAAATGCTGGGATGACACAGATGAAGATGAAGAAGAAGAATATGGAAATGTGGCACTTATGGCCAACTCAGAAAATGGATCCTCATCCTCAACATCTCAGGTACCCTCATTAGTCTCTCTTGACATGTCAAACTCACAATATAAGAAAACTGTGGAAGAATTGAGCATTGAAATGTTTAATATTCATACCAGTATGACTGCTGCATATGAGGAAATTGCTAGATTAGTGAAAATAAATGATGAACTAACTGCTAGGAATGAATCTTTGGAATTGTCTGTGATAATTCTGGAGAACCTGAAACAGGAAAATGAATATCTGAAAAATAAGGTTGTTTGTTCTGAACAAATTGAAAATTTTCTTAAAGAATAAATTTCTGAAAATGAGCTAAAGATCAGATCTTATCAAAACTCAGCAACTGTAGTTCAAGAGTTCCATGAGAAGAATAAGGAAAACACTAGAATTAGGATTGGTTTTGATTATGATAATCTCAAAAAGAAGAAATCTGTTTCAATAAAAGAAAAGAAAATTGAAATTCCTGGGAACCCTCACATTTTGAAAAATGTTGAATGACCAATCTTCAAGAAAGCAACTGGTGAATTTGATGAGGTTAGCATGGTCATCAAACAGCAGTTGAATGATGAAGATAAGGAAGAGACTAAAAGTCATGAGCCTTTTATTAAAAAAGATGAATTCACAATCAAAATCAAGTCCATTCCTGTACAACATAAAACCAAACAAACTGATCTGAAAAATGGCATCATGCATACCAAGAAGAAAAAGACCAACAGAAATGGAAAAGTAGGCATCAACAAACACAACAATTATGCACCTATTCATAATGCTCCAAGAAAGATTTGTAAAAATTGTGGTTCAACAAATCATCTTACACATGTGTGAAAAAAGCCTGTTGTTGGAAATAGTGAGTATGCTTGTGGTCATGTTAAATCCTTGATGCATGATGAACATAACTTCTGTGATAAGTTTGACTGTATGCCATGTAACATGAATATCATGACTACCTGTTTTAAGCTCAGAAAACAATTTGTTGATGGATGCATAAGTCAGAATCTGAACATCAATAATTCTAGGTCTAAATTTACAAGTCCTGTAAAGCAAAGAAAACATTCTATGTCACTTAAACATGCATCTAGTTCTGAAAGCATCAATCAAGCAAAATGTCAGGATAAGAAGGCTGAGAACATGCATGTGCAGGCAACTAGGAATGCTAAGAAAAGGAATGATATTCATGTTTCTAAGCACAAAGGACCCAACCTGGTTTGGGTACCAAAGAAAACTTGATTTGTGTTTATTTGCAGGGCACAGGTAAGAAGAAGGTCATGTGGATTCTGGACAGTGGATGTTCAAGGCATATGACTGGTGACAAGGCCCTGCTGTCACAATTCAGAGAAGAGGCTGGCCCAATGGTGACCTTTGGAGACAACAGCATTGGTTTCACCATGGGATATGGTAAATTGATTCATGGAAATGTTGTCATTGAAAATGTAGCCCTGGTCAGTGGTTTGAAGCACAACCTTCTCAGCATCACTCAATTCTGCAATAAAGATTTGAAGGTGGAGTTTGAAAAGGATCTGTGTCTAATAACACACAGGAAGTCTAGGGAGATTGCTCTGCAAGGAGTAAGGAAAGGAAGCCTATTTGTAACAGATCTGGACTCTGCAAATAAGGAAAAGATTTGCTGCTTCTACACTAAAGCCACAGAGAATGAAAGTTGGCTTTGGCACAAGAGGTTGTCTCATCTAAACTTCAAGAACATTAATTCTTTAGTCAAAAGAGAATTAGTGAAGGACTTGCCCACACTTGAATTCTGCATAGAAGGATTGTGTGAGGCATGCCAGAAAGGAAAAATGAAAAGGTCAAGTCACAAAAGCAAGGAATTCACCTCAATAACCAAACCACTGCAATTAATTCATATGGAGTTATTTAGACCAGTAAATGTTATGTCCATGTCTAAGAAAAGATTTGCCCTAGTTATGGTTGATGACTTTTCAAAGTACACTTGGGTAGAATTCTTGCACTCAAAAAGTGAAGCTCCTGAAATCATTGTTGAAACCTTGAAGAGATTGGATAAAGGCCCTACTCCTGTAGTTGCCATAAGGAGTGACAATGGCACAGAATTCAAAAATGTTGTACTCAATGAATTCTGCAAAGAAAAAGGAACCACTCACCAATTCTCAGCTCCAAGAACTCCACAGCAAAATGGAGTGGTTGAAGGGAAGAATAGAACACTTATTGAAGCTGCAAGAACCATGCTAGCTGAAGCAAATTTACCAACCAGTTTTTGGGCTGAAGCTGTTAGAACTGCATGTTACACTCAAAACAGAACACTAATCACAAAACCAGTTGGAAAAACTCCTTATCACATCATGACAAATAGAAGACCATCTGTAGGATACATGCATGTGTTTGGAACAAAATGCTTTGTTCTCAAGGATGATGTTAATAACCTTGGGAAATTTGAAGCCAAGGCATATGAAGGAATCTTTGTGGGATACTCTTTAGACAAGACTGTCTACAGAATATATGTGATTGATCAACAAAGAATTATGGAAAGTACAAATGTGACATTTGATGATTTCAAATTTCCTGCTATGAACCTGGAAGGTGAAAACTGTGACACCTTAAGATTTGAAAATGAAATAGAGCCTGAAACTGTTGCAGTTGACAATGATGTCAATGCTCATGAAGGATCACATGTGGACATCTCACATGGAACTAATGTGGAAGAAGTGAATGAAGATTTCATCCATATTCAACTTGAGAATTCTCCACACAACCCTAGCACTTACTCAGGGGGAGATTCTCAAGGATCAATAATTAATGGTAATCCACTCAATCAGGAGGAAACTTGTTCAAGTGACAGAGATGGAGCTCATCAAACAAAATGGAATAGAGCTCACACAGTTGATCAAATCATTGGAAATCCTGATGAAGGTGTGAGGACAAGAAGAGCAACTATGAATGAATGCTTATTTGCTTGTTTTCTATCTCAGAATGAGCCAAAATGGATTGAAGAAGCTATGCTAGATCCTGACTGGATAATTGCAATGCAGGAAGAACTGAATCAATTTGTGAGAAACAATGTATGGGAACTAGTGCCACCTCCAAAGGATAGGTCAGTGATTGGCACTAAATGGGTCTTCAGGAATAAAATGGATGAACATGGAATAGTGATAAGAAACAAAGCAAGGCTGGTTGCAAAAGGCTACTCACAAGAAGAAGGCATTGATTATGATAAGACCTTTGCTCCTGTTGCAAGATTGGAAGCAATAAGAATTTTTCTAGCATTTGCAGCATACTCAAATTTTAAGGTCTATCAGATGGATGTCAAAAGTGCATTCCTCAATGGTAAATTAGAGGAAGAAGTATATGTGCAACAACCACCTGGCTTTGAAGATCCAAATTTTCCTGACTTTGTTTACAGACTCATCAAAGCATTGTATGGACTTAAACAAGCTCCTAGGGCATGGTATGACACTCTGTCAAAGTTTCTTCTAGAAAATCAATTCACCAGATGAGTCATTGATAAAACTCTTTTCTACAAAAAGCATGGTGAGGATATCATACTGGTGCAGATCTATGTAGATGATATCATCTTTGGCTCTATAAATGAAAAGCTGTGTCAAAGGTTTTCCAAGCTGATGCAAAGTGAATATGAAATGAGTATGATGGGAAAACTTAATTATTTTCTAGGTCTTCAAATAAGTCAGAGGACAGATGTCATCTTCATAAGTCAAACAAAGTATGTCAATGATTTGCTAAAAAGGTTTGACATGCAAGATTGCTCACCTGCCAAAACTCCAATGTCTATAGCCACAAAGCTTGATGATGATAAGAAAGGAAAAAGTCTAGACATGAAGACTTACAGAAGGATGATTGGATCTCTACTTTATCTCACAGCTAGCAGACCTGATATCATGTTTGTTACATGTCTATGTGCAAGGTTTCAGGCAAATTCAAAGGAATCTCATCTCATTGCTGTCAAAAGAATTCTGAGATATCTTAAGGGAACACCTTTCATGGGATTATGGTATCCTAAAGAAATAGGATTCAACCTAGTTGGATTTTCAGATGCTGATTTTGCTAGATGCAGAGTGGATAGGAAAAGCACTTCAGGAAGCTGTCAATTTCTAGGACAAAGATTGGTGTCATGGTTCTGTAAAAAGCAACAATCTGTTTCTACTTCCACAGCTGAAGCTGAATACATTGATGCTGGAAGCTGTTGTGCACTAGTACTTTGGATCAGGAATCAATTAAGAGACTATGGACTAGTGTTGGAAGGAATTCCTATCATGTGTGACAACACCAGTGCCATATCAATTGTTGCAAATCCAGTAGATCACTCCAAGACAAAACATATTGATGTAAGGTATCATTTTATAAGGGAACATGCTGACAAGGGAGTAATTAAATTGTTCTATGTTCCTACACAAAAATAGTTGGCTGATATATTTACAAAACCACTTGATGAAGCCACCTTCAACAGGTTGGTAAGTGAGATTGGAATGCTAAATTCTTCAGGATAAGTGGCTAAATAAATATATCTCTCCAACTGTTACAACAATTGTTTCACAGACATGATCTTAAATGATTTATCTATGTGAAACAAAACTGGTGTATACTTATAAATATGTCAGTCATATTGTTGTACAGATGGTGAATAAATTCTTTAACTTAGCTTGGAGCTGTTCTACAGTTCTGAGAAAACCTGAATCAAATAGTTATACTTGTGCATTATTAAATAACAAGTGTGACAACTAAAAGTTTCAGGAACATTAATCAATAACATTTACTTCAAGATGAATAAATAAATTTTATTTGTCTAAGAAATAATGATTGTAAATTGTTATTTTATTTTCAAGTGAAGGTAAAATAATTTCATAAAAACTGGAGTTTGTAGTTAAGTTTGCCATCCTTTCTGACTTCTCGACTAAATAGTTTAATTCTGTGACTTCTCGAATCATTCAATTCCGTGAGTCCTCGAATAGTTTAATTCTGTGAGTTCTCGAATCATTCAATTCCGTGAGTCCTCGAATCGTTCATTTTGTGAGTTCTCGAACAAGCTTTATTAAGAGTTCTCGATTGTCTTAGTTCTCGATTGAATTCTGACAGTTCTCTACTAAAACAGCTTTAGAGTTCTCGATCACTAAAATCGATTACTATTCTAGTCGAGTTGTCTGTGTCATTTAAATAGCAAAGTAGATCTAACATTTCATTTCTACACTTAACTGCAAACTCAAAGAAACCCTTGCATTTCTACTGTTCTCTTGCTACTCTTGCACACTCTCTCTCTCTCTAAAACTTTCGCTTCTTCTCTTCTCTACTTCTATACACACACTCCATGGCATCCTCAAGCTCAATTCTAACCGAAGTCTTTGTAATTCCTGAAACAAATTTCTTAGCCATTTCCAGAGATGCTGATGCAAACCTCAGTACAAGTGTTTCACTAAGTTTCTCATAGACTCATACCTAAAAGAAGCCTTGTTAGCAAACCCAACACTTTACCTAGATATTCTTGAACAATTTTAGGCTACTGCAAACTGGGAAAGCATAGCTCTTGAAGATGGTAGCTCAAAGATCGTGGTCACCTGCAACATTCAAGGGGTGGACATCAGCTTTGATGAAGAAGATGTTAATAAGAGCTTAAAGATTCAAACCGCAGAGTTTAATGATGAGCCAACTGAAGATGAGTTGCTGGACTTCCTAGAGATCATAAGGTACTCAGACACTGTGGACAAGGAAGGGGAAAGGTTCAAGCTGGAAAAAATCAACAAGAAATTCATGAGAAAGGAGTGGTCATTCCTCTTCGACACAATTCTCAGAGTCTTCACTTGCATGAAGACAGGTTTTGTCCAGGTCAGCCTCATTGCCATGAAGCTGGCATACTCATTGGCCTACAATCAAAGGCTCAATGTTGGTAAGCTAGTTCTTGGGGAGCTCACAACCAGGATTCCCAGGAGAGGTAATGAGATTTTCTTTCCTCGCTTTATTCAATTAATTCTCAATAATAAGAATGCCAATTTAATTGAATTGCCTGGAATGAACAAACAGAGAATTGGCTATCCAAATCCATGTCAAAAATAATTTTTGCTACATTGGATAGGAGAAACACAGTGAATGTGCCCCTTCAAATAACACCTCACATGCTGAGTGAATTTAGGGGGTACCCACTTGTGCAGCCTAAATATGGTTACCTTAAAGCAGTAGGAAGTCCTAAGGTGGCAGAAGAACATAATGCACCTAACCCAAGGACTTCTAACCCAACTGCAAACCCTTCTTTGAATTCCCTAGATGATAGTCAACCAACCTCCACATCCTCTCAACAGGGTGTGGTTATAAAGAAGAGAAATGAGAAACCAGCTAAGAAAAGAGTGCTAGAAACAGTTGTAGAAAATGAAACAGATGAGTCACTTGTGGAGCCTTTGACCAGGAGAAAGAAAATCAAAAAGGCCACAACAGACCACTCTACATCCTCTCAAAAGGATGTAGAGATTAATGAGGGTTTAACCTTACTCCTAGGTGCACTTTCCCAACAAAGTGCATCTATTGAAATTGGGAGCCAGCCCACTCCAATCTGTAAAGAGTCTGCACCATTGCAGGAATTCACTCCTGTCAATGAAGAAGATTTAGTTGAAAAGGAGACACTCAATGCACAGATAGGACTATCTATTGAAACTTCCCCATTTTCTGAGGGGGAGTTGCCAACACTCAAATCTACTCACACTCTTTCTTCCACCTCTAAAATTTCTTCTCAACCAAATGTGTCTGGCCAAACACATGAGGTTGTTGATCATCAGGATTCTTTATTCCCTGATGAGCCCCTCTCAAGTGACTTGGTGCATAACACCTTGTTCACCACTCAGGACATATATAAAGATGGTGAGGGAATGCATGCTGAGGCATATCCTGATGACACCATCAAAACCACAGAGGTTCCAAAAGTTTTCACTTCAGACTCTGTGGGGGCTCAGGCATATCAAAGCCAAGTGTCTTCACAGACATTGGGTAATCTGGGGGACCTCCACTCCATGCAAATGGCATCCCTTGGAAAATCCCCAGTCATTCAAAGACTGTCTCCTCAGGAGAAATCACCAATCCATCCAGTGTCTAATGAATCATCTGAGAAATTGGATGATGAAATAGATGCTGAGGGGACTACTGTAACAAGTGGCCCTAGTTCTCACTCTCTGTCACAATGACTGGAACCTGTGCAACAAGACAGGGAACCAGGACCATCATCTCCTGGTGGGTCACTTACTGATGAGAAACTTCAAGAACTATATGGAGATCAATTGGAAGGGTTTTATCATATTGCACAGCAGCTACTTACCTCTCATTTGCCTAATAAGGACTATGCTGCAATTCTACTAGAGTATGCCAAAGACCAGGAGGAATTGAAGGAGAAACATGCAAACTTGGCTGAATATGCAGAGGCCAATGTAGATGCCTGGTTGGATGGCAAATCTGCAGTTAGTATGAAGGAAGCCTTTGAGTGGACAAGGCAAAAATATCTTACTTCTCTTAGATCCTGTGAAAAGACCTTCACTCCAAGTGCTATATATGATGCAATTCATGAGGCTGCCAAGGTTCAGCTACAGTCCAACCACTACCTTGCCAAGGGAGTTCAATCTGAATTTCAGAATCACAGAACCAAGGTAGAGGGCACATTGCTAGCTATTGAAAATAAGCTCAAGACTGGAGGAATGTATGGGGGAAATGCCAAGGGAGATTCTGTGAAGACTTCACTTCTCAACTCCAAGATGGACTCCCTAGAGAAAGTGTTTAAAGAAATGACTCAAAGTAACATGGCCATCCTAGATAATCAAAAGAGAATCAACAATATGGTTGAAGTTTTGTACAAAAACAGGCATGCAGACAGGCTGCTTGAGGATGTGCCAATTCACAACTTGTCTCCATTACAAGTGGATCTGTACTATCAGTCCAAGGCCAAAGATGAAGCTGCAAAGGCCTCCACCATTGATACTTTAAATGCCAGAGTGGATTCTCTCACATCCACAATATCCAAAGTTGTTTCAGATGTCCAAAGCATGAAGCAAGAGTCTGTCAATTCCTCTGCAAATCAAAGGGCCTCACTAGCTAACATTTCTGCTCAACTCGTTTCTCTACAGTCACTACTTTCCAAGATAGGCACAACTGGTCAGGCTCCTCCAGCTCAATTGCCACCTCAAATCAAGCCAAGTCATTCTTCCTTTCTCCAAAGACAAGATATCAACCCTAAGGGGGAGAAGGAAAGGAGAGAAGAGATAGAGGCTGAAAGGCAAAAGGCAGTTATGAAAAAGCTCAGGAATGAAATTTTAAAGCCCAATTCTGACAAGGATTTTCTTGACCTTCTGCATCATATCAAAAAGCAAGTCAAGGGAAATCATTGGAGTTATAAGAAGATGCTTGACAATGCTATTGTTGCAGTGAGGGGAGTTAAGTTTGAACAGAATGGACAAATGTTCAAAGAGCCACTCATTCAAATGGAGTCTGGTTACTTTAAAGTCTCAGTTGCTCTATTCCAAAGGCTCTCATATACTGAACTGGAATGTCTGTACAAGGCAGTGGAGTTGGTAACCTAGGAAGATGAGGAATTGAAGAATCAAATATTGGGGCCTCTCCTACCTCATACTCTACCTGAATCCTACTGTAGTCCAGATGGTGTGATGTATATGGCTAGAGGAGAAAAACTTGCTCATTTCAGGATCCCTCAACATCTCAATTCAGGCAACAGAAGTCAAATTATTAACCTAATTGAGTTGATTGAAAAGAAGAAGGTGAAGCAGATGGAGGACAATGAAATTGTAGAGAAAATGAAAAAGTTTATCTCTGGACAAATCTCTGAATTTGCAAAAGAAGAATTGAAGAACAAAAACAAAGATGATGACAATGAGGATCAGGACAAGAAGGATAAAAAGCCTGAATCCATGAGTGATAAGGAGGGAAAGAAAGAAGACAAGAAGAAGAAGGATGAAGACAAGAAGAAGAAAAGAGACAACTTTGAGAAAAATAAACAATATCAAAGAAGAAATCCCTCTAAGCAGCAAGCTGCTGGCACTCACTCTAGTTCACCTACCAAATCTCAGGGTACTAGTGTGATATCAACAGTTTCTGAAACTGTAACAGCCATCAAAACCAAATCTCCAAGAAGGATGTTCATGAAAGTTACTGCACATGGAGTGATAAGGAGGGAAATTAAAAAGGAACAGTCAAGGAAACTGAAGCCAAGCCAACATCTCAAAGTCAACACTGCCAAAACAACTAAATTCAAGAATTCTACTAGCTCTTTGCTAGTAAGATGTCCTAAGTGGAGAAAACAACTCATTGTTCCTGATAAAGGTCTATCTATTAAACTTATTCAAGAAATTGCTGAAACTGACAAGGTGAGGATCAAACAGTGGAAGGCTAACAGAATTGTCAAGGTAGAAGTCAGAGACAAGAGGATGTTTGTTACTAATGTTGATGGAGAAGAAAGAGAATTTCATCATGATAACAGTGATGCTACCACTCATGACATTAGGAGAGTGATTAGCCTGTTTGACAAGAAATGCATGATTAACAAGCTGAGAATGATGGAAATGGCTCAGTACTTGGAAAAGAAGTATCAGAAAAAGATTGACAAGGTAAGGTACATGGAGGAGATGATTGAGAAGAAAAGGAAGGAGGAGGAGAGAGTAGGGCAGTTGTCTGAAGAATTGAGAAGACAGGGTAAAAGTAGAGTGTTCAAAGATCCTGACAGAGTTGAAATCAAACTGAGAAGTGGAATCACTGTCAAAATTAGACTCAAGTTTGTTCAAGACTATCAAATGCTCACTCTACAGATTGCTGCAGACATACTGAAAGATGTAATTTTGATTGAGGAAATCATGGCCAGACAAATGATACTGCAGGCAATTGAAGAAAACAAGGCCAGGGAAGAAAAGGAAAGAAAAGGAAAGAAAAGAAAAATATGATCAGGCAGCTCATCAACAACAACAATATAGGTAGGCTTGATATCTTGTATTAATTTGTAAAAATTCATCATTTTCCAAATTGGGGGAGATTGTTGGACTTAAATCAAGCCTAGCCTATTTAATTATCTGTCTTGCTGTAACTCAGTTTGTACTTCTGTAATAGACTAGTGACTTAGTTATTCATGTGTAATTTACAGATAAAAGTTTTCTCTGTTTACCTTCAAATTGTAAATAAAGTCAGAAATAAAGTCAGTTAGAAGATTCAAGTTGAATCATGCAACCAGACAAAGAAGACTGTGAAGAAATAAGAGAAGTTATCTGAGAATTCTACTAAGGCAAATTACTTGGTCGAGAAATCAGCTATTCGAGAAGTCAGAACTGTGGAAACATTTCGAGAAGTCTCAAAACTCTTATCTGCTCAGTACTCGATCGAGAAGTCAGTCATTCGACAAGTCAAGTATTGAAGCCAATCGAGAAGTGTTAATTATGAGTCATTCGAGAAGTGAAAATAAATAATTCGAGAAGCTAGCAAATGGAGCATTCGAGAAGTAATAAGGCTGAGTCATTGAGAAGTTATCAAGCTGAGTATGCGATCGAGAAGTCTAGTCATTCGAGAAATCAAGTATTCAGGACCAATCGAGAAGTCACAGCTGTTCGAGAAGTCAATCTCCTTGACTTATCGAATCAATTTCAAGAAGAGTACTCGACTGTAAAAGAAGCTAGTTTCAAGGAAGAATTGCAGAACAAGACAGATGATGTTGCAACTCTGTTTATGCAGGATAAGTCAAACCTGCACAGATAGAGACAAGTCTACAATGCAGCTGGGAAGATAAGTCAAGAAAAGTGACAGAAGAGATAAGGCAGGATGGAGCAGACTGTCACAGCAGTGTTAGCTAGAAATAGTCATTAGTCAAATGTAAAGCAGGTCTTGTCTGTTTCTAGTTTTAGCACAACTATCATTAGTGAGCATGTACACAGGACATGTTGTCTATATAGCTAATGCACAGTCAATTGATAACAATGAGATACACAAAGCACATAATTGTAATATCTACTTTGAGTTGTAATCTTCCCAGAAGAGAAGCTGAAATCCAAACTGAATTTCAGATTGTAGCAAAGTTCATTCTAATACAAATTAGATTGAAAGTTACATCTGTGTTTACCTTATTTATTGTTATATGTCTTGATAAACACTATCGTAATTTCATCAGTTCTTCAAGCTTTGAACAAGTTCATTTTCTAAACAAGAAAATTTTGAAGTATACATTCACCCCCCTCTGTAACTTCCGGGTCTTTAAATTCCTAACAAATTATATTTATGAAATAAATTATTCAAGTTTAAATAATAAAATTTTTGAAATTAAAATTTTAAAATAAATCTATTAAAAATAAATATATAAAATAAACTTATCAAAATTTAAATTTATAAAATAAATTTATTTATCAAGTCATCTAATCTTGTGTAGTCCAAATAGTTTGGACACTCTGAGCTTCAATGAGTTGCGGATCTTGATTTATATTTTAATCACTCTGCCTTGTGTAGTAATTGTGCCCTAGAGACAATTATTTTTATATTTTAAGGAAAATATTTTATTATTAAGGATTCTGTTTTAGTGATTATTATTTATTTATTATATACTTATTTACAATTTAAACCATATGTTATTAACAATATACAATTCAAACCCTCTTTTAATATATTTGATAAATTTAACCCTATGTTTTTTAACTATTTATAATTGAAACTTTTTTTTTAAAATAATTAGTAAATTTTTAAAATAATTAGTAAATTTAACCCTATGTTTTTTAACTATGTACAATTGAAACCTTTTTAAGATAAATAGTAAATTTAACCCTACGTTTTGAAACATTTAGTAAATTTAACATTGACTTTTTAATTTCGGAATAAAATAAATTTTATATCGAAAAAGTATTTTTGAGAATATATTCATCGAAGAGTATTTTTGAAAATAAATTAAATTCGGTGATGAATATTCATGAATATATTGAGCGGGAAGTGTGATGGCCAGATGAAATAATATAAACACATATTAAAATTTTATTGAACATATATAATATATTATACATATAGATATATTAATATAGAAAAGAACATCTAAATATCCATTTTATAAGAAAAAACCCTAATAATTATAAATATCTATTATGCTTAGATAATATCTATACAAAAAAAATTGACAATAGTGCATTTGACGAATATTTATTCAAAATTTTGTCGTAAAATTTATTTTATTCCGAAATTAAAAAATCAATGTTAAATTTACTAAATGTTTTAAAACGTATGGTTAAATTTTCTATTTATTTTAAAAAAGGTTTCAATTGTACATAGTTCAAAAACATATGGTTAAATTTACTAATTATTTTAAAAAAGGTTTCAATTGAAAATAGTTAAAAAACGTAGGGTTAAATTTACTAAATATATTAAAAGAGGGTTTGAATTGTATATGGTTAATAACACAAGGTTTAGATTACATTTAAGCCTTTATTATATTTTATTTACTACGTAATAAATTGAAAGCATAATAAATGTGAAAGTGTTTGACCTAAAACCAATCATGTATGATGAGTTAGGAAATTTTTTTTGCTACTCTTATTTAATTTCATTTGATAATAATAAAGTATTTATTTGTTATGTTACGGGCTTAATCTATTTGAAGTGTATTAAATAAGATGTTCCATAGTTTAGAGCAAAGCTTCTAAAATTATAATGAGATTGTAATAATGAGATCTAGAAGATAATAGCTGTAGACTTAAACAGTTCCTGATCATAGGATAACTAATTGGAAATTGGTAAATCCGTAAAGATCAGTACATACTATGCTAGCTCTCTTAGGAGGATGTCTGTTCTCATAGACATTTGTGTGGTGACACTATATCTAGTATGTAGATGCTTATTAAGGAATAAGTTCACTGAACATGACTCGATAAGTAGAACAACTAATGGAGTTTACTCACGTGTCGATGGTTGTTTTTTTAAGTAAATACTTGTACAAGTATCCTTAGACTTGAGATCGTTAGAGTAATCTCGTACACAATGATTTATGCTTTGGTTTAGTCCTTAGTCTCTAGGACATTCATTATGTCCATTCTGGGCATAGTGATTTGTGTATGGAGATAGTTAACGGATCAATAAAGGATCTGCCCCTTCCAGTAAAGGAAATGAATATCCTATGTTATTCTTAGATATGCAAGTTCAGGAATCTCTGGCCAGAGTAAATGAAATTAGAAAGATTTTCTAATTTGCATTAAAAGGAACTTTGCATTATGAATAAGAAATCATATGATTAAATTAGATAGGCTTGACACGAGTTTCATGCCTTGTATTTAATCGGGATATTGAAGGGTAGAATGAATTAATTGTACGGTAACTAGTTACTGACATGTTCTAAGTATTCTAAGCAATGATTTCGTATTATCTGGATAGTCGCGATATGTTGAGAAGCATCACTCACGATGTAGAATAAATATAATTAATCAGATTAATTATATTTAATGAATTAATAGAATTCATATAAATAATAAATAAAATGTTTATTATTATTTATTTCTACTACCGGCTTAATATTGAACCTAAAGAGTCACACCATAAAAGAGATTAAATTATAAATGAAGGAATAATTAATAATAGCTAGTCTTTATTTATTTATGAAATAAATAATTACTTAGCAAATTTTATAAATTAATTAAATGAGATTTAATTGATTATAAATTATTTAAGATAAGATCTTAATATTATTAATTAAATATTTAATTAAAGTAATTAAATATGAAGAGAGAATAATTTTCTAAAAGAGTTTAGAAAAAGGAATTAATGATTAAAATAGTTTTAATCATTAACTAATTAATTAATAAGATTAATTAATTAAAAAAGGAATTAATAATAAGATATTCATAGAAAATATCTCAGCTGAGATATTTGCCTATAAATATAGGATTATAAACCCTAATAAAAAAAACCCTAATATTTGTGAGAAATATTTTAAAAGGGAGGCAACCTTAATTTCCTCTCTAGCCTCCTCCTTCATCTTTTAGTTTGATTCTTGGTGGATATCTTTAGAGCACTCCACACTTGAGGGGTGATTGCAAGGATTGAAGAACAAGATCTTCTCTAGCTGGTGCATAAATTCCTTCAATGGTATCAGAGCATAGGTTGTATGCATACAGATTCGTGGTCAAGTTTCAGAATTTTATGAGCATGTATGTATTTATTATGATTTATACAAGCAATATCATGTTTTAACTATGATTAATATGATACTGTTCGTCAAAATTGTTTTGATAATTTTCCTGGGTTCTATAAGTGTTGTAGATCGTCCAGTTAATTGTTCATAATTTTCTGATGCGTAGAATATTTATTATGAATTTTGAAAGCAATAATAATGATTTAATTATGATTAATTCAT
This sequence comes from Oenanthe sinensis, assembly GCA_028671895.1. NCBI lineage: Eukaryota > Viridiplantae > Streptophyta > Magnoliopsida > Apiales > Apiaceae > Oenanthe > Oenanthe sinensis. The sequence goes on from JAPMAC010000209.1 coordinate 16,860,752, forward strand.
TAATATTCCTCAAAATTTATTTTATATTTTTCATGTGTTCTACAAGTGTTGTAGATCATCCAGGTATTTTTAGAATATTTTTCTGAGAAATAGATTATTTATTATGGAATTTTAAAGTTATTTTTAATTAATTCATAATTAAATAATAATATCTGGAAAAAAAGGTGTAACGCATTCTGCGCATGCGTTACAAGCTAAAAAAGGGTTTTTGGCTTGTAACGCATACCCGAGATGCGTGACAGGGTGTCTTGCACACGCCTGACGCGCGTGCCCGCATGAGGATGCGTCAGAAACTTCTCGGGGCGCGTGCGGGCGCGTGGGAGCTCAGAATGGGGCGTGTAATATACCGTTGGATTCGTTTTTCCGAGAAGGTTCTAATGGTATGTTAATAATTTTTCTGAAATTGTTTCGGACTGTTTAGAGCTTCAAAAAGTGTTTTGAAGCAAGTTTTAACTGTTTTAAGTTGCTTTTATATACACCATGTGATACATAGAGATGTATAATGCTTATATGTTGTAATATATGATTTAACATGCCTACCTTATATTTATTCGTGATTATATATATGTGATATATGCTTGAATTATCATGAGATGATAGATTTATGTGAACTTAATTAACATAAGGTGTATGTTAGACAATCTAGAATAGTGAAATTGTTTCGTGACCTTTATTTACATATTATGAATACAATCATGAGATTTTTGTGTTTATGAAACACGTGATTGAATATGAATTTTCAACTTAAGTGAAAGGATGATTCTGTCAAACAACAGATGTTCTATCTGTAAGAAAGGGGGTTATTAAGAGACGCCTCTTGACAATGCTCCACCCCTGGCCTGGGATGACTCCAAGTATCAATAGTTGATTTGAAATATTTAATCCAATCTAAAAGAATCTCTTTATAATATGATTATGATTGTAACATAATATAATCCCCTAAAATATAAAGAATATCAAGTAGTAACTGGCCATAAAACACAAAGGGCTTGTGTTGGTCATAGCCTTCCAACATAATAGAAAGTATTTCTTGTTTTTGGAACTCTGTCGTTTCGTGCTACAGCCGAGGGCGTTGTTTCCGAAAGAAGACATACTTGTCTATAACATGAGATGTGTATGATGAATTGAAATCTTATGGACGTTACGTGCTACAGCCGTGGGCTATTTAAAACTAGTTTAATTATACGAGATGTTGGGATTGACTTGAATTAGAATATTGAGTTTGTCATGCCACAGCCGTGACTCAAGTATTCAAGAGGCTAAAGTAAGATTAGGGAATAACATGAGATGTAGCTGACAAGAGTTTTCTGCCTATTGAACGTTACATGGCGTTTCGTGCTACAGCCGAGGTTGTGTGATGGAATGTAGGATCCCTATCCCACTATCGTTATGAATGCTTAATTTCAATAAGGGATATAGAAATTAGATAGAATAGTGGGAGGTACTTATGAATAAAGACCCGATTCATATGGTCTTTTAGATAATGAAATAGAGTATTTGCTAAATGTTGTTATGTGTTTATTATTTGTAGATTTACTATATACATAATGTCTTCTGCACTATCACTCCGTTGCATGCTCGATGCACACAAATTAACGGGTCCCAACTATGCTGATTGGCTTCGAAACCTGAGAATTGTTCTCAGGATTGAGAAGAAGGAATATGTACTAGACTCACCTAAACCTGCTGAACCTGCTCAGGATGCACATAATGATGAACATATTGTGTATCGTAATTGGATAGATGATGCAACAGTTGCACAGTGTGTTATGCTGGGATCCATGAATGATGAGCTACAAAAGCAACACGAGCATATGGATGCTCACTCTATCCTTATGCATCTATAAGATTTGTATGATGTGGCAGGAAGGACAGCTCGATATGAGATATCGAAGGAGCTGTTCCGTTGTAGGAAGACTGAGGGATCATCTATGAATTTTCATGTGCTCAAGATGATCAATTTGATTGAGCGTCTTGGACAACTTGGATTTGTCATGGATGGGGAGCTGAATCAAGATCTGGTCTTGCAATCACTTCTAGATTCATTCTCGCAGTTCGTTGTGAACTTTCACATGAACAAGTTGGATGTCAGCTTGCCTGAACTCCATAACATGCTGAAAATTGCTGAGTCGAATTTTCCCACAAAGAAGAGTTCTATTCTTCTAATTCATGAAGGCTCTGAAGGGTTTCGAGGCACAAACGCAGCGGAATAAACGCGAAAAATAAATCAAAATAGCGAAACCCTCCGCAGGATCCATGCGAAAACAAAAGATTTAATTCAGAGATAAAGAATAAATACCTTTAGAAGCTTTAATAGTTCATTAATAGAAGATTAATGGAGGTCCAAAGCTTGTTTAATCACCACGTATCCCGTTCTCGCGATCTAAGCTCTACGGTATCCACACGAACACTTTTCATGAATGATTGATGTGTACTAGCACCCGAAAACTGCTTCTCTCTCTCTATCTTCCTCTTTTCTCAAAACGGCTAGAGTTTTAGTAAAAAATATGTATCTTAAATTAAATCAGCCCATAAAGAGATTATATAGAGAGAGGAATAAGTTTTCTAATTATAATCTAATTATAATTAATACTAATCTAAAATTCTAAATTATTTAATTAAGTCTCACTTAATTAATTAATTATTAATTTTGGAATTAGTTTAAATAATTCATTTATTCTATTTATGTAATTAATTAAGTCATACTTAATTAATATCATAAATAAAATAAATTACTTATTTAATTTAAATTCACAATTTAAATTATTTCTCCTTCAAGCGTTTTTTGTGTGTGACCCTATAGGTTATTATTACGGTGACAACAATTTTAATATCTAATTAAAATTGTAAACAATGAGCGGCATCTAGTAATACATCATTGCTACCCAAGTAATAATAATAAATCGGTGATTCGATTAAGCCTTTCATGAATAATGTTCCATGTAATATTATCCCTTTAATCTTGATATTATAGATTAAACTCAAGGCATGTCTCGTGTCATCCTCTTCATAATTTAATCTCTATTTTCTTGATCGATGAGTAGACTATTAAATCAAATCAACATTTGAGCACGGCCATGCATTTCATAGTCTCACTCAAACAAGATGCCAATAATATCACTCCTAAAATTAGGAGGATTAAATTCCATCTAGATCATTCATATTTCTCATACGATTCATAATATACCCAATGTTCACTTTTATCATCACCCGGTCATAGGTAAATTTTAATGTAATCAAAGTATATTAATTCTGGTATAGAAATATAATGATTTCAGGTCTAAGGATCATTACAACATTATCACAGTGAGAATTACTTATGACACTTATTTAACATGTAGAATCTCACGGCGGGTCATTCCAGTGCCATGAATTGATACATGCACTTATGTTCTTGACTTTAGTATCACCATACCTATGACCAATGAGATGTGGTCATCTGTCAAGGAACATACTAGTTTTTGTGCAATATTATTGTCCTTAAATAATAATACTCGACTAGGGAATTTTAGGAATAAGATACTATTCATATAATCTCATTTTTAAGTCACATACTTAAAGATATATAATACGTATCAAAATTCCAAGGACATTTATTATGCTTTCAATTTATTACGCAGTAAATAAAACATAATAAATAAATAATAATCAATAAAACATAATCCTTAATAATAAATATTTTCCTTAAAATATAAAAAGTATTGTCTCTAGAGCAAAATTACTAACAGGCTCTAACCCTAAGAAGAGGAAGAGGAGCCCTCCTAAGAAGAAGAAGAAGGTAGGTGAGAAAAGGCCAGTTCCTCCAAAAACTGAAGATCCCAAAAGCAAAGCTGCTTGCTTTCACTGCAACAAAGTGGGGCACTGGAAGAAAAACTGTAAGGCTTATCTTGCAGAATTGAAGAAGAAGAAGGGTGGTGAGACTACCGCTTCTGCTTCAGGTATGTTCATGATCGAACTAAATATGTCACTTAATCAAACTTTTACTTGGGTATTAGATACCGCATGTGGTTCTCACATTTGCAATTCGTTGTAGGGACTAAGGAGAAGTAAGACTCTTAAAGAAGAGGAGGTGATCCTACGTATGGGCAATGGAGCAAGAGTTGCTATTGTAGCTGTAGGATCGTTTGATTTACTTATGTCTACGGGCAAGACTATTATTTTGGATAATTGTTATTTTTTTCCCTCAATTGTGAGGAATATTATTTCTATTCCCATGTTAGACTTGGATGGTTTTTCGTTTGTTATTGAGAATAATAAATGTTCAATTTTTAGAAATAATGTTCTTTATGGTGTTGGTATTTTAAATAATGGTTTGTATGTATGTGACATAGAACATAGTTTACTTCAAATTGAACATAGTAACAAAAGAAAAAGAGATGATGAAAATCCCACCTACTTGTGGCACTGCAGACTTGGTTATATTAGTGAAAATAGACTTAAGACATTGCATAAGGAAGGGTTATTAGAACCTTTTGATTTTGAATCATATCCTACATGCGAGTCTTGTCTGTTAGGCAAAATGACCAAATCTCCATTTAGTGGACATGGAGAAAGAGCTGCGGAGTTGCTTGGATTGGTACATACAGATGTGTGTGGGCCGATGTCCACACAAGCCATGGGTGGATTTTCATACTTCATTACTTTTACAGATGATCGATCTAGATTTGGATATGTGTATTTGATGAAATACAAATCCGAAGCCTTTGAAAAGTTCAAAGAATATAAGTATGAAGTAGAGAAACAAACCAAGTATAGTATTAAAACCCTTCGATCAGATCGAGGAGGTGAATACTTAAGTGGCGAGTTTCTAGATTATCTCAAAGAAAATGGTATAGTCTCTCAATGGACTCCTCCGGCCACTCCCCAGTTGAATGGAGTATCCGAAAGGAGAAATCGAACTTTGTTGGACATGGTTCGATCCATGATGAGCTATACAGATCTTCCAGTATCACTTTGGGGTTATGCATTGGAAACATCAGCATATATATTGAACAAGGTGCCTTCCAAATCTGTTCCTCAAACTCCGTATGAGGTATGGAAAGGAAGGAAACTGAGTCTTAAGCACGTTAAGATTTGGGGATGTCTGGCTTATGTCAAGAAAGTTGACCCTGATAAGCTAGAATCTCGATCCGTGAAATGTAGGTTTGTAGGATATCCTAAAGAGACTTTAGGGTATTACTTTTACACCGAACAAAGGGTGTTTGTCTCCCGACATGCTACCTTCCTGGAAAAACAGTTTATCCTTGAAGGGAATAGTGGGAGCAAGATTGAACTTGATGAAGTTCATGAAGCACAAACTACTACGGTTCAAGAGAAAACACCTGTTCATATTGAACAACCTTCCGTAGAACAGCCCATCCGTAGATCACAAAGGGTGTCTCGCCAATCTGAGAGGTATTATGGCCTTGTTATTGAGAATGACAATGAATTGGCGGTCATTGATGGAGACGACCCTATGACTTTCAACGAGGCTGTGAGTAGCGTTGACTCAGAGAAATGGCAGAGTGCCATGAAATCCGAAATGGATTCCATGTATGTCAACCAAGTATGGACTTTGGTAGAGGCACCCAAGGATATGAAGCTTATAGGGTGCAAGTGGGTATACAAGAGAAAGATTGGAGCAAATGGCCAGGTAGAGACCTACAAGGCCAGGCTCGTGGCAAAAGGATTCAAACAAAGACAAGGGATTGACTTTGATGAAACTTTTTCGCCTATAGCCTTGCTCAAATCAATTCGGATTTTACTTGCTATTGCAGCTTACTATGACTATGAGATCTGGCAAATGGACGTAAAGACGGCTTTCCTCAATGGGGAACTTGAAGAAGAAGTGTATATGACACAGCCAGAGGGTTTTATTTCCATAGGAAATGAACATCTAGTATGTAAGCTACTACAAACCATATATGGGTTAAAGCAAGCTTCTCGAAGATGGAAAATTCGTTTTGATGAGACAATCAAAGAGTTTGATTTTATCAAAAACATAGATGAACCATGTGTCTACAAGAAGGTTAGTGGGAGCGCAGTAACATTTCTTATTTTGTATGTAGATGACATACTCTTAATAGGAAATGACATACTAATGCTGCAATCAGTAAAAATATGGCTATCAAAGAACTTCACTATGAAGGACTTGGGATAAGCGTCATACATTCTTGGTATGAAGATCTATAGAGATAGATCAATAAGAATGATAGGTCTAACCCAAGGTACGTACATCGATAAGGTGCATAAAAGGTTTAGCATGGAAAACTCCAAGAGAGGTCTCATACCGATGAGCCATTGAGTCTCCCTTTCTGACAAGATGTCTCCTAAGACACCTGAAGAAAGAGAGCGTATGAGTAGGATTCCTTATGCGTCGGCAATAGGATCTATCATGTACGCGATGTTATGTACTAGACCTGATGTTGCTCACTCAATTAGTGTGACTAGCAGATATCAGTCAAATCCAGGTGAAGACCACTGGAAAGCAGTGAAGAAAATCCTTAAGTACTTGAGAAGGACTAAGGATATTTTTCTTGTTTTTGGTGGGTCTGAGTTGAAAATAGAGGGTTACACTGACTCTAGTTTTCAGTCAGAGTGTGATGATAGTACATCCATGTCAGGGTATGTGTTTACTCTAAATGGAGGGGCGATTAGTTGGAGAAGTCATAAGCAATCTACGACGGCTGACTCCACAGCAGAAGCAGAGAATATAGCTGCAAGTGAGGCTGCAAAGGAAGCTGTTTGGATGAAGAAATTTGTTTCTGAGTCGGGAGTAGTTCCTGGCATAGAGGGGCCTATTGTGTTATATTGTGACAATAACGCTGCAATAGTTCAAGCCAAGGAACCGAGGTCTCACAAGAATACCAAACATATATTGTGGCGGTTTCATTTGATTAGGGAGATCATTGAAAGAGGAGATGTCAAGATCGAAAGAGTTGACACACATAACAACATAGCAGACCCGTTCACAAAGCCGCTGTCTCAGTTAAATTTTGATCGTCATAAGGAGCGGATGGGTATTAGATACCAGAGTGATTGGCTTTAGGCCAAGTGGGAGATTGAAAGTGTTTGACCTAAAACCAATCATGTATGATGAGTTAGGAAAAACTTTCTGCTACTCTTATTTAATTTCATTTGATAATAATAAAGTATTTATTTGTTATGTTACGGGCTTAATCTATTTGAAGTGTATTAAATAAGATGTTCCATAGTTTAGAGCAAAGCTTCTAAAATTATAATGAGATTGTAATAATGAGATCTAGAAGATAATAGCTGTAGACTTAAACAGTTCCTGATCATATGATAACTAATTGGAAATTGGTAAATCTGTAAAGATCAGTACATACTATGCTAGCTCTCTTAGGAGGATGTCTGTTCTCATAGACATTTGTGTGGTGACACTATATCTAGTATGTAGGTGCTTATTAAGGAATAAGTTCACTGAACATGACTCGATAAGTAGAACAACTAATGGAGTTTACTCGCGTGTCGATAGTTGCTTTTTTAAGTAAATAGTTGTACAAGTATCCTTAGACTTGAGATCGTTAGAGTAATCTCGTACACAATGATTTATGCTTTGGTTTAGTCCTTAGTCTCTAGGACATTCATTAGGTCCATTCTGGACATAGTGATGTGTGTATGGAGATAGGTAACGGATCAATAAAGGATCTGCCCCTTCCAGTAAAGGAAGTGAATATCTTATGTTATTCTTAGATATGGAAGTTCAGGAATCTCTGACCAGAGTGAATGAAATTAGAAAGAGTTTCTAATTTGCATTAAAATGAACTTTGCATTATGAATAAGAAATCATATGATTAAATTAGATAGGCTTAACACGAGTTCCATGCCTTGTATTTAATCGGGATATTGAAGGGTAAAAGGAATTAATTGTACGGTAACTAGTTACTGACAGGTTCTAAGTATTCTAAGCAATGATTTCGTATTATCTGGATAGTTGCGATATGTTGAGAAGCATCACTCACGATGTAGAATAAATATAATTAATCAGATTAATTATATTTAATGAATTAATAGAATTCATATAAATAATAAATAAAATGTTTATTATTATTTATTTCTACTACCGGCTTAATATTGAACCTAAAAAGTCACACCATAAAAGAGATTAAATTATAAATGAAGGAATAATTAATAATAGCTAGTCATTATTTATTTATGAAATGAATAATTACTTAGCAAATTTTATAAATTAATTAAATGAGATTTAATTGATTATAAATTATTTAAGATAAGATCTTAATATTATTAATTAAATATTTAATTACAGTAATTAAATATGAAGAGAGAATAATTTTCTAAAAGAGTTTAGAAAAAGGAATTAATGATTAAAATAGTTTTAATCATTAACTAATTAATTAATAAGATTAATTAATTAAAAAGGGAATTAATAATAAGATATTTATAGAAAATATCTCAGCTGAGATATTTGCCTATAAATATAGGATTATAAACCATAATATAAAAAACCCTAATATTTGTGAGAAATATTTTAAAAGGGCGGCAACCCTAATTTCCTCTCTAGCCTCCTCCTTCATCTTTTAGTTTGATTCTTGGTGGATATCTTTAGAGCACTCCACACTTGAGGGATGATTGCAAGGATTGAAGAACAAGATCTTCTCTAGCTATTGCCGGAAAGCAATCGAGGTATTCTTCAATTTATAAAATAGTTTTTGTATCTATATGTATGTATACATAGGAATATATGCAAATAAATGTTATTCAATGCTTCCGCTAGAGCATAAATTCCATCAAAATGTCCTTGGAATTTTGATACGTATTATATATCTTTAAGTACGTGACTTAAAAATGAGATTATATGTATAGTATCTTATTCCTAAAATTCCCTAGTTGAGTATTATTATATAAGGACAATAATAATGCAATAAGACTAGCATGTTTGTTGACAGATGACCACATCTAATTGGTTATATGTGCTAGGAATCTACATGTAATTTGATAATAACATTAATCTTAGAAATTTGATGATAACATTAATCTTATAATCATAGAAATTTTATTTGATGTAACTGATCAATTGATATGAAAATTATACATATCAATTGATCAGGAAACCATTTATCAATTGAAATGTTTATATGAATCAACTAATAATTTGGATTGTAGCATAGGTGTACTTAGTTTATTTCAATCGATAAGGTGTAAATCAATTGATATTATTCTTTCCAATTGATGTTAGAGTCGATTGATATAGATCATCAATTGATGTGTAAATTAAACTGTCAAATTGTAATTATTTGAAGACAGAAAATTGCACAAGTGAAGGATGATCGATTGATATTGAAGCATCGATGGATGAGAGATCAATCGAAGAAGCTAAGTCAAGTATTGAAGACCATCAACTGATGTGAAGACCCATCGATTGATATATCGATTGATAACATCTATCAATCGATAAGTCATTATTTATCAATCGATGGATATAAAGATCAATCGAAGAAGAATACCAGTTGGTGGAATAAAGGATGGATCAATTGATATGCTTAACAGCAAATTATCAATTGATTGTGACAACACAGAAGGCCTATCTGTTGTAGATCTAGAGGACAAAAGTAAACCTATGCAAGACAGTCAATGATGACTGTGAAGACTCAATATGTAGCTGTCTTTCAAGCCTATTTTCCTAAAAAGGAAAAAGGTAAAAGAAAGGTAGAAAGAAAAAATCCTAGAATAGGAACTGAAAAGACACAATTGTAGTATATAAACAAGTGTAGTAGCATTGTTAGGAAATAGATAAGTTAGACAACATTTTCTTAATCAACTGTTCAAACTTTAGAGCACATTGTAAGGCAGTTGATTTATTTTCTAACCTTGTAAACAAACGCACGAGGTTTCTTTTTAACCGAGGAACATTGAGCAAAAATATACACTGATGAAAAAACCAATCCATCAGTAATTTTAAAATCTCTTTGTTCAGTTTAATTTTCAGTTATAATTTGTTCGAACTTTTTCTCTCTATGTTCACTGCATAGAGAAAGGTCCTCATAGTACCATAAATCTAGTCACAGGTGTAAACCCTGATGGAACTCCTGCACTTGACAAACATATTCCTAAACTCATCTCTTAGTTCACAGAAGAGGATGAAAAAGAAGTACTTAAAGACAAGAAGGCCATGAACATTCTATTTAATGACCTAGATAAATATATGTTTGACAATATGATAAACTGTACTTCATCAAAAGAAGTATGAGATGCTCTTCAAACTCTGTGTGAAAGAACTGAACAAGTAAGGAAAAACAACATGCAACTCTTGATTCAAAAATATGAATCATTTCGTTTCAAGAGCGGAGAATCTATCAATGACACCTATAGCAGATTTCAGAAGTTGCTAAATGGACTGAAGCTATATGGTAGGGTTTATGCTACTGAGGATACAAATCTAAAATTTATTAGATCTCTTCCAAAAGAATGGAAACCAATAACTGTTTCCCTTAGACAATCTCAGGACTTCAAGGATTACACTCTTTAGAAACTTTATGGTATTCTTAAAACATATGAGTTAGAAATTCAATAAGATGAGGAGATTGAGAAGAATCAAAGAAAGGAGAAAACTGTGCCTTTGATAATCAAGGGAAATGAAGAAAAAAAGGAAAGTGGTTGTGTAGAAGAGTCTGTCATGATGGCTGGTGATGCTGTTGAAGAATCATTCAAAAGAAAAGAAAAGGGCAAGTGTGAAGAAAATGAAAATTGCTCTCAGTATGATTTGGATGAGATTGATGAGCACCTTGCATTTCTGTCAAGGAAGTTTTCAAAGCTAAAATTAAAGAGGAATCCAAATGCTCAAAGGCCTGGATCCCAGCTTAGAAATAACAATCAAAACAAAAATTTGGTTGATAGATCTAAATTGAAATGTTTTAACTGTGGATTGGTTGTGTTAGTATTAATGTCCTAGAGACAATACTTTTAATATTTTATTGAAAACAATTATGTTATGTAATTATTTAATTAATATTTATTATGTCGTTATTTACTGCATCATAAATTGAAAGAATAATAAATGTCCTTAGAATATTAATACGTAATATATACCTTTAAGTATGTGACTTAAAAATGAGATTATATGAATAGTATTTTATTCCTAAAATTTCCTAGTCAAGTATTATTATTTAAGGACAGTAATAATGCAATAAGACTAGTATATTTATTGACAGATGACCACATTTCATTGGTCATATGTATGGTGATACTACTGTTAAGAACATAAGTGTATGTATCAATACATGACACTGGAAATACCTGTCGTGAGATTCTACATGTTAATAAGTGTCATAAGAAATCTCACAGTGATAATGATGTAATGATCCTCTGACTTGAAATCATTATATTTCTATACGAGAATTAATATACTTTAATTACACACAAAGTTACATTTAACCGGGGAATGATAAATGTGGACATTGGGTATGCTATGAATCGTATGAGGAATATGAATGATAGATATATGATTTAACCCTCAAATTCTCGGAGTGATATTATTGGCCTCTTGATTGAGTGAGACTATGAAATGCATGGTCATGCTCAAATATTTATTTGTTTAAATAGTCTACTCATTGATCAAGGAAACCAAGATTAAACGTTGAAGAGGATGACACTATACTTGCCTCGAGTTTGATCTATAATATAAGGTTAAAGGGATTATATTATAATGCACATTATTCACGAAAGGTTTAATTGAATCACCAATTATTATTGTTACTTGGTTAGCAATGATGTATTACTAAATGTCGCTCATTGTTTATAATTTTATTATTAGATAATAAAATTATTGTCAACGTAATAATAACCTAAAGGGTCACACACAAAGAATGTCAAAACAGAGGTTTATTTAAATTACGAATTTAAATATATTATTATTTATTCGAATTTAATTATTGAATTAATTAAGTGAGACTTGATTAATTATATTAGAATTTGGATTTAATAAGTATTATTATTATTCGAATTTAATTATTGAATTAATTAAGTGAGACTTGATTAATTATATTAGAATTCAGATTTAATAATAATAATAACCCAAAGTCATAATGGATTTTGGAAACCACATGGATTAGGGTTAGGCCCAAAATCTCTCCTTCCCCTATATATATACATAATGATGTATAGTATTAGGTTTTAATCATCAGATTTCGTTTTAGAGAAAAACCCTAGCTGCTCAACATCAAGAGAGGCTAGAGAGAGAGAGAGAGACAATTAATTCGGCTAATACCGACTCCGGTGATCGTAGGACGATCGGGCGTTCGTGTGGAGTTCTTTGGAGATCAGATCTTTGCACTAAAGGGCTGCCGTGATTCATCTTTTCTGGATCTCCATTAAGCAGAATATGGAAAGCTTTGTTAAGGTACAGACTTCTTCACCATAATCATCCAATGTTATACATGGATCCTGCGATTGGGTTTCAATTTTTATTGTTTTTATATTAATTCCGCTGTGTTTTGATGCCCGAAACCCTTTAATGGCATCAGAGTTACGTGTATAATGGGATGATTTGGTTATGTGTTTAACATTTTTTCGATGTATGTAAACATATATATGATATGCCATGACTATATATTGATATTTATCTGTTTGGGTATGTACTTAGGAGATATCATTAATTAGGTGATATCTCCTAAGTACATCCCCAAACAGCCTTCTTGGCTGTTTCACAAGCATCAATATACTCAGGCTCTATTGTAGAATCAACAACTGTCTCTGTTGTGAACCATTCCAGCATACAACATCTCCATTTAGACAAAACACAAACCCAGACTAAGAAATCGAATCATCCTTGTCTGTCTAGAAACTAGCGTTGTATGATTTTGAATATATGATATTCATGTGTTGTATAATCATGGAATGATTGTGTGTATTGTTGTATGTATAAGATATGTGTTTTCTGACTGGAATCGTGTCACTGAGCAATACTGACACAGTCAGCTTCGCGTCTATAAGCCGTTTGACGACGTTACAGGCCCCGAAACGGTGATTTATTATTTTCTGAAATTTATTTGATTTTCTGAAATTTCGAAATTTATTATATATGATTATATAATATGTTTATATAATCTGAGATATATTACATGTGTTATGTGATAACATGGTGGATAGTTATGGCCTAAAGACCTATAGGATAGTGGTTTTGTTTTATGGTTTTGGTTTCTAAATATGACTTGCATGTCATTTATTCATTGTAATTGATAATCTCGAATGTAACTCGAGTTCTTCTTGTAATTTTATTAGAATAGATTTATTTATTATTCAATGTAATTGTTCAATGGAGACTTGGAAGCAAGGAAGCTAGGAGGCAATCCAGATGATGGAGCAATGAAGAAGATAAAGACATGTAATAATGTAATATTTGAAACCACCATAGATTGACCTTGATAATTCCATTAGCTTGGAAATATCACATATGATGGGGCCATAACCAAACACGTTTAATTTACGCACAATACATATATGTATATGAATGCATGTGTAGATATGTATGTGTTGGAATGATGTATGTATTAGATACGACACCCATGTCATGCCTACTTAAGAAAGATAAAATCTGTAACGATTCAAGAATTTAAAATTAAATAAACGATCATGAGATTCTTGTGTTTATGAAACACGGTATTGAATATGAATTTTCTTTTTCTTATATGGGGAAATTTTGTTCAAAGCGAATTATTATTCTTAAGAAAGTTGGGTTTTAAGTGAGACCGCTTGTGACTTCTCCGACGATCTGGAAATTGAACCATTGACGAATATTGAAATGGATTATTTGATCAAGGAAAATTTGAGAATCTCTTTATGATGGGATCATGATCGTTCATATAAACATTAAAATCCCTAAATACATATTAAGTTAATTGGATGCCTTCCAATGTTTAATACTCGTCAAGATCTAGATTGAGAAGGAGTAGGTTTGCCAAAGCAAGGTGCTTTTATCAATCATGGGAAGACGTGATAAGTAAGTGACTTAGTTTGTTGAAACATTGGGTCTAACTTAACTAAATCATCACAATAGGATTGTGGGTTTAGAGGCATAGAGTTTGGTGAGATTTATTGGATAAATGTGTACAAAGTGTTGTTCCACCAAACTATCCAAGAGTTATATTTGATATAATCAACAAATGTTGTTTACCTAAATAGTCGTGTTTTGGGTGTATTAGCCAACGCTATCTTAAAACATGGATGAAATATGGATCTTGGCTCACTAGAAAGATTTAATGAAATGATTTCCGAATTAATAATTAGGGCTATTGATTTGATAAAAATAGTGGGAGATATATATTATGAATGTATATGATAATCACTTGAACATAATTAAACTTCTGCAGACTAACTAATATGCATTTTAACATTGTAGATTTTTAATGGCACATAACACAAATAACTTCTCTGTGAGAGCAACCCTTGAGAAGAACAAGCTGACAGGAACTAACTTCCTTGATTGGTATAAGAATTTGAGGATTGTCCTCAGGCAAGAGCGAAAGCTTCACGTCATTGAAATTCCTTCATCTGTTCCTCCTGCTAAGAATGCAACTCGCGTTCAGTAAAATGCCTATCAGAAGCATATTATTGATGTGAATGATGTTGCATGTCTCATGCTGGGAACCATGAGTGCTGAGCATCAAAAATAACATGAGCATATGGATACTTATGAGATGATTGAACACCTTCAAAGATTGTTTGAGGGACAGGCTCGTCAAGAAAGGTTCGACACAAGTAAAGCACTGTATACTTGCAAACAGGGAGAGCGTGAACATGTTCAACCACATGTTCTAAAGATGATAGGTTATATTGAGTATCTTGATACTTTGGGTTTCCCGATTGGTCCTGAAGCTCAGATTGACTTGATCTTGCAATCTTTGAACCGCAACTATACTCATTTTGTTATAAACTACAATATGAATGAGATAGACAAAATACCCACTAAATTATTGGTTATGTTACGAACTGCTGAAACTAACATGAAAAAGGTTGAACTTACTGCCATGTTGATGGTAGATAACAAAAGTAAGGCTAATAGGAAAGGCAAATGGAAGGGAAAGAAAAAGATTGAATATGCTTCTGGTCCCAAGCCAAAGGCTAATCCCAAACAGGCTTTAAAGCCTAAGGGTGCTGTTGCAAAGGGTGATTGTCACTA
Organism: Oenanthe sinensis; assembly: GCA_028671895.1. NCBI lineage: Eukaryota > Viridiplantae > Streptophyta > Magnoliopsida > Apiales > Apiaceae > Oenanthe > Oenanthe sinensis. The sequence continues at coordinate 16,875,888 of JAPMAC010000209.1, forward strand.
CTATGGTAAACCAAGTCATTGGAAGAGAAACTGGCATGCTTATTTGGAGGATCTGAAGAAGAAGAAGGCTGGTCAAGCTTTTTATTTAGGTATTTATGTTAGAAAGGTCAATTTGTCTACTTCTACATCATGAGTATTGGATACTAGATGTGGTTCTCACATTTGTATAAATGTGTAGGAACTACAAAGGAGTAGGACTTTGGCTAAAGGAGATGTCGACCTACGAGTTGGCAATGAAGCAAAGGTTACTTCTTTAGCAGTAAGGACTTATTATTTATGATTGCCCACTGGGCTTATTTTAGAACTTGAGAACTGTTTTTACGTGCCTGCAATTTGCAGAAACATTATTTCGGTTTCTTGTTTGGACAAGAAAGGTTTTGCATTTTTAATTCAGGACAATAGTTGTTCCTTTTCTTTGAATAATGTTACCTATGGGGTTTCATGTTTATTTAACGGTTTATATGTTCTTGAATTAGACACTCATATCTATAATGTGAATAACAAATGTCTTAAAACTACTGACTCAAATCAAACATACCTGTGGCACTGTCGTTTAGGCCATATAAATGAGAAGCGCATTTCCAAGTTACATAAGGATGGATACTTGGATAAGTTTGACTTTGAATCATATGAAGCATGCGAACCTTGTCTCATTGGAAAAATGACTAAAGCTCATTTTACTGGACAAGGTGAAAGGGCCACCGAACGATTAGAACTTATACATAGTGATGTATGTGGTCCTATGTGTACTATGGCAAGAGGTGGCTTTTACTACTTTATCACGTTTACTGATGATTTTAGTAGATATGGATATGTGTATCTTATGAAGAATAAATCCGATTCTTTTGAAAATTTCAAAGTATACAAAGCTGAAGTAGAAAAGCAAACTAGCGGAAGTATTAAGACTCTACGATCTGATCGAGGAGGTGAATACTTAAGCCATGAATTTAAAAGTTTATTAAAAGAGTGGGTATTGTATCACAACTCACTCCTCCCAGAACCCTACAAAGGAACGGAGTTTCTGAGAGGAGGAATCGTACTTTATTGGACATGGTGCGATCGATGATGAGTCATGTAGATCTTCCAATTAGTTTCTGGGGCTACGCCCTGGAGATGATGAGTCAGCTCGACCCCAGCTTGGGGCTGCCACCCCCAGACCCCGCCCGGGGCTGCCGCCCCAGACCCCGCCCAGGGGCTGCCACCCCCGGACCCCCGCAATATTTTATTTTGTGTACTTGAGCATGGTGCTGGTTATGGCCCTTAAACCCTTAGATTAATGGTTTTGGTTTTGGTTTTATAAATACGACTTGCATGTCGTTTTCTTCATTCTTGTAATTGTTTAACCTCGAATGTAACTCGAGTTTTCTTATGTAAGTACATTAGTATAGGTTGTATTCAATTATTCCATGTAATGTACTTGAAGATTGAAGGATGATCCAAGAAGAGGAGCAAGCACCCATGGATACAAGAAGAATGAAGACATGTAATTGTATTTATATTTTACCACCATAGATTGACTTTGATCCTTTCATTAGCTCGAAAGGATCACATAGAAAAGGGGCCATAACCAAGCACGTTTACATACTGCACTTTACATATTGATGTATGAATGTATGTGTAGAGTAGAAGATGCATGCTTTAATTAGATTAATGATGTATGCATGTATTAGATACGTCACCCATGCCATGCTTGCCATGCTAAACAAGATAAAATCTTTAACGATTTAAGATTTTAAAATTAACAAACGAACGATCATGAGATCCTTGTGTTTATGAAATATGGATTTTAAAACACGGAATTAAATATGAATTTTTGATATCTATAACTGGGATTTTCTGACAAAAGCGGATATGCGTATTCGTAAGGCTGATGGGTTTTAAGTGTGACCACTGGTATCCTCCATCTACCTGGGAAATGAACAATTTAAGATGTCGATTTGAAATATTTGGTTCAAGGAAAAATTGAGGATCTCTTCATGATGTGATCATGATCGTCGTAAATTTTCTAAACCCCTTAACAAAATATTAAGTTTTAATCGGATGCTTTCCAATGAATGAACACTCATCGAATCCTAGATCGATTAGGGGAAAGACTGTCAGTGGCAGGGGACTCCTATCTATCGTGGTGAGATGCGACGAATATAAACGGTTATATTCGGCCGTTGTATCATTGGGTCAAACTTAACTGAGTCGTCATAATAAGGTGAAAGTAAACGGTTATATTCAACAATTATGAACTTAGAAGCATGGAGTTTGGTTAAAAATCTATTTGATAGATAAGATCAATCGTTGCTCACCAAACTATCCAAGAATTATATATGATATAATTGACAAATGTTTTCTACCTAAATAATCATTCTTAAGGACTTCCAGTGGTTGACTTAAGACATGACGAAATATGGATCTTGGCTCACTAGAAAGAATTATGGGATATACTTTCCAAATTAATAGTAAGGGCTATTAATTTGATAAAAATAGTGGGAGATATATTATGAATGTATCATAATCATTTGAACATAATAAATAACTCAGACAATCTAATGTTTATTTTGTGCTATTATCATTGTAGATACCAAGTAATGACAAACAACACAAACACACTATCCGTACGATCTGTCCTTGAGAAGGATAAGCTGACAGGAGGAAACAACTTCCTAGACTGGCAGAGGAATTTGAGGATTGTCCTCAGGCAGGAGCGCAAGCTTCATGTCATTGATATTCCTCCGGCAGGTCCCCTTCCTGAGGGCGCTACTGTTGAGGAACGAGCGGCCCACACAAAGGATGAGAATGATGCAACTGATATTGCATGTCTTATGTTGGCAACTATGAGTGCTGAGCTTCAAAGACAGCATGTGCATATGGATGCATATACTATCAATGAGCTCTTGCAAAGCATGTTTCCAAGCCAAACTCGTCAAGAAAGGTTCAACACGAGCAAGTCACTCTTTAACTGCAAACAAGGGGCAAGTGAACCAGTTGGCCCACATGTTCTGAAGATGATTGGTTACATTGAGTATCTTGATACTTTGGGTTTCCCGATTGGTCCGGAAACTGGTATTGACCTAATCTTGAATTCTTTGAACAAAAAATTCACTCAGTTTGTTATGAACTACAATATGAATGAATTTGACAAAACACCTACTGAATTGTTGGCTATGTTGAGAACATATGAGACCAACATGAAGACGGCTGAACCTGCTCCCATACTGATGGTGGGCAATAAAGGTAAGGCCAAAGGGAAAGGCAAGTGGAAGGGTAAGAAGAAGATAGGTTCTGATTGTACACCCAAGCCAAAGTCAGGTCCTAAACAGGCTTTAAAGCCTAAAGGTGGGGTCGCTAAGGGTGAATGTCACTACTGTAAGAAAACTGGTCACTGGAAGAGAAACTGTTCAGTTTACTTGGAGGATCTGAAGAAGAAGAGGGCTGAGCAAGCTTCTAATTCAGGTATATATGTTATAGAAGTCAATCTGTCTATTTCTACATCTTGGGTATTGGATACCGGATGTGCTTCTCACATTTGTATAAATGTGCAGGAAATGCAGAGAAATAGGACATTGGCTACAGGAGAAATGGACCTACGAGTTGGCAACGGAGCAAGAGTTGTTGCTTTAGCTGTAGGAACCTATTATTTATCTTTGCCCTCAGGGCTAGTTTTAGAACTGGAGAATTGTTATTACGTGTCTGCGATTCGCAGAAACATTATTTTTGTTTCTTGTTTGGACAAGAAAGGTTTTTCGTTTACAATAAAGAACAACAATTGCTCTTTTGCTTTGAATGATTTAACCTATGGTGTTGCGCGTTTGTTTAATGGTTTATATGTTCTTGACTTAGATAATCCTGTCTGTAATATAGAAAACAAACGACTTAAAGTTAATGACTCAAATCAAACATACCTCTGCCATTGTCGTCTAGGCCATATAAATGAGAAACGCATATCCAAATTACATAAGGATGGATATTTGGATAAGTTTGATTTTGAATCATACCAAGAATGCGAATCTTGTTTGCTTGGTAAAATGACTAAAGCCCCTTTCACTGGTAAGGGTCAAAGGGCCACTGAACGTCTGGAGCTAATACATAGTGATGTATGTGGCCCAATGCGTGTAATGGCTAGAGGAGGCTACTACTACTTCATAACATTTACTGATGATTTCAGTAGATATGGATATGTATATCTTATAAAGAATAAATCCGATTCTTTTGAAAAGTTCAAAGAATACAAGGCTGAAGTAGAGAAGCAAATTGGCGGAGGTGCAAGTATTAAAATCTTACGATCTGATCGTGGAGGAGAATAATTGAGCACAGAATTTAAAGATTATTTAAAAGAGTGTGGTATTGTATCACAACTCACTTCGCCAGGTACACCTCAATGGAATGGAGTTTCAGAGAGGAGAAATCGCACCTTGTTGGACATGGTACGATCGATGATGAGTCATGCAGATCTTCCAATTAGTTTCTGGGGTTATGCTTTAGAAACAGCGGCTTTCACACTTAACCGCGTTCCTACTAAGAAGGTTCAAAAGACTCCATATGAGATATGGGAGAAGAAACGGTCAGGCATGAGCTTTATGAAAGTTTGGGGATGCAAGGCGTTTGTGAAGCGTCAAGTATCTGACAAGCTTGGACCTAAATCTGAAGAGTGCAATTTTGTGGGATACCCTAAGGAAACAAAGGCGTACTATTTCTATAGTCCTACTGAGCAGAAAGTGTTCATTGCTCGAGATGCTGTTTTCATGGAAAGAGATTTTGTTTCCAAAAGAAACAGTGGGAGAACTATAGACCTCGATGAAGATCGAGAACCACAAAATAGTATTGAACCTGAAGTGGAACAAGAGCAGGATAATGATAATGCTCAATAAACACAGGTTGTTCGTAGAACTGGTAGAATTCGCCATGAGCCAAAAAGATATGGATTTCTCTTGACTCAATGTGGTGATTTGATGCTCATAGACGAAGATGAGCCTCTCACATACCAAGATGCTATGAACAGTCCAGACTCTAAGAGATGGCTAAAAGCCATGAAATCCGAGATGGATTCCATGTATGAAAACCGAGTATGGACCTTGGTTGATCCACCTGAAGGGGTAAAACCCATAGGGTGCAAATGGGTTTTCAAGAAGAAAACTGACATGGATGGAAATGTTCAGACCTATAAAGCAAGGCCGGTTGCAAAAGGTTTCAGACAAATTCATGGTATTGACTATGATGAGACTTTCTCACCAGTGGATATGGTCAAGTCCATAAGGATTTTGCTTGCTATTGCAGCATTCCATGATTATGAAATCTGGCAAATGGATGTCAAAACAGCCTTCCTTAACGGAATCCTTGAAGAGGATGTGGATGTGTACATGACACAACCTGAAGGTTTTGTCGATCCAAGGAATGTTAGCAATGTATGTAAATTACGTCGATCCATTTATGGATTGAAGCCAGCCTCTAGGAGATGGAATATCCATTTTGATGAAACAGTCAAAGAGTATGGCTTTGTTCAAAACGAAGATGAACCTTGTGTTTACAAGAAGGTTAGTGGGAGCCATGTGGCATTCATAGTACTATATGTTGATGACATACTACTAATGGGGAATGACATACCTTCTCTCAAGGCTGTTAAGATTTGGTTAGGGAGAAACTTCTCTATGAAAGACTTAGGTGAAGCATCCTACATTCTAGGAATGAGGATCTATAGGGATAGATCTAGAAGGATGATCGGTCTAAGTCAGAGTACATACATCGATAAGGTTTTGCATCGTTTTGGTATGCAAAATGCAAAAAGGGGATATGTCCCTGTATCTCAAGGGATAACGATCTCTAAAGATCAGTGTCCGAAATCATTGGATGACAAGGACCGCATGAGTAAGGTTCCATATGCCTCAGCAATTGGATCCATCATGTATGCAATGGTATGTACTCGCCCAGATGTTTCGTATGCTTTAAGCATGACGAGCAGATACCAATCTAATCCAGGTGAAGGTCACTGGACGGCTGTCAAGAATATTCTAAAGTACTTGAAAAGGACTAAAGATTCATTCTTGGTGTATGGAGGAGAGGAAAAACTGGTTGTAAAAGGTTACACCGATGCAAGTTTCCAAACAGACAGGGATGATACTGTATCACAGTCTGGTTTTGTGTTTTGTCTAAACGGAGGTGCTGTAAGTTGGAAGAGTTCAAAGCAAGAAACAGTAGCTGATTCTACAATGGAGGCTGAGTACATTGCAGCTTGTGAAGCGGCTAAGGAAGCTGTTTGGATTCGAAAATTCATTACTGATTTGGGAGTGGTTCCATCGATCGCAGATCCCATTGATCTATACTGCGATAATAATGGAGCCATTGCACAGGCTAAAGAACCTAGAGCTCACTCCCGAACCAAACACATACTCAGGAGATATCACCTCATTCGAGAGATTAATGAAAGGGGTGACATACGCATATGTAAAGTGCACACAAATGATAACATTGCAGACCCACTGACCAAAGGCTTGTCGCAGAAGAAGCACGACGGTCACACTAGTTCCATGGGTATTAGATACATGGGTGATTGGCTCTAGTGCAAGTGGGAGATTGTTGGTGTAGGTGCCCTAGAGGCAATACAATGTTTATTTTGATAAACCTTTATGTCAATTGATTATTCAATAAACGTATTTATTATGACTTTAATTACTGCGATATATTTGTTAGCATAATAAATGTCCTTAGAATCATGATACACATTGTATAGTTTAGTACATGACTTGAACTTGAGATTATATAATATATCATATTCTTAAATGTCCCTAGTCGAGTATTATTATTATAGGACAATAATAATACATAGATAGACTAGTATGTTGTTTGACAGATAACCACGTCTCATTGGTTATAAGTATGGGGATACTAAAGTCAACACATAGGTACATGCAGGAGTACATGGTACTGGACAGACCCACAGTAAGATTCTTCATGTTTAATAAAGTCATAAGAAAGACTCACAGTGATAATGGTGTAATGATCCTCTGACTTGAGATCATTATATTTCTATACGAGGATTAATATACTTTGACTACATTAAAAGTTACCTTTGACCGGGTAATGATAAAAGTGGACATCGGGTATATCATGAGTCGTATGAGAAATATGAATGATAGATAAAGGATTTAACCCTCCTATAATTAGGAGAGATATTATTGGCCTCTTGATTGAGTGAGACTATAAAATGCATGGTCGTGCTCAAATAATGATTTGTTTTCATAGTCTACTCATGGATCAAGTAAACCCGGATTAAATGTTGAAGAGGATGACTAAATACATGCCTCGAGTTTAATCTATAATATATATGGTTAAAAGGATTATATTACACGGAAACATTAATCACGAAAGGTTTTATCGAATCACGATTTAATTATTATTTAATTGGGTAGCAATGATGTATTACTAGATACCGCTCATTATTTATAATTTTATTGGAGAATAAAATTATTGCTAATTAAATAATAGCGTATAGGGTCACACATATAGAGTACTTAGAGGAATAGTTAATTTAAATTATAGATTTAAATTAATTGATGATTATTTCGAATTTTATTATATTAATTAAGTGAGACTTAATTAATTGAAATAATATAAATTCGAATTTGAATTCTGCCCTTAATAATTAAGTGTGACTTAGTTATTAATTAAATAATAAAATTCGGTTTTATTATTTAATCCTAAACCTACATGGGTTAGGCTTTACTGTTATGGATTGCTGTTATGGGCCTATTAACCAGCCATTATAAATAGATAATGTAGGATTAATAGGTCATAACGTTTTGATAAGATAAACCCTAGAGGAGCAGCCACACAGCAAAGGCATAGAAGACAGAATTCTAAATCATCAAAGGAGGCTAGTACATCCATTCCGTAATCAAGATCGTGAGACGTTCTTGAAGGTGCTCGTGTGGATACCATAGAGGTGTTTTCGAGAGGAAGACACAAGTCGTGAAAGCTAGGATCTCCGTTGAGTTCGTAGTAGTCAAGACCAAACAAAGGTATGATTCCGTTTCACAATAATCAGTCCATGATTATACATGATCCTGCGTTAGGGTTCCAAAATTTTTCGTTATATTTACGTTTAATCCGCTGCGTTTTATGCCTCGGAACCCAACAATACATTGATAAAGTTTTGCATCAATTTGGGATGCAAAATGCTAAAAGGGGATTTGTCCCTATGTCTCATGGATATCAATCTCAAAAGATAACAGTCCTAAATCATTGGATGATAAGGACCGTATGAGTAAAGTTCCATATGCTTCAGCAATTGGTTCCATAATGTATGCAATGATATGCACTCGTCTTGATGTCTCGTAGGCTTTGAGCATGACGAGTAGATACCAGTCTAATCGAGGTGAAGGTCACTGGACAACAGTTAAGAATATTCTTAAGTACTTGAAGAGGACTAAAGATCAATTCTTGGTATATGGAGGAGAAGAAAAGCTGGTTATAAAAGGTTACACCGACGCTAGTTTCCAGACAGACAAGGATGATTCAATTTCTCAGTCTGGGTTTGTGTTTTGTCTAAATGGAGATGTTGTATGCTGAAATGGTTCACAACAGAGACAGTTATTGATTCTACAATAGAGCCTGAGTATATTGATAGTTGTGAAGTAGCCAATGAGGCTGTTTGGGGATGTACTTAGGAGATATCACCTAATTAATGAGATTAATGATCAAGGAGATATACATATATGTAAAGTGCATACTAATAAGAATAATGGAGACCCACTAACTAAGGCTTTCTCGCAGCAGAAGCATGAAGGTCATACTAATTCCATGGGTATTAGATACATGAGAGATCGGCTCTAGTACAAGTGGGAGATTGTTAGTATTGGTGTCCTAGAGACAATACTTTTAATGTTTTATTGAAAACAATTATGTTATGTGATTATTTAATTAATATTTATTATGTCTTTATTTACTGCATCATAAATTGAAAGAATAATAAATGTCCTTGGAATATTAATACGTAATATATATCTTTAAGTATGTGACTTAAAAATGAGATTATATGAATAGTATTTTATTCCTAAAATTCGCTAGTCAAGTATTATTATTTAAGGACAATAATAATGCAATAAGACTAGTATGTTTGTTGATAGATGACCACATTTCATTGGTCATAGATATTGTGATACGAAAGTCAAGAACATAAGTGTATGTATCAATACATGACACTGGAAAGACCCGCCGTGAGATTCTACATGTTAATAAGTGTCATAAGAAATCTCACAGTGATAATGATGTAATGATCATCTGACTTGAAATCATTATATTTCTATACGAGAATTAATATACTTTGATTACACTCAAAGTTACATTTAACCGAGTAATGATAAAGGAGGACATTGGGTATGCTACGAATCGTATGAGAAATATGAATGATAGATATAGAATTTAACCCTCCAATTCTAGGAGTGATATTATTGGCATCTTGATTGAGTGAGACTATGAAATGCTTGGCCATGCTCAAATATTAATTTGTTTAAATAGTCTACTCATTGATCGAGGAAACTAAGATTAAACGTTGAAGAGGATAACACTATACATGCCTCGAGTTTGATCTATAATATAAGGTTAAAGAGATTATATTACATTGCACATTATTCACGAAAGGTTTAATTGAATCACCAATTATTATGGTTACTTGGGTAGCAATGATGTATTACTAGATGCCGCTCATTGTTTATAATTTTATTATTAGATAATAAAATTATTGCCAACGTAATAATAACCTAAAGGGTCACACACAAAGAATGTCAAAACAGATGTTTATTTAAATAACTAATTTAAATATATTATTGTTTATTCGAATTTAATTATTGAATTAATTAAGTGGGACTTGATTAATTATATTAGAATTTGGATTTAATAAGTATTATTATTATTCAAATTTAATTGTTGAATTAATTAAGTTTGACTTGATTAATTATATTAGAATTAAGATTTAATAATAAAAATAACCCAAAGTCATAATGGGTTTTGGAAACCATATGGATTAGGGTTAGGCCCAAAATCTCTCTCTCCCCTATATATATACATAATGATGTATAGTAATAGGTTTTAATCATCAGATTTCGTTTTAGAGAAAAACCCTAGCTACTCAACATCAAGAGGGGCTAGAGAAAGAGAGAGTGAGGCAAACAATTCGGCTAGTACCGACTCCGGTGATCGTAGGACGATCGGACGTTCGTGTGGACTTCTTTGGAGAGCAGATCTTTGCACTAAAGGGCTGCTGTGATTCATCTTTTCTAAACCTCCATTAAGCAGCATACGAAAAGCTTTGTTAAAGTACAGACTTCTTCACAATAATCATCCAACGTTATACATGAATCCTGCGATTGGATTTTGATTTTTATTGTTTTTACGTTAATTCCGCTGCTTTTTCATGCCCGAAACCCTTCAGGCTGGTCATTTCTCAAATGAGTGCAGGAAGCCAAAACAAAAAAAGGCAAAGTCTTATGATGGTATTGATTATAAAAAGAAATACTTTGACCTTTTAAAATACAAAGAAAAGGCTTTTGTTACTGAGGAGAAGGACTGGGCTGCTCAGGACAATGATACTGAAGAATTCATCAATCTGGAACTAATGGCCAAACATGAAGATGAGGAAGCTAGTTCATCATCAAATCAGGTACTAGCTACCAACTTTTCTGAGCTTACAACTGATGAATGCAATAGTACTATTAATGAAATGTCTAATGAATTGTATAATTTGCATGTCACTCTAAAATCTTTAAACAAAGAAAACCTCAAGTTGAAGAACACCATTGATTCCTTAACTGAGAGGAATATTTTTCTTGAAAATGAACTTGTTTGCTTAGATAGATTCAAGCAGAAAAATAAGGATGCTAGAAATGAACTAGTGAATAGTTTGAAACGAGAAGAATTTTTAAAAGAACAACTGGCTGAAGAGATTGAAACCTTTAGTAAATGGAATAGGTCTGCTAAAACTGCCAAAAAAATTATTGATGTTTAGGGTGTAGATACTCTAGGTGATCTCCCCAAATCAACAGACAAGCCATTGGCTGATACTTCAATGGATAAAGATCAATCGACTGCAAATCCTTTATCAACTGATAAGGATTATCAATTGATTGATGCTTAATCGACTGATAAGCATCCATCGACAAATAAATCTTCAATGGCTAACAAGAAGAACAAATTTAGCACTCCTATCAAGTTTGTTAAGGAAACTAAAAATCAAGTTGAGGCTGAGGTTGAGAAGATCAACATAGGTAGCTTATCCAAGAAACAATTAAAAGAAAAATTAGAAAAGATAGCACCTGTGGAAATTACTCAACCTAAGTCTGAGAAAAAGAAAAAGAATAGGAATGGTAAAAATAAGCACAACAACTACATTCCTGACATGTATGCCCCTAGAAAGGTATGTGCTAAATGTGGTAGTGTAAATCATTTGTCTATGCAATGCAAGAATGAAAAGAAATCTATATCCTCAAATGATTTAAATGTACATGCCATGAATGCTAATGCTAATGCCATGTTTACCGATCCTATGCTCATGAATGCCATGTCTTCTAATTTAGTTGCACCTAATGTTCATATGCCTTATGCACAAGTTCCATACATGTATAATCCCTTCTTTGCATATCCAAATATAAACATGCCTGGTATGTCATGGAACATGCCTAATGTAGATAATTAAATGCATGGAAATTCTGCCATGAGTTCCAAGGTGTCAAAGCCCCAAAAGCCAAATCCCAAAGTTAAAGTGGATTTAAACCCACCAAAACAAAAGGAACCAAAGTTGGCAACCGGGGCTCAGGCTACAACTAATAAAAGAGGACCCAAGGCAACTTGGGTATCAAAAATAACTTGATTGTTTTATGTGTGTGCAGGGAAACATGAAGAAAAATCTCTGATATTTGGATAGTGGATGTTCAAGGCACATGACTGGAGATTTGTCCCTGCTCACAGAGTTTGTGGAAAAGGCTGGCCCAAGAGTTACTTTTGGAGATAACAACAAAGGTTTTACTCTGGGATATGGCTCAATTGTAAAAGAAAATATTATCATTGAACTTGTAACACTAGTTGATGGATTGAAGCACAATCTGCTCAGTATTAGTCAACTGTGTGATAATGGTAATGGTGTGTGGTTTATAACTGGATCATGCATCATAGCCAACAAGGAATCTGGTGAAATTCTCTTAACTGGAGAAAGAAGAGGAAATGTCTATATGGCTGATTTTCACTCTGTAAAGGAAAACTCAATGACATGCCTACTTAGCAAAGCCAATACAGATGAATGTTGGATCTAGCACAAGAAGCTAGCCCATTTGAATTTCAAAGCCATGAATCAATTGGTTAGAAAGAATTTGGTTAGAGGCATTCCACAGATGAAATTCACCAAGGATGGACTACGTGATGCTTGTCAAAGGGGAAAGTAAAGGAAAACATCATTCAAGTCAAAATCTGAATCATTAATTGACAAGCCTTTGGAATTATTACACATGGACTTATTTGGTCCAGTCAACATCATGTCAATTGCCAAAAAGAAATATGCCCAAGTCATTATGGTTGACTTCACAAGGTATTCTTGGGTATATTTCTTACACTCTAAGGATGAGGTAAGCAAATTAATTATCAATCATGTGAAGAATGTTGACAATGGCACTGAATGGAAGGTCAAAAAAATTAGAAGTGATAATGGTACTGAATTCAAGAATGCAACAATGAAAGAATTCTGTGAATAAAAAGGTAACACTCATCATTTCTCTGCACCAAGAACTCCACAGCAAAATGGAGTAGTTGAAAGGAAGAATAGGACTTTGATTGAAGCTGCTAGAACTATGTTAGAAAAAGTAAAACTACCTACATACTTCTGGGCAGAAGCAATTAATATTGCTTGCTACATTCAAAATATTTCCATGGTCAATCAAATTCAAGGCAAAACTCCATATCAATTGATGAAGAAAGACAAGAAGCCAACAGTTAATTTTCTTCATGTCTTTGGCTGCAAATGCTTTGTATTGAGGAATCAAGGTGAAAATCTAGGAAAATTTGAAGCCAAGGCTGATGAAGCTATATTTGGATATGGGATAACAACCAAAGTTTACAGAGTCTACAATCTTAGATTACACATTATTATGGAATCTATGCATGTAGTCTTTGATGATAAAAAGATACAAGGGTTGTTTGATGAAGGATTTCATGACTTATTGCACTTTGAAAATGAATCCACAAATAATATTGAAGATAGTGATGATGATGTGGAAATTTTAAGAAATCAAGTACCTAGAATCCTCCCAATAATTGATGTCAATGCATCAACAGATAACTTATCAGTTGACAATCATCAATTGACTGATAATATATCAATTGATAATCATTCGATGGATAACAACTCTGCTCAACAATCTTCAAGTAGAGTGTCCATCTCAGGGGGAGGGTTCTCAAATGGTCAATCATATCACAATGATCATAACACTTCCAATGATCATGAAACATCATCTTCAAGGACAAATTTACCATCTCAAAGGAAATAGACAAAAAACCATCCCTTTGAATTAATTATTAGAAATGCAAATGATTGTGTCAAAACTAGAAGTGCAACTCAAAATGAATGCTTGTATAGTAGCTTCCTGTCTCAAGAAGAACCAAAAAAGATTTAAGAAGCCTTGAATGATCCTGACTGGATAATTGCTATGCAAGAAGAGTTGAATCAGTTTGAAAGAAACAAGGTATGGAAGCTGGTGCCCAAACCAAAGAACAAGTTTATCATTGGTACAAAATGGGTGTTCAGAAACAAAATGGATGAATCTGGTACAGTGACAAGGAAAAGAGCAAGATTAGTGGCAAAGGGATATTCACAAGAAGAAGGCATAGATTTTGATAAAACATTTGCACTTGTTGCAAGGTTGGAAGCAATCAGAATCTTTCTGGCATATGCTGCTCATGCTAATTTCAAGGTATATCAGATGGATGTAAAAAGTTCTTTTCTAAATGGAGAACTAGAAGAAGAAGTTTATGTAGAACAACCTCATGGTTTTATTGATCCTGTTCATCCTGGATTTGTATACTATCTTCTAAAGGCATTTTATGGATTAAAACAAGCACCCAGAGCCTGGTATAAATCATTATTTAAATTCCTGATTGAGAATCACTTCACAAGAGGTACTGTTGATAAAACTCTCTTTTATAGAAATGTTAGTGGCTTTATGATTCTTGTCAAATCTATGTAGATGACATTTTCTTTGGCTCAAATAATGAAAAACTTTGTCAAAAGTTTGCTAAGTTGATACAGAGTAAATATAAAATGAGCATGATGGGAGAACTTACCTATTTTCTTGGTTTGCTAGTCAAACAAGTCAAGGATGGTATTTTTATAAATCAAACCAAATATATTTCTGACTTATTAAAGTGATTTGATTTAAAAGAATGTTCCTCTGCTAAAACTACCATGGCCACTGCAACTAAACTTGAATTGAATACTAAGGAAGCTAAAGTGGACATTTCAAGTTATAGAGGCATGGTTGGCTCATTACTTTATTTAACTACAAGTAGGCCAGACATAATGTTTGCTACATGTCTTTGTGCTAGGTTTTAGGCTGATCCTAGAGAATCTCATTTGATTGCAATAAAAAGAATATTCAGATATCTCAAAGGAACCCTAAATCTTGGAATTTGGTATCCTAGAGATTCTGGATTTGATCTAATTGGTTATTCAGATGCAGACTTTGCAGGTAGCAGAATTGACATAAAAAGCACTACAGGCACCTGTAAATTTCTAGGAAATAAGCTTGTATCTTGGTTTAGTAAGAAGAAGAATTCAGTTACTACATCTATTGCAGAAGTTGAATACATTGCAGCTGGAAGTTGCTGTGCACAAATATTATGGATGAGGAATCAACTACTTGACTATGGGTTCAACATGAACAAGATTCCTATTTTCTGTGATAACACAAGTGCCATTGCAATAACAGAAAATCATGTGCAACATTCCAGAACCAAACACATTGACATAAGGTATCACTTCATTAGGGAACATGTAATGAATGGTACAGTTTAATTACATTTTGTCCCTAGTGAAAGACAACTTGCAGATATTTTTACCAAGCCATTAGATGAATCTACTTTTAATAGATTAGTCTGTGATTTAGGTATGCTTAATTATATTTAATTCTTCAAATGTCTGTCAAGTTATGTATTTATATTAATTTTAGCCATTAACTATGTTAATCTATTGATTCTTCAATAATCAATTGATAAACATTTTACTCATCAATGGATATTTATAGCTATCGACTGATAAATATATCAATTGATGATATATTTATTTATCGATGGATAAAAGTACCTGTCGATGGATAAGTTAATTACCGATCGATGACCTGGAATTTAAAGGGGTCCATGTCATCAATTGAACTGTATAAAATCTAGCCGTTGATTACTTATTTTATCAATTGATTAATATATACATACATGTATGTATAACAATCGATTGCCAAAAATGGTAATTTCTACTTTTCAGTTTTTCTTCCAACGGTTGATTAAGTTCTATTTTGAGTAAGAAATTGATTGAGGAATCAGTAAATATAAATAGTGAGATTAAAACATCTATTAATTCTTACTTGTAATTTTACTAACAATTTCTCAACCTCTTTCCCTCTCTCTCAATCTCTAACCCTTTTCTCTCAGTACTCAATTCTCTTAATATCTTCAAAGCTTTTGTTCTACTCAAGGAAATGGCATCTTCATCCAAGAAAATCTCTCAAGCCGGGTTCATCTACGAATTGAATAATTTTATGGCTTGCACTGTGGTTGAAGAGGCTCCAAGGGAATTTCATCCATTGATGCAATTCCTTGGAAGTGGCAAGATACAAAAAGCATTGAAGGAAGCACCAACAATAATCTGCAATCTGGTAGAAGAGTTTTGGACCTCTGCAGAAGTTGTTGATGACATCTCAAGCATCAAATTCAACTGCAAAGGACAAGAGTACATTCTTACTACTTTAATTTTAAATGAATGTTTAGATTTTCCTGTTAATAATACTGATAAGGTGCCTTATGAATCAGATATTAGAAACATGCTTAGGGCTATCAATTATGCAAATCCTGACATTAATTTGGGTCAAGTAGTTAGAAAACATCTTAGGAGAGAATGGTCATATTTCTGTGATGCTATAATAAAATAATTTGGTGGTAAAATTAGCAATTTTGATGCCATAACTTCAAGCATGCAACAAATAGCATATAGTTTGTTGTTTGATGAATATCACAATTTATCTTCTATTTTGCTATCTGAGATTGCTGCTAAGTTAGGTAAGAAGCATGATAGGTCTAATCATATATACTATGCTAGATTCATCATGATTTTCATTAACCACTTTGTCAAAGAAATTGAGATTTGCAGGGAAACTGAAACCCTTGAGTGTTGGACTCAAAACAAAAGGGTCTTTAAAGTTTTGGTAAGGATCAATCTTCATAGCAATGTGGAATTGATCTATCCCCCTTTTGTTCAGGTATTTATCTCTACATTAACTCCTTCCAATCCCCAATTTTCTTTGCCTTCTGTGGCTATGAAGGGTGTTAGTAATGACCCAAACCCTCCTACCCAAGCCTCACATATAGTTTCTAAGTCGAAATCTAAAAAGCCAACCTCAACAGGTTTCCAAAAACCTATTGTTGAAAAATCCAAGAAAAGAAACACAACGGTTGTGGTAAATAGACTAGAAGGAAATGTAGGTGGTGAGGGAACTGGGGAACATCAAAGAAACCAGAGGAATAATGAGAGTGAGGGTGTGCAACCTCAGCCAAGCCACTCCATAGTCTCCCAAAAGTCGGTGAATGTTAATATGGACAATACCACACCTCTATTGTCATCCTGTCAAAAGGATGACAGTATTGAAATAGCCCACAACCAGGGGCACAGAACCAAATTTGGGACACACAGGCCAAAAAATTTACACCATATGAAAGGAGAAAGAAGAAAGTCACCTTTGTACATGGGGAATCACTCACTGCAAAATCACAGGAAACTATGGTGGAACGTTCTCAAAGTCAGTTTGATGCATCTCATATAAATGATGACATGCAGCCCCATTATCTCTCAATTCCAATCCCTTCTATTCTTACTTCTCCATCTCAACAAATTTCTTCAAAAAATGTTCTGATAGACTATCAGATATTTTCAAATTTTCCTTCTTTATTTTTCTAGGAGAAGCCAACACGCTCTCCTGAGTCTTCTTCCCAGGAGATTCAGGATTCCATTTCTTATATCATTACAAATATCACTTCTTAAATTATTTTTTCAACTGTTTCTACTCCATCAATTGATATTCAGCCATCGACTGATAAGCCATTGATCGATACTCAAGATCAATCGATGGGTATGCATCAATCGATGGATATCCCAAATACTTCAACTGATAATATCAATACATCAATTGATGCTCAATCAATTGATGTTGCACAAACACTCTTAGGATTGAGTGAGTTGAGTGAGAAGGAGGATTGAAGCCTGGCAAAAGGAGAGGGAGTGAGTGAAGACATTCCTATTTCTTCCAGGAATGTGAGTGAAACACCTGAGGGCCCCATCTTAGAAGGTGCACAGAATATGAGTGAGTGAGATGTGAAATTCTAGGATGAGATCCTGATACAAAATAGAGAGCTGAATGAGAGAGATAAAACAAATCTTCTATTTGCACATGAGTTGAAAAATGAGTTGATGATAGAAGATGTGGGAGTCAATGAGATAGGGGGAGTATGAAATGCAGAAGCTAGTGGGAGTGTAATTGCTAAGGAAATTGAAGAGGAAGTTGATGCTGGTAATTTGGATCCACAGAATTTCATTCATCCTGATCCACAATATCAAGGATTGGTTGCTTCAAGTAACAGGGATGCAGAACAACTTTTGGGAATTGATCATACAGAACAAAGGACCAGGAATATGAAGGAGAGCATTTCTAATACAACAGACACATGTTATATGGCACCTGAAGAGCTAGAAGAATATTCTGATGAGGAGCCATGGATGAACATAATTGATGGTTCCTTAGAAGCTACTGAAATTGAGATTCTTTCTCAATATAGGAGGGCAATAGTGGAAGGAGAAATTGAAGATCCTAATCAAAGGAAAATTGCTCACTATATGAGGGAGTCACTGTAAATTCAAAAGATCACAGTAACAGGAGTGAAGAGAGAATTGTAAATTATGAAGGACTCTATCACTACAAACAAGGATGCATTGGAGAGAAGATTGGATGAGAAGCTACCAATTAACACCATGGGTCATATCAAGGACAAGTTTTTCAAGGAATCCAAAATTTTTACAGCTTTGGAAACTAGAGTGGGATCTCTAGAAAAGAAGATGGATGCCATAATTGCAGTCAGAGTCTACATGCTTCCATTCTTCAAAAGTTTCTTAACAGAATGCCACCACCTCCTCCAATTGATGATAACAAAAAGGGGGGAAATACAAAGAAGAAGGACGATGATGATAATGGTGATGGCAAAGGCAGCGGTAGTGGTGGTGTTGGTGGCTCTGCAACAAAAAGAATTAAATGCAGAAGTAACATGGATAATCAATCTTCAAAGAGAACTAAGTCATCTAATTCTCCCAAAGATGATTTAGAACAGAAAAAGAAAAATTATAAGAAGTTTGAAGATGATCTAGAAACTAGAAGAATTTCTAGGGATAGAGAAACTCAATCAATCATTGAGAGGGAAAGGAAAAGAATTGAAGATTTAAAGATAAGCACTGAATTGGTGACAAAGGCAGTAGAAAAAGGAGACTTGAATGAGTTCATTGTTCAAACAAGAAAAGTGAATGAAGATACACAAAAAGCTGCCAAAGAAAGCAAATTAGATGCTGAAGCCTTTCTAACAGTTGATCCTAATGATGGAAGAAGAAAAGAGAAGAAAAGAGCCAGTTGTATAGAAGTTTCTTCAAGGAGCCATTTCATCAGGACTGTCAGATGCTGCAAGAAGAGAAAATGAGAATGAGGAAATAGAAAGGCAAATGGAAATGGAATGGAACATGGAAGATCAATTAATGGAACAGCCACTGAGGAAAAAGAGAAAAATAGTTATGGCCAAGAAAATGTCAAGTTCTATTCAAGAAACAGTGGTTCAGGAAAATCTCAAAGGTCAACAAGAAGAAATCAAGGATGAGGTTACAATTGAAGGATATGATATGAAAGGAATACCAGTGATCAATAAAAAGGGGCTAATTGGAGTAAGGACTCACCCTGCAACCTCAAATCAAGAAGAATCTATGAGATTGGAGTATGAAAATGGAGTGAAGATCACTTATTCATTGAAGGTGATAATGAAGTAGAGCTACAATGTTCTAAAGACCATCCTTCCTCTACTCAATAGAAAGTACAAACTCAACACAATAATTTCTCAGGAGATTCAACAACAAATTTCATAGCTAAGGAGATCCAACGCAGAAGCTGAACCTGATTCTCCTCTTAAGCTATATGGAAGTCTCAAGTCAAAAATGTGGTGTTGGAGCCAAAGTATGCAATGATTTTTACAGATGTCGAAGGCAACACAAAGTTCTTTGATATCTGCAAATATTTGGACAAAATCACAGATGAAGAAATACATTACCTTATGAGGCAACTTGGAGAAACTGACTGGGATGAAGCAATTTTGAGGAGTTTTTTCATGAGGCAACTAAAGAAAAATGCTAGGAAGAGAAGGAAGAGAAGTTAATTGAATCATGAAGACAATGAAGACATTGAAGCTACTTGCAGGAGTTATCTATCAATCTGGTACTTCCAAAATTAAAAGTGCTATTTAAATTTCTTGATTCTATCTAAATGAAAATTATTAGGGATTTTGTTATCATCAAGTAGATTTATGCCTGTTCATATCACAGACATAAATAAGGGGAGATTGTTAGGAATTTACATGTAATTTGATGATAACATTAATCTTAGAATCATAGAAATTTTATTTGATGTAACAGATCAATTGATATGAAAATTATAAATATCAATTGATCAGGAAACCATTTATCAGTTGAAATGTTTATATGAATCAACTGATAATTTGGACTGTAACATAGGTGTACTTATTTTATTTCAATCGATAAGGTTTAAATCAATTGATATTATTCTTACCAATTGATGTTAGAGTCGATTGATATAGATCATCAATTGATGTGTAGATTAAACTGTCAAATTGTAATTATTTGAAGACAGGAAATTGCACAAGTGAATGATGATCGATTGATATTGAAGCATCGATGGATGAGAGATCAATCGAAGAAGCCAAGTCAAGTATTGAAGACCATCAACTGATGTGAAGACCCGTCTATTGATATATCTATTGATCATATCTATCAATCAATAAGTCATTATTTATCAATCGATGGATATAAAGATCAATCGAAGAAGAATACCAGTTAGTGGATTAAAGGATCAATTGATATGCTTAACAACAAATTATCAATTGATTGTGACAACGCAGAAGGCCTATCTGTTGTAGATCCAGAGGACAAAAGTAAACCTATGGAAGACAGTTAATGATGACTATGAAGACCCAATGTGTAGCTGTCTTTCAAGCCTATTTTCCTAAAAAGGAAAAAGGTGAAAGAAAGGTAGAAAGAAACAATCCTAGAATAGGAACTGAAAAGACACACTTGTAGTATATAAACAAGTGTAGTAGCATTGTTACGAAATAGACAAGTTAGATAACATTTTCTTAATCAACTGTTCAAGCTTTAGAGCACATTGTAAGAGCAATTGATTTATTTTCTAACCTTGTAAACAAACACAACTAGGTTTCTTTTTAACCTAGGAACATTGAGCAAAAATATACACTGATGGAAAAACCAATCCATCAGTAATTTTAAAATCTCTTTGTTCAGTTTAATTTTCAGTTATAATTTGTTCGAACTTTTTCTCTCTAATTTTCAAACATCAGTAACAAATATTAAAGCAAACAAAAGTTTTGATATTTGTATTCAACCCCCCCCCCCCCCCTCTATAAATATTAACATTTTTCTGAGGAATAACAATATGTATGGTGATACTAAAGTCAAGAACATAAGTGCATGTCTCAATAAATGACACTGGAATGACTCGCCATGAGATTCTATATGTTAATAAGTGTCATAAAAAATTCGCACTATGATAATGATGTAATGATCCTCTACTTGAAATTATTATATTTCTATACGAGAATTAATAATCTTTGATTATACTAAAAGTTACCTTTAACCGGGTGATGATAAAAATGGACATTGGTATACTATGAATCTTATGAGAAATATGAATGATAGATAAAAGATTTAACCTTCCTATTTAGGAGTGATATTATTGGCCTATTGATTGCGTGAGACTAGAAAATGCATGGTCGTGCTCAAATGTTGCCAACATAATAATAATCTACAGGGTCACACACAAAGAATGCTTGAAGGAGAAAAAAATTAAATTATGAATTTAAATTTAATAAGTAATTTATTATGTTTATGATATTAATTAAGTATGAATTAATTAATTATATAAATAGAATAAATGAATTACTTAAACTAATTCTAAAATTAGTAATTAATTAATTAAGTGAGATTTAATTAAATAATTTAGAATCTTGGATTAGTATTAATTATAATTAGAAAACTTATTCCTCTCTCTATATAATCTCTTTATGGGTTGCTTTAATTGAGATACTCATATTTTTCTAAAACCCTAGCCGTTTTGAGAAAAGTGGAAGATAGAGAGAGAGAAGTAGTTTTTGGGTGCTAGTATACATCAATCCTTCATGAAAAGTGTTCGTGTAGATACTGTAGAGCGTAGATCACGAGAGCGGGATACGTGGCGATTAAACAAGTTTTGAACCTTCATTAATCTTCCATTAATGAACTGTTAAAGCTTTTAAGGTATTTGTTCTTTATCTCAGAATTAAATCTTTTTTTTTGCATGGATCCTACGGAGGGTTTCGATTTATATTACTTTTTGTATTTAATTTTCGCATTTTTTCGCTGCGTTTGTGCCTCGAAACCCTTCACCTTGATACCAATTGTTGGGTCCTGAAGTATCGTATAAGGGGGGGTTGAATACAATACTCACTAAATTAAAAAATTCTTTCCAATCTTTTGCAGATAAATAATTTAGAGTTCGGTTAGTGGGTTAGAGTTCATGAGGTGAATAGTGTTTAGGATATTGAAATGAGGAACACAAGATTTTTCCAAGAGAAATATTCGATATATAAATCTTGAAGAGTTTGTTACACTCCGGTAAGAATAACCGGCTACAATTCAAGAACAATAAAGTTTTTGCTTCTACAAAAATATACAAGCCAAATCCTATACAATATTTGTATTTATAATTTTTTCTAAGGATTTAACTATCGTCAGTATTTTGTAATGACCCTTAAAATATTACAAGGTTTATCCAGCCATTAATAAAAGACTCCGGTAAGGAGTAACAGATATAGCTTTGATTTGTTTTGACCCCTCTGTATATTATTTGATACGTTCTTCTCCGGCAATATGGATTGGAAGAGACGAACCATAACACTCTTTTAAAATGAGCACATCATTTTGTTTATAGGTGGTGTAGACTTTTCAAATCAATTAAAATTGATTTGTTCTTCACAATGCTAAATCCTTTTGTTGTGCTTGTAGAGTGAGTGCAGTGTATAGGAGCCACAAATACATAGAATTCTTTTGTTGCGCCTAGAGGAGTTTTGTTGCGCCTCTATTCTTGTGGTCTTGTATATGAACCATGAAAGTACTTAGAATTCTCTTGTTGCGCCTAGATGAGTTTTGTTACGCATCCTACATTGCTTTCAGTGTATAGGAACAAAAAAAGTACTTAGAAACTTATTCATAAGTATTTGTTGCTCCTAAGGTGTTTTGTTGCACCTCCTACATTGCTTGAAGTGTATAGGAACAACAAAAGTACTTAGAAACTTATTCATAAGTATTTTGTTTCACTTAAGGTCTTTTGTTGCGCCTCTACTCTTGTTCCCTTGTATAGGAGTCACGAAACACTTGGTTTTGCATTTAACTCTTTTGTTGCTCCTAAGGCAAAGTTTTGTTGCGCCTACACTCTGTGTCCCTTGTATAGGAGCCACGAAACACTTAGAAACTTATCCATGAGTGTTTTGTTGCGCCTACACTCTTTTGTTGTGCCTCATAGATTGCTTCAAGAGTACAAGAGCCACCAAATGTAGTAATACTTGCCGTAAATAATTTCTTGAAATTCTTGAAGTATTTTCCACTTGGTTTTCACTATACTGTCTTGATCAACAGATTTTCTTCTGATAAATAAAAGTAATTTTCTTCTTGTTGTGCTGACGCTTAGTGCACTGGTCTGGTTCACAAACGACTAACACTGAATTAAATTCTCATGACTTCTATTTTGTTTCAGCTGATTAATCTTGACTTTTGCATTTCTTCAAACACTGACTGTTAATAAGTACTGTACTTTCACTGGAATCTTTTCTGGTACTTAGATAACGTCTTCATTACTACTACAATCTTGAATACTTCATTCTATGTTCTTCACTAACACTTGAACATTCAAATGAACTTCTTTCAATGAGAATAACTTCAAGACTACAGCTGTCTTCTTTAACCTTTGTCTTTACCCTTCTAGATTCATATGCTTCGAACACTATCTATCTTCAATCAATGCTAATACACTAAAATCTTTTAGTGGCACTTTATATTGAATCTTCAACACTTCTGAAATCCTGAAAGTCTTTACACATTATTCTTCACTAAGGCTTGAACATATTAATGAACTTCTTTCAGTGACCTGTAGTAGACTTCAAAACTTCTTCTAATATCTTGATTCACTATATCTTCATTGTCTTCATTTCTTCCTGATTTTTTGTGTAGGCGTAGTATTATTTACTTGTCATGTTCTAGTGTTGAGTTATCACGATTACTATTCATACAACTTCGTAATCTCACCAACAAAAATAGTATTGATTGCTTCTGCCCAGAAATATGAAGGAAGTTTTGCTTCTTCTAACATAGTTTTAGTAGCTTCAATTAATGTTCTATTTTTTCTTTCAACAACTCCATTTTGTTGGGGAGTTCTAGGAGCAGAAAAGTGATGAGTGATACCTTTTTCTTCGTATAATTCTTTCATTGTTTCATTCTTAAATTCTGTACCATTATCACTTCTTATTTTATTAAACTTCCATTCAGTATTATTTTCAACATTCTTCACATGATTGATAATTAATTTACTTGCCTCATCCTTATTAGATATGTCATTGAATTTGCCTTTATAGAATTGAAATCAGCCATATGGACATTTCTTTTTCTTCCTTTAGTAAAAATAATTTCACCAGATTCTTTGTCGGCTATGATGCATGATCCAATTGACAACCACACATCATTCCATTATCACACAGTTGACTAATGCTCAGCAAATTGTGGTTTAATCCATCAACCAGTGATAAAGATTCAATGATAACATTTTCACTTGCAATAGAACCATATCTTAGAGTAAAACCTTTGTTGTTATCTCCAAAAGTAACTCTTGGGCTAGCCTTTTCCATAAAATTTTTAAGCAGGGACTTATCTCCTTTCATGTGCCTAGAACATCTATTGTCTAGATACCATAAATTTTTCTTCATGTTTCCCTAAACACAATTAAAAACAATCAAGTTGTTTTTGGTACCCAAGACGCATTGAGTCCTCTTTTATTAGTTGCAGCCTGAGCCTTGGTTACCAACTTTGGTTCCTTTTGTTTTGGTGGGTTTAAATCCACTTTAACTTTGGGAGTTAGCTTTTGGGGCTAGCAGTCGATTGATCTTTATACATTGAGGTGTTAACCAATGGCTTGCCTATTGATTTAGGAGATTCTCCTAAGGTATCTACACCCTGAACATCAATAATTTCCTTGGCAGTTTTAGTAGACCTATTCCATTTGCTAATGGTTTCAATTTCTCCAGCTAATTGTTCTTTCAATAATTCTTCTCTTTTCAAACTGTTTACTAGTTCATCCCTAGCATCCATACTTTCCTTCTTGAATCTTTCTAAACAAATAAGTTTATTTTCAAGAAAATTGTTTCTCTCAGCTAAGGCATCAATGGTGTTATTTAACTTAAGATTTTATTTATTTAGAGATTTCAAAGTGATATGCAAGTTGGACAGTTCATTGGAAATCTCATTTATAGAACTATTGCATTCATCTTTTGATAATTCAGAAAAGTTAGTAGCTAGTACCTGATTTGATGATGAACTAGCATCTTCTTGTTCAGATTGGCCATTAGTGCTAGATTAATGAATTCTTCAGAATCACTACCCTCAGCAGCCCAGTCTTTTTCCTCAGTTACAAAAGCCTTTTCTCTTTGATTGAGAATGTCAAAATACTTCTTTTTATAGTCAATGCCATCATATGATTTTGCCTTCTTATCTTGTTTTGCCTTTCTGCACTCATTGGAGAAATGACCAGCCAATCCACAGTTAAAACATTTGAACTTTGATCTGTCAACCAAATTCTTATTTTGGTTGTTATTTCTAAACTGGGATCTATGCCTTTGAGCATTTGGATTCCTCTTGAATTTTAGTTTTGAGAATTTTCTTGACAGAAATGCAAGTTGCTCATCAATCTCATCTCAATCATCCTAAGAACATGCTTCACTTTCTTCACATTTGCCCTTTCCCTTCCTTTGGATGATTCTTCAATAGCATCATCAGCCATCATGATAGATCCATCTACACAACCACTTTCCTTCTTCTCTCCATTTCCCTTGACCATCAAAGACTACATGCATAGATTCCATAACAATGTGCAATCTAAGATTGTAGACTCTGTAAGCTTTGGTTGTTATTCCATATCCAACAAATATAACTTCATTAGCATTGGCTTCAAATTTTCCTAGATTTTCACCTTGATTCCTCAGATCAAAGCATTTACAGCCAAAGACATGAAGAAAATTAACTGGCTTCTTGTCCTTCTTCATCAACTGATATGGTGTTTTGCCTTGAAGTTGATTGACCATGGAAATATTTTGAATGTAGCAAGAAGTATTAATTGCTTCAGCCTAGAAATATGTAGGAAGTTTTTCTTCTTCTAACATAGTTCTATCAGCTTCAATCAAGGTCCTATTTTTCCTTTCAACTACTTCATTTTGCTTTGCAGTCCTTAGTGCAGAGAAATGATAAGTGATACCTTTTTCTTCACAGAATTCTTTCATTGTTGCATTTTTAAATTCAGTACCATTATCACTTCTAATTTTCTTGACCTTCCATTTAGTGCCATTTTCAACATTCTTCACATGATTGATAATGAATTTGCTTGCCATATCCTTAGAGTGTAAGAAATATACCCATGTATATCTTGTGAATTCATCCACCATGACTAAGGCATATTTCTTTTTGGCAATTGACATGATGTTGACTAGACCAAATAAGTCCATGTGCAAAAATTCCAAAGGCTTCTCAATTGATGATTCAGACTTTTACTTGAATGATGTTTTCCTTTGTTTTCCCTTTTGACAAGCATCACACAGTCCATCCTTGGTGAATTCCATCTGTGGAATGCCTCTAACCAGATTCTTTCTAACCAATTGATTCATGGCTTTGAAATTCAAATGGGCTAGCTTCTTGTGCCAAATCCAACATACATCTGTATTGGCTTTGCTAAGTAGGCATGTCATTGAGTTTGCCTTTACAGAGTTAAAATCAGCCACATAGACATTTCCTTTTCTTTCACTAGTTAAGAGAATTTCACCAGATTCTTTGTTGGCTATGATGCATGATCCAGTTGAAAATCACACACCATTTCCATTATCAAATAGTTGACTAATACTGCACAAATTGTGCTTCAATCCATCAACCAGTGCTACAGGTTCAATGATAACATTTTCTTTTACAATTGAGCCATATCTCAGAGTAAAACCTTTGCTATTATCTCCAAAAGTAACTCCTGGGCCAGCTTTTTCTCTTCAGTAACAAAAGCCTTTTCTTTTTGTTTAAGAAGGTCAAAGTATTTATTTTTGTAATCAATACCCTCATATGACTTTGCCTTTTCTTGTTTTGGCTTTCTGCACTCATTTGAGAAATGACTAGCCAATCCATAGTTAAAGCATTTGAATTTTGATCTACCATCCAAATTTTTGTTTTGATTGTTACTTCTAAACTGGGATCCAGGCCTTTGAGCATTTGGATTCCTCTTGAATTTTGGCTTTGAAAATTTCCTTGACTGAAATGCAAGGTGCTCATCAATCTCATCCAAATCATCCCGCGAGCATGTTTCAATTTTTTCACACTTGCCCTTTCCTTTTCCTTTGAATGATTCTTCAACAGCATCATAAGCTACCTTGACAGAACCTTCTACACAGCCAGTTTTCTTCTTCTCTTCATTTCACTTGACCATCAAAGCCACAGTTTTCTCTTTTCTCTGATTCTTCTCAATCTCCTCATCTTGTTAGATTTCCAAATCATATGTCTTGAGAATACCATAAAGTTTCTCAAGAGTATAATCTTTAAAGTCTTGAGATTGTCTATTGGAAATAGTCATTGATTTCCATTCCTTTAGAAGAGATCTAAGAAATTTTAGATTTGTATCCTCGGTTGCATAAACCCTACCATATAGCTTCAATCCATTTAACAACTTCTGAAATCTGCTATAGGTATCATTGATAGATTCTCCACTCTTGAAATAAAATGATTCATATTTTTGAATCAAGAGTTGCATATTATTTTTCCTTGTTCAGTTCCTTCACATAGAGTTTGAAGAGTATCCCTTACTTCCTTTGATGAAGTATAGTTTATCACATTGTCAAACATATCTTTATCTAGACTATTAAACAGAATGTTCATGGCCTTCTTGTCTTTAAGTACTTCTTTTTCATCTTCTTCTGTGAACTCATTGATGAGTTTTGGAACATGTTTGTCAAGTGTAGGAGTTCCATCAGGGTTTACATGACTAGATTCATAGGAACATGAGTCCCTTTCTCTATATAGTTAACACAGGAATGGTCGAGAGAAAGAAGATGCAGATGTATTTTTACTTTCCATGCAAAATATTCATCTTTTTCTAACACTCGACTTTTCACACCTGAATCTTTTTGTCCCATATTGATTATTCTTGATCTTTAAACTTTCTGTATGTTGAAAGCCTTCGCTCTTATACTAATTGTTATTTCCCAGAATAATGCCAATATTTATAAATGGGGTTGAATAAAAATATTAAAACTTTTTGTTTATCTTAATACTTATTCTTGATTTTTAAAAGTTCTAGAGAATATGTTTAAACAAAGTAAAACTGAAAATAAATTCAACAAAGAGATTTTAAAATTACTGATGGATTGGTTTTTCCATCAGTGTATATTTTTGCTCAATGTTCCTAGGTTAAATAAAAAAACCTAGCTTCGTTTTTACAAGATTAGAAAATAAATCAACTGTTCTTACAAAGTGCTCTTCGGCTGAACTGTTGATTCAAGAAATATTGTCTAACTTGTTTTTTTCTAACAATGCTACCACGCTTATTTATATACTACAAGTGTATTTTTACAATTCCTATTCTAGGATTTTTTCTACCTATCTTCTCTTTTACCTTTTTTCATTTAAGAAAAAGGTTTGAAAGATAGCTTCAGATTAAGTCTTCACAGTCATCATAGACTATCTTCCATAGGTGTGCTTTTGTAATTTGGATCTTCAACAGATAGCCTTTCTGTGTTGTCTCGATCAATTGATAATTTATTGTTAAGCATATCAATTGATCCTTCCTCTTATCCATCAACAAATGTTCTTCTTCGATTGATCTTTATATCCATCGACTAATAAATAGTGATTTATCGATTGATAGATGTTATCAATCGATATATTAATCGATGGGTCTTCACATTAGTTGATGGTCTTCAATACTTAGTTTCTTCGACTGATCTTCTATCTATCGATGCTTCAATATCAACTGATCATCCTTCATTTGTATAAATAATTACAATATGACAGTCTAAGTTACACATCAGTTGATGATCTATATCAATCGATTCTAACATCAATTGATGGGAATAATATCAATTGACTTACACCTTATCGATTGAAATAGACTAAGTACACCTATGTTACTATCTAAATTATCAGTTGATTAAGATAAACACTTCAATTGATAAATGGTTTCCTGATCAATTGATATTTATAATTTTTATATCAATTGATCAGTTTTATCAATTAAAATTTTTATGATTCTAAGATTAAAGTTATCATAACATTACATGTAGATTCCTAACAGAAGGGTTTCTAAAAGTCAGATAAGAAGCTTGACTTCGGTGACTTGGTTTCCTAGAATTTGATTCATACTTATTTCCATAGCAGTGACCCTTTTCTCCAATTCTACAACCTTGTCTTTGGATGTATACTCAGTGTCAAGCCTTTTCTTGATTCTTCCCATGAGAGTGAAACTGGGCCTGTAATCCATAGTGGAATCAAAGTGTGTTCTTGCAATTTCAATTTCATTTCTAACCTGCTTCAATTCATTCTTGGTTCTTGTGACATGAAGCTTCTAGATTCTGAGGTTATCCCTGTAGAAATTTAAGATTCTTCTTTGAATAGGGTCCTCCACATTTACTTCATCCATTGATCTTCTGTATTGAGTCACAAGCTCCTTCTCAGTATCATCCAAAGTCGCTTCATCATCTCTCATGAGGGGCTCCAATGTGTCATCATCCCCATCAGACTCAAATTATTCAGGATTCATGTTAGAAACATCATCAGGCATCCTTGATAGACTCTCCTTCCCATTCCTGAATTCTACCTCAGTCGGCACCAATACCAAAATTTTCTCAACATCTTGGTTGGTGACTGCTGCCAATTGCTGATAATGAGGATCTTCATGTTGAAATGTATCAGCACTGAGATTTACATCAATCTTATCTTCCTCTATCATGGCAGCATCCTCAACTCCAGCAAGGACTCCATTCTCTCCATATCCCCCTAACTCCAACCCCAACTCCTGGGTGAGTTCTGTTGCAAATTCCTCAGTTTTAGAAGTTGAAGCTTCATGGATTGGTGAAATGGATTTCTCTCTTTTCTTTCATTAGGATCTCATCCTCAAATCTCACATCTCCCTCACAAGGCTCATATATTTCATCACCTACTAAGGTGGAACTCTAAATCCTCACACCCTCTCCTTTTGCCACCTCGGAAGAAGTTGAGGGCCTCTCAGTCACACACTCTCCTTTTTCCAGGATATGCAAATCCTGCCTCTCTCACACCTCACCCACTCCATGCAATCCTAAAAGAGTTTGGACAATTTCAACAGTAATGTTATCATTAGGAATGGAAGTAGTGATAGATGGATAAGAAATATCCATCGATTGATGAATATCATTTGAAATGAGCTCGTCGATGGATGTGAGGATATCCATCAATGGATGAGTAGAAGTCAATAGATGTTGAATATTATCAATTGATTGAGAAATATCCAGTGACTTAAGAGAATTTTCAATTTTATCCTGCTCAACCAAGGTGTTACCCTTATGTGGTGAGTTATGTGAGAGTGTTCGCTCTACCTTGAGTTGAAAAGAAGGTGAATTTAAAACATTGATGTTATCTATCATCAAAGTTTCTAAAGAGAGAGATTTAAAAGGAGATTGAGGAGAATGAATAGATAAAGAGTGGGGTCGTGTCTCAGCATTTACCTGAGAAACATCAAAAGAAGAGGTTGAAGGCTCCACCAAATTTTTATTTGGCTTTCCAAGCATGTGTGCCCCTTGTGCATCTATATTCCCCTTATTTCTCCTTTTAAAAGCTTGAAAAACTTTGTGTCCCTTCCCCATACAGATGATCCTGTTTGAGACCTCTTTTCAATAACTACACCTTGTTGAGAAGGTGACGCTAGGGATGTGTTTAATTCCTTTATCAAAATCTCAATCTTTTGAGAGATTTAACTGGAGTTTGGCTGGACATTCTCACCCTTATCATCCTTATTCTTCTGGCTTTCTAGAGGTTGGCCATTTCCCTCACCCTCAACCACCATATTCACACTCTCCTCAGTGGTTTTTCTTTTTCTTTATTTTACAATAACACTTGTTGAGAAACTGTTGAGGTGGTTTTCTAAGATTTGGATTTGAAGGGTTTTGTAACTTGGGTAGGAGGAATGGGGGAATTTCCAACTCTCTTCATTGTTACAGAAGGAAAAGAAAGAGATGTTTCTACCTCAAGGAAAGAAAGGTTATGAGATTTGAGAAATACCTATACAAAAGGGGGATAGATGAGGCATAACTTAGGGTGTAAGTTGATTCTCACTAAGTCCTTGAAAACTCTTTTATTTTGAGTCCATGCCTCCATTATTTCCATTGCATCTGTAACCTCATATTTTCCAATGGCATAGTTAATGAAATACATAATAAATCTCGCAAAGTATATATTGTTCTTCCTAGATTCCTTATTACCTAATTTAGCAATTAAATCATTTAGGAGAAGGGTGTTAAAACCAAAGTACTTATCACATGGGATACTATAAGCAATTTGTTGCATAACAGGCCCTTGGTGCTTTGAGTAGAAAATGGACAAAGTCAAGGAAATTTGGGTCTTCAAAACCAGGAGGTTGTTCCACATAAACTTCTTCTTCTAATTCTCCATTCAAAACAACACTCTTCACATCCATCTGGTAGACTTTGAAATTTACTTGTGCAACATAGGCTAGAAAAATTCTGATTGCTTCCAATCTTGTAACTGGTGCAAAAGTCTCATCAAAATCAATTCATTATTCTTGTGAATAGCCCCTTGCCACAAGCCTTGCCTTATTTCTAGTCACAGTACCAGTTTCATCCATCTTGTTGATGAATACCCATTTTGTACCAATTACTGATCTGTCTTTTAGTTTGGGCACCAGTTTTCACACCATATTTCTTTCAAATTGACTGAGTTCCTCTTGCATAACCGATACCCAATCAGGATCCTTGAGAGCATCTTCAACTCTTTTAGGTTCTTCTTGAGATATGAAGCTGTTATATAGACATTCGTTTTGAGTAACACTTCTTATTTTCACACCATCTTCTGCATTTCCAATGATTAACTCAAATGGATAACTTTTTGTCCATTTTCTTTGTGGAGGTAAGTTCATCCTTGATGATGAAGCTTCATTATCACTGTTGTACTCATATTGGTTTGAATTTGAAGATTGATTTTGAAACCCTCCCCCTGAGTTGGATACCCTAGTTGTGGAATATTAGTTATCCATTATTAGTTGATGTATTATCAATTGATGAATTTCTGTCAACTGATAAATTATCCATTGATGTTGCGACATCAACTCATATTGGGTTTTTGAGTATTTGAGATTTTTGTTGGACATGTTTCTTCATCACTTTCTTCATGTATCTTATTTGATTCATTCTCAAATTACAGTGTGTCATGATTTCTTTCATCAAACAAGCCTTGAATCTTTTTATCATCAAAGACTACATGTACAGATTCCATAACAATGTGTAGTCTGAGATTATAGACTCTGTAAGCTATACTTTATAATTCATACCCAACAAATATATCTTCATTCAGCCTTGGCCTCAAATTTTCCTAGATTTTCACCTTGATTTCTCAAGACAACATTTGCAACCAAAGACATGAAGAAAGCCCACCTTTGGCTTTTTGTCTTTTTTGATCAATTGATATGGAGTTTTTTCTTGTGATTGATTCACTATGGAGATGTTTTGTATATATCATGATACATTTATGGCCTCAGCCCAGAAATAGGTTGGTTCTTTTGCATCTTCCAATATTGTTCTTGCTACTTCAATTAGTGTCCTATTTTTCCATTCAACTACCCCATTTTATTGAGGAGTTCTCGGTGTAGAAAAAGTATGTATGATTCCTTTAGCTTCACAAAATTCTTTCATTGTGGAATTCTTGAATTCTGTTACATTGTCACTTCTAATTTTCTTTACATCCAAATCCAGACTCTTTTCTACTTCTCTGCTGTGTTTGATGATGAGCTCACTTGCTCCATCTTTTGAATGCAAGAAATAAGTCCATGAAAACCTTGAAAAGTCATCCACAATGACTAGGGAATACTTTTTCTTTGCAATGGGCATGATGTTTACAGTACCATAGAAATCCATGTGCAACAACTCAAGTGTTTTCTTAATTGATGATTTCAATTTTGACTTGAATGATGACTTTCTTTCTTTGCCTTTTTGACAAGCATCACATAGTTCATCATTGATAAATTCCATCTGTGGTAATCCACTCACTTGATTTTTCTTGACCAATTGGTTCTTGGCTTTGAAATTTAAATGAGCTAATTTTCTGTTCCATAGCCAACTTTCATTTGTACTTGCTTTTGAAAGAAGACAAATCATTGAATCGACATTAGTTGATTTGAAGTCAGCTATGTAATCATTTCCTTTTCTGTTCCCAGTCATTACAAGGCTTCCATTTTTCCTGTTGGAAATTATGCATGCTTCAGTTGTGAAACAAACTTTATTTCCATTATCACATAGTTGATTGATGCTTAATAAATTGTGTCTTAAGCCATCAACTAGTGCAACAGGTTCAATGATGACATTTTATGTTAAAATCAAGCCATATCCCATGGTGTAACCCTTGTTGTCATCTCCAAAAGGCACTCCAGGGCCATCTCTCTCGTCAAACTTTACGAGCATAGATTTATCTCCAGTTATATGCCTTGAACACCCACTGTCCAAGTACCAAAGATTCCTTCTTTTTTCTTGCACACATCCAAAAACAATCAAGTTGATTTTGGTACCCAAGTTGCCTTGGGTCATTTCTTATTAGTTGCTACATTTGGTTTGGTTTTCAACTTTTGTACCTTTTACTTAGGTGGTTTTGATTCCACTTCAACCTTGGGTGTTGGTTTCCTCACCTTAGGATTCTCAGTGTTAGTACTTGGATCATTTATGCTTCCAGGATTAGAGAAATTTGATGCATGAATATTGGTGTTCATATTCCAAGGCATAGCAGGTATATTCATGTTAAGAAATGCAAGATATGGATTATACATATAAGGCATAGACGCATATTGAGCATGAATATCATGAGGAACAACTAATTGAGGAAATGCAGAGTTTGCAGACATATTATTGTTGGTATAGGTGCCCTAGAGGCAATACAATGTTTATTTTGATAAACCTTTATGTCAATTGATTATTCAATAAACGTATTTATTATGACTTTAATTACTGCGATATATTTGTTAGCATAATAAATGTCCTTAGAATCATGATACACATTGTATAGTTTAGTACATGACTTGAACTTGAGATTATATAATATATCATATTCTTAAATGTCCCTAGTCGAGTATTATTATTATTATAGGACAATAATAATACATAAATAGACTAGTATGTTGTTTGACAGATAACCATATCTCATTGGTTATAAGTATGGGGATACTAAAGTCAACACATAGGTACATGCAGGAGTACATGGTACTGGACAGACCCACAGTGAGATTCTTCATGTTTAATAAAGTCATAAGAAAGACTCACAGAGATAATGGTGTAATGATCCTCTGACTTGAGATCATTATATTTCTATACGAGGATTAATATACTTTGACTACATTAAAAGTTACCTTTGACCGAGTAATGATAAAAGTGGACATCGGGTATATCATGAGTCGTATGAGAAATATGAATAATAGATAAAGGATTTAACCCTCCTATAATTAGGAGAGATATTATTGGCCTCTTGATTGAGTGAGACTATAAAATGCATGGCCGTGCTCAAATAATGATTTATTTTCATAGTCTACTCATGGATCAAGTAAACCCGGATTAAATGTTGAAGATGATGACTAAATACATGCCTCGAGTTTAATCTATAATATATATGGTTAAAGGGATTATATTACACGGAAACATTAATCACGAAAGGTTTTATCAAATCACGATTTAATTATTATTTAATTGGGTAACAATGATGTATTACTAGATACCGCTCATTGTTTATAATTTTATTGGAGAATAAAATTATTGCTAATTAAATAATAGCCTATAGGGTCACACACATAGAGTACTTAAAGGAATAATTAATTTAAATTATAGATTTAAATTAATTGATGATTATTTGAATTTTATTATATTAATTAAGTGAGACTTAATTAATTGAAATAATATAAATTCGAATTTGAATTTCTGCCCTTAATAATTAAGTATGACTTAGTTATTAATTAAATAATAGAAACACATTTTATTATTTAATCATATACCTACATGGGTTAGGTTTTGCTGAATAGGCCCGTTAACCAGTGATTATAAATAGATAATGATAGGTTAAGTGGCTATTACGTTTTTGGGAAAACCCTAGAGGCAACAGCAAAGGCAGAGCAAGGCATAACAAATTCGAAATCATCAAAGGAGCTAGTACATCCATTCCGTAATCAAGATCGTGAGACGTTCTTGAAGGTGCTCGTGTGGATACCATAGAGGTGTTTTTCGAGAGGAAGACACAAGTCGTGAAAGCTAGGATCTCCGTTGAGTTCGTGAAAGTCAAGACCAGAAAATGTATAATTCTATTTCACCATAATCCGTCCAAGTTTATACATGATCCTGCGTTAGGGTTCCGAAATTTTTCGTTATATTTACGTTTAATCCGCTGCGTTTTATGCCTCGGAATCCAACAATGGTATCAGAGCTACGTGTATAAGGGATTGATTTGGTTATGTGTTAACTGTATTTGATGCAAATATGCCTGTTTTGGTGATTGCTATGCCACTGCCATGCTACTGCTTTGCTACTGTCATGCCTGTTTGAGACTGCCATGCTACTGCCATGTATATTCGAATTGTTATTCATATGATGAGTAAATAGATGATGATACTAGCATGTTAATGATTTGTCATGACTGATTAATATGCCTTATTGCGATTTGTATATTATGCATGAGGGTCAGTTTGTATAGTGATATAAACTGGTGGACAGATTATGTTGGACATGATCTGTTAACTGGGATATGATAAGTATGTATATGATACATGCTTCTGAAACTGTATAAGTTGCAGTGGGGAAAAAGGCCAACAGATATGATCTGTAGTTCAGAAATTGATGATTTCTGAATAAGACTGGTCTTCGAAAATAAAAAAATTTCGAGCTGACCTGGCAGCTCGACCCCAGCCTGGGGCTGCCACCCCCGGACCCCGCCCGGGGCTGCCGCCCCGGACCCCTACAATATTTTATTTTGTGTACTTGAGCATGGTGCTGGTTATGGCCCTTAGACCCCTAGATTAATGGTTTTGGTTTTGGTTTTATAAATACGACTTGCATGTCGTTTTCTTCATTCTTGTAATTGTTTAACCTCGAATGTAACTCGAGTTTTCTTATGTAAGTACATTAGTATAGGTTGTATTCAATTATTCCATGTAATGTACTTGAAGATTGAAGGATGATCCAAGAAGAGGAGCAAGCACCCATGGATACAAGAAGAATGAAGACATGTAATTGTATTTGTATTTTACCACCATAGATTGACTTTGATCCTTTCATTAGCTCGAAAGGATCACATAGGAAAGGGGCCATAACCAAGCACGTTTACATTCTGCACTTTACATATTGATGTATGAATGGTAGTGTAGAATAGTTAATGATGCATGCTTTAATTAGATTAATCATGTATGTATTAGATACGTCACCCATGCTATGCTTGTCATTTTAAACGATAAAATCTGTAACGATTTAAGATTTTAAAATTAACAAACGATCATGAGATTCTTGTGTTTATGAAATATGGATTTTAAAACACGGAATTGAATATGAATTTTTAATATCTATAACTGGGATTTTCTGACAAAAGCAGATATGCGTATTCGTAAGGCTGATGGGTTTTAAGTGTGACCACTGGTATCCTCCATCTACCTGGGAAATGAACAATTTAAGATGTCAATTTGAAATATTTGGTTCAAGGAAAAATTGAGGATCTCTTCATGATGTGATCATGATCGTCGTAAATTTTCTAAACCCCTTAACAAAATATTAAGTTTTACTCGGATGCTTTCCAATGAATGAACACTCATCGAATCCTATATCGATTAGGGGAAAGACTGTCAGTGGCAGGGGACTCCTATCTATCATGGTGAGATGCGACGAATATAAACGGTTATATTCGGCCGTTGTATCATTGGGTCTAACTTAATTGAGTCGTCATAATAAGGTGAAAATAAACGGTTATATTCAACCATTATGAACTTAGAGGCATAGAGTTTGGTTAAAAGTCTATTAGATAGATAAGATCAATCGTTGTTCACCAAACTATTCAAGAATTATATATATGATATAATTGACAAATGTTGTCTACCTAAATAATCATTTTTTAAGGACTTCTAGTGGTTGACTTAAGACATGACGAAATATGGATCTTGGCTCACTAGAAAGAATTATGGGATATACTTTCCAAATTAATAGTAAGGGCTATTGATTTGATAAAAATAGTGGGAGATATATTATGAATGTATCATAATCATTTGAACATAATAAATAACTCAGACAATCTAATGTTTATTTTGCGCTTTTATCATTGTAGATACCAAATAATGACAAACAACACAAACACACTATCCGTGCGATCTGTCCTTGAGAAGGATAAGCTGACAGGAGGAAACAACTTCCTAGACTGGCAGAGGAATTTGAGGATTGTCCTCAGGCAGGAGCGCAAGCTTCATGTCATTGATATTCCTCCGGCAGGTCCCCTTCCCGAGGGCGCTACTGTTGAGGAACGAGCGGCCCACACAAAGGATGAGAATGATGCAACTGATATTGCATGTCTTATGTTGGCAACTATGAGTGCTGAGCTTCAAAGACAGCATGTGCATATGGATGCATATACTATCAATGAGCACTTGCAAAGCATGTTTGCAAGCCAAACTCGTCAAGAAAGGTTCAACACGAGTAAGTCACTCTTTAATTGCAAACAAGGGGCAAGTGAACCAGTTGGCCCACATGTTCTGAAGATGATTGGTTACATTGAGTACCTTGAAACTTTGGGTTTCCCGATTATTCAGGAAATTGGTATTGACCTAATCATGAATTCTTTGAACAACAAATTCACCCAGTTTATCATAAACTATAATATGAATGAATTTGACAAAACACCCACTACTAGAAAAACTGCATATAACATCAGTTGCTAACTGATGTCTGAAAAAATTCTGACCGATGTCTTCGCATGTGATGTTAAAAGTATATACTTTACACATCGATTTTCGACTGATGTCTATGGTACACTTAGACAACGTTTTTTTTATAAATATTGATGTCTTTTTCCCCATTTTTTAAATATATTACATGATTTCTTTTTGAATATTACTATATTTTGATGTCTAATCCCCATTAATATATTGTCTTACAAGGTACTAAATAGAAATTATATCGCTTTTATTAACAAAACTGATGTCTAAGAAAGGTATTAACATCATACGTAAAAGAGTGTGATGTTAAAACTCTTTTATAACATCATACCTTAACTACAATCGATGTAAAATCTAACTGACTAATCTTTTTGACATCGTATATATTTATAGAAACGATGTGGTAGGAGTCTTAGCACATCTATTGTTTAGGGAAATTCGATGTCTATATCTATCTTTAACATCCTAGATATAAAAGATATCGATGTCTATAGTTATGTTTAACATCATTGTTATAAACAATATCGATGTCTATAGTAATGTTTAACATCTCTTTAATATTGCTATCGATTTAGTAGGTTACTTTTGACATCAAGTTTCTTATAAAATCCGATGTCTATAGCTATCTTTAATATCGGTTGTTTTAATAGAGACGATTTTCTAGTTTCTTTAAGACATCATGTTTTATCTTGATGTCTGATGTCTATTACAAATTTAACATCAGTTTCTTTAGTTTAAATGATGTAATAGCTTATTTGAGACATCATATTTTTTATTAATGACAATATAATCGATGTATATATATCATTACCAACTGCTGCTAAAAAAAGAAATTCAAATCAAATGCTTTAATTCAAACCAACTGCTGATATATATCATTACCAACAACCAATTCAAAGTAACACATCCACATAAATAAACATATATGGCTAGCATAAAGTACTTCAATCCAAACAGAATTCCATAGGTACCCCAGACTCTAAAATAAGTACTGGAACTAGCCAAATGCTTATAGCGACAACATGACCAACATCCAAAATAAAACTACCCAAGTACCGGAACTAGCCATGAAATTGAGTGAACCAAGTTGTCAAGCTCAAAGATACACATAATTAAAAGATTTACACCATGTCTTCAATATATGCGATGGTATCCAAGCGCACCTCATCCAATTCTTCCATTGTGTAAGACTTTCGAGTCTTCATCGCCCACTAAAATATAATAAAATAGAAGAAATAAATTACAAATTCAACTAACTAAAGAAAACAAATACGTGCATGCAGATTACAGGGCTAGCTATTTTTACATGAATAAAATTTGTATAATTATCTCGTACCTTGGTAAGAAAAGACATTTCCTTATCAAAAATTATATCCCTCATATATCGCATGACAACATAGTCACATTCACGGCCTCCGGGCTGTTTAGGAGATCCCTATTCCAATTCCAATTATTATATATAAGTCAGTCCAAAAAGAAGAGAAAATTGAACTAGCATTCCAATTTAAAATGAAAACTACTTACTAAAAGATTGACTATTTTAGGGGCTCTTTTTGGCCTTCCAGTCTGAGCATTGTAAGATAGCAGTGCACTGTATATAAGAGAATATACAAGTCATAAGATACTTGGTTCATATTAACTTTTTAAAGTCAGTTTGAAATTTTAAGACTGATTTCTGATTTCTGTTAGAAATAATATAGGCAGGACAATTAATTTGAAATAGACGGAGTAATGGATGGTATCCGCAGAAAACAATATGCAATTGACCTGATGATGTATTAGCCTATTCAAGCAAAAAATGCTCATGGTTTGTGATCCTCAGGACAAATAACAAACCCCTAACTAGAGATAAGATTACAAGAGAGCAAAGAACTCTTATCCATGCAGATGAGATGGGACAAGTGCTTAAGAAATATTTCCTTTAAGTTCACTATAAAGTGCATGAATTAAATAGAGTGCATTATACCAGTTAAAATTATTAGCATGAATAAATTAAATTACCTTGTTAATGCTTTTTCCAGTTCGGGAAAACGATTCGGATGAGACAAAGGATTCAAAATGTAAATATCACCATCCCATATCATAACCAAAATCCAATGGGAACTGTTTTTATAAAAAAATATATACAAGTTAGAATTTGAAAAAGCCACCAAAATATCTTAATTATTCTAATAGTATAAATTAGAAATTCTTACTTTTCATTATGTGGCATTAAGAATATGCGATTGTTACCCTCTATCAGCCGATTAACCACATAAGGGTGAAACTCAGTTTTCTTGGTAAATGAGGCACCGGGATCGAGGAAGCTATACAAAAATACATCATCATTCTTCCGATTCTCATTGATCACAGTTTGCAAGTACCTATATATTAAGAGAAAAAATATTGCTGAGTGTCCAGGTGCAAATGCAGACTGATCACAGTTTACAAGTACCTATGCTGAATGTTCGGGAAAAAATAAAAGCTACTTACGTGATATAAGCCGATATTGCACTTTGCCCAATCTCCTCAAAATGTAACAAAGCGATTATAGCCTCATCTAATATATATATTATTTTCTCAATTCCAAAGACCTCTGCATCGCATGGAATCTGTATTGATGCACCAGTAGCTTTCATATATGTTGTTGCATGCTTATACAACAACTTATATTTGCTCGGCACGAGCTTATTCAACTCAACTTGATTATATAACTTCTGAAGTGCATGCAACTCACTTTGTAATAACTTCGACAAATCTTCTTTTTTCTTTTTCTATAAATAATTATTCAACACAATTTATTTCCCATAATAATGAACAAAAATAAGAATAAGAATTTACGATGATAAAAAATATAATACGAGATGCATACCGCCACAGGCACATCTGGATAAATGACCAAGTCTAGAGGCCATGCTACTTGAGAGCCAACAGCTTGGTGGACTTTCTCCATTTCACCACGTACCGGCACTGGAAGCAAGGCGTCTGGCTGGATGGCTCCGTCCACTGACACATGAATGCATCCAGGCGGCATACGAACTCCATGTATTAAACCATTCATTTCTTCCTCACAAAAAATTGCCAAACATCAAATACATAATGCCACATAATTAAAATAAAGCAGACAGATACTAGCTAGAAAACCTATAAATTAGCTTACAATTTTGGCATTTATCATGGCTAAATCTTCATCGATCAAGCTCTCATCCTTTGGCTTACGAGCCTTCTTCCAGAAAATTGTCCGATCAGGTATCTCTCCGCGCTCTAACTTCCCTTCCTTTATCTAATTAAAATTTTAAAGTGAACAATGACAATGATAGGTTCCATTATAAACTGGAAAATACAATAACAAAGGTAGGTTATTACTTCTTCTTCTTGCAAACCAATATAGCCTTTCCTTGACAAGCGGTGATGATATTTCCGCTTCTTCACTCTCTCACTCTGTTTATTATGTAGTGACTGCAAGACAAATTAATAGTCACGTTATTGGGCATATAGACTTGGGAAATCACACAAATAATTATGACTGTTATTGACCACATTAACAAGTAATACATATGTATGAAAGATGATGGATCATGCATACCAGCCATTCATTGTTGGTCCGAGTCGCTACAAATCTCCTCCAAGCATCCTTACCGACAAAACTGTATTGCTTTGGAGGATTCCTCAATTTCTTTTTTTGTCCAATATATGGCATCACATATTTAGTAGTTAAAGTAGTTTTGAATTGTCTCCACTTGGAGCCTGCAGATTGTAGCACCTTTTCCTCAAGTTCCGGAACAATTTTGAACGTATCCTACAGGGCATATAACACACGATTAAATATCAAAGCACAATCATATTTAACTACTCTATGACAATCATATAAACAAGTTAACAAGGGATCCACATCTGGCCTTAACAACATACCTTAACATCAAGCCATAACTTAACCTTTAACTGACGATCCACCTCTGGCCAACTTGGAATATCAATTGGAATTTTATTTCGGGCGGCCATACCAATGTAGGACTGTAGTGTGGTCCTATTTTGTCCGATAGGAACTCCAAGTTCATTGTATTTAAGCTTATACTTTTTCCCTTGAGCCTTCTTCGTAATTACTTTATGGAGGGAAGAAATACCTCGAACACTTCCTACCCTTCTTTTTGTAGATTCTGAACTAGTGACTGTTCCTTGAACAGATTCTGACCCTTGCATTTGAATTTCATTTTGAGGCTGTGGTTCTTTTTCGGCAACTGACTCATCAGGCTTTGGCTCCGGTGATGGTGCTTTGACATCCAGAATCGTCTTTTCAGCATCTTCAGAGTTGTTATTGTCACGTTGAAATTGTACTTTTTTATGGGCCCTCAGCTTCTTTGCCTTTGCCATTTTTGTCCTTTAGTCTAAAAAATAGACCATAAAGCCATTAGTCATATAAATAAACGAGAGAATCTCTAAACATGAATGATGTACAATTAAAAATGATCCTTTAATCTAAAGCCATTATTTATTCATATAGATAAATGAGACAATCTCTAACATGAATGATATACAATTCCAAATTACAAGTGACAATAATATCATAATTCTAAATTGAATGATATACATGAATGAGGTATTAAAATTTAAAAATGCAAAACTAAAAGTAAATTAAAGGCAGTGGCATACGTACATATTAAAGGCAGAACATCACATACATACATACATACATACATACATACATACATATTCTCAAATATTCCAAAATAGGAATTAAAGGCAGTGGCATACATACATATTCTCAAATCAAAACAGAACATCACATACATACATACATACATATACATATTATCCAAATAAAAACAGAACATCAATTAAAAATAAGGAAAAGTGAATACCTCAAATAGCCAAATTATCCAAATTTAAGCAGCAACAAAATTCTCAAATCCACCCAAGCTTTTACCCAAACTACAGTGACATACATACATATATTAAAAACAGTTTCTGGTGCATTTAAGGGCTTCATGCAGGTATCTGAGAGCTACGTATACATGAAATTATACATAGAGAATTAGAAATGATAAATGTTGTTAACATGGCTACAAGTATAAAATATCAACAAACAATTTTGAATAACATCCATCAAGCTCTAAACAGCATTTCCAATATATATACACACCTCCAACTTCACTGCTACAATATCTAACAAAATAATCTTAACAATATTAAAACTACACTAACATACATACATTTGTATGTATACACACCAAATAATAAGATAAATATAAAGCATATACACATACATATATACATACCAAATTTATCAGTTAGCTTCGACCAAATCGAGAGTGATTGCAAATA
Organism: Oenanthe sinensis; assembly: GCA_028671895.1. NCBI lineage: Eukaryota > Viridiplantae > Streptophyta > Magnoliopsida > Apiales > Apiaceae > Oenanthe > Oenanthe sinensis. The sequence goes on from JAPMAC010000209.1 coordinate 16,919,225, forward strand.
AATAGGAGCTTGGAATTCATCTAATTAACCCCACACGAACTAATTACTAACAACTCTTAGCTTCGGAATCTAGGGTTTTGAAAATCGATTTAAAAAATCTAGGGTTTGTAAGAACTGCTGCCACAAATTTGTGAGAGAGATGATGAGATGGTGAGAGTTGGTGACATGGTTGAGAGAGAGATTTGCGGGAGAGAGGGTTGAGAGAGAGATTTGCGAGAGAGAGAGGGATCGAGAGGGTCGAGAGAGAGAGGGATGAGATGGGGGGGGGAAAGTATTTGTCTAAGGGGGGGAAATGTTTTTGTCTAAGGGCCGGGGGAATTAATTTGGGTAATAAGCTGGGGTTGACCCGCTTTTTTATTTTTTATTTTTTTCGAATAGAACTTTAGACATCGGGCAACAGTACCAAGCGATGTCTTAAATAAGCTTTAAAATCGTTATATACAAAAGCGATGTTAAAAAGATCTTTAACATCGGTGGTTTTTGCAACCGTTGTTAAAGGTATGATGTTGTATGCAGTTTTTCTAGTAGTGACCTACTGAATTGTTGGCTATGTTGAGAACATATGAGACCAACATGAAGACGGCTGAACCTGCTCCCATACTGATGGTGGGCAATAAAGGTAAGGCCAAAGGGAAAGGCAAGTGGAAGGGTAAGAAGAAGACAGGTTCTGATTCTACACCCAAGCCAAAGTCAAGTCCTAAACAGGCTTTAAAGCCTAAAGGTGGGGTCGCTAAGGGTGAATGTCACTACTGTAAGAAAACTGGTCACTAGAAGAGAAACTGTTCAGTTTACTTGGAGGATCTGAAGAAGAAGAGGGCTGAGCAAGCTTCTATTTCAGGTATATATGTTATAGAAGTCAATCTGTCTATTTCTACATCTTGGGTATTGGATACTGGATGTGCTTCTCACATTTGTATAAATGTGCAGGAAATGCAGAGAAGTAGGACATTGGCTAAAGGAGAAATGGACCTACGAGTTGCCAATGGATCAAGAGTTGCTGCTTTAGCTGTAGGAACATATTATTTATCTTTGCCCTCTGGGCTAGTTTTAGAACTGGAAAATTGTTATTACGTGCCTGCGATTCGCAGAAACATTATTTCTGTTTCTTGTTTGGACAAGAAAGGTTTTTCGTTTACAATAAAGAACAACAGTTGCTCTTTTGCTTTGAATGATTTAACCTATGGTGTTGCACGTTTGTTTAATGGTTTATATGTTCTTGACTTAGATAATCCTGTCTGTAATATAGAAAACAAACGACTTAAAGTTAATGACTCAAATCAAACATACCTCTGGCATTGTCGTCTAGGCCATATAAATGAGAAACGCATATCCAAATTACATAAGGATAGATATTTGGATAAGTTTGATTTTGAATCATACCAAGAATGCGAATCTTGTTTGCTTGGTAAAATGACTAAAGCCCCTTTCACTGGTAAGGGTTAAAGGGCCACTGAACGTCTGGAGCTAATACATAGTGATGTATGCGGCCCAATGCGTGTGATGGCTAAAGGAGGCTACTACTACTTCATAACATATACTAATGATTTCAGTAAATATGGATATGTATATCTTATGAAGAATAAATCTGATTCTTTTGAAAATTTCAAAGAATACAAGGCTGAAGTAGAGAAGCAAATTGGTGGAGGCACAAGTATTAAAATCTTACGATCTGATCGTGGAGGAGAATACTTGAGCACAGAATTTAAAGATTATTTAAAGGAGTGTGGTATTGTATCACAACTCACTCCGCCAGGTACACCTCAATGGAATAGAGTTTCAGAGATGAGAAATCGCACCTTATTGGACATGGTGCGATCGATGATGAGTCATGCAGATCTTCTAATTAGTTTCTGGGGTTATGCTCTAGAAACAGCGGCTTTCACACTTAACTGTGTTCCTACTAAGAAGGTTCAAAAGACTCCATATGAGATATGGGAGAAGAAACAGTCAGGCATGAGCTTTATGAAAGTTTGGGGATGCAAGGCGTTTATGAAGCGTCAAGTATCTGACAAGCTTGGACCTAAATCTGAAGAGTGCAATTTTGTGGGATACCCTAGGGAAACAAAGGCGTACTATTTCTATAGTCCTTCTGAGCAGAAAGTGTTCATTGCTCGAGATGCTATTTTCATGGAAAGAGATTTTGTTTCCAAAAGAAACAGTGGGAGAACTATAGACCTCGATGAAGATCGAGAACCATAAAATAGTATTGAACCTGAAGTGGAACAAGAGCAGGATAATGATAATGCTCAACAAACACAGGTTGTTCGTAGAACTGGTAGAATTCGCCATGAGCCAGAGAGATATGGATTTCTCTTGACTAAATGTGGTGATTTGATGCTCATAGACGAAGATGAGCCTCTCACATACCAAGATGCTATGAACAGTCCAGACTCTAAGAGATGGCTAGAAGCCATGAAATCCGAGATGGATTCCATGTACGAAAACCGAGTATGGACTTTGGTTGATCCACCTGAAGGGGTAAAACCCATAGGGTGCAAATGGATTTTCAAGAAGAAAACTGACATGGATGGAAATGTTCAGACCTATAAAGCAAGGCTGGTTGCAAAAGGTTTCAGACAAATTCATGGTATTGACTATGATGAGACTTTCTCACCAGTGGCTATGGTCAAGTCCATATGGATTTTGCTTGCTATTGCAGCATTCCATGATTATGAAATCTGGCAAATGGATGTCAAAATAGCCTTCCTTAACGGAATCCTTGAAGAGGATGTGGATGTGTACATGACACAACCTGAAGGTTTTGTCGATCCAAGGAATGTTAGCAAGGTATGTAAATTACGTCGATCCATTTATGGATTGAAGCAAGCCTCTGGGAGATGGAATATCCGTTTTGATGAAACAGTCAAAGAGTATGGCTTTGTTCAAAACGAAGATGAACCTTGTGTTTACAAGAAGGTTAGTGGGAGCCATGTGGTATTCATAGTACTATATGTTGATGACATACTACTAATGGGGAATGACATACCTTCTCTCAAGGCTGTTAAGATTTGGTTAGGGAGCAACTTCTCTATGAAAGACTTAGGAGAAGCATCCTACATTCTATGAATGAGGATCTATAGGGATAGATCTAGAAGGATGATCTGTCTAAGTCAGAGTACATACATCGATAAGGTTTTGCATCGTTTTGGTATGCAAAATGTAAAAAGGGGATATGTCCCCGTGTCTCAAGGGATAACGATCACTAAAGATTAGTGTCCGAAATCATTGGATGACAAGGACCGCATGAGTAAGGTTCCATATGCCTCAGCAATTGGATCCATCATGTATGCGATGGTATGTACTCGCCCAGATGTTTCGTATGCTTTAAGCATGACGAGCAGATACCAATCTAATCCAGGTGAAGGTCACTGGACGACTGTCAAGAATATTCTAAAGTACTTGAAAAGGACTAAAGATTCATTCTTGGTGTATGGAGGAGAGGAAAAACTTGTTGTAAAAGGTTACATCGATGCAAGTATCCAAACAGACAGGGATGATACTGTATCACAGTCTGGTTTTGTGTTTTGTCTAAACGTAGGTGCTGTAAGTTGGAAGAGTTTAAAGCAAGAAACAGTAGCTGATTCTACAATGGAGGCTGAGTACATTGCATCTTGTGAAGCGGCTAAGGAAGCTGTTTGGATTCGAAAATTCATTACTGATTTGGGAGTGGTTCCATCGATCACAGATCCCATTGATCTATACTGCGATAATAATGGAGCCATTGCACAGGCTAAAGAACCTAGACTCACTCCCGAACCAAACACATACTCAGGAGATATCACCTCATTCGAGAGATTAATGAAAGGGGTGACATACACATATGTAAAGTGCACACAAATGATAACATTGCAGACCCACTGACCAAAGGCTTGTCGCAGAAGAAGCACGACGGTCACACTAGTTCCATGGGTATTAGATACATGAGTGATTGGCTCTAGTGCAAGTGAGAGATTGTTGGTGTAGGTGCCCTAGAGGCAATACAATGTTTATTTTGATAAACCTTTATGTCAATTGATTATTCAATAAACGTATTTATTATGACTTTAATTACTGCGATATATTTGTTAGCATAATAAATGTCCTTAGAATCATGATACACATTGTATAGTTTAGTACATGACTTGAACTTGAGATTATATAATATATCATATTCTTAAATGTCCCTAGTCGAGTATTATTATTATAGGACAATAATAATACATAAATAGACTAGTATGTTGTTTGACAGATAACCACATCTCATTGGTTATAAGTATGGGGATACTAAAGTCAACACATAGGTACATGCAGGAGTACATGGTACTGAACAGACCCACAGTGAGATTCTTCATGTTTAATAAAGTCATAAGAAAGACTCACAGTGATAATGGTGTAATGATCCTCTGACTTGAGATCATTATATTTCTATACGATGATTAATATACTTTGACTACATTAAAAGTTACCTTTAACCGGGTAATGATAAAAGTGGACATCAGGTATATCATGAGTCGTATGACAAATATGAATGATAGATAAAGGATTTAACCCTCCTATAATTAGGAGAGATATTATTGGCCTCTTGATTGAGTGAGACTATAAAATGCATGGTCGTGCTCAAATAATGATTTGTTTTCATAGTCTACTCATGGATCAAGTAAACCCGGATTAAATGTTGAAGAGGATGACTAAATACATGCCTCGAGTTTAATCTATAATATATATGGTTAAAGGGATTATATTACACGGAAACATTAATCACGAAAGGTTTTATCAAATCACGATTTAATTATTATTTAATTGGGTAACAATGATGTATTACTAGATACCGCTCATTGTTTATAATTTTATTGGAGAATAAAATTATTGCTAATTAAATAATAGCCTATAGGGTCACACACATAGAGTACTTAAAGGAATAATTAATTTAAATCATAGATTTAAATTAATTGATGATTATTTGAATTTTATTATATTAATTAAGTGAGACTTAATTAATTGAAATAATATAAATTCGAATTTGAATTCTTCCATTAATAATTAAGTGTGACTTAGTTATTAATTAAATAATAAAATTCGGTTTTATTATTTAATCCTAAACCTACATGGGTTAGGCTTTGCTGTTATGGGTTACTATTATGGGCCTATTAACCAACCATTATAAATAGATAATGTAGGGTTAATAAGGGTTAACGTTTTTGATAAGAAAAAACCCTAGAAGAGCAGCCACACAGCAAAGGCAGAGACAAATTCGAAATCATCAAAGGAGGCTAGTACATCCATTCCGTAATCAAGATCGTGAGACGTTCTTGAAGGTGCTCGTGTGGATACCATAGAGGTGTTTTCGAGAGGAAGACACAAGTCGTGAAAGCTAGGATCTCCGTTGAATTCGTGAAAGTCAAGACCGAACAAAGGTATGATTTCGTTTCACCATAATCAGTCCATGATTATACATGATCCCGTGTTAGGGTTCTAAAATTTTTTGTTATATTTACGTTTAATCCGCTGCGTTTTATGCCTCGGAACCCAACAATTATGTATGACAGGCATGTTAGATTTGAAATGCACAGATAGATGATTTTTACTACCATATTTAACACATATTTTTCTGGGAGCATGCATGTTAGGTGTGTAGTTATTCTTCTTGTTTATGCCTACTTTACCATTTCTGTTCTTTTTCTTTTTCTCAATAGGCTTAGTTTCAGGCTTTATCTTCTCTATTTTATCTTTCAACTGATTCTTAGACAAATACCTTATATAGCTGTCTTAACTTGATCTTGTGGTTTAAAAGAGCTACCTTCAGTAACAAATTTAACAAGTCTATTAAGCTTGGTTTCTAAAATAGATTATTTAGCAGTTTATGATTTTTCAATTGATGTATAATTATCCGTTAAGACAATATTATCAATCGATGGATAATCCTTATCAGTTGATTCAGGATTAGCAATCGATTGCTCCTTATCTAATGATTGATTTTCATCAACAGCTAATCTCTCAAGGGTTTCAGACAGCATGGTGAAAGAGTTTGTTCCATGAATGTCATTCAACTTTTTGCTAGCTTTACTAGACCTGTTCCATTTGTAAATGGTTCTTAGTTCTTCTTCTAATTGTTCCTTCTAAGTTTCGATCTTCTTTTTACACTCAACTAAATCATCTCTAGCATCTCTGTTCTCTACTATGAGTCTGTACAGTTGCACTAGCCCACTCTCTAAGTGTGTGTTCCTTTCAGTTAAAGAATCTATGGTATTTTTTAGTCTAGTGTTTTCTTTGTTTAAGGACTTAAGAGTGATATGCAAATTATATAACTCATTAGAGTATTGCATTCATCTTTAGATAACTCAGATAGATTAGTAGAGATTACCTGATTGGTAGAGAAACTAGCTTCATGATCATCATGATTGACCATAAGTGCAAGATTGATGAATTCTTCTTCTTTAGAATCATCCCCAGCAACCCAGTCCTTTTCTTCTGTTATAAAAGCCTTTTATTTCTATTTTAACAAATCAAAGTTCTTTTTCTTGTAGTCAATACCATCACTGAACTTTGATTTCTTTTCCATCTTAGGTGTGACAACCCGGGTCAAATCCCGAGTCTTTTTTGAAAATCGAGTCAAGTCCCGACTTCCGAATCCGAAATAGGCGCAAAGTAAACTCAGCCAAATACAACAACTTGGGTAATCAACAAGCCCACCACAGGCCCCCAAAAGATCATGATTTGTTGGTGCACTTAGTAGTAGTACTTTTTACTTATATACTGAACAAATTATCCCAATCTACTCGATATGGGACTGGGGTGTTACATTAGGCTTTCTGAATTCATTTGAAAAGTGACCATCCAATCCACAATTGAAACATTTGAACTGAGTTCTGTCAACAAGATTCTTGTTTTGCTGACTCTCTTTTCTAAACTAGGATCCAGACCTTTGCATTGAATTTCTCTTGAATTTGAGGGTTGAGAATTTTCTTGATAGAAAAACTAGATGCTCATCTATTTTGGTGTATGACTCATCATCACCACCTAATTCTTTTCTCTTGTTAGTTAAAGATTCATCATACATGTACCCACTTACAGCTTTTCCATGACTTTCCTTCCTCCCTTCTTCAACAACTACATCTTCACAGGGCTCTACAAATTGCTTCCCCTTCACCATTAAGAAAATAGGCTTGTCCTTTTTCTGACTTTTCTCAATCTCTTCATCTTGTTATAATTCCAACTCATACGTCTTCATAATTTCATACAACTTATCAAGAGTGTATTCTTTGAAGTCAGGAGACTTTTTTAATTGACATAATCATTGGTTTCCATTCCATGGGCAAGGACCTCAAAAAATTGAGATTGGTATCCTCAATAGCATATACTCTTTGTTGGTGAGATTATGAAGATGTATGAATAGTAATCATGATAACTCAACACTAGAACATGACAGATAAATAATACTATGCCTACACAGAAATTAGGAAGAAATGAAGACAAGGCAAATACAGTGAATCAAGACATTAGAATAAGTTTTGAAGTCTACTACAGGTCATTGAAAGAAGTTCATTAATATGTTCATGCCTCAGTGAAGAATAATGGTTGAAGACTTTCAGGGTTTAAGAATTATTGAAGATTCAGTATAGAAGTGCCACTAGAAGATTTCAGTGTAAAGGCATTGATTGAAGATAAATAATGTTCGAAGAATAAAAATCTAGAAGAATTAAAGACAAGGTAAAGACAAAGATTAAAGAAGACAACTACAACCTTGAAGTTATACTCACTAAAGGAAGTTCATTTATATGTTTAAGCATTAGTGAAGAACATATCATGAAGTATTCAAGATTGTAGTAGTAATGAAGACGTTTTCTAAGTACCAGAAAAGATTATAGTGCAAGTATAGTGTTTGTTGACAGTCAGTGTTCAAAGCAATAAAAAACTGCAACATTCTTGTCATTTGATTTTAAATAAGAATATGATGATCAAGATCAGTGTTAGTCATTTGTGAACCAGACTAGTGCGCTAAGTGTCAACATAGAGAAACTGATCAACATGTTTATTGCACAAGATGAATTAACAGGAAGCCAAGTGAGGGCCAAGTATACAAGGATTGAATAGAAGTTTAAAATACTCCAAGTCATTATACAAGGTGGAAGAATTCGACACTTAGTAGTCAAAGTTGCATCAAAATATGACTAAGGCATGTATACAAGGCAATAGAATTCGACACTTGCCCTATTTCTGACTAAGGTAATTACATGTGACTAAGGAATTCGACACCAAGGAATATTTTCTAAGTTCAAGTACATGGAAACAATATTCGAAACCTAGAAAATATCCACGGGTTTCTCAAAGTCAACTCAAGTGAACATACAGAGGGGGGAAGATTCGACACTCACAACTGTAGTTCAATTATTGTAAAGCCTACACAATATAAATAAATGAATCTAATTCATTTGAGAAGTGAATGTGTGAGAGTGAATATACACAGACATAGAGATATACAGAGAGAAACTGAAGCCGGAGAAGAAGAGATACAAATCCATACACATACCTTCTTCACCGGAGTTTTATAATCTAGCCAGTTCATTATGTTGTAAATATATAGGGCTATTATAAAACACTCTCTGTTAGATTGATTTTCTTTTGTACATTCATAGATCTATACATTGTATTAGGAATCAGCCAGATCTCATTGTTGTAGCAAAGAACTAATTTGTTTTTTGGAAACTGGTTCATTAAAACCGGGTGTAGCACCCCTCTGAGTTTATATAAGAAAGATATATTCCCCGAAACTTGTCTTGTTGCTAATTTTCTAGAACTTTATTGTTTATTCATAAAAACAAAAAATTAGTAAGCCAACCTCTTAAACACTATTCACCTCATGAATTCTAACCCACTAACTGAACTCTAAATTATTTATCCGCACAAGATTCGAAAGAATTTTTTAATTTAGTGAGTATCGTATTCAATCCCCCTTCTATGATACTTCCGGGACCTAACAATTGGTATCAGAGCTCGCTGATTGATATAAAAATCAGGATCCGTAACCTAGTGAAGCTCAGTGTGCCGAAGTTGTTTTGACTTAGAACGGAGGCCTTGTTAAATAAGTTTAATTATAAAATATTAATAAGTTTATTTTATAAACTTTATAAAATTTATTGTATAAACTTTTATTAGTTTATGTTATAATTTTTCAATAGTTTATTTTATAAATTTTAAATAAAATTTATTTTGTAAACTTTTATAAAATTTATTTTATAAACTTTTATTAGTTTATGTTATAAATTTTAATTAGTTTATTTTATAAATTTTAAATAAAATTTATTTTTAAACTTTCATAAAACTTATTTTATAAACTTTTATCGGTTTATGTTATAAATTTTAATTAGTTTATTTTATATATTTTATAATAGTTTTTATTTAAATCTATTTAACAAAATAGGGTGGCTAGTTTCTATTAACTAAGCTCGGCAGTGGACACTTTCGTGCATGTGTAAAGAGTTGATTTGGGTAAGTGATTATACAAGCAGTGTACATCCGACACATGGCTTAGCATGGAGCATAATATTCGACACATACATGTCTTGGGTGATGGAAATTATTCTAAGGCACACTAGAATGGTGATAAGTCGACACATAGCTACTATAGAGTGCAAGAATTGACACATCTGCTTGGATCACTTCAAACTGGCTAAGGCATGAACATTAAAAAGGAATCGACACCTAACACCAATTACAGTTTGATACCCCAAGTTTTGTACACTTTAAATTTAAATTTAAATTTTAGATTTGTTTATTTTTCTAGAAAATTTAAAATTCTTGAAAACTAAAATTGTTCTTAAGTATTAATTTACGATATTTTAATTTTTAAGTAAATTCAAAATTCTTAAAAATTAATTTATTATAAATTTTTATTTTTGATTAATTTACTTTATTTTCAAAGAAAATTAAAAATTTTGTAAACTTAAATTTTTCTTAAATATTAATTCGAGGATGCTCAAGAAGAAGTGGTTGAAGATTTTTCTGAGTATTGAAGACAATTAAAATTGACCGAAGATTATCCAAAGAAGTTAATTCTGGAACATGTTGAAGAAGAAGTGGTATTAATTTCCTTAGAGATTTACTCCATAGGATCCCACTGGATATTCGGATGCTAGAAAAGAAGATATTAATTTCGGTACAGTTTTTGGTTAATTTGAGTTGAATTTTTGAATGAAAAATCTTAGGGGTTAAAGTAGTGAATGAGAACAGACTGGACTACCTGACATCTCAGTACAAGCCTTAAAGTTTATTCTACAAGGAGATTGTAGGAAGTTCGTGCTAACACTACAGATCTTCGGGAACGGAGGGTTACAACCACTGGGGACCTAAGGATATGACCACATTATCTTTAGAGGAACTATTTGTGTGCTGAAGGACTATGAACTAGAACAAGAGTTGAAGAAGATAATATTTGGTATGCAGGCTGTTAGCATATCCACTGTAATTGTAATCCAGGAACCAAATTTGATTGAAGTCAAGGTTAAGAACCTCTAAACAGAAATGAAATGATCCAAGAAGCTGAATTAAAGATGTTATAGCTCAAGGTTGTGGTCAAGGTATTATAAGCGAATCTTACACTTTGAAATAACTTGAGAACTGGACTGCAAGTCAAGCCTGTAGGGTAACAGAAAGTTCAGTGACATCAGATTCAGACGGAATCCCAATTCTTAATCTAAGGTCCTTATCTATAGATTCCATAAAGGAGATTTTCAAGAATAGTTCAAGATGCAGTTACAAGACATAGATGGTTAATATTAGAAAGATAAGATCAGGGGTTTGCTACACAGTTTGAAGAAGCCTGAACAAGTAAATGATGACAGACACTGTGTTGGGTTGTAACAGGAATCTCAAGCATTAGTGAGGATGGAGCAAGGGAAAGCATATATTGGTGAAGTTAAAAAAAAAGTTAATTCTATCAGTGACAGAGATGAACCAATTGAATATTTGGCATCAATGACCAACACTGGATATGAATCACTAAGCACTTCATAAGTACACATTCTAACTAATATACATTTATCTAATTCAGAACTGTATGATTATTAAGTACTGAAATGTATTATATTCATGTCAGCATGTTAGCATCGTAGGACTTAAATGCTTAATTGATTGCTAAGAATAAGATTACATGCTAGGATTTATGAGTTTAATTAGTACATGTTGGTCCCTGATATTGTAGAAGGGGGGTTGAATACAATATCTGAAAATTAATCGCGGAATAATTTGGATTAAAAATATTATTTTAATTATTCGCGAAATATTAATTAGAATGAAATACTGTTCAAGTGAAAGATATAATTTTAACTTGATTAGTATTACAAAATTAATATTTAGAAAACTGTTATATAATTGATAAAAAGTCTAGAACGAATTCGACATGAAGTGTTCGTGTTTAATCAATTATATTCAAACTCAGCACAGAAATCTATGAATATTACAATGCAGATAAATTACTGAATTTGATCTGATTTTTCTAACTCTTAACAAGTTGAACTCTTGAAAAATGAAGGCTGATTCTCATATTTATAGAGATTTGAAAAAGGCTGGTATGACCTTTTCCGTATGACTTAATTTCAAGAAAATAAGTCTGTATGACTTATTTTAACCCTTGTATGACATTTAAAAACTGGGTATGACTTCTGAATGGTCGGTATGACTTACTGAATCTCGGTATGACTTATTTAAAGTCATATTCAGATTTTATCTAATTAAAATAAATCAGTATGACTTATTTTAATTAATCAAAATAGGTTCAGTATGACCTTTTGAGCACAGAAATCTCGGTATGACTTATCCTGGTATGACTTTAGGTCGGCAGAAGCTCGGTATGACTTATTTTAATTAATTGAAAAGGTCGGTATGACTTTTTAATTAAATAAAATCAGTATGACCTTTTAAACTTCAACTCCAGCATGACCTTTTCTTCATTTTGCTCGGTATGACTTTTGGAATAAGCTCGGTATGACTTTTGGAATCAACTGCCAATTCAATTTTCGGTATGACATTTGAATCAATTCTCTCGGTATGACTTATTGAATCACCTGCCTTTTTTCATTTCTTTAACAGCTTCGGTATGACTTTTATTAATATAATTCGGTATGACTTATTAATAAACAGTCGGTATGACTTATTTATTAGTCATTTGAATTATATTAAAAGTCATATTAAGTCATATCTTTTATAATAAATTAATTCTACTTAAATTAATTAGTTAATTTACAAATTAAATTAAATTCAACTTGAATTAATTTAATTAGATAAATTAAATAATCAATTAACATTTGATAGTAGAATTAAAATACTATTTCGTCTTGTATTACCGTGCTATCAGTCTTGAAGTCTTCCAGTCTTCGTTGTCTCTTTTGTCATAAAACCACTTGAGCTAGATGATGAATATTTATTATTTTAGTTGACACACAAATGTACTGTCTGGTTCATTTATGTCATACTATAATAAATATTCTTCATCTTTAACATTAAGCTGTGGTCTTCTGTTCTTCTTCTACTTCACTGTCTTCATTCTTCTTCTGGAATCTTCTGTAGTAGCCACTTAGAATCTTCTGAATCTTCTGAACAACTGCTTCTCTATTTTTCTCCGACGCTTGAACACATAAATGAACTTCTTCCGGTGTAGAGTAGCAATTTCATTATAATTCTTCTGACAAGTTGATTCTTTGTGTCTAGTTGACATTCTTCGATTTGATTCCATCCTCAGAATTTATTACTTACTTTAATTTCTTACATGAGTTGAGTTGTCATCTACTAATTACAAATAGGCCTTGACATATGCCTTTCAATCTCCCCCTATTTGTTGTTAAACATTTAACACACAAATTCCTAGAGGATAACTCAACTAACAACTAAGAAACTAATATGACATTTAAGAACTATAAGTAAATAAATTGTTCTCTGGATCATATAATACATTTCCAGATTTCTTTGAGTAACTGAAATGAAAGATGTTTGTTCCTCTAGCACTGAACATATTATACATGTAGTATTATCTTCATTTCTCAGACTCATCACTACTCCCCCTTAGGATGTCAGAGATGATGTTTGTTCTCTTCTTACCACTTCTCCTCTATTTCTCCAACTCCTGTCTTCCCTTCTCTTCCAAGGTGAAGTCAATTTCCCCTTACTTGAATTATCCAACCATTTTAATAGAGGTAACAAACATGGCATATATACAGCATTAAACCATCGCAGATATAAAAAATGCAAACTATGACATGTTATGCATTTTAGAAAATCCGGTTAATCATATTTACAAGAATCTTCTAAAATCAAATGGAATAGAATCCAAGCATGTTGTTATATACCCCTTTTTCTTGTTCAACAATTGAGTAATCCTCTTCTGGCAAAAGCCTTTGTTTACTTCTCCCCCTTAGTTGAACACTTTGGAGTAATCCTCTTAATAATTCTCATTCTCCTAATAATTCTCCCCCTTAGTTGAGTAATCCTCTTAATAATTCTCCCCCAATTGTAGATAGGTAACAATTGTTGGTCCTTTTCTGAAGAAATTTCCACCTTGGTTAAGTAACATTTGAAATCTGTAACAGGGAATGGGGAAAGGGATTCGGTAAGTGTGCTAGTGTGTGATTTTACTTTGTGTTCCTCACAAGTGTTTCGCTCATATACTCTCTAAGTGTTTCACTCATAGACTCTCTAAGTGTTTCACTCATAGAATATATATTTTCACTCTTCCTTACTTGTGTTTCACTCTTTTCTCACATCACTATATCTCTCTCAGTACGGATGACTCAGTCTTTTGTACCTGCAAGAAAGATCACCAAAGCCCCTTCAAGAGAGGTCACTGGTGGTGCAATGGGGTTTCGCAAATCCCCGTCCTCAATTGAATCTATAAAAACATTTTGACTTTGAAAAACTGAATTGCTTCAGAAATAGATTCAGTGAGTTGCTGATCATCTTAGATGATCTATTCCGTTAGGAATCCAGATATGTTCCATCTGGGAAGGGAGACAAGGATCTATAATGTAGCACATGATCCAAGTTTCCTCCTGACGCCTGTGAAGGCATGTTGATTCAGTCAGAATCATCAATTATTCTTCCTTCCTTGATATGGAAGTTTAGAAAAATTGCTACCGTCAATTCATCCTTCCTGTGACATTTCAATTGTTCCCTTTTGGTCCCTTTTTGGTCCCAAGTAAGTTCTTAAATTGTTGGTCCAAAATGCCAATTGAGTTGGTTCATTGATCGAGAAGTCATCAACTGATATTTATCAATCGAGAACTCAAGTCATCAACTGATATTTATCAATCGAGAACTCAAGTCATCAACTGATATTTATCAATCGAGAACTCAAGTCATCAACTGATATTTATCAATCGAGAACTCAAATCATCAACTGATATTTATCAATCGAGAACTCAAGTCATCAACTGATATTTACTCATCAACGGATACCAATTGTTGTCCATTGTTGGTCCTAAAAATAAGACAATATTTGTGGTTTCTTGAAAAATGTCAGATGAAATTAACTCTTTGCTGATAGCCTTGGCTGACAGGCTGAATTCAATAGACTCACTCTGTTGAGAGAATGAACCTAGTAACAGTTTTGCCTTTTCCAATTCTGTATCCTTTTGAGAGAACACAGATGAGCTAACAGTTGTCTCAGTTTATATGTATTTGAATCACCTTTCTGGAGACAGAGCTGTTGGTTCCCTCACATTACCAACCTTATCAAATGCACTCAAGGCATTGACTCCCTCATTCTTAGCAATTAGGTATTTTGTTTAATGGTTAGAGAGACGGATGTGATTGTGTTTGTGTGTTTGGTTCTAAGATCTTGGATAGAGATTGATGCCAATGTTTGGGATCTAACTATTAGAAACAATTGGATGATCAAGCTCATAGATCTTTCCTACTTCTCAAAAGAGACGCGAAATAATCAGCTTATATTTATGTATATATATATATAAATAATAAAGATAAGGATGTCAAAGTTGAAAAACAAATAACACTATACATACTTATATATATATATAAAATATATGCCAATTGTTGGAAAACAATTATAATAAACAATATTTACAGTAAAGATGCCAATGAAATAACAACTGTACAAAATAAGGAAAATCTTTTTGAGTTTTCTTTTTCAATTTGTTTGTTTGTTTTTGATAATTTTTTAAAGAATATATACAGTGTATTTACAGTGCTTCAAAATAAATATGCAATTTAAAACAACATGCAATAATTAGTTCATGTTTAACATCCCTAACTCACTAACCAACTTAGAGAAAGTGGATTCATCAAGTGGTTTCGTGAAGATGTCGGCAATTTGATCTTCTGTGGGTACAAAATGTAACACCACAGTTCCGTTCATGACATATTCTCGGATAAAATGATACCTTATGTCTATGTGCTTGGTCCTTGAATGTTGTACAGGATTATTGGAAATAGCTATGGCACTTGTGTTGTCGCAAAGTATTGGAATTTTAGATAGCGCAAGTCCATAATCATTCAGCTGATTCCTTATCCACAAGATTTGTGCACAACAACTACCTGCCGCAATATATTCTGCTTCGGCTGTCGAGGTAGATACTGTGTGCTGTTTCTTACTGTACCAGGAAATCAACCGTCGTCCTAGAAACTGACAACTTCCAGATGTACTTTTCCTGTCCATCCTGCATCCTGCATAATCTGAATCTGTATAGCCTATTAGTTCAAAACCTGTACCTTTAGGGTACCAAATTCCAAGATTCGGTGTACCCTTCAGATATCTAAAAATTCTTTTAACAGCTATAAGATGAGATTCTCTAGGGTCAGTTTGAAACCTTGCACATAAGCATGTTGCAAACATTATATCGGGTCTACTAGCAGTTAGATATAATAATGAGCCTATCATACCTCTATAACTTGTGATGTCAACCTTCTTACCAGTTTCATCTTTGTCAAGCTTTGTGGCTGTTGGCATAGGGGTTTTTGCCGGTGAAGAATATTCTAGATTGTATTTCCTTAGAAGATCTCTTACGTACTTTGATTGGCAAATAAAAATCCCATCTTCCATCTGCTTCACTTGCAATCCAAGGAAGAATGACATCTCACCCATCATGCTCATTTCATACCTACTCTGCATTAACTTAGCAAATCTCTTGCACAAATTTTCATTAGTAGAACCAAATATAATATCGTCAACATAAACTTGGACAAATATCATATCTTTATCATGTAGTTTGTAAAAGAGAGTTTTATCTATGACACCTCTAGTAAAACCGTTTTCAAGTAAAAACTGAGAGAGTGTGTCATACCATGTCCTCGGTGCTTGCTTGAGTCCATAGAGGGCTTTGAATAAGAAGTATACAAAATCAGCAAACTCTGGATTTTCAAAGCCAGGGGGCTGTTCCACATATACTTCCTCTTCTATCTTTCCATTCAGAAATGCACTCTTCACATCCATTTGATAGACTTTAAAATTGGAATGTGCTGCAAATGCCAGAAATATTCTGATGGCTTCAAGTCTTGTAACTGGTGCGTAGGTCTCATCATAATCAATTCCCTCTTCCTGGGAGTAACCCTTTGCCACCAGTCTGGCCTTGTTCCTTGTAACAATGCCATCACCATCTAACTTGTTCCTGTATACCCATTTCGTGCCAATAACAGATCTATCTTTAGGCCTGGGTACCAGTGTCCATACTTCTTGCCTTTTGAACTGATTGAGTTCTTCTTGCATGGCAAGAACCCAATCTGGATCAGTTAGAGCATCTTCAATTTTCTTTGGTTCTTCTTGAGATAGAAAAACCGAAAATAAACATTCATTTGAAGTTGCACTTCTGGTTCTAACACCAACATCTGGATCACCTATGATCAATTCAAAGGGATGATCTTTGCTCCATTTCCTTTCCCTTGGTAGATTTGATCTTGATGATTCGCCTCTATATTCATTGTGATGTTGTGTTGTGCCAGTTGATCCTTTATCTCCCTCTGAGTTGCTGCCTGGATGACTTGTTGATCCACCACTGGTATTAGTAGTATCTCTAGTGTTGCCATTGTTTCCACCACTATTACCTAGATCATTACCATCATTGTTGTCATCATCATTTCCTGTTGCAACCTCAGGCTCTTCTTCATTATCCGAATCTGAGTCTGGATGATTGTCAAATTTTAATGACTCAGAAGGATCTTCAGTTTGGATGCTCGGGAGTTTAGTGTCGTCAAATGATATGTTGACACTTTCTTTTACTTGGTGCTGATCAATTATGTACACCCTATATGCTCTTTTTGAGTAGCCGACAAAAATTGCTTCATATGCCTTGGCCTCGAATTTGCCACGATGTTCATCTCCATCTTTTAGCACAAAACATTTGGCTCCAAATACATGAAAGTATTTGAGTGTTGGTTTCTTGCCAGCCATTAATTCGTAGGGTGTCTTCATATGATCCTTGTTGATTAAAGTTCGATTCTGGGTATAACAAGCCGTGTTCACTGCTTCAGCCCAGAAGTAGATAGGCAACCTTGATTCACTTAACATTGTTCTTGCAGCTTCAATCAAGGTTCGATTCTTCCTTTCTACTACTCCATTCTGTTACGGAGTTCTTGGTGCTGAGAATTGTCTTGTTATCCCTTTGTCTGAGCAGAAGCTATTTAGAATTTCATTCTTGAATTCTGTTCCATTATCTGATCTGATTGCCCGGACAGGTAGCTTTGAATCTAACTCAATCAATTTTACATGATCAATCACCAACTGTGGAGTTTCATCCTTAGAGTTCAAGAATAAAACCCACGTGTACTTTGTGAAGTCATCTACAATCACTAAGGCATATTTCTTCCTTGACATAGACAGAATATTTACTGGACCAAATAAATCCATGTGAAGCAGCTGCAGTGGTTCAATAATATATGTAGTGTCTGTGCCTTTGTGAGTTGTTCT
Organism: Oenanthe sinensis; assembly: GCA_028671895.1. NCBI lineage: Eukaryota > Viridiplantae > Streptophyta > Magnoliopsida > Apiales > Apiaceae > Oenanthe > Oenanthe sinensis. Next base: position 16,937,109 of record JAPMAC010000209.1, read on the forward strand.
TTTTGACTTCCCTTTCTGACATGCCTCACACAATCCTTCTTGTGTAAATTCCATCGGAGGCAGTCCTCTCACCAAATCCCTCTTGACTAGAGAGTTTATTGTTTTGAAATTCAGGTGTGAGAGTTTCTTGTGCCATAGCCAACTTTCTTCTGATGAAGCTTTTGAATAAAAACAGTTTGCTTCAGCTTCAGTTCCCGAGTTGAAATCAGCTACGTACAAGTTTCCTTTCCTTACTCCACGCAAGGCTAGTCTGTCTTCTTTAGAATGAGCTATTAAGCACTCCTCCTTGATAAAGTTCACTTTGTAACCTTTATCACAGAATTGACTGACGCTGAGTAGATTGTGCTTAAGTCCTTCCACCAAAGAGACGTTTTCAATGATAACATTTCCAGTATTTAACTTGCCATATCCCGTAGTCATTCCTTTGCTGTTATCTCCAAAGGTGACGATTGGGCCAGCTCTTTCAACCACGTCTGATAGCAGGGCTCTATCTCCGGTCATATGCCTTGACGATCCGCTGTCTAGGATCCAAACAACCCGGTTTTCCTGTTTAACTCCCTGCACATATCAAACGGATTAGATTATCTTCGGAGCCCAAAACTGATTGGGCCCGGCATACTTAAAGAATTGACCTTTGTCAGCTTTGACAACAGATCCTTTTCGAACAACAGCCGCATCCTCCTTGACTGTACTTACTTTCCTATAAATAGTCTTAACAAATTTTTGTTTAGACTTAGGAATATATTTTTCCTTCTTGACAGGTGAAGGAATAGCAGTCTTGGATTTAGCAAATTTATTATTGATGTATTGTCTCGGTGTCATGTTCTTTTTATTAGCAGTCATGCGTTTGAAATAAGCAGTCATAGCATTAAAAGCACATAACATACAATTTAACATACCACAAGGTTTATGGCATACATCAATTGCAGGCATGTTATTCACAGCAGTAGGAGTTTTAACAATTTCTACTTTAACTTTTTCAGCAGATTTAAAGTTTTCAGTAGAATGGCATCTGTTGTTACTATCCCTACTTCTAACAAACTTATTGTTAGGTCTGTTCAAGTTATTCTTTAAGTTCTTAGCACCTAAACCAGGAGTGGATGAACTAGCAGAGTTCACATTTTCGATTGGTCTTTTAGGTACATATTTAGCTTTCTGGACATTTATTCCTTTTATGTCCCTAGTCTGTTCTTCTCTTCAAGGTCTTCACATTTAATTTTATAATCCACTATTACACAACTATCAAGAACTGGTTCTGCAATAGGAGTTATGAAAAGAGGTTTCTTGGTGTCCTTAATAACATGTGGAACACCCCTCTCTATAGCAGTCTTTTTAAAAGGGGTGATGTTACTAAGCTTTCCTACTGATTCATTATATTCAAAACCTATTCCAACTTTCCGATTGATCTCTTGTTGGTCAACTAGATCTTTCATAACAAATGAAGCAGTTCTATAGGCTTGACACCTGACCTTTTCTTTTTCAATTTTATCTTTAAAAAAAGCTTCAATTTCAATATAGCAGTTGACTCTATTAACTTGAAATGCAACATCTTCAGTTAATTTAACATTAATAAGTTTCAGCTTTTTCAATTCATAATTCTCCTCTTTTAAAACTTTGTTTTCGAGAATTAAGACTTTTATTCGATCTCTAGCATCAATTAAATTCTCACCTATCAATTTAAACATTTTAGGACAGCTAGGGTTTACCTCAATTCCTTGTCGAGGTGGAGATTGTGATCCTTCAGAAGAAGAGGCCATTAGAGCAAGATTTCCCATTTGATCTTCTTCATCATTGTCGGAATCATCCCAGCTTTTTCCTGCTGCTAAGTATGATTTTCCCTGATGCTTCTTCAGTAGAGCGTCATATTTCTGTTTGAGCTCGTCATATGAATCCTTCTTTCTTTCCTGCTTGGGCTTTCTACAATCAGTAGCAAAGTGTCCCATTTCATTGCAGTTGAAGCAACGGATCTTGCTTCTATCTACCATCCCTGTCTTGTATCCACCTTTTGTGTTGGATGAGCTAGAAGAACCACCTGTCTGAAATCTGTTTGCCATAGGCTTAAATTTGAAACTAGGGTTCCTCCTGAATCTTGTATTTCCAAATTTTCTAGCAATCAGAGCCAGAGATTCATCCTCAAGTTGATCGAGTTCTTCCATTGAGTAGAATTCACTATCAGTTGAATTCACTAGAGTTGCACCAACTTCTGCAACAATACCCTGATCAATGATGTTGACTGAAGAAGATTCAGTCTTAGCTTTTCTGTACTCTGGTTCTTCTGCTACAAGAGCTGTAGACTTGCTGACCACCTTGCCTGTACCATATATTTCATTCTGTTGAATCTGCTCTAGCTCATAGGTCTTCAGAATGCCATAAAGTCTTTCCAAAGAAATTTCATTTATGTCCCTTGACTCTCTGATAGCTGTTATCCTGTGCTCTAGGTGTACTGGCATTGTCAGCAAAAACTTCCTACTGATCTCCTTCTTCGTATATTGTTTGCCATTGAGATTTAGATCATTTATCAGCTTGTTGTATCTCTCAAAAACTTCAGAGATATCTTCTCCAGGATTTGATCTAAAATGCTCATATTGAGACGTTAAGATTTCCAATCTGTTCTCCCTTACTTCTTCTGTTCCTTCATTTAGTATCTCTATCGTTTCCCAGATGTGTTTAGCATTTTTACAATTAACAACATGATTGTACATTCCGGGATCAAGAGATTCCACTAAAATTAACTGCAGACTGGTGTCCAATGTATCCAGTTCCTTTTCTGTCTCAGTGTACTCAGAAATATCTTTTTCAACTTGTCCGTGCGGAATGAGTACACCATCTTCCATATGCTCAGGAAAGATATTTATTGGAACAGCAACACCAGTTTTTAAAATATCCTTGTACTTGGGATTTGCAGCTCGAAGAAACAAGGTCATCTTTCTCTTCCACATATTATAATTGTCTTTATCAAATTGTGGAATTTTAATGCTACTAACTCTTTGAGTACTCATCTTTAAATAAGATTAAAAATTAATTGTTTCAAAAAATATTTTAATTTTTGACTTAAAATAATTTTTGATAAAAAATAATTTTTCGAAAAAAAAAAATTATTTCGAATAAAAAATTATTTCGAATTTAAAATAATTTTTGAGATCTGTATGAGTTCGCGGAATTTGATTTGGATCTGATATGAAAATATATCAACCAGCTCTGATACCAATTGTTGGTCCCTGATATTGTAGAAGAGGGGTTGAATACAATATCTGAAAATTAATCACGGAATAATTTGGATTAAAAATATTATTTTAATTATTCGCGAAATATTAATTAGAATGAAATACTGTTCAAGTGAAAGATATAATTTTAACTTGATTAGTATTACAAAATTAATATTTAGAAAACTGTTATATAATTGATAAAAAGTCTAGAACGAATTCGACATGAAGTGTTCGTGTTTAATCAATTATATTCAAACTCAGCACAGAAATCTGTGAATATTACAATGCAGATAAATTACTGAATTTGATCTGATTTTTCTAACTCTTAACAAGTTGAACTCTTGAAAAATGAAGGCTGATTCTCATATTTATAGAGATTTGAAAAAGGCTGGTATGACCTTTTTCCGTATGACTTAATTTCAAGAAAATAAGTCTGTATGACTTATTTTAACCCTTGTATGACATTTAAAAACTGGGTATGACTTCTGAATGGTCGGTATGACTTACTGAATCTCGGTATGACTTATTTAAAGTCATATTCAGATTTTATCTAATTAAAATAAATCGGTATGACTTATTTTAATTAATCAAAATAGGTTCAGTATGACCTTTTGAGCATAGAAATCTCGGTATGACTTATCCTGGTATGACTTTAGGTCGGCAGAAGCTCGGTATGACTTATTTTAATTAATTAAAAAGGTCGGTATGACTTTTTAATTAAATAAAATCAGTATGACCTTTTAAACTTCAACTCCAGCATGACCTTTTCTTCATTTTGCTCGGTATGACTTTTGGAATAAGCTCGGTATGACTTTTGGAATCAACTGCCAATTCAATTTTCGGTATGACATTTGAATCAATTCTCTCGGTATGACTTATTGAATCACCTGCCTTTTTTCATTTCTTTAACAGCTTCGGTATGACTTTTATTAATATAATTCGGTATGACTTATTAATAAACAGTCGGTATGACTTATTTATTAGTCATTTGAATTATATTAAAAGTCATATTAAGTCATATCTTTTATAATAAATTAATTCTACTTAAATTAATTAGTTAATTTACAAATTAAATTAAATTCAACTTGAATTAATTTAATTAGATAAATTAAATAATCAATTAACATTTGATAGTAGAATTAAAATACTATTTCGTCTTGTATTACCGTGCTATCAGTCTTGAAGTCTTCCAGTCTTCGTTGTCTCTTTTGTCATAAAACCACTTGAGCTAGATGATGAATATTTATTATTTTAGTTGACACACAAATGTACTGTCTGGTTCATTTATGTCATACTATAATAAATATTCTTCATCTTTAACATTAAGCTGTGGTCTTCTGTTCTTCTTCTACTTCACTGTCTTCATTCTTCTTCTGGAATCTTCTGTAGTAGCCACTTAGAATCTTCTGAATCTTCTGAACAACTGCTTCTCTATTTTTCTCCGACGCTTGAACACATAAATGAACTTCTTCCGGTGTAGAGTAGCAACTTCATTATAATTCTTCTGACAAGTTGATTCTTTGTGTCTAGTTGACATTCTTCGATTTGATTTCATCCTCAGAATTTATTACTTACTTTAATTTCTTACATGAGTTGAGTTGTCATCTACTAATTACAAATAGGCCTTGACATATGCCTTTCAGTACATTTCATACTTACTTTTCCATGTAGTAAAATGAATATCTGGAGAATTAGATAGGGTGTTCTAGACGGTTAGGTGTATCCCTGAACATTTGCTGGAACTTGATTTAAATCTTATGTGATTTAATACCTCTGCTAATATTGTGAAAATTGCTAATAGACAAACATGTCATAGATCATATATTTCATATTTGTTCTTATGAATGACTTGATAAGTGTATGTGGAATTTAATATTGCTCATAATGTCTTATTCAAATATTCTGTATATTCTTGAAATTGTTTATGTGCTTATTTTTACATGATTTGATTTCACTAAAATAGTTGCACTTAAATGTCATATCATTTCATGAATTTCTTGTTAAGGTGTAGAATACTAAAAGATGGTAGAATTATCTAAGTAGTTAGTAATCTGTAGATTCGAGGATTAATCTAAAACTGACTTATATAATTAGAGATAGTTGAAAATGTTAGACAACAACAGAAATGGAATAGACGAAATTAATAATTAATTTGTTAGTTCTTCTAGTCCATGAAAAGTTGTCGTTACTATTGTTGAAAGTAATATCTGTAATCCATCTGGACTCAATGTAGTTGAGTACCAAGAAGCTTAATCATTTATGATTGTAGAGTTTGTAACAAAAGACAAAAGCTATGTGATTTCGTGACATTTATTGCACGAGGAATATTAAGATTGAAGCTCTAATATCACAGTTGGTTGAGAAAGTCTATCCAATGGTAACCTTTGGAGATGACAGAAAAGGATGTATAAGAGATTTGGCTATCATGATTTTGGAATTGTCATCACTAGAAGTATCTTTTTTGTCGAAGGACTTAAGCACTATCTACAGGGCACTAGGGAATTCTTTGTCAAGGGTTTTCTAGAAAAGCAATTAAAAGGAAACATGTTTGATTTAAATCAAGAAAGATGGAAGCTCACTCAAACTGATGGTGATGAAATTTGTTCGTAGCTGACATGGTTTATATATGCAAAGGTGAAGTGAACCTTTTAGTAAAGCTTCATTAGTAAAGAGTTAGCTATGTCATATGAAGCTCTCACACTTGGTGAACAAGATAATGGATTCTTTGATAAAGAAGAAATTGGTGAGAGGACTACTTTATATGGAATTCTATCCAGAAGGACATTTTGAAGCATGTCATATATGGAAGTCAATGAAAACATCACATTGAAGTAAATTATGTCATGGAATAAATATGCTTAGTGGTGTTTCATGATAACCCTAGTTACTATTTGGTGATGTTTATGCATTCAATAGATAATATATCACAGATGGTGACTGATCACATCAAGTAGATCAAGTTGGAAGTAAAGTAAACTGTGAGAACTTTGAAGTCAGATATCGGAACTCAATTTCGCGAATGAAGTTCTAAATGAAGTCTGCACTTATAAAGGTACTTTAAAGCTGAAGAAATTAACACAGAATGTTGCTTTAATCAACAAAGATCGTGAAAACACATCGAATGGGTTAATGGCCAACCAAAAGCAAACACTGAAGCTCTTTCGTGTGTTTGGAGGAAATTGATATTTATTGAAGATTTATGTGAGTATCTTAGCATGTTTGAAGTTAAGGCTCATGGAACAATTTTCTAGGCTACTCATTGAAGTCGAAAGCTTATGAGGCGTATGTGATTGAAAACTTGAAGGTGATTGGAAGTCTGAATGTATCGTCCAACTACACCAAGCTCCCAAGTATTCAAATGAAAGACTATTATGAATCTTTGAAGTTTGACATCTCGTCAGAGTCAAATTCAGATACTAATGATGAAACTGAGATTGCAGAAGGAAACAATGATAATGATGATGATTTAGATCCTATTAGTCGAAATAGTAGTGAAACTACACAACTCGTGAACTTTAATAGAATTCACTTAATAAGGTGAAGGATCTTCAACACATCCTAGTAGCAACTTAGGAGGAGAAAATTAAATAAGGATCTATTAGTCGTACTCAAAACAATGAAGATCAAAGGAATACATCAAGAACATATATGACAAGACAAAAGGATTGAAGTCAAATTCAATCCTGGAGTCTAGTTCTTAGTGATCCAGATTTTGGAGTAAAGGCTAGAAGTGCTATGCAAAGTAAATGATTATTCTTCGGGAAAGAACAATTATTAATAGTTAGTAGCCTAAAGAAGAGTGAAGTTGCACTGATTGATCCAGATTGGGTGATTGCAAATGCAAGATGATCTCAATAAGTTCGAAGGTCAAATTTACTGAAGCTAGAACTTCGACCACAAGACGAAGCTGAAATTGGTACAGTAAGGGTTTGCAGAAACTGGATAATTATTGGCATTGTTATGAGGGACAAAGCCAAACTGGTTGCTACAGGTTACTATAAAGTAGAAGGTATCGACGATGATGGAAATTGAATCTTCGAGACTTTCGAGATCAAACAGTAAGCACTAGTGACGAGACATGATCCTATTATGACCAACAAGATGAGGACCTAATAACATGATATCCCTTGCACATGTTGCGCATTCAAGCATGATTATCTATCAGATGAATGTGAGCAAGTGCACTCCTGAATGGGGAGTTAGAAGTTGAAGTTGATGTACAACATTTCCTTGACTTTAAAGTTGCAGATACATTAGAATTTTTATATCATTCTCTTCCAAAGCTCTTTATGAATGGAGTTAGGGATTCAAGCAAATCATCAAGGACATGGTATGTCACTCTAACTGCTAATTACTTGAAAATGATTTTATATTAGAGTTGTTATACATATATCTCTCTAGAATGAAAGGCACACACATGATTCAAGATTAGTGCAAGTATACCATGATTATATTATATGCGGGTCTACTAATAAAAATTTGGCAAGAGATTTTTGCTAAGTTAATGCAGAGTAGGTAGAAGATGAGCATGTTGGAAGAGTTGCAATTCTTTTTGGATTATAAGTAGTTCAAAAGAATGGTGGCAATTAAAGTAAGTCAAAAATCTTTTGAAGATGCGCAATTTAGAAGATTCTAGACCTGCCAAGACTTCATGCCAACAAACCACTAAACTTGATCTGAGTAAATCAGGTATATGAACTGAAGTGACAAGCTATAGAGGTTTGATCAACTCATTAATTATTCAAGTACATAATGACCATATATTTTATTCTTGATATGCCTATGTGCAAGTTTCCAAGTGGATACTAGAGAGTCTTATCTTATAGCTAAGATATGAATTGTTAGATATCTTAAGGGATTACCAATTTATATAATCAGGTACCCTGAAGATAACAGGTTTAACCTAATTGGCTATATAGATATAGATGATGCAGGTTGTAAGAAAGACATAGAATTCATTCCTAGAAGCTGTCAATTTCGTGGAAGAAGTTGGATTCTTGTTGAAATGAGAGAAAGCATTCAACACACATAGTTGCAGCAAAGGCTAAACTTAAAGCAGCTAGTGAATGTGATGCTCTGATCTTCTGGACAAGGAAACTACTACAACTCCAACAACTCTATTCAACACTCTCTACACCACTCACGGAACAAATACAAGGACATCAGGTATCATTTCTTTTGAGAGTTGTCCTTAGCGAACTTGGGATATTATTTATATGCATATTTGTTGGAAATCCCATCTACAAGGAATTCTTAAATTAGTTCACAAGTATTAAATTTTCCATATTTAAAGGACTTGTGAATTTGTTTGAAATCCAATACCTCGTATTTTTTACTATTAGTTTAATTATCATGCTTACAATGTTATATGCATATGTGGTAGTTAAATTTTTTAGCATAAGTTAACAGCATAATTATTTGTATGATGAATATTTGATGAGTATTAGTCAATGATATCTTGCTTAATTGCTCTGATATTTTTCTCTGATATTTTTAATATTTTATTATAAATAATTGTGATACTTTTAGTATTAGTGATATTATTTAGAATTTTTGTTCTAAGTAATCAATGCATATTTAAAAATTCACTAATATTGAAAGCTGGAGTATTTTTCTAAGTAATGTGTATAAAATTCTCAATATTTTATATACTTAGAAAATATTTTTAAAATATGATTTTATTTACGAGGAATTGTTATAAGAATCACGAGTATTAAATGACAGTATTTAAAGAACTTGGGAATTTCTTTTCAATTATTTCCTTGAGCTTACGTAAATCAATAATAATTGTTGTGAATATAATTGCAATATGTTAGTGTGACAATTATTAGATACAGCGTCGGAAGTTATATGCTAATATTCAACCTTATAAATATTTAGTATTTAGCAAAATGATTTAATCTTATTAAAATTGTGAATTGAAATAATTCGGTATTTATTAGTTTCATAATTTTAATTTGATGAAATATTAGAAGCATAATTGATAAATATTAAATTATGATATTTTATTAATATTTCTTTGCAATTAATTGTGATATTTTTAGTATTAGTGATGATACATGTTGTTTATCTGAAATCACTAAAAGACATATGATAAGACCTATTTGTAATAAGTAGATGACAACTCAACTCAAGTAAGAAAATGAAGTAAGTAATAAATAATGAGGAAGGAATCAAGTCAAAGAATGTCAACTAGACACAAAGAATCCTAATATCAGAAGTGTTCTAATGAAACTGCTACTCTACACCGGAAGAAGTTCATTAATATGTTCAAGCGTCGGCGAAAAATAAAGGAGTAGTATTTCAGAAGAGTTCAGAAGATACAGAAGATTCCAAGTGCCTACTACAAAGAGATTCCAAGAAAAGAAATATTGAAGACAAAGCTACAAGCCATGACAGGACAAGATACAAAGACCACTATAGCAGAAATGAGAATCAACATTGTAGTTAGTCATCCGTGAACCAGACCAGTGCACAGGGTGTTAACAATGTCAGTGAAGATTCGTCATCAAAAAGTTCAAGAGGTTAGAAAGGTTATTGTTGAAGAACAAAAGAGTTTTACCTACCTCAACAATAGTCAAGCCTTTAATTTAATTCTCTATTAATTAATTAAATTAATTAGTTAATTTAATTAGTAAATTAATTCACTCAGAATTAATTTATTTCTTAAATTAATTAAAGGATTAATTAATTTAGAATTATTTTAGAATGACAGAAGAAAGAAGCTGGAAGCTCAAAGGCATACAGAAACAGCTAAACAGGCCTGACGGTACTAACTTTAAGACAAGACGGAAAAAGTATTGACACGGAAGAAATGCAGAGTCATATATTCGTAAAAGTGGAACCCCGGTTGGAATTGATTTATCATTTCCAAGTCAAAAGGAGTTCGGTTCCAGACGATCAGGAGACCGCAGCTTAGAGCGTAAGGATTTATTTAATTAATAAATATTTTATTTATTTAGTAAATTATATTTATAAATATCTAAATAATATTAGATATTTATTTTTATAATTTCTAAATCAAATTTATTATTTATTAATCAAAGAATATAAGCTGTGCGGGTCGAAAAAGTATTTCTACGGAGCTAGCCCTAATAAGGACGAAATAAGCCCCTTTGACTTACAAATTGAATTGGCAGGTGGTTTTATTTTTAAAGGACCAATTAATGGCGGCCACATGTCCAACCATTTGAAAAGAAAAGAATTGGCAGGTGGTTACAAGATGTCATGCCGAGAGAAATTAACAAGAGTCATACCGAAGGATTTATATAATAAGTCATGCTGATTTAATTTTAATTAATTAAGTCATTCTGATTTATTTAATTAAAAGAAAAATCCAGTATGACTTATAACAAGTCATACCGAATTTCTGATGAGTCATACCGGATTCTAAATGAGTCATACCGAATTTCTGAAGAGTCATACCGACCATTATAAGTCATGCTCAGCCTTTTTGTGAGTCATACAAGTGTTAAATCAATTAGAAAAAAGGTCATATTGGAATGAGTCATGCTAGTTTTCAACCTCTATAAATATGAGGAGTTGTCTTCATTTTTCAGAGTTCAGAAAAACAGCTCAAATTCAGTCATTTGTCTGCATTGTAATATTCACAGATTTCTGTGCTGAGTTTGGAATATAATTGTAAAACACGAACAATTCATGTCAAATTTGTTCTAGAACTTTTATCAATTATATAATAGTTTTCTAAATATTAATTTTGTAATACTAATCAAGTTAAAATTATATCTTTCACTTGAACAGTATTTCATTATAATTAATATTTCGCTAGCAATTAAAAAATATTTTAATTCAAATATTCCGCGATTAATTTTAGATATTGTATTCAACTCCCCCTCCTACAATATCAGGGACCAACAATCACTAATAATAAAAATATGTCTAAATATTTATTGCTCTACTGAATAATTGTCATGTGTTATTTGATTTATATATGCATGTCTGTGGTAACTGGTTAGTATTGCATAAGTATTACTATTAGTTTTCTTTCTTTGACTGAATGTTTTAAACCTGATTGTATTTAAAAGAAATTTCGTCTATTTCTTTTTCAAAATATTTTATCCTACAATACATTCATTTTCTATCAGTTTTAGAGAAGAAAATTTCAAAATTCTTTTTCAAAATTTCTCTTTTGAAAATCTTTTGATTTACGGCCCTTCTTTGATTTTTAAAACCTTGGGTGTGAATCAATGTTTCTTGAGGATAATCTTTCTCTAATCTCAAAATCTTTTATCATCTCGCAAAAGCTGATTTTAAAAAGGTTTATCTTTAAAAGTTTTTTTCTCTTATTTTTTCCTTTTAAAGTGACAGAAACATTGTGACAGCTATTTTATTCGGAGAAATTATTTTTACTTCGAGGTGTCAACCATTTCTAAAATGATTTATTTTCAAATACTTGTTTCAATATATGTTCCACATTGATTCATAGTACCAAAATAGTGGTTGTTGCTTTGAAGGTCTAGTACTGTATTGTTAAGCATACATCCAATCCCAATTGTCATATTTTTATTTTAAGTCGGGGATTCTATTAGGTGGACGAAAATGATGTAAATCATAATTACATTATGAGTCAGAAAATCATTGTCTTCTATCTTATAAGGATGGGTTGCAAAACTTTTTTCAAAACGTACAATATTAAGGTATAAAGGAAAAGAGTCATTTTATCGAGATATAATTTGGTAAGAGAGTTAAATTTCTTCTTTGTTGTAAATTCTCGCATTTTATTATGGGAAGTTTGCCTTCTAAGAAATTCATCAAGGAAAGAAACTTTCTTCTCTGATACAGTTTCCCGCATTTTATTATGGGATATGTATCTTAAATAAAATTTTGTATCATGCTCTTAAATGATAAATCTTAAGTTCCGACAAAACACTTTTGCTGAAAAGTGCTTTAATGCAATCGTTTACCATTCCTTTTTATATTTTTCCTTCTCTTTGAGATGAAAAATATGTTTTGAAATGTTAAGGTATCTCTTTATCTTGATTGTCTCTATCCGTTTAGCCCCCAGTGGCTTTAGAAGCTGGCCCAGAGGTTGAAAACCCATCAATCTCTTATCCAGGCCTTAGTACCAAATATTAATTCATCCACTTCCATATATTAACCCCTAGAGATATAAAGAACTTATGTTAGTTAGAGGTTGATAAGGGATAAACTGCAATTGATGCAGCAAATAAAGATGAAGTCGGAAGTGCACCCATAGCTCTATCTCTAGAGAAGTAAAGTAATATATAACTGAGGTAACTATAAGATCATATACATCTTCTCAAAAGGATGCAGAGTTGAAAAGGAAATTAAACTATCTCTTGAATCATTCTCTCAACAGGGTGAGTCCATTGAAATTCGCTCCTCAGCTTGAGAATCTTGTAATGAGTCAAGCACACCACCGGCACTCACGCTGATGGTAAGCCTAAATGGATAAATTCTAGGAACACATTGTAAGGCTTGCACAATGAGAGGTATAGACATTCAGAGGAGATACAGACTCTAATTAGCCATACATCACATTGTCTGAGGTATCTACCTTAAATAGAAGTTAATCTTCTGCATCCCGAAAGGGAGATCTCTTGTTCAGATTTATCTGGGCTTGAGAGGAAACTACTTTACAAGAATTCTTCGGATAAGTGAAGTAGGGTATTTTACACAAAATTCCCATCACCAGGTTACGAGAGAAACATAGACTCTAATTTGTTATTCATTAAATTGTCTACTACGTCTCCCCTCCTGGAAGGAACATTTTCCAATCCTGAAAAAGAATGTCCACCTCCCGGTTATGGAGAAGGTGTAAGGAAACCCCTTGATAGAACAAGGCAGGATTCCCTAACAGATTTTAAAATCTTGTGATAACTAATCTCAAAGAGGTGAGAGTCCACTAGAAAGTGATTTAGCAAAAGCTATTGAGTCTAGTGCTAAGACAGTACTTATGCATTATAGATCAAGAACACCTTTACGAGGTAATTCTCCACTTGATAGTGATTCAGTTCATTTTGGTGAATCAGCTAATGAGAATATAAATGAATTGATGGATTTCAATTGCAGGTATAAAATACTATATTTGGAATGTAGAGTTAAAGTGAGAGAGAGAAACACTTAAGTGAAAGTGAGGGAGAGATATATTTGAGTGAGAGATAGGGAGAGAAAGAGTGAAACACTTCAAAGTGCTCGACACTTCAGTGTAAACACCAACAGAACGTAGCAGAAGTGAAGAAACCATAGAAAAAACACTTACCCTTGCTACTTGCTACTTCTGAAAGAAAAGCTACTATGTTTTCCCAATCAATGAAAAATGAGAACCTTTATTGGAAGACAAGCCATTCAAAAGATGGTCCATTAGAGAATTCCATAACTAAGGGGGATAATTTAGTAGACAAGAAAAATTAGAAAGTCTTATCTTCATATTCTTAGGGAGAGAATTTAGACAAGAAAAAGAAGAAACTTCTGATCCTTATGGGAGAATCAAGAAACTATTTTGTATACTTGAAAGGAGTTATCAGTAGAGGATTCTTCATCCAAGTGGGATGTATAGAAAAGAATTGACACTTCCATTGTTTATCTGAATGGGAGAAGAAGAAAAAGAAAAAGAATCACATTCTCAGGGGGAGAACGTTACTTGAGCTATGTTCTATTGAAGATGTTTCCAGGAATCTTGATTCTTATGAAGCTCTGTTCATCATAAGTCTTTAAGTTTAAAATATGAAGGATTTTCAAGTAGTGAGAGCTCAAATATATAGAAATGAAGATGATACTACATGAATATCAGTGCAGTGCTAGAGGAACAAACATCTTTCATTTCAGTTATTGAAGAATTCTGGAAATGCAGAATTTGATCCAGAAAAAACCAGTAGCATTATTTAAAGTCTCGGACGATTACTTTTTCTAGTTGTTAGTTGAGTTATCCTCTCTGTGAGATTTGTTTGCTAAGTTTAACAATCAAATATGGGGAGATTGTTGGTGAGATTATGAAGCTGTATGAATAGTAATCATGATAACTCAACACTAGAACAGGACATGTAAATAATACTATGCCTAGACAGAAATCAGGAAGAAATAAAGACAAGGAAAATACAGTGAATCAAGATATTAGAATAAGTCTTGAAGTCTATTACAGGTCACTGAAAGAAGTTCATTAATATGTTCATGCCTCAGTGAAGAATAATGGTTGAAGACTTTCAGGGTTTAAGAAGTGTTGAAGATTCAGTATAGAAGTGCCACTAGAAGATTTCAGTGTCAATGTATTGATTGAAGATAGACAGTGTTTGAAGCTTATGAATCTAGAAGAATTGAAGACATGGTAAAGACAAAGGTTAAAGAAGACAGCTACAGTCTTGAAGTTATACTCACTGAAGGAAGTTCATTTATATGTTCAAGCGTCAGTGAAGAACAGATAATGAAGTATTCAAGATTGTAATAGTAATGTAAACGTTGTCTAAGTACCAGAAAAGATTCTAGTGAAAGTTTAGTGTTTAGGGATACACCTAACCGTCTAGAACACCCTATCTAATTCTAGATATTCATTTTACTGCATATAAAATCAAATATAAAATGTATTAATTAAACTCATGAATCCTAGCATGTAAATCACATTCTTAGCAATCAATTAAGCATTTAAGTCCTAAGATGCTAACATGCTGTCATAAATATAATACATTTAAATACCTAATAATCATACAGTTCTGAATTTGATAAAAGTATACTTGTTAGAATGTGTACCTGTGAAATGCTTAGTGATTCGTCTCCAGTATTGGTCATTGATGCCATATATCCATTTGGTTTATCACAGTTGTAACGCCCCCCAAATCCCCTACAGGAATCCAGGTCGTCACATTCTCTTGCGGAATATTTAATCTCCTGCTCACAATATAATATACAACAATATTCATAATAAACTCCCCCAAACTACTCCACGGGTTATAGTCTTAGAACGCATACTTACTGATTCAAAAGGTATTACATCACATTCTCATCTCTCATAATCTCTGAAATAATATTACAACTTCAATTGTCAAGATGATGAAAACATCATAAACTTTCTACCAACTCGCACCCTCGTTAGACACTATAAAGCTAACGTGTTGAATCAGTTGCTTTCCCTTTTCCTTTGTCACGGTCCACCGTACTCGTACCAGCTTTGTTTGCCGCTGTTTTATAATATTTAAATAGCAAGAATGAGCCAAAAATGCCCAGCAAGTCTATATATGCCACAACAACTCAACGCAAATATATAACTTTTACCACTCTAAAATAACCCCTCCACATATACAATTATACCTTTTTTGAAAAGAAATTATCTCAAAAACCCTCATGAATCTTTAAATACTACTAATATGAATTGAATAAATATATCTCAATAACTTCTCAAATTGATACCCTAGTTAACCGAATCACGGAGGCCTCCGTGAACGATTAAGGTATCAGGGAATAACTTCTCAAATTAATACCCTAGTTAACCGAACCACAAAGGCATCAGTTAACAATTAAGGTATTAAGGATTGGACTTCTTCGAAAACGCCACCTCAAGTAATGGATTGATCAGTCCATTGTCACTACTCGTTTACTATCGATAGAAGGATGAGCCGACGTCTCGAACACACCCTTAACCCATAATGGGGTTACTCCTCAAGTTGGGCCGGTGCGTTACTCCGGTCACTTTTGTCATCTCTAGTCCAGAATATAAGGTGTCGGAATCTTCGATCACCTTCAACAATACATCTCTTAGGCGTCACGGCAAAATAACACGTGCACCTTTATTTACTTCTCAATAAAATATTACTCCAATATCATTCAGAAACAATGAATGATAAACACCTCCAATAATTTAGTTTTCCCCACGAATGAGTAAAGGAAATATTTATATGAACAACTGTTCTGATCATGGATTCAGAATAAGTTAACCCATATCAGTATTCTCAACGTACTCTATATATATAACTCCACTCTTAAATATCAACAAGATATAGTATGAAGATATTATTTAATACACCTCGTTTTATAAAATCTGGATAACAAGCTCAATCAATAATATATAGGCATTTCAAATATGTATGAATAAGATCTGGTATAAACAACTAGATAGAATACTTGCAATGTATATCTTTAGAAATAGAAACCATGCTAAAACATGGTCATAATACTCTGAACAAGAAAGTATAGGAAAGCATGTATACGTAGCAATACATATATTTTTAATATGTAAAAACGTAGGGATATAAAACTTGCCTTGGTTATGCAAAATGAAAACCCTGCTCCTTTCACTTCTCGGATACGCTATAATCATATAAGAACTCGTTTTAGTAAACATAAGCAGGTATTAAGTCAACTCAAGTTTTATTTCTATTTTGCTTTAACCCTTATTATCCGGCATTCACCTCCTCGGGTCTATCTTAACCCTTCGTAAACCATCTCGTCAATGACTTTTAACCTAATCCTTTACTCCAATCTATAGTCATGTTATTCCTCAACATCTTTCGTGTTTTAACCGACTCGAAATTATCCTTTTATCCTAGCCAAAATGGCTCGTCAAAATCGTGCCTCTAGAGTTGACTCTTCTACAAATTACTATTACGCGACTCCCACTCTAATATTTTTAATAAATCCAAAAATTCTTAATTAAATATGAATCCACCTCAAGGAGCTTCTTGAGTATTTGTAATATTTATCAAAAATATTTTGATTTGGAACCCTTGAGTTTAACTTGGTGAAATGTATTTTACAAATCGAGTAAACTACGGGGTTTTATTATTTTCACCGCTTTCACTAAATCGCTCATAACTCATTAACCGTTAACTCAAATGACACACCGATTTCGCGTGCACGATCTAGATAACGTCTAGAATATAATCCATCAAAAGTTTGCCCCTGAACATAGGACTCATTTTCACGAATTTACAGAACAGGGCAGTAGCTCCTCTAGTGAATAGTGTATCGCACAACTTTGGTTCCAACATTTTTATAAAATTGAAAAATTAACACCTGCCCTTGAAATTTTGGAGAGGTCTTAATAATTGACCAAATTACTTAATCTCAAAATTTCATGATTTTTCGTGACTGTCAAGGGGTCTGTTTATATATACAAAGGGAGTCATTCGAAACAGTTTGGTCCTTTTAGACACCTCCACTAAAACTAACTTTTCTCCTAAACCGTAAATCGGAATAACGTGATTCAAGTGTCAAAACGATCTATGAGTCAAGTACTATCGAACTATGGTCAGAGGTGTTAGGGGTCAGGAGCTTGACAATTCGGATTTCACAGTTTAAAGGAGTGTTCACGAAAAATGGGCATTACGACGGCTATAAACTTAACGTTTTCCGGATTCAACCAATTGAAATCCATTCTCAACCAACACTCCACCTTACTCATATCATCATAACCATATCATTAAGCTACTGATTTCACAACTTTAGATTAACATCATTTCATAACCTCAACCCACAACACTACATCTTACTAACAAAACAACTACTTAGTCATGCTAAGTCATACATCTATCTACTAACATTTTTACTCCATGCAACTCACACAAACGTAAGGGTTAGTGGTGTTCATACCTTCTTAGAGATCAAAAAACACCTATCTAGAGCTTAGAGTCCTTGGGAGAGCTTGATCTAGCCTTGATCATAAGTAAACATCAAGAACAAAACTTAGTAATTTTCGGAGTTACTATTCAGCCTCAACTTCTACAATTTATTTACCCAGTCAAAACACCTCCAAAAATTATGAAATTAAATACGTACCTTCTACCTATAGTGAAGAAGATATGGTTAAAATGTGGTGATTTTTGGATGAGTAGAACCGAAGTTATAAAATTTTCTTTGCAGCTTGCTCAAGCTGGGCAGAAACTGGAAGAAATGGAAGAGAGCTTTTGCTTCCTTTGCTTTACTTGTGTTGATTGATTTCTCACACAATTATGACTTGGTGAAGTGAAAAGGGCAAGGTCAAGTACTAGGGTTCCTTGAATTAGGGATCACCTTTCCTTTTCTTCATGTTTTAGGGAACTATGTTCCTAACTAGTTGGTTAGTCATACTTGGCTAGTTACACTTCTAGTTGCATGGTTAGTAATCCCATTTGATTTCCACCAACCTAGTTGCATGGATCCTTGGATGCACTTTACTTTTTATCCAACATTTATCACTTAATCCTCCACGTAATTTCGATTAATTCGAAGCGTTTCGACGTAGAATTTCCGTAACGTAAATCCTTAATATTCCAATTACTCTAACTCGATTATAACCAAGAACTTTCTAAAATATAATCCACTTGATCACAACTTAATTCTCTTATTCCTTGATATCTCATAAATCATGAAACAATTAGTAAAAGCGGAAATCTTCGGATTCTGACTGCTTTTACATTCACTCATTTTCTTCATGCAACAATACCACATCTTCGGTTTTCCCATATTCCACCACTTACCTAGTGTGGGCTAAAAAGTTTTTCATAATCCGTAGAATCACTATTCATCAGGGTCGTTTATAAATAAATAAAAAAAAATTCGTCCAAAAATCCGGGTTATTACAGTCTACCCTCCTTACAAGGATTCCGTCCTCGGAATCTATGTAAGAGACGGCTAGGCATTCTACTCCTTTTCATTCTTATCATTATGTCTCTATATTCTTCTTAACACTTCTTAACATACCTCTATTTTCATATCAGCTTGACAATTATATTAGTATTTATAACGTTTAAGTGTAAGTGTACCTTCCATCTCATCCATTTCTCTTGCACCATCGGCCACCGTCATGTTAAAATTCCTAGCAGTTGATTGATTGTTATTAGCCCCACGGCTTTGTTGTGATATTACTAGTCCCAGTGTTGACGCCTTACAATCTCTGGAGATGTGACCCTCCTTTCCACATTTGTAGCAGACTACTCCCTTCCTAGGACAATTCATCCGTTGATGCCCCTCTTGACCACAGTTATAACACCTTCCTTCTGATTTTGCACATAGTCCCGGATGCTTCTTTCCACACACCTCACAGTCTGGCAGTGGCGGTCTCGGCTGCCGAAACTGGCTCTCATTTCCCTGTTGTCCTACTCGGACACTATTCGTACTTTCTACTTGGTTAAATCCTCCACCTTTTCCAGTATGAAACCCTGGCCTCCTACCATATTGGTTCTGAAATGTTCCATACGACTGATTTCCTCCCCAACTCTCCGCTTTTCTTTTCTTTCCTTCATTTTCCCTTGGAATAAAATTACTTCCCTCTTCTATTATCTCAGCCTTATTCACCACCTTAATATACTCAGTAAGCTCAAAAGCAGCCACCCTAGTTTGTATCTACGGTCTCAACCCATATTGAAATCTCCTCGCCTTTTTCTTATCAGTATCCACGAAATGTGGCACGAACCTAGATAGCTCTATAAACTCCTTCTCATATTCAGCAACTGTTTTATTATTCTGCTTTAGTTCTAAGAACCTCATCTCCATTCTACTCTCCATATGCTCAGGAAAATACTTCTCCAAAAATAACTCAGTGAACCTCTCCCAGGTTACTATCCCTGCGGGCTCCATTAATTCCTTAGACTCCCACCAATAGTTCGCCTCTTCCTTCAGCAAATAGGTGGCGAAGATCGTCTTCTGCCCTTCTTCTACTCCTATAATCTTAAAGGATTTCTCCATTTCTTTCAACCATGACCTAGCCTCGAATGGTTCACCAAACCCTTTAAATTCAGGTGGTTGTATTGACTTAAAAGCCTTAAAAGCTGCTGCAGTCTGGTTTACTAAATTAGGCATGGGACCCTGTTGGCCACGGTCTAGGGTTTGTCGTAACAAATCTACTAGTTGGTTCAAACTTTGATTATTCTGGTTGTCATTCTGGTTATCTCCTCGGTTGTTATCCCCCCTCCCCCCCCCCCCCCCCCCGTAGAAGCCTCACCTTCCCTGGGGTTAGCTCTGGTCTTCTTTGGTGGCATTTTTCTGAAATCCAAATAAAAGAATTTTTCATTAAAAATGTTCAGTTCAATAAAACTGCATACCCATAAGATAGTCTTTTGTAAAAACAAAACAGTATATATAGGTACATATACATAAATATATGTATATATATATATGCATCTATATGTATACATGTATTTATATATATATATACGTATACCTATATACTTACTATTTTTAAAAATTTTAACCCGATAAATCATGGATACACTTTTTTTTTGTCTCAATCGATTCTTCCATTAGTGCCTACCCTAACTACTCTTTGGGGTTCTACTATATTTTCTATCTCAGTTTCTTTGATTCTAACTCCCCCTTTAATCATCTTGAGGTGTCCATCAAACGGTCTATGTCCTTATTGACTTATAATAATCTTGAAAGAACTCCACAACAATATCATCTACCACTAAGAGTCTTATTAGACTCACTCTTGGTACCACCTCCAGTAGTCCAATCGCGAACTCTACATGAACTCCTACATTACTCTCTTGTATATAGTCATATCTCCTCCTACTCTCGTTCTAAGGTTTATAACCTACCGCTCTGATACCATTTCTGTAACGCCCCCCAAATCCCCTACAGGAATCCAGGTCGTCACATTCTCTTGCGGAATATTTAATCTCCTCCTCACAATATAATATACAACAATATTCATAATAAACTCCCCCAAACTACTCCACGGGTTATAGTCTTAGAACGCATACTTACTGATTCAAAAGGTATTACATCACATTCTCATCTCTCATAATCTCTGAAATAATATTACAACTTCAATTGTCAAGATGATGAAAACATCATAAACTTTCTACCAACTCGCACCCTCGTTAGACACTATAAAGCTAACGTGTTGAATCAGTTGCTTTCCCTTTTCCTTTGTCACGGTCCACCGTACTCGTACCAGCTTTGTTTGCCGCTGTTTTATAATATTTAAATAGCAAGAATGAGCCAAAAATGCCCAGCAAGTCTATATATGCCACAACAACTCAACGCAAATATATAACTTTTACCACTCTAAAATAACCCCTCCACATATACAATTATACCTTTTTTGAAAAGAAATTATCTCAAAAACCCTCATGAATCTTTAAATACTACTAATATGAATTGAATAAATATATCTCAATAACTTCTCAAATTGATACCCTAGTTAACCGAATCACGGAGGCCTCCGTGAACGATTAAGGTATCAGGGAATAACTTCTCAAATTAATACCCTAGTTAACCGAACCACAAAGGCATCAGTTAACAATTAAGGTATTAAGGATTGGACTTCTTCGAAAACGCCACCTCAAGTAATGGATTGATCAGTCCATTGTCACTACTCGTTTACTATCGATAGAAGGATGAGCCGACGTCTCGAACACACCCTTAACCCATAATGGGGTTACTCCTCAAGTTGGGCCGGTGCGTTACTCCGGTCACTTTTGTCATCTCTAGTCCAGAATATAAGGTGTCGGAATCTTCGATCACCTTCAACAATACATCTCTTAGGCGTCACGGCAAAATAACACGTGCACCTTTATTTACTTCTCAATAAAATATTACTCCAATATCATTCAGAAACAATGAATGATAAACACCTCCAATAATTTAGTTTTCCCCACGAATGAGTAAAGGAAATATTTATATGAACAACTGTTCTGATCATGGATTCAGAATAAGTTAACCCATATCAGTATTCTCAACGTACTCTATATATATAACTCCACTCTTAAATATCAACAAGATATAGTATGAAGATATTATTTAATACACCTCGTTTTATAAAATCTGGATAACAAGCTCAATCAATAATATATAGGCATTTCAAATATGTATGAATAAGATCTGGTATAAACAACTAGATAGAATACTTGCAATGTATATCTTTAGAAATAGAAACCATGCTAAAACATGGTCATAATACTCTGAACAAGAAAGTATAGGAAAGCATGTATACGTAGCAATACATATATTTTTAATATGTAAAAACGTAGGGATATAAAACTTGCCTTGGTTATGCAAAATGAAAACCCTGCTCCTTTCACTTCTCGGATACGCTATAATCATATAAGAACTCGTTTTAATAAACATAAGCAGGTATTAAGTCAACTCAAGTTTTATTTCTATTTTGCTTTAACCCTTATTATCCGGCATTCACCTCCTCGGGTCTATCTTAACCCTTCGTAAACCATCTCGTCAATGACTTTTAACCTAATCCTTTACTCCAATCTATAGTCATGTTATTCCTCAACATCTTTCGTGTTTTAACCGACTCGAAATTATCCTTTTATCCAAGCCAAAATGGCTCGTCAAAATCGTGCCTCTAGAGTTGACTCTTCTACAAATTACTATTACGCGACTCCCACTCTAACATTTTTAATAAATCCAAAAATTCTTAATTAAATATGAATCCACCTCAAGGAGCTTCTTGAGTATTTGTAATATTTATCAAAAATATTTTGATTTGGAACCCTTGAGTTTAACTTGGTGAAATGTATTTTACAAATCGAGTCAACTACGGGGTTTTATTATTTTCACCGCTTTCACTAAATCGCTCATAACTCATTAACCGTTAACTCAAATGACACACCGATTTCGCGTGCACGATCTAGATAACGTCTAGAATATAATCCATCAAAAGTTTGCCCCTGAACAGAGGACTCATTTTCACGAATTTACAGAACAGGGCAGTAGCTCCTCTAGTGAATAGTGCATCGCACAACTTTGGTTCCAACATTTTTATAAAATCGAAAAATTAACACCTGCCCTTGAAATTTTGGAGAGGTCTTAATAATTGACCAAATTACTTAATTTCAAAATTTCATGATTTTTCGTGACTGTCAAGGGGTCTGTTTATATATACAAAGGGAGTCATTCGAAACAGTTTGGTCCTTTTAGACACCTCCACTAAAACTAACTTTTCTCCTAAACCGTAAATCGGAATAACGTGATTCAAGTGTCAAAACGATCTATGAGTCAAGTACTATCCAGCTATGGTCAGAGGTGTTAGGGGTCAGGAGCTTGACAATTCGGATTTCACAGTTTAAAGGAGTGTTCACGAAAAATGGGCATTACGACGGCTATAAACTTAACGTTTTCCGGATTCAACCAATTGAAATCCATTCTCAACCAACACTCCACCTTACTCATATCATCATAACCATATCATTAAGCTACTGATTTCACAACTTTAGATTAACATCATTTCATAACCTCAACCCACAACACTACATCTTACTAACAAAACAACTACTTAGTCATGCTAAGTCATACATCTATCTACTAACATTTTTACTCCATGCAACTCACACAAACGTAAGGGTTAGTGGTGTTCATACCTTCTTAGAGCTCAAAAAACACCTATCTAGAGCTTAGAGTCCTTGGGAGAGCTTGATCTAGCCTTGATCATAAGTAAACATCAAGAACAAAACTTAGTAATTTTCGGAGTTACTATTCAGCCTCAACTTCTACAATTTATTTACCCAATCAAAACACCTCCAAAAATTATGAAATTAAATACGTACCTTCTACCTATAGTGAAGACGATATGGTTAAAATGTGGTGATTTTTGGATGAGTAGAACCGAAGTTATAAAATTTTCTTTGCAGCTTGCTCAAGCTGGGCAGAAACTGGAAGAAATGGAAGAGAGCTTTTGCTTCCTTTGCTTTACTTGTGTTGGCTGATTTCTCACACAATTATGACTTGGTGGAGTGAAAAGGGCAAGGTCAAGTACTAGGGTTCCTTGAATTAGGGATCACCTTTCCTTTTCTCCATATTTTAGGGAACTATGTTCCTAACTAGTTGGTTAGTCATACTTGGCTAGTTACACTTCTAGTTGCATGGTTAGTAATCCCATTTGATTTCCACCAACCTAGTTGCATGGATCCTTGGATGCACTTTACTTGTTATCCAACATTTATCACTTAATCCTCCACGTAATTTCGATTAATTCGAAGCGTTTCGACGTAGAATTTCCGTAACGTAAATCCTTAATATTCCAATTACTCTAACTCGATTATAACCAAGAACTTTCTAAAATATAATCCACTTGATCACAACTTAATTCTCTTATTCCTTGATATCTCATAAATCATGAAACAATTAGTAAAAGCGGAAATCTTCGGATTCTGACTGCTTTTACATTCATTCATTTTCTTCCCTGTTTGTGGAGGTAGCCAATCCTTGATATCTTGGGTCAGGATGCAAAAAATTCCTTGAATCCAACTCTCATGCATCATCATCTTCTTCAGCTTCACCAATCACCTTTTCAACACCTTCAGCCTCCTTGTTAACTCCACTGTTACCAGCTTCATTAATAGTAGAAACTCCCCCTAAGTTATGCACTCCCCCAATCTCCTGATCTCTTTCTCCTTCAAACATAAGTTCATTTTCCAGCTCCTAAGCATATTGTAGAATCCTGTAGTCACTCTCACTCATCTCTCTATTTTTCTTCGGGATCTCATCCTGAAATCTCACATCTCCCTCACTCATACCTTGTGCAGCTTCTAAGGTGGGGCCCTCAAGTATTTCACTCTCATTCTTGGAAGAAATAAGAATGATTTCACTCACTTCCTCTCCTTTTTCCAGGCTGCAAGCCTGCCTCTTACTCAACTCACTCATTCCTACAAGAGTATGTGCAACATCAATTGATTGATATTAAAATGTTATCAGTTGATGTGTTTGGCATATCCATCGATTGATGCATACCCATCGATTAATGTTGAATATCAATTGATGTCTTATCAGTCGATGGCTGATTATCAATTGATGATAGTACATCAATTGATGAAGTTGAAACATGTGAAATTGAAGGGATATCTGTGTTTAGAGAAGATAAAATGTTTGTTATGGTGTTTAAAATGGTGAGACTCAAGATAGAGTATTAGCTTCTCCTTGAGTAATAAAGAATGAGAATATAAAAATGTCTGATTATCTATCAGTACATTTTCTGAAGAAATTTGTTGAGGAGGAGAGAGATGGATAGAAATAGATAGTGAATGGGGTTGCATGTCCACATTTATTGGAGAAGCATCAAACTGAGGGTAAGAAGGCTCCACCACAGTATCCTGTGATTTTGCAGTGTGTGTCTCCCCTTGTGCAAATGTTACCTTTTTTTTCCTCCTTTCATAAGACTTTGGTGTTTTGGCTTGTGTGTCATCCTCTTTGTTCAATGCCCTTGGCTATGAACTCTTTTCAATATTGACATCCTGTTGAGAGGGTGTCAACAGAGATGTGGTTATGCCCTTATTAAAATCCACAATCTTTTGGGAGACTGTGGAGTGACTTGGTTTGGGTGGTTCATCCTTACTCACCTTATGCTTCTAAGTTTGTTGATTTTCCCCAGTTACCTCACCTGTAACCCCTCTAGCTAGTCTATCCTCACTTGGGGTTTTTATTTTTCTTGATTTTTCAACAACAGGCTTTTGAGAACCTATTGAGGTTGGCTTTTTAGATTTGAATTTTGAAGTAGGATTTGTATCTTGGGTAGGAGGGTTGGGGTCATTGCTAACACCCTTTATAGCTACAGAAGGCAAAGAAATTTGAGATTGAGAAGATGGTAGGTTAGAAAGAAATACCTGAACAAAAGGTGGATAGATCAATTCCACATTACTGTGAAGATTGATCCTGACCAAGTCTTTGAAGATCATTTTATTTTGGACCCAGCAGTCCAGAGTTGTTGGGTCCCGGAGATCGTAGAGGGGGGGTGAATACGATTCCCAAATTAAAAATATGACTATTAAATATTTTTGGGACAACATAAAAATTACTTTGGTTCAAACCCGGGTACTGTTCATCATCTTCTTCAACCTCAAGAACACCATTAAAATAACCAAGATAATGAACGGTAAATCATCCAAAAGACACAACACAACAAGATCCAAGAATATAACTTTATATTCATTGAAGTGGGGTAGATGCTACAAACAAGTTCAAGAACATAAGCTCAAGAACACAACAAAGAAGTGATTTTTGTCTCCTCTAAAACTATTACATTTTATAGATCTAGGAGACAAAAAGCAACCCTATCTTCTATACAAGATTTAACAATTGTTTTCAATAGAAGAATAGAGGAGTGGTATAATAAAGAAAATCATGGCTACAAATATATTCAAGATCTAGTTTGGCCATGGGGGAGAGAATAATTTTTTCTCTCTCTCCCCTTTTCTTTTCTCATCCGGATGCACACATCCACTGCTTGAAAATGGAGACTTGGATTTCCTTTTTATTGTTGAAAAAGGTGTTGCTTTTTGCTTTTTACTTTTTGCTATTTATTTTTCCACCTTTTACTCTTGTCCACTCAAATCTCATCTTCAAAGTCATGTGCCAAGCATGCATTTGGAAATATTTAATGTAAAAGTAATATTTAATAAATATATAAAATATAAATAAAGAATATCTTTATTTATAAAATATATAAATAATTAAATAAATACTTTATTTAATTAAATTAAATATTTCCATTCCACTCTTCAATTTGTGTAGACTTCCTTATCCAAATACTTGGCCCCGTATACGTGACTCCACCACGTCCAAGTATTTGGCCTTCTAATCTGTGAAGCTTTTGTAAGATCCAATCAGGTTGTGCCGTCTGTCCCTTATCCATTAGGCTGGCATTTCTCCAACACTGATTTACCACCTTTGTTGATCCTCCACATGACCCAAGAAAACCAACAACTTTAGAATGATTAAAACCATATTAACCGACAAGAGCTTGCCTCCAATGTCCTGACACTTTATGCAACGGTCTGGTTCATAAGTGACTAGTCTTGATAGGGGCTCTTGATTCCGAACATGATTCCACATTCTTTTTTGCAAACCTTACTTGTAGCTTCGATTGTAATGCACTAAAATCTTCATAGACTAAGACAATCTTCTGTAGCTTCCACATCCTTGAATAGATGTCAATATCTTTTATTCTCCACTGAGGCCTGAACATGTTAATGTACTTCTTCCAGCGAGGTTCAAGTCTGTAGATGATCCTTTGATACTTTGTCTTAACTGAACTCTGTGATCCAAGATTTCTGTGCACCTGCATATTATTACATGTCCTGTTCTATTGTTGAGTTATCATCAACCATTACATAGAGATTACATTTAGCATTTCTATTACACTTGAAAGTGCAGTGAGTTACTTCCCTTCACTCCTATCTCCCCTTTCAATCTCCCCCTATTTGGTTGATATGGAATAGCAATCAAATACTATTTCCCTTTACAATCTCCCCCAAAAGCAATTAAATAAAATTAACTACTAGAGGATAACTCAACTAACATACAAGAAACAATTAAAGTACTGGACATGAAAATAATATACAAAAGGTTCTGGAAAGATATAATCAGTTAAATCCAGATTTCCTGAGTTGCTGAAAATGAATGATGAATTTCTGAATTTCATTTTCCTTTAGCTTCCTCCACTTCAATGTTCTTCAAAGATGGGGTTCTTTCAATAAAGAAACAAATCATTAGTAAAGACTTCTGACCAATCATTCTTGTTCATCTTGCAATTCGAACTAGAACATACAGCTCTCTATGTTCCCCATAAGAGGTCAACTCATTCTCCCCTTAAGGTTGTTCTCTCTTGGAATGAAAGTCACTTCCTCTTTTTCTTCAGGATGTTCTATTTCTAGGAAACATATTTTTCTTTCTTCCCTGCACTACTCCACTGACTTCATCTATCACTGAAACAAGAAATAGAACACACTTGGACACTTCTCAGATGCCCCTTGAAAATTTCCTTCACATTCTTCTTTACCCAGAAAACTTCTACTTAGCAAAAACTCCCCCTGAGTTGATACTCTTCAAAGAAATCTTCATTTTCATTCATTGATCGTGCTAGAAAGAATTCTTCTGCCGAACCTCTCCTAAGAATGTTCCAAGGACAGATCTTCAAACAAATAGAGCAAAATCCCTTAAATATCTTTTCAGAATAAGATATAGCATTGCAAACCAAGATGTTAAGATTCTCCATAATTTCTTCCCCTTAGTACGACAAGTAACTTCTTCCCAATTGACAAAAAGTAACTTCTCCACTTCAGACAAAAAAAAATTAGTTAAATCTACAACACCTTTAGGGATTAGGCTTCAACCAATTACTAAGAAACTCCCCCTTGCATCACTAAGGTTTCAATTTTATCTAATTCTCCCCCTTAGTTCATGCAAGCTCTAATCCACCCTTGTGTCTTTAGATATCCTCTAAGTAACCTCCACAAGATAGGATTGAAAGATCTCGTTTCTTGTATCACCAAATTCTCCCCCTTAGTTGAGAATATCCTTTAAAACAATAAAAGTATCATCTACATCCAATCGAATAAGAAACTCTCCTCCAATTGAACATAAAATCCTCCTTAGGCCTAAAAATTAATGTCTCCCCCTTTGAGATTGAGAATAACATGAATTAATAGACTCAAAGGTAATAGTTTGAACATTCCCACTAAGCTTCAGCTAGACTCTTCTTCAGCTTGTCTTCCGGAAAAGAATCTCTTCAACATTTCAGAGCTAGAAAATTCAGTAACAGGATTCAAGCATAGTAGCAAGGTTAGTGTTTGGTCTATGGTTTCCTCACTTCTACTACGTTCTGTTGGTGTTTACACTTTCAAGCGTAAGTGTTCCACTCATTTCTCTCCCTATTTCTCTCACTCAAGTGTATCACTCCCTCACTTCACTCAAGTGTTTCTCTCCCTTACTTGCACTCATTCCATTTATAGCAATTTGTACCTGCAAGTAAATCCATGCTAGTCTCACCAAGATATTGTGGATCGTTGACTATAGCATGTTGTCGATCACTAAAGATCTAGGTTCTGAGATGGAATCTCAGACAGGGTTTCAGTTAGGCCGTCACCCAACTCACCATGAGCAAATCCATGCACACGTGGCTCGTCATCGGGGAATAACCCTTCTGAAATTGGAATCTCCTCCATTCCAGGAGTGACTGAAATCCCAACACCTTGATCCTCAAAAGACTCATCAAATTGGTAAACCAACTGAATCATAGTCTACGAGTTGTTGCTCAGCTACTTTCAGCATCAACAATCTCCCCATATGCAAATCCATGCACTGGATCGTTGAATGTGGTATGCGTACTAGCAACTATCTAAGCATCAACCGACTCCCCATATGCAAATCCATGCACTGGATCGTTGACGGTGATATGCCTTTAAGTTTTGAGCGATCCATGTATTCCAGAATTTGAGTTCCTGGGAGAGTAGACATGTACAACATCTTTCTCAATCACCTGTGAAGATGAATTAACTCACTATTTTCAGTCATGGAAAACTGTTAGTGATTGCCTCTCAACATCAACAGATTGCTCTGCGGATGTGAAATCCCGTTAGGGAACTAGGACTGTTCCTCCTAGGAAGGTTGACAAGGATTCTAATATATGGCAAGAAATCCAAGTTTCCCTCAAATGCCTGTGAAGGTGGCTCAACAACTTCATTCACCATGAATGCTAAACAAAGAAGTTTAGGGATTTTACCTATACCTCACAATGTGCACTTCTTGCAATGTGTCCTCACAATTGTTAGTCCCAAGAGAGGCTAGAGAACTGTTAGGTCCTATAACATCCCTTAGAAGCAAAAACTTTAGGATTACCATCAGCGTGAATGCTTTTGGTGTGCTTGACTCATTACAAGGTGCTCTGGCTGACGAGCAAATTTTCAATGAAATCACCCTGTTGAGAGAGTTCATTCAGAAACGGTTGAATTGCCTTTTCAGCTCTGCATCCTTTTGAGAGAATACAGATGAGCTACAGATACCTCAATTTGTATACTTCTTTCCTTCTCGAGAGGTAGAGCTGTGGGTGCACTTCCGACTTCATCCTTATTTGCTGCATCAAGTGCAGTTTCTCCCTTAACAACCGCTAATCTATATAAGTTCCTTATATCACCAAGGGTTGAAAGTTTGAATTAGAATGATAGTGTTTGGTACTAAGGCCTTGGTTAGAAATTGATGGATTATTCAACTTCTTGACCTTCCCCTATAGCCACTAAGGCCAAGCCATTACGGCTAAATAGATAGAGTTGATCAGAGCTATATAAAATTTGGTATAGTATGATTAAACTTATTCTCTATTCCTTCTCAGAAATATAGCATCGGAGCAATGTGTCCTCAAGAAACAATGCACCAGAGCTAAAATGTGGGAATTAATAAAGAATAGATAAAAGAATATTAAGCCAAATTTCATAAACTCACAATTTTGAAAAAAAAAGTTTAACAGATTAACAAAAGTGTTCTTTTGAATTTCTCTTAGACAAAATATCCAATTGAAATTCAACTCTTTTAACAAAAACATTTTGATTAATAACTCAAATCTATTTCATCTTGCTCACTGTATGTTTTCAGAAATTGTTTTGCAATTCATTCTTATCGGATATTATCTCCGACTTAAAACATAAATCATTTAAAAAAAATCGAATGAATGCTTTAGTCATACAGTCCAAGGCACTAATCCCAAAGCAAACAACCATTGTTTTAATACTACAGGTCAATGTGAAACAGACATTA
The DNA here is from genome assembly GCA_028671895.1 of Oenanthe sinensis. Lineage (NCBI taxonomy): Eukaryota > Viridiplantae > Streptophyta > Magnoliopsida > Apiales > Apiaceae > Oenanthe > Oenanthe sinensis. The sequence goes on from JAPMAC010000209.1 coordinate 16,967,741, forward strand.
ACAAGAGTTTTGAAAAACGTTTTACCAATGGTTGATACCTCAAGATCAAAATAATTTACTCAAATAAAATAGCCTGATAATATGCAACCTAAGTTATAAGTTATCAAGTAACTTTATTTAAACAAATCGTGGAGAGAAAACAGTTTTCATTACAAAACATTTAGAGAGAGAGAGGATATATGATTTTGAAATAGAAAGATAATCCTCGAGAAATGTTCTCTTTCAAAGGGAGTTTTTTTTTAAAAAAACTTTTAGTGGCTTTTCATTCTCTGGCAAATGAATGCATGTTTAGATAAAACATTTTTCACAAGAAATAGACAAGAAATTTCTTTATGCATTCAAGTTCTAAAGAATGAAAAACATATGTTAATACTAATGAATTATCAAATATATGAATGACAAGACATTCAAAAGTACTAACATTATTCAATCATTTTGTAATAAACTGCATCTTACTACAAAACAATCAAGCATATAAGATACTTACATTATGCTAGACAATTACCATTTGTCGCTTGAAACAAACACATATTGCAATATAGATCATGGTAATTCTAAAGTATAAAACATAAGCATCCGCTAAACACTGAACATACATTGACCGAATGACAGCATTTAACTTCTTACACTACATTTCAACAATTATCACATAAGCATATTGAAAATACTCATGACAATCAGAATGTATGTAAACTCGAGGTACTAGTTGCATCAGAGATCAAATACCTTTAAATATTAATGCTAAAATTTATGATCTTTGACAACCCCTCGCGATGTAGTAAATTACTTTCAATATTAGTGTTTTTGAAATAATCTTTTTGTCAGTTAGTGCAGAAATTCTAAGTGACATCACTAATATCAAAAGAATGACAACTAATATTAATGGATTTTGTAAAAGACATGAATTACATCACTTAAACTACATATTAAATGGTTCCATTAATATTAGCATTAAACAATTAAAAGTAAATAAAATTACAATTAATTAATATATACAAATACTTATGCTGAAACATTTGATACATATAGCATGAATAACATATGACAGCACAAAGTACGAGATCCTGGATATAAATTGACTATACAAAGAGATGCTACAATGTTAGGTCCCTAGGTCCCAGGTGATCATAGGTAATCTCATAATGATAATATTGAGTCCCGGGTGGTCACACGCCAAACATTAATCAGTTCCTAGAGATCGTAGACATCTAAATAACATGAACACTCTCTATAAACTTTACATTTAAATAAATCAACATTAGACTAGAGTGACATACCTTAGTCAATAGAGCTTTTACTGATGTATGATCGTTGAATGAACAATTACTCCTCTTTGCCCTAGAGATCGAACGTTTACTCCTTTCGAGATTGAACGTTTACTCCTTTTGGACAGGAATAACTTTTCAGCTACCAGTTAACATTGTTCCTCGAAACAATACCACGCTCATCCAGACGGAAACTGCATTACCTTCAGCACCCAAATATTTTCTTGTAGATATTGGTCTTGGCAGCAGCTTCATTAAACTCAGCACTCTAGAAACCAGTAGTCTTGACACTAGCAGAGTAGAACCTTCAAAAACTCCGAACTACCCTTCAGCTTCTGTATCAATACCAAGTCTTCATGTGGATTGATTCCTTGTGCTAAGTGTATCTGCCTCTGGTTCAATTGAGTTAGTTCCTTGATTCGAACCCTACTCAATCTTGATTAGTTAGTGCATCTTCAATCTTCATTGAATTCACTCAGAAAAACTAATGAAATACTCTTATACATGCACGGCACTACCAATCACTACTCTACTACCCAGATTCATCAAGAACTGACTCTAGGAAATGTTGTTACACAAAACCCTTTGTCATGACAGATGTGTCCTTAATGTTTCCTTAGATTTTCAGTGGGTAGAGTAGTGTTCTTCAAATATGATTGAGATCATCTTGCATTATTTTTAAATTGACAATTTCCTTTCTAATATGCAATCACTCAATCTGGATCACTCAGTGCTCCTAAGAATCTCAACTCTTACTCAATGAGCACTGCTAGCCTTTGAACATCAAACACGACTAGTTGATCCAACTTACTGATGCTCCCCCTATGATGCTGCTTGCAGCTTTTCTTCATCTGGTGTCATCTGATCTTGAGCCCTAAACAGGATGTCAACCTTTAGAAATTCAGAGCTAAAATCAAACGAATGCTAGGGAGCTTGATGATGATGTTCACTGCATCTAGATCATCTTAAATCAATCACAGACTCTGTGTAAGCTCTTAACTCCAAATAAGATAGCCTTCCATCACACCATGTGACTTCAGGCATGATTAATCTTACTTGATGTCTTCTCTTTACATTTGCTGATTAGACTTGCTGTGTCAACTGATTCAGCCGTAGTGAATAGGAAACCTTAACTCTATCCATTATCCTTATAATTCCACTCAAGGTCTGGATTTCCCTATCAACTCCTCCATTTGGTCATGAAGTCCGGAAACTGAACTTTACTCTAGAATACTCCTTTCAGTGCAGACATAACATAGAACTTCGTTCGTCAACAAATTCCATTACCTGCCCTCAAAGTGTTCTTACAGCAATCTGCCTAATCCTTTGAATGTGATTAATCACTGAGATGCTTCATCTATCGAATGCATGAACAAACACCAAAACTAAACAGGGTAGCCTTTGACTTGACTTCCCTTCAACTGACATACTTCACTAATGTCCTTCTTAAAAGAATTTCATTAGAAGTAGTCCTTTCTCACCAACTTCATCTTTACCATCGAATCTGTTATCTTGATAAACCAAGTATTAGTTGATAAACCAAGTGTGAGAGCATCACTTGTTGTTGCAGCTAACTCCATTCTGATAAACTTCAACGAATAGTTGACTTCATCATAAGCATTAAATTTCGTGTCAGCAGTAACCTCACTTCCAGTAGAGTGAGCTTCTATTTCTCTTGACCCCGATCAATACTGTTCATCGTCGAACTGATATTAGGAAACCCTTCACAAAGAATCCCCTAGGTCTTTCTTAATATTGTGCTTCAGATCATTCAAGAAAAATAGGTAACCTTGCTTAACCATTTGAATACCAAAGCAAAAGTAGTTACATGCCTCGAACATGAAAATGTCAGAGATATATAACTTGTACATGTTGAAAGATACTCTGCATTCACAAATGATTAAGACACGTGGTCCTCAATTTGATTGAGTCCAAGGGTTAGAGATATTTCTAAACATAGTTAACAACAAAGCATTCAAGTTCAACATGCTCATTCTTATCTGACTGATCACTCCTCATCTATGTCAGCCTCAACAAGTAGTCTTGGCTATGAGCTCAGTGATCCCAACCTAACTTAAGGTGGACTAGCAGTCTATAAGAATCATGTCGTACATATATGTAGTCATAGAAGAATCAATCACTCAGATTCCTAATTCTTCTAAATCACCTTTGTTGTTCACTTTAACATTATATTATCTCTAATTACCTGAGTCAATTTAAATTTAAAAATTTAATTCATGGTTTATTGTACTGACCCCTAGGCAATTCCCAAATTAGAAACAAACTCATCTTAACAAGCACATGATCAGATATAACATTTAATACAACCATGCGAGTATAAACAGATTATAGACAATGTAAGCATCAAGGCACTTAGCATGCAACAAATACTCTTTCCGGTAAATGTACCCCTACAAATACCTAAGACTCTATATGTTAACATGATCAATTATCGTAAAGCAAGCATTAAATCACACAAGATCTAATCATGAAGTCAAATACTGATAAACAAGCAACACTTAACAAACTAGCATAAGTTATCTCATTTATATAGAAATCAAGGTGAGACATGCATTACATCAAACTTATAATATAATGTAGTTCAGCACTTAATACTCTATAATTAAATCAAACAAGTATAAACTAGTTAGAAAGTATACCTGAACGATGCTTAGCATTCCATCTCGAGTGATAATCAATTAATCCAAATCAATTTCCATTCTACCGACACTCATGAAAGTATCTTTGCATTTGACCTCAATAACCAATGATGTTCCTGCTTCAACCCAAATTGATACCTGATTGTTCTGCTTAAAGACCCCGACATAGAATGTCTCATGTTCTGCTTGAAAAGATCACTCTTCTTTGTATGTGTAGCAATAACCCCTTGATTATCATATGTCAGTGATAATCAAACCTTGTGTATTTCTGCCACTGATGTCCTTTAACCAAATCTTCAATTGTTGTTTTGGTTCTTTGACCGTTAAACTGAATTCCTTTTCAAAATCCCAAATTCTTCAGATATTGATTCGAAAACCACTGATCGAAGACTCTTCCCTAAATGAACTAATCCCCTTTCAATAACCAAATGATCCACTGAGTAGACCGATGTAGAAATACATCTCCAATGGTAAGATCAGGTCTCAACTCCATTAGAATGTTCTTCAGTCAGTTCGTTTGTCCTCAACGAACGAAGAATCAACTCCTGTTGTTTCGTTTAATAAAACATTTTGTTCAAACAGAAGTATTTAATTTTTTAGGAATTTAAATAATCAAAATAAATTGAAAATGCATTTTTGATAAATAATAATAAATTTCTCAATTTCAAATTATAAATAAAATAAAATTCGAAAAGAAAGTTTTGATATAGAGATAACAAAATTTTCAAGGTATATTAAATAATCCTGAAAAAGAAATTATTTCAAATCAAAATTAATTTCCAAAGAATTTTATAGAATTTATAATCCAAAACAGTTTCAATTATAATTAAAATAAAACAGATTGAAAATATAAGTTTGATATAAAAATAATAAATTTTCAAGTCATCTTAGATATTCTTGAAAATAAATTATTTCAACCAAAATGATTTTCCAAAAAGTTTTATGAGATTTATAATTAAAACTTCCAAGCTTAAATTATAATTAAAATAAAACAACTCGAAAACATAATTTTGAAATAGAAATACTAAATTCTCAAAACATTTAAAATGTTCATGAAAATAAATTATTTCAATCCAAAAATATTTTCCAAAGAGTTTTATAAAATTTATAATTAAAGTTTTATGAAAAATAAATTATTAAACCTCAAAAATAATTTTCAAAATACTTTTAAGAATATTAAACTCAAAAGAAATTAAATTGGATTTTAAGATTAATTTTAGTTTTCAAATTAATAAAATTCTTAACTAAGAATATTAAAAATATAAAATATTAGACTCCAAAATTTAAAAGAAAATAAAATATTTTCCAAGATGTAAGATAAACTTGAAAAATAAATTATTTAAATTTAAAAATTATTTTCAAAATATTTTATATAATTATATTCAAATTTAATTATTAAATTAATTATTAAACTAAAAACAATTTGAGAGAAAAATAATTTTTGTTTTAAATAAAAGTTAAACTATGTAGCCATGTGTCATGTTGAAACAGCCCTCTAAGTAGAACTTCTACATAGGAATGTTCTACATAGACTCTATCTCGAACACCAAGTAGAACTTCTACATAGGAATGTTCTACATAGACTCTATCTAGAACATTAAGTAGAACTTCTGACTTAGAAAATATTTCCAACTCCAGAATTTCTACTTAGGTTCTATCTAGAACATTAAGTAGAACTTCTAGATATGAATTTCTACTTAGGCTCTATCTAGAACATTAAGTAGAACTTCTGACTTAGAAAATATTTCTAACTCTAGAATTTCTACTTAGGTTCTATCTAGAACATTAAGTAGAATTTCTACATAGAAATGTTCTACTTTGGTTCTATCTAGAACATTAAGTAGAACTTCTGACTTAGAAAATATTTCTAACTCCAGAATTTCTACTTAGGTTCTATTTAGAACATTAAGTAGAATTTCTACATAGAAATGTTCTATTTAGGTTCTATCTAGAACATTAAGTAGAACTTCTGACTTAGAAAATATTTCTAACTCCAGAATTTCTACTTAGGTTCTATCTAGAACATTAAGTAGAACTTCTAGATAGGAATTTCTACTTTGGCTCTATCTAGAACCTTAAGTAGAACTTCTGACTTAGAAAATATTTCTAACTCCAGAATTTCTACTTAGGTTCTATCTAGAACATTAAGTAGAACTTCTAGATAGGAATTTCTACTTAGGCTCTATCTAGAACATTAAGTAGAACTTCTGACTTAGAAAATATTTCTAACTCCAGAATTTCTACTTAGGTTCTATCTAGAACATTAAGTAGAACTTCTAGATATGAATTTCTACTTAGGCTCTATCTAGAACATTAAGTAGAACTTCTGACTTAGAAAATATTTCTAACTCCAGAATTTCTACTTAGGTTCTATCTAGAACATTAAGTAGAATTTCTAGATAGGAATTTCTACTTAGGCTCTATCTAGAACATTAAGTAGAACTTCTGACTTAGAAAATACTTCTAACTCCAGAATTTCTACTTAGGTTCTATCTAGAACATTAAGTAGAATATTCTACATAGGGATATTCTACTTGGCCATCTCGAATATCTATCTCGAATATTCTACATAGGAATGTTCTACTTGGCCATCTAGAACATTTTGTACTTAGAAAAATTCCGGGCTTCAAAAAAAAATTCTGGATGCCTAGTGAACCAATCGTACCCTCTTTAATCTCAAAAATAAAAATAGATCCAATTGATTTGTATGTCAATCGAGTAGCTCTGATACCAATTGTTGGGTCCCGGAGATCGTAGAGGGGGGGTGAATACGATTCCCAAATTAAAAATATGACTATTAATTATTTTTGGGACAACATAAAAATTACTTTGGTTCAAACCCGGGTACTGTTCATCATCTTCTTCAACCTCAAGAACACCATTAAAATAACCAAGATAATGAACGGTAAATCATCCAAAAGACACAACACAACAAGATCCAAGAATATAACTTTATATTCATTGAAGTGGGGTAGATGCTACAAACAAGTTCAAGAACATAAGCTCAAGAACACAACAAAGAAATGATTTTTGTCTCCTCTAAAACTATTACATTTTATAGATCTAGGAGACAAAAATCAACCCTATCTTCTATACAAGATTTAACAAGTGTTTTCAATAGAAGAATAGAGGAGTGGTACCTATCTTCTATACAAGATTTAGCAAGTGTTTACAATAGAAAGATAGAGGAGTGGTATGATAAAGAAAATCATGGCCCCAAAATATTAAAGTATTAGTTCGGCCATGGGGGAGAGAATAATTTCTCTCTCTCTCTCCTTTTCTTTCTCATCCGAATTCTTACTTAAGATAAAGACTTGGATTCTTTTTGTATATAGAAAAAGGGGTTGCTTTTTGCTTTTCCACCTTTTACTCTTGTCCACTCAAATCTCTTCTTCAAAGTCATGTGCCAAGCATGCATTTGAAAATATTTAATGTAAAAGTAATATTTAAATAAATATATATAATATAAATAAAGAGTGTCTTTATTTATAAAATATATAAATAATTAAATAAACACTTTATTTAATTAAATTAAATATTTCCATTCCACTCTTCAATTTGTGTAGACTTCCTTATCCAAATACTCGGCCCCGTATACGTGACTCCACCACGTCCAAGTATTTGGCCTTCTAATGTGTGAAGCTTTAGTAAGATCCAATCAGGTTGTGCCGACTGTCCCTTATCCATTAGGCTGGCATTTCTCCAACACTGATTTACCACCTTTGTTGATCCTCCACTTGACTCAAGAAAACCAACAACTTTAGAATGATTAAAACCATATTAACCGACAAGAGCTTGCCTCCAATGTCCTGACACTTTATGCAACGGTCTGGTTCATAAGTGACTAGTCTTGATAGGGGCTCTTGATTCCGAACATGATTCCACATTCTTCTTTGCAAACCTTACTTGTAGCTTCGATTGTAATGCACTAAAATCTTCATAGACTAAGACAATCTTCTGTAGCTTCCACATCCTTGAATAGATGTCAATATCTTTTATTCTCCACTGAGGCCTGAACATGTTAATGAACTTCTTCCAGTGAGGTTCAAGTCTGTAGATGATCCTTTGATACTTTGTCTTAACTGAACTCTGTGATCCAAGATTTCTGTGCACCTGCATATTATTACATGTCCTGTTCTATTGTTGAGTTATCATCAACCATTACATAGAGATTACATTTAGCATTTCTATTACACATGAAAGTGCAGTGAGTTACTTCCCTTCACTCCTATCTCCCCTTTCAAGAGTCTCTGTTTTCCTGGTTACTTCTATATTTTTCACAAAATGGTTAATAAAAAGCATAATAAATCTAGCATAGTTTTGCTGCAATTTCTTTAATTATTATTGATGATAGATTATAATACTCGTCAAACAAAATATTATAAGCTATTTCCTGCATACTTGTTATTATAGCATTAAAGTTGCTAATCTTACCAGTAAAGCATTTTATTATTGCATCAAAGAAGTAAGACCATTCTTTCTTAAGATGCTTTCTAACAACATGGCCTAAACTTATATTTGGTTCAACATAATTAATAGACCTAAGTATGTTTCTAATGTCCTCATCTTTAGGTGATTTATCAGTGTTATTAGCAAGAAAATTTAAACATTCATCAATAACAACAGTGGTTAAAATATATGTATCTCCTTTACACACAAATGAAATGGAAGAGTAGTCCTTGGCAACCTCTGCAGTGGCCCAGAATTCCTCCACCAATTTGCAAACTATCTTGGGTGCTTCACTAAGTTCAGTCTTTACCTTGACATTCTCCAGGAATCGCATCAACGGATGATAGCCTTGTGCAGCTTCATCCACAACGGTGCACACCATGATATTGTTGAGTTCGTAGTAGCATCCACTTTGAGAAACCTTCTTAGATGATGAAGCAGCTATTTCTTTGAAGTAGAAGATGAGTAATTCTACTTGTAAATCTAAGAAATTGAATGTATAGAGACAGAGATTGAGTTCGTAGCGAGAGAGAGATGAAAATTGGTTAGTAAATAAAAATATTACAAGTGAGAGTTAAAGTAAATTTTAATCTCACTATTTATATTTACTAAATTCTCAAATACTTTCTTACTCAAAATAGAACTCAATTGACCTTTGAAATAAAAACTAAATGAAAGAATTACTTATTTTGGCAATCGACTGTTATACACACAAGGCTGTATGTATTCATCAATTGATAAAATAAGCAATCAACGGCTAGATTTTGTACAAGTCGATTGATGACATGGACCCTAAAAATTCCAGGTCATCAATTGATAACTAACTTATCCATCGACATATACTACTATCCATCGATAGATAAATATATAATCGATTGATATATTTATCTGTTGATGTCTACAAGTATCCATCGATAAACAAATATATCATCAATTGATATATTTATCTGTCCGTAGCTTTAGAAATATCCATTGATATGTAAAATGTTTATCAATTGATTATGGAAAAAATCAATAGATTAACATAGTCAATGGCTACAAATCTAAAAATTACTAAAATAAATAATTTGTTAGACATTTAAAGGATTAAATGTAGTTAAACATACCTAAATCACAGACCAATCTATTGAAGGTAGATTCATCTAATGATTTGATAAAAATGTCTGCAAGTTATTTTTCACTAGGAACTAAATGTAATTCAACAATACCATTCATATCTTATGTCAATGTGCTTGGTTCTTGAGTGTTGAACTGGATTTTCAGTAATGGAATATTGGAATTTTGCTCAAGCTAAATCCATAATCAAATAATTTATTCCTCATCCATAACACTTGTGCACAGCAGCTTCCAGAAACAATATATTTAGCCTCTGTTGTGGATGTAGATACTGAATTTTTCTTTTTACTAAACCATGAGACTAGCTTGTTTCCTAGAAATTGACAAGTTCATGTTGTACTTTTCCTGTCAATTCTGCAACCTACATAGTCTGCATCTGAATAACCAATTAGATCAAATGCAGAATCTCTAGGATACCGAATTCCAAGATTTGGAGTTCCTTTGAGATACCTGAATATTCTTTTTTATTACAATCAAATGAGACTCTCTAGGATCAGATTGAAACCTAGCACAAAGACATGTAGCAAACATTATATCTGGCCTACTTGCAGTTAAATATAGTAATGAGCCAACCACGCCTCTATAACTTGAAATGTCCACTTTAGCTTCCTTAGTATTCATTTCAAGTTTAGTTGCAGTGGTCATTGGAGTTTTTGCAGAAGAACATTCATTTAAATCAAATCTCTTTAATAAATCAGAAATATATTTGGTTTGATTTATGAAAAATACCATTTTTAACTTGTTTGACTTACAAACCAAGAAAATAGGTAAGTTCTCCCATCATGCTCATTTCATATTTGTTCTGCATCAACTTAGAAAACTTTTGACAAAGTTTTTCATTAGTTGAGCCAAAAATAATATCATTTACATAGATTTGAACAAGAATAATAGAACCATTGACATTTCTATGTAAGAGAGTTTTATAAACAGTACCTCTTGTAAATTAATTCTCAATCAAGAATTTAGACAGTGTGTCATACCAGGCTCTAGGTGCTTGTTTCAAACCATGCAGTGCTTTGAGAAGATAATATACAAATCCAGGATGAACATGATCCAAAAAACCAGGAGGTTGTTCTACATATACTTGTTCCTCTAATTCTCCATTAAGAAAATCACTTTTTACATCTATCTGGTACACTTTGAATTTGGCATGGGCAACACATGCTAGAAAGATTCTGATAGCTTCTAATCTTGCAACTGGTGCAAATGTCTCATCAAAATCTATGCCTTCTTCTTGTGAGTAGCCATTTGCCACTAGCCTTGCCTTGTGAAAGGCATATGTTTAGAAGCCTATTTGTTTAGCGAGATGACAAATCAACTTAAACATAGATAATTTGTAAGTAAATATATTATCTGACAAGAAAAAGAAGATCAAAGTCAATCTACAGACTTGAAGTAGTACTACATTGAAAGAAGATCAATTTAATTGATCATGCCTCAATGGAGTATTTAAGTTTAAAGAAGCTACAGTGTCAGAAGATTTCAAGTTGTGTGACATCAGAAATAGTCAAGTCAGAAGGAGCAGAAGTGAACCACATTATAAAAGTCAAGTGAAGAATTCTATTTGTTGTGAATCACTCGTGAATCAGACAGTACACGGAGTGTTGGCAAAATACAGAGAAGGTTTTTTATTACAGAAGAAGTGCTCAACTACAAACATTGGTATGAAGTCGGAAGATTTGGAATTATATCATCAATGGTTGTGCAGTCAAGGCTTTAATTTAATTCTCTATTAATTGATTAAATTATTTAGTTAATTTAATTGGTAAATTAATTCAATCAGAATTAATTTATTTCTTAAATTAATTAAGAAATTAATTAATTTAGAATGAAGAAGTCATTAATTTAATGTTGGGTCCCGGAAGTATCGTAGAAGGGGGGTTGAATGCGATACTGACAACAATTTAAAATTCTTTTCAGAATTTGCGGAATTAAATTATTGCTTAAGCTGAGGGTTCGGGTCTTTGTAGTGTTTGGGAGGCTGACTTACTAGCTTTCTATTTTTATGATATAACAATTAAGATATAGAAATTAGCAAGTAAGTAAACAAGATTCAAGTTAAATATGTATATTAAACTTGAATGGGTGTTACAACATCCGGTAGAATAAACATTTAATTCCTAGAACAAATTTGACATGAATTGTTCTACTTAAGGAATTAAAATCAAACTAGCACAGAAAGTCTGTGAATATGACGTTGCAGACAAATTGCTGAATTTGCTGTTTTTCTACTTCTGAATTATGAAGCAAATGCCTCATATTTATAGAGGAAATTCTGAGCTGGTATGACCTTTTTGACTATGACTTATTTTCTTAAAATTAAGCCTTGTATGACTTATAAAATCGCTGGGCATGACATATTCTGGTCGGTATGACTTACTGAAGCTCGGTATGACTTTCAGAAATTCGGTATGACTTTCCTTTAATAAGCTCGGTATGACTTTTTCTTCAGATTCTCGGTATGACTTATTTAACAAGCTCGGTATGACTTTTCTGTTTTGCATTCGGTATGACTTATTTAAACAGAATTTCGGTATGACTTTTAATAAATTCTTTTAGACTTTATTAAAAGTCATACCAAGCCATATCTTTTATAATAAATTAATTCCACTTAATTTAATTAAATAATTTACAAATTAAATTGAATTCAGCTTGAATTAATTTAATTAGATAAATTAAATAATTAATTAACATTTTGATTAGTAGAATTAAAATACTATCTCGACTTGTATAACCTTTTTGTTAGCTCCGAAATCTTTCTGCCTTTGTTCTGTCTTCTGTCTAACCACTTGAACTTTTGGATGACGAATCTTCACTGACATTGTTGACACCCTGTGCACTGGTCTGGTTCACGGATGACTAACTACAATGTTGATTCTCATTTCTTCTGTAGTGGTCTTTGTGTCTTCTCTTGTCATGGCTTCTTTTGTTCTTCCTCTATATTCAATATTTATTATTTACTTCGCTTTCTTATCTGAGTTGAGTTGTCATCTACTTATTACAAATAGGACTAGTAATATGACTTTCAATCTCCCCCTATTTGTTGTTAAACATTTAACACACAAATTCCTAGAGGATAACTCAACTAACAACTAAGAAAAAAATACGACATTTAAGAACTGTAAATAATAAATTGTTTTCTGGATCATATAATACATTTCCAGATTTCAATTATGAAAGATAAATATAAGATAGATGTTCCTTTAGACTGAACACATTTAACAAAGTTCTATCTTGACTTACCTATCATTACCAGTTTCAGAAGTATCAACTTCACCTTCTTCTAGAGATCAAGTGTCATTGGTAGATCCTCAGTTGCTGGTTTCTCTGGATCAGATTCTGCATTTCCAGATTTCTTGAGAAACTGAAATGAAAGATGTTTGTTCCTCTAGCACTGAACATATTATACAAGTAGTATTATCTTCATTTCTCAGACTCATCACTACTCCCCCTTAGGATGGCAGGGATGAAGTCTTGTTCTCTTCTTACCATCCATCCTCTATTTCTCCAACTTCTGTCTTCACTTCTCTCCCAAGGTGAATTCATTCTCCCCTTACGTGAATTATCCAACCAATTTAATAGAGGTAACAACAGACATGGCATACATACAGCATTAAACCATCGCAAATATAAAAAATGCAAACTATGACATGTTATGCATTTTAGAAAATCCGGTTAATTCCTATATACAAGAATTTTCTAAAATCAAATGGATCCAATCCAAGCATGTTGTTATATCCCCTTTGGATCTGTTCGAAAACAATTATCCCCCTATTTGGATCTTGTTCAACAATTCTCCCCTTTGGATCTCTTATTGAACAATTCTCCCCTTTGGATCTTGTTCAAACTTCTCCCCCTTAGTTGAGTAATTCTCTACAGAATCCTTAATATCAGAAGAAATTTCATCCCCCTTAGTTGAGTAACATTAGAAATCTTTAACAGAGAATTGGGAATGGGATTTGGTAATTATGCTAGTGTGTGATTTTACTTTGTGTTTCTCACAAGTGTTTCGCTCATATACTCTCTAAGTGTTTCACTCATAGAATATATATTTTCACTCTTTCTCACTTGTGTTTCACTCTTATCTCACAACACTATTTCTCTCTCAGTACGAATGACATAGTCTTTTGTACCTGCAAGAAAGATCACCATAGCCCCTTCAAGAGAGGTCACTGGTGGTGCAATGGGGTTTCGCAAATCCTCGTCCTCAATTGAATCTATAAAAACATTTTGACTTTGAAAAACTGAATTGCTTCAGAAATAGATTCAGTGAGTTGCTGATCATCTTAGATGATCTATTCCGTTAGGAATCCAGATATGTTCCATCTGGGAAGGGAGACAAGGATCTATAATGTAGCAAATGATCCAAGTTTCCTCCTGACGCTTGTGAAGGCATGTTGATTCAGTCAGAATCATCAATCATTCTTCCTTCCTTGATATGGAAGTTTAGAAAAATTGCTACCGTCAATTCATCCTTCCTGTGACATTTCAATTGTTCTTTCTTGGTCCATTTTGGTCCCAAGAAGTTCTTAAATTGTTGGTCCAAAATGACAATTGAGTTGGTCCATTGATCGAGAAGTCATCAACTGATATTTATCAATCGATAACTCAAGTCATCAACTGATATTTATCAATCGAGAACTCAAGTCATCAACTGATATTTATCAATCGAGAACTCAAGTCATCAACTGATATTTATCAATCGAGAACTCAAGTCATCAACTGATATTTATCAATCGAGAACTCATCAACGGATACAAATTGTTGTCCATTGTTGGTCCTAAAAATAAGACAATATTTGTGGTTTCTTGAAAAATGTCAGATGAAATTAACTCTTTGCTGATAGCCTTGGCTGACAGGCTGAATTCAATAGACTCACTCTGTTGAGAGAATGAACCTAGTAACAGTTTTGCCTTTTCCAAGTCTGTATCCTTTTGAGAGAACACAGATGAGCTAACAGTTGTCTCAGTTTATATATATGAAACACCTTTCTGGAGACAGAGCTGTTGGTTCACTCACATCACCAACCTTATCAAATGCAATCAAGGCATTGACTCCCTCATTTTGAACAAATAGGTATTCTGTTTAATGGTTAGAGAGATGGAAGTGATAGTGTTTGTGTGTTTGGTTCTAAGATCTTGGTTAGAGATTGATGCCAATGATTAGGATCTCACTATCAGAAACAATTGGATGATCAAGCTCATAGATCTTTCCTACTTCTCAAAAGAGACGTGAAATAATCAGCTTATATTTATATAGAAGAAAAAAAAATAAAAATAAGGATGCCAATGTTGAAAAACAACTAAAACTATACATACTTATATACTAATTGTTGATACCAATTGTTAAAAAAAATATAAACAATATATACTAAGCGTTGGAAAACAAACATAATATAAAATATATTTACAGTATGAATGACAATTAAATAAAACTGTACAAAACTAAAAAAAGTTGCATGTACCTCTCACTGTGCACGCCTTGCAATGTGTTCCTAGAATATATCTATTTAGGCTTACCATCAGCGTGAGTGCCGATGGTGTGCTTGACTCATTACAAAGTGCTCTGGCTGACGAGCGGATTTCAATGGACTCATCCTGTAAAGAGAATGATTCCAGAGACAGTTTTATTGCCTTTTCAGCTCTGCATCCTTTTGAGAAGATGCAGATGAGCTTACAGTTACCTCAGTTATATACTCCTTTTCTTCTCTGGAGATAGAGCTGTGGGTGCACTTCCGACATTATCCTTATTTGCTGCATCAAGTGCAGTTTCTCCCTTATCAACCTCTAACTTACATGAGTTCCTTATATCTCCAGGGGTTAATATATGAAAGTGGATGAATTGGTGTTTGGTACTATGGCCTGGGTAAGAGATTGATGGGTTTTCAACCTCTTGGCCAGTTTCAAAAGCCACTAAGGGCTAACTGGAAAGAACCAATCGAGATAAAAAGATAATCACCTTAACATTCCAAAACATATTTTTCATCCCAAGGAGAAGGAAAAATATAATAAGAAATGGTAATAGATTGCATTAAAGCACTTTCAATAAAAGAGTTTTGTCGGAACTAAAGTTTTATCAATTAAAAGCAAGATACGAAATTTCCTTTAAGATACATATCCCATAATAAAACGCGGGAAAGTTGTATCATAGAAGAAAGTTTTTATCATTTATGAATTTCCTATAAGGCAAACTTCCCATAATAAAACGCGGGAGTTTATATCAAAGAAGAAATTCAACTCTCTTACCAAATTATATCTCAATAAAATGACTCTTTTCCTTTATATCTTAATACTGTATGATTTGAAAACAGTTTTGCAAACCATCCTTATCAGATAGAGGACTATGATTTTCCGACTCATAATACAATTATGATATTCATCATTTTAGTCCACCTGATATTATCCCTAACTTAAAATAGAAAATTTCATTACAATAGGGGTGGATGTATTCTTAGCAATACAGTATAAGGCCTTCAAAGCAACAACCACTGTTTAGGTACTTTGAATCAATGTGCAACAAACATTGAAACAAGTGTTTGAAAACAAATCATTTTACAAATGGTTGATACCTCGAAGTAAAAACAATTTTGGAAATATTTCTAAGTATATAAAATATTGAGAATTTTATATATGCATAACTTAGAAAATACTTCCGTTTCCAATATTAGTGATTTTTGAAATATGCATTGATTATTTAGATCAGTAATTCTAAATAATGTCACTAATATTAAAAGTGTCACAATTATTTGTAACAAAATACTTAAAAACATCAGAGAAAAATATCAAAACAATTAAGTAAGATATCATTAATTGATACTCATTAAATAGTTATAATACAAACAATTATGTTGCATATTATTTTAATTCATTTAAATCATGAGACTGATCTGACATTGAATTGTCAAACATCATAATTTTAAATCAATTAAGATAATATACAAACTTATGCTAGAACACCTAATTACCACATATGCATATAATATTGTAAATATGATAATTAAAGTAGTAGCAATAAGTATGAGGTTCTGGATTTCAGATAAATTCACAAGTCCTTTAAATATGAAAATTTTAATACTTGTGAACTCATTTAAGAATTCTTTGCAGATGAGATTTCCAACAAATATGCACATACATAATATCTCAACTTTACTAAACAACTTAAACAAAATGAATTTATCAAGCTGTTTTAGCAAATGTCTGCAAGTAATTCTACTAAGGACTACTCTCGATATAAATGATACCTAGTGTCCATGTGCTTGTTCCGTGAGTGGTGAAGAGATTATCCAGCAGAGTTGATGTAGTTTGACAGCTTCTGGTAATTACCTCCCTGTCTTTCTTATAACCTGCATTATCTATATCTATATAGCCAATTAGGTTAAACCTGGTATCTTTAGGGTACCTGATTCTTAGAATTGGTAATCCCTTAAGATATCTAACAATTCATATCTTAGCTATAAGATTAGATTCTCTAGTATCCACGTGGAAACTTGCACCTAGGCATATAGAGAATAAAATATATGGTCTTTATGCACAGTAGACCCACATATAATATAACCATGGTATTCTTGCACTAAACATTATGTGTGTGTGCCTTGTATTCTAGAGAGATATGTGTATAACGACTCTAATATAAAATCATATTCAAGTAATTAGCAGTTAGAGTGTCATACTATGTCCTTGACGATTGCTTGATCTCTTACCTCCGTCATAGAGAGCTTGTGAAGAGAATGATATACAAATTCCAATGGATATGAAACTTCAAAGTCCAGGAGATGTTGTACATCAACTTGTTCAGCCCTAATAGTACCAAGTCTCGTCTCTGGTGCTTTAGCTAGATCTTGAAAGTCCCGAAGATTCTGTTTCCATCATCGTCGATACCTTCTATAGCAACCAGTTTGGCTTTGTCCCTCATAACATTGCCAAAAATCATCCAGTCTCTGAAAACCCTTACAGTACCAATTACAACTTTGTCTTGTGGTTTGGGTTCCAGATTCAGTAGATTCTGCCTTCGAACTGATTGAGATCATCTTGCATTGCAATCACTCAATCTGGATCAATCAGTGCTTCTTCAATCTTCTTTAGGATTCCAACTGTTTAACAATTGTTCTTTCCCGAAGAGTAACCATTTACTTTGCATAGCACTTCTAGTCTTTACTCTAGTATCCGGATCACTAAGAACTAGACTCCAGGAATGACTTTGTCTCCAAACCCTTTGTCTCGGCAGATGTGTTCTTAATGTATACCTTTGATCTTCATTGTGTTAAGTACGACTAGTAGATCCTTCTTTTATTTACTCCCCCTGAGTTGCTGCTAGGATGTGTTGAAGATCCTTTACCTTGTTTAGTGGATTCTGTTAAAGTCCATGAGTTGTGTAGATTCACTACCATTTCCACTACTAGGATCTGAATCATCATCATTAACATTGATTCCTTCTGCAACCTCAGTTTCATCATCAATAACTGAATATGACTCTGACTAGATGTCAAGCTTCACAGATTCAGAATAGACTTTTATTTTAATGCTTGGGAGCTTGGTGTAATAGGACGACATATTCAGACTTTCAATCACCTTCTGATTTTACATCACATCTTACTTTAAAAGCTTTCGACTTCAATGAGTAGCCGAGGACAATTGTTCCATGAGCCTTAATTTAAACTTATCAAGATGCTCATATAAATCTTCAATAAATATCAATTTCCTCCAAACACACGAAAGAGCTTCAGTGTTTGCTTCTGGTTGGCCACTGACTCATATGATGTCTTTTCACGATCTTTGTTGAATAAAGAAGCATGTTGTGTTAATCGCTTCAACTTCAAAGTACTTTGCTTCCAACTTGATCTGTTTGATGTGATCAATCACCATATGTGATATAAATTATCTGTTGAATGTACGAACATCACCAATTCACTATCAGTTGAGTGATCTTCCATCTTTCTTGCTTGAAATCAAACACTTTTCTATTTCAATGCTTTTCCAGAAAACCTTTGACAAAGAATTCTCTAATGCCCTATAGATAGTGCTTAGTGCTTAAGTCCGTCGACAAGAAAGATGCTTCCACTGATGACAGTTCTTAAATCATGATAGCCATTTCCCTTGTACATCCTTTGCTGTCATCTCCAAAGGTTACCATCGGGGAGGCCTTCTCAACCAATTGTGATAGTAGAGCTTCAATGCTAGTAATATGCCTCGAACAATAAATGTCACGAAATCACATAACTTTTTACTTTTGTTACATACTCTGCAATCACAGATGATTAAGTTTCTTGGTACTCAATTTCAATTGAGTCCAGATGGGTTAGAGATATTACTTTCAATAGTGGTAACAACAGTTTCAACCTTAACATGCACAAACTTATCTTTGACTGATCACTTCTCATTCACAGCAGCCTTGACAAGGTAGTCTTAAGGCTATGAGATTAGTGATTCCAACCTATCTTAAGGTGGACTAGCAGTCTTTACCCTATTGTGTTTCTTATTGATGCTTTGTCTAAGATTATGCAAGTCCTAAGATATGCATTTTCAGATTTAAATAAATAAGCATGAAAATAAGAACACATGGTAAACATTCAGCTTCAATGCATTATAGATAAGAATTACGCAATTCAGGCATGTTATGCATATTAGAAAATTTAGTACTATCTACTTTAACCATTCTACACAATTGTGACAGGTGTCAAGTAGATTTACAGATATTCAATAATTTTCTAAAAGCACATGGAATAGACGAACTAACAATTTAATTACTAATTCTGTCTAATCCATTTCTGTTGTTGTCTAACATTTTAATTATCTCTAATTACCTAAGTCAGTTTTAGATTAAGCCTCGAATCTACAAATTTTACTGACTACTTAGATAATTCTACCATCTCTTATCCTTCTACACCTTAACAAACAATACATGATAAGATCTGACATTTAAGTACAGCTACGTGAGTGTGAGCAATTCATATGAAAAAAAACGCACCTGCTTTTAACTCAGCACGGTCCCTGTCATCATTTGCTTGTTCAGGCTTCTTGAATATTGTAGCACAACCCTGATCTTGTCTTGCTACTTGTAGCCTCATATGTTTCTTCAGTTGTGACCTCTAACGATTCTTAAATCCGTTTTGTATAAGTACAAAAACTAGAATGATCATTAGAGTCAGAAAAAAATCTTCAGAGTTCCCCACTAATAAATCTATCCTATCTTTACATTTGAGCAGTTTGTGGAACTATAACATGAACAGCCGTAACATCCACAATAACATTCAAATGCTCCGGAATAAACCTACTAATACGAAATGACCACTTTCCTCGAAACCGGGTCATATGCTCTGCGAATTAATTCTGAGCCAAAACGAAGAATTTTTCAACTACAAATCCTTTTTGAAAAATGGACCAAGTTTTAATATCTTTATATTATAAATTAAATCTATATAAATTTAACTAATAAAGTTACTTAAATTAATTTTATAAAATAAATTCATTTAAATTAAGTTTATAAAATAAACCTTTTTCAAGTTTAAATAATAAACTCATTTAAATTAAATTCACAAAAAAAATTTATTTTAAATAACATTTATAAAATAAATTTATCTAAATTTAAATTTATAAAATAAAATTATCTAAACAAATTTAAATTATAAAAGGAAATCTATTTAAATTTAAAGAATAAATTTATTTAAATTAAAATTTATAAAGTAAACTTATTTAAATTAAGTTTATAAAACAAACTTTTTCAAGTTTAAATAATAAACTCATTTAAATTAAATTCACAAAATAAATTTATTTTAAATTAAATTTATAAAATAAATTTATCTAAATTTAAATTTATAAACTAAATTTATTTAACAAGGCCTCTAGACATTCAGAGTTAAAACAGCTTCGGTACCCTGAGCTTCACTGAACTACGGATCTTGATTTGTATATCAATCAGCTTGCTCTGATACCAATTGTTGGGTCCCGGAAGTATCGTAGAAGGGGGGTTGAATGCGATACTGACAACAATTTAAAATTCTTTTCAGAATTTGCGGAATTAAATTATTGCTTAAGCTGAGGGTTCGGGTCTTTGTAGTGTTTGGGAGGCTGACTTACTAGCTTTCTATTTTTATGATATAACAATTAAGATATAGAAATTAGCAAGTAAGTAAACAAGATTCAAGTTAAATATGTATATTAAACTTGAATGGGTGTTACAACATCCGGTAGAATAAACATTTAATTCCTAGAACAAATTTGACATGAATTGTTCTACTTAAGGAATTAAAATCAAACTAGCACAGAAAGTCTGTGAATATGACGTTGCAGACAAATTGCTGAATTTGCTGTTTTTCTACTTCTGAATTATGAAGCAAATGCCTCATATTTATAGAGGAAATTCTGAGCTGGTATGACCTTTTTGACTATGACTTATTTTCTTAAAATTAAGCCTTGTATGACTTATAAAATCGCTGGGCATGACATATTCTGGTCGGTATGACTTACTGAAGCTCGGTATGACTTTCAGAAATTCGGTATGACTTTCCTTTAATAAGCTCGGTATGACTTTTTCTTCAGATTCTCGGTATGACTTATTTAACAAGCTCGGTATGACTTTTCTGTTTTGCATTCGGTATGACTTATTTAAACAGAATTTCGGTATGACTTTTAATAAATTCTTTTAGACTTTATTAAAAGTCATACCAAGCCATATCTTTTATAATAAATTAATTCCACTTAATTTAATTAAATAATTTACAAATTAAATTGAATTCAGCTTGAATTAATTTAATTAGATAAATTAAATAATTAATTAACATTTTGATTAGTAGAATTAAAATACTATCTCGACTTGTATAACCTTTTTGTTAGCTCCGAAATCTTTCTGCCTTTGTTCTGTCTTCTGTCTAACCACTTGAACTTTTTGATGACGAATCTTCACTGACATTGTTGACACCCTGTGCACTGGTCTGGTTCACGGATGACTAACTACAATGTTGATTCTCATTTCTTCTGTAGTGGTCTTTGTGTCTTCTCTTGTCATGGCTTCTTTTGTTCTTCCTCTATATTCAATATTTATTATTTACTTCGCTTTCTTATCTGAGTTGAGTTGTCATCTACTTATTACAAATAGGACTAGTAATATGACTTTCATTTAATTTTATCATCAAAAAGATAATTTATTATGTATCATATTTACTTATATTAATTCAAAAAGAATTAATTTAATTTATAAGATATATAATTAAAAAAAATAGAATTTGAATTAAATTTAAACGATACACATTCAAAGAGAAAGTCTCCCTAAGTAAGGAAAGTCTCCCCGAGCAAGGAAAGTCTCCATGAGCAAATAAAGTCTCCCCGAGCAAGGAAAGTCTCCCCGAGCAAAGAGAAAGTCTCCCCGAGCAAAGAGAAACTCTCCCCGAGTAGAAAAAGCCTCCCATGTCTGATTTGCCTATAAATACAGATTAGATCAGAATGTTCAAAAAATTCTAATCACTTTCTATTTTGGCTAAAAACAAATTCTAAGAATATTTCATGTCAAAATCTCTCAAGAATTTTCAGAGCTACTTAGTGAATATGTTAGTGTAGGTGCCCTAGAGGCAATACAATTTTTCCTTTTAATAAACATTTATGTCATTTGATTATTCAATAAACGTATTTATTATGACTTTAATTACTGCGATATATTTGTTAGCATAATAAATGTCCTTAGAATCATGATACTCGTTATATAGTTTAAGTACATGACTTGAACTTGAGATTATATAATATATCATATTCTTAAAGGTTCCCTAGTCGAGTATTATTATGATAGGACAATAATAATACATAAATAGACTAGTATGTTGTTTGATAGATAACCACATCTCATTGGTTATAAGTATGGGGATACTAAAGTCAATACATAGGTACATGTAGGGGTACATGGTACTGGACAGACCCACAGTGAGATTCTTCATGTTTAATTAAGTCATAAGAAAGACTCACAGTGATAATGGTGTAATGATCCTCTGACTTGAGATCATTATATTTCTATACGAGGATTGATATACTTTGACTACATTAAAAGTTACCTTTGACCGGGTGATGATAAAAGTGGACATCGGGTATATCATGAGTCGTATGAGAAATATGAATGATAGATAAAGGATTTAACCCTCCTATAATTAGGAGAGATATTATTGGCCTCTTGATTGAGTGAGACTATAAAATGCATGGTCGTGCTCAAATAATGATTTGTTTTTCATAGTCTACTCATGGATCAAGTAAACCCGGATTAAATGTTGAAGAGGATGACTAAATACATGCCTCGAGTTTAATCTATAATATATATGGTTAAAGGGATTATATTACACGGAAACATTAATCACGAAAGGTTTTATCGAATCACGATTTAATTATTGTTTAATTAGGTAGCAATGATGTATTACTAGATACCGCTCATTGTTTATAATTTTATTGGAGAATAAAATTATTGCTAATTAAATAATAGCCTATAGGGTCACACACATAGAGCACCTAGAGGAATAGTTAATTTAAATTATAGATTTAAATTAATTGATGATTAATTCGAATTTATTATATTAATTAAGTGAGACTTAATTAATTGAAATAAATTCGAATTTGAAGAATTATATTTCTGCCAATAATAATTAAGTGTGACTTAATTATTAATTAAATAATAGAAGCATGTTTTATTATTTAATCCTATGCCTACATGGGTTAGGTTTTTGCTAAAAAGGCCCATTAACCAATCATTATAAATAGATAATGATAGGTTAAATGGCTTGCACGTTTTTGCATAGCCTAGCAGAAGAGGCAGCATAGGAAGAGGCAGAGAGAATTCGAAACCTATCAAAGGAGGCTAGTACTTCCGTTCCGTGTTCAAGATCGTGAGACGTTCTTGAAGGTGCTCGTGTGGATACCATAGAGGTGCTTTCGAGAGGAAGACACAAATCGTGATAGCAAGGATCTCCGTTGAGTTCGTGGCATTCAAAATCTTAATAGGTATGATTCGATTACCACCATAATCCGTCAATTCTTATACATGATCCTGCGTTTGGGTTCCGAAAATTTTCGTTATATTTACGTTTATCCGCTGCGTTTTATGCCTCGGAACCCAACAATGGCATCAGAGCTACGTGTATAAGGGACTGATTTGGTTACGTGTTAACTGTATTTGATGCAAATATGCCTGTTTTGGTGACTGCCATGCCACTGCCATGCTACTGCTTTGTTACTGCCATGCTTCTGCCATGCTATGTTCTTCATGTATATTCGAATTGTAATATGTGGTGATGATACTAGCATGTTAATGATTTGTCATGACTGATTTATATGCCATATTGCGATTTGTATATTATGCATGAGGGTCAGTTTGTATAGTGATATAAACTGGTGGACAGATTATGTTGGACATGATCTGTTAACTGGGATGTGATAAGTATGTATATGATACATGCTTCTGAAACTGTATAAGATGCAGTGGAAAAAAGGGCCAACAGATATGATCTGTAGTTCAGAAATTGATGATTTCTGAATAGGACTGGTCTTCGAAAATAAAAAAATTTCTGATTTCGAGCTGACCTGGCAGCTCGACCCCAGCCGGGGGCTGCCGCCCCAGACCCCGCCCAGGGGCTGCCGCCCCCGGACCCCCGCCCAGGGGCTGCCGCCCCCGGACCCCCGCAATATTTTATTTTGTGTACTTGAGCATGGTGCTGGTTATGGCCCTTAGACCCCTAGATTAATGGTTTTTGGTTTTGGTTTTATAAATACGACTTGCATGTCGTTTTCTTCATTCTTGTAATTGTTTAACCTCGAATGTAACTCGAGTTTTCTTATGTAAGTACATTAGCTTAGGTTGTATTCAATTATTCCATGTAATGTACTTGAAGACTGAAAGATGATCCAAGAAGAGGAGCAGGCACTAGTGGATACAAGAAGAATGAAGACATGTAATTGTATTTATATTTTACCACCATAGATTGACTTTGATCCTTTCATTAGCTCGAAAGGATCACATAGGAAAGGGGCCATAACCAAGCACGTTTACATACTGCACTTTACATATTGATGTATGAATGATGCATGCTTTAATTAGATTAATCATGTATGTATGTATGTATGTATTAGATACGACACCCATGCCATGCTTGTTTAAACAAGATAAAATCTGTAACGACTCAAGATAAAATCTGTAACGATTCAAGATTTTAAAATCAACAAACGATCATGAGATTCTTGTGTTTATGAAATATGGATTTTTAAAACACGGAATTGAATATGGATTTTGATATCTATAATTGGGATTTTCTGACAAAAACGGATATGCGTATTCGTAAGGCTGATGGGTTTTAAGTGTGACCACTGGTATCCTCCATCTACCTGGGAAATGAACAATTTAAGATGTCAATTTGAAATATTTAGTTCAAGGAAAAATTGAGGATCTCTTCATGATGTGATCATGATCGTCGTAAAATTTTCTAAACCCCTTAACAAAATATTAAGTTTTAATCAGATGCTTTCCAATGAATGAACACTCATCGAATCCTAGATCGATTAGGGGAAAGACTGTCAGTGGCAGGGGACTCCTGTCTATCGTGGTGAGATGCGACGAATATAAACGGTTATATTCGGCCGTTGTATCATTGGGTCAAACTTAACTGAGTCGTCATAATAAGGTGAAAGTAAACGGTTATATTCAACCATTATGAACTTAGAAGCATAGAGTTTGGTTAAAATCTATTAGATAGATAAGATCAATCGTTGCTCACCAAACTATCCAAGAATTATATATGATATAATTGACAAATGTTGTCTACCTAAATAATCATTCTTAAGGACTTCCAGTGGTTGACTTGAGACATGACGAAATATGGATCTTGGCTCACTAGAAAGGATTATGGGATATACTTTCCAAATTAATAGTAAGGGCTATTGATTTGATAAAAATAGTGGGAGATATATTATGAATGTATCATAATCATTTGAACATAATAAATAACTCAGACAATCTAATGTTTAATTTTGTGCTTTTATCATTGTAGATACCAAGTAATGACAAACAACACAAACACACTATCCGTACGATCTGTCCTTGAGAAGGATAAGCTGACAGGAGGAAACAACTTCCTAGACTGGCAGAGGAATTTGAGGATTGTCCTCAGGCAGGAGCGCAAGCTTCATGTCATTGATATTCCTCCGGCAGGTCCCCTTCCTGAGGGCGCTACTGTTGAGGAACGAGCAGCCCACACAAAGGATGAGAATGATGCAACTGATGTTGCGTGTCTTATGTTAGCAACTATGAGTGCTGAGCTTCAAAGACAGCATGTGCATATGGATGCATATACTATCAATGAGCACTTGCAAAGCATGTTTGCAAGCCAAACTCGTCAAGAAAGGTTCAACACGAGCAAGTCACTCTTTAACTGCAAACAAGGGGCAAATGAACCAGTTGGCCCACATGTTCTGAAGATGATTGGTTACATTGAGTATCTTGATACTTTGGGTTTCCCGATTGGTCCGGAAACTGGTATTGACCTAATCTTGAATTCTTTGAACAACAAATTCACTCAGTTTGTTATGAACTACAATATGAATGAGTTTGACAAAACACCTACTGAATTGTTGGCTATGTTGAGAACATATGAGACCAACATGAAGACGGCTGAACCTGCTCCCATACTGATGGTGGGCAATAAAGGTAAGGCCAAAGGGAAAGGCAAGTGGAAGGGTAAGAAGAAGACAGGTTCTGATTCTACACCCAAGCCAAAGTCAGGTCCTAAACAGGCTTTAAAGCCTAAAGGTGGGGTCGCTAAGGGTGAATGTCACTACTGTAAGAAAACTGGTCACAGGAAGAGAAACTGTTCAGTTTACTTGGAGGATCTGAAGAAGAAGAGGGCTGAGCAAGCTTCTAATTCAGGTATATATGTTATAGAAGTCAATCTGTCTATTTCTACATCTTGGGTATTGGATACCGGATGTGCTTCTCACATTTGTATAAATGTGCAGGAAATGCAGAGAAGTAGGACATTGGCTAAAGGAGAAATGGACCTACGAGTTGGCAACGGAGCAAGAGTTGCTGCTTTAGCTGTAGGAACCTATTATTTATCTTTGCCCTCTGGGCTAGTTTTAGAACTGGAGAATTGTTATTACGTGCCTGCAATTCGCAGAAACATTATTTCTGTTTCTTGTTTGGACAAGAAAGGTTTTTCGTTTACAATAAAGGACAACAGTTGCTCTTTTGCTTTGAATGATTTAACCTATGGTGTTGCGCGTTTGTTTAATGGTTTATATGTTCTTGACTTAGATAATCCTGTCTGTAATATAGAAAACAAACGACTTAAAGTTAATGACTCAAATCAAACATACCTCTGGCATTGTCGTCTAGGCCATATAAATGAGAAACGCATATCCAAATTACATAAGGATGGATATTTGGATAAGTTTGATTTTGAATCATACCAAGAATGCGAATCTTGTTTGCTTGGTAAAATGACTAAAGCCCATTTCACTGGTAAGGGTCAAAGGGCCACTGAACGTTTGGAGCTAATACATAGTGATGTATGTGGCCCAATGCGTGTGATGGCTAGAGGAGGCTACTACTATTTCATAACATTTACTGATGATTTCAGTAGATATGGATATGTATATCTTATGAAGAATAAATCCGATTCTTTTGAAAAGTTCAAAGAATACAAGGCTGAAGTAGAGAAGCAAATTGGCGGAGGTGCAAGTATTAAAATCTTACGATCTGATCGTGGAGGAGAATACTTGAGCACTGAATTTAAAGATTATTTAAAGGAGTGTGGTATTGTATCACAACTCACTCCGCCAGGTACACCTCAATGGAATGGAGTTTCAGAGAGGAGAAATCGCACCTTGTTGGACATGGTGCGATCGATGATGAGTCATGCAGATCTTCCAATTAGTTTCTGGGGTTATGCTCTAGAAACAGCGGCTTTCACACTTAACCGTGTTCCTACTAAGAAGGTTCAAAAGACTCCATATGAGATATGGGAGAAGAAACGGTCAGGCATGAGCTTTATGAAAGTTTGGGGATGCAAGGCGTTTGTGAAGCGTCAAGTATCTGACAAGCTTGGACCTAAATCTGAAGAGTGCAATTTTGTGGGATACCCTAAAGAAACAAAGGCGTATTATTTCTATAGTCCTTCTAAGCAAAAAGTGTTTATTGCTCGAGATGCTGTCTTCATGGAAAGGGATTTTGTTTCCAAAAGAAACAGTGGGAAAACTATAGACCTCGATGAAGATCGAGAACCACAAAATAGCATTGAACCTGAAGTGGAACAAGAGCAGGATAATAATAACGCTCAACAAACACAGGTTGTTCGTAGAACTGGTAGAATTCGCCATGAGCCAGAGAGATATGGATTTCTTTTGACTCAATGTGGTGATTTGATGCTCATAGATGAAGATGAGCCTCTCACATACCAAGATGCTATGAGCAGTCCAGAATCTAAGAGATGGCTAGAAGCCATGAAATCCGAGATGGAATCCATATATGAAAACCAAGTATGGACTTTGGTTGATCCACCTGAAGGGGTAAAACCCATAGGGTGCAAATGGGTTTTCATGAAGAAAACTGACATGGATGGAAATGTTCAGACCTATAAAGCAAGGCTAGTTGCAAAAGGTTTCAAGCAAATTCATGGTATTGACTATGATGAAACCTTCTCACCAGTGGCTATGGTCAAATCCATAAGGATTTTGCTTGCTATTGCAGCATTCCATGATTATGAAATCTGGCAAATGGATGTCAAAACAGCCTTCCTTAATGGAAGCCTTGAAGAAGATGTGGATGTGTACATGACACAACCTGAAGGTTTTGTCAGTCCAGGGAATGTTAGCAAGATATGTAAATTACGTCGATCCATTTATGGATTAAAGCAAGCCTCTAGGAGATGGAACATCCGTTTTGATGAAACTATCAAAGAGTATGGATTTGTTCAAAACGAGGATGAACCTTGTGTTTACAAGAAGGTTAGTGGGAGCCATGTGGCATTCATAGTACTATATGTTGATGACATACTACTAATGGGGAATGACATACCTTCTCTCAAGGCTGTTAAGATTTGGTTAGGGAGTAATTTCTCTATGAAAGACTTAGGAGATGCATCCTACATTCGAGGAATGAGGATCTATAGGGATAGATCTAGAAGGATGATCGGTCTAAGTCAGAGTACATACATCGATAAGGTTTTGCACCGTTTTGGTATGCAAAATGCAAAAAGAGGATATGTCCCCGTATCTCAAGGGATAACGATCTCTAAAGATCAGTGTCCGAAATCATTGGATGACAAGGACCGCATGAGTAAGGTTCCATATGCATCAGCAATTGGATCCATCATGTATGCGATGGTATGTACTCGCCCAGATGTTTCGTATGCTTTAAGCATGACGAGCAGATACCAATCTAATCCAGGTGAAGGTCACTGGACGGCTGTCAAGAATATTCTAAAGTACTTGAAAAGGACTAAAGATTCATTCTTGGTGTATGGAGGAGAGGAGAAACTAGTAGTAAAAGGTTACACCGATGCAAGTTTCCAAACAGACAGGGATGATACTGTATCACAGTCTGGTTTTGTGTTTTGTCTAAACGGAGGTGCTGTAAGTTGGAAGAGTTCAAAACAAGAAACAGTAGCTGATTCTACAATGGAGGCTGAGTACATTGCAGCTTGTGAAGCGGCTAAGGAAGCAGTTTGGATTCGAAAATTCATTACTGAATTGGGAGTGGTTCCATCAATCGCAGATCCCATTGATCTATACTGCGATAATAATGGAGCCATTGCACAAGCTAAAGAACCTAGAGCTCACTCCCGAACCAAACATATACTCAGGAGATATCACCTCATTCGAGAGATTAATGAGAGGGGTGACATACACATATGTAAAGTGCACACAAATGATAACATTGCAGACCCACTGACCAAAGGCTTGTCGCAGCAGAAGCACGACGGTCACACTAGTTCCATGGGTATTAGATACATGGGTGATTGGCTCTAGTGCAAGTGGGAGATTGTTAGTGTAGGTGCCCTAGAGGCAATACAATTTTTCCTTTTAATAAACATTTATGTCATTTGATTATTCAATAAACGTATTTATTATGACTTTAATTACTGCGATATATTTGTTAGCATAATAAATGTTCTTAGAATCATGATACTCGTTATATAGTTTAAGTACATGACTTGAACTTGAGATTATATAATATATCATATTCTTAAAGGTTCCCTAGTCGAGTATTATTATGATAGGACAATAATAATACATAAATAGACTAGTATGTTGTTTGACAGATAACCACATCTCATTGGTTATAAGTATGGGGATACTAAAGTCAATACATAGGTACATGTAGGGGTACATGGTACTGGACAGACCCACAATGAGATTCTTCATGTTTAATTAAGTCATAAGAAAGACTCACAGTGATAATGGTGTAATGATCCTCTGACTTGAGATCATTATATTTCTATACGAGGATTGATATACTTTGACTACATTAAAAGTTACCTTTGACCGGGTGATGATAAAAGTGGACATCGGGTATATCATGAGTCGTATGAGAAATATGAATGATAGATAAAGGATTTAACCCTCCTATAATTAGGAGAGATATTATTGGCCTCTTGATTGAGTGAGACTATAAAATGCATGGTCGTGCTCAAATAATGATTTCTTTTTCATAGTCTACTCATGGATCAAGTAAACCCGGATTAAATGTTGAAGAGGATGACTAAATACATGCCTCGAGTTTAATCTATAATATATATGGTTAAAGGGATTATATTACACGGAAACATTAATCACGAAAGGTTTTATCGAATCACGATTTAATTATTGTTTAATTAGGTAGCAATGATGTATTACTAGATACCGCTCATTGTTTATAATTTTATTGGAGAATAAAATTATTGCTAATTAAATAATAGCCTATAGGGTCACACACATAGAGCACCTAGAGGAATAGTTAATTTAAATTATAGATTTAAATTAATTGATGATTAATTTGAATTTATTATATTAATTAAGTGAGACTTAATTAATTGAAATAAATTCGAATTTGAAGAATTATATTTCTGCCAATAATAATTAAGTGTGACTTAATTATTAATTAAATAATAGAAGCATGTTTTATTATTTAATCCTATGCCTACATGGGTTAGGTTTTTGCTAAAAAGGCCCATTAACCAATCATTATAAATAGATAATGATAGGTTAAATGGCTTGCACGTTTTTGCATAGCCTAGCAGAAGAGGCAGCATAGGAAGAGGCAGAGAGAATTCGAAACCTATCAAAGGAGGCTAGTACTTCCGTTCCGTGTTCAAGATCGTGAGACGTTCTTGAAGGTGCTCGTGTGGATACCATAGAGGTGCTTTCGAGAGGAAGACACAAATCGTGATAGCAAGGATCTCCGTTGAGTTCGTGGCATTCAAAATCTTAATAGGTATGATTCGATTACCACCATAATCCGTCAATTCTTATACATGATCCTGCGTTTGGGTTCCGAAAATTTTCGTTATATTTACGTTTATCCGCTGCGTTTTATGCCTCGGAACCCAACAGAATATTTTCTGATTTAATCTTGTAACAAATTTCAAGTTTAATATAAGTATTTTACTTGAACTGTGTTTCTTTGAAAAAAGTGATTAAAAACATTCAAATTTCAGAAATCTGTATGCATTGTAATATTCACAAATTTTTGTGCAAGTTTGGAATATAATTGTTAAACCCGAACACTTCATGTCGAAATCGTTCTATATCACTTTATCAATTATATGCACTTTTTCATTAGATTAATTTTTTAATACTTTTCAAGGTAAAATTATATCTTCTACTTGAACAACATTTCATTAAAATTTATATTTCGTGATTAATTAAAATAATATTTTTAAATCTGAAATTCCGCGACAATTTCAGATATTGTATTCAACCCCCCTTCTAAAATATCAGGGACCAACACCCTATTTCTTGTTATTGTACCAGTTTCATCCATTTTATTTCTGAATACCCATTTTGTACCAATAATTAAAAAATTCTTTGGTTTGGGCACCATCTTCCATACCTTCTTTCTTTCAAACTAATTCAATTCTTCTTGCTTAGCTATTACCCAATCTTGATCATTCAAGGCTTCTTCAATCCTTTTTGGTTCTTCTTGAGACATGAAGCTATTATACAAGTATTCATTCTGAATTACAATTCTAGTTTTGACACCATCAACTGCATTTCCAATAATCAACTCAAAAGGATGACTTTTGGTCCATTTCCTTTGTGGTGATAAATTTGTCCTTGAGGAAGATGATTCATGATCATTAGCATTGTTATGATCATTGTTATGCGATTGCATGGTTGAGAACCCTCCGCCTGCGATGGATACTCTACTTAAGGATTGATAAATAGAACAATTATCCATCGATGGATTATTAATTGATGTATTATTAGTCGATTGATGATCATCAACTGATAAATTATCTGTTGATGCATTGACATCAATTGATGGAGAATTTCTGGGTACTTGATTTGAATTTTCCACATCATCATCACTTTCTTCAGCATTACCAGTTGATTCATTCTCAAAATGCAAGAAGTCATGATATCCTTCATCAACCAACCCTTGAATTTTCTTGTCATCAAAGACTACATGCATAGATTCCATAACAATGTGTAATCTAATATTATTGACTCTGTAAGCCTTGATTGTTATTCCATATCCAACAAATATTGCCTCATCTGCCTTGGCTTCAAACTTTCCCAAAATTTCTCCCTAATCTCTTATGACAAAACATTTGCAGCCAAAGACATGAAGAAAATTAACTGTTAGCTTCTTATCTTTCTTCATCAATTAATATGGAGTTTTGTCTTGTGATTGGTTAACCATGGAAATATACTAAATGTAACAAGCTGTTGGGTCCCGAAATATCGTAGAAGGGGAGGTTGAATACGATACTCATTAAATTAAAAAATTCTTTCGAATCTTTTACGAATAAATAATTTAGAGTTCGGTTAGTGGGTTCGAGTTCATGAGGTGAATAGTGTTTAGGATATTGAAATGAGGAACATAAGATTTTTCCAAGAGATATATTCGATATATAAATCTTGAAGGATTTGCTACACTCCGGTAAGAATAACCCGCTACAATTCAAGAACAATAAAGCTCTTGCTTCTACAAAAATATACAAGCCAAATCCTATACAATATTTGTATCTATAATTTTGTCTAAGAATTTAATCACCAGGAGTATTTTGTTATGGCCCTTAAAATATTACAAGGTTTATCCGGACATTAATAAAAGACTCCGGTAAGGAGTAACGGATAGAGCTTTGATTTGTTTTGACCCCTCTGTATATTATTTGATGTGTTCTTCTCCGGATATATAGATTGGAAGAGATGAACCAGAACACTCTTTTAAAATGAGCACATCATTTTGTTTATATATGGTGTAGACTTTTCAAATCAATTAAAATTGATTTGTTCTTCACAATGCTAAGTCCTTTTGTTGCGATTGTAGAGTGAGTGCAGTGTATAGGAGCCACCAAGTTCTTAGAATTCTTTTGTCGTACCTAGAGGAGTTTTGTTGCACCTCTACTCTTGTGGCCTTGTATAGGAACCACGAAAGTACTTAGAATTCTTTTGTTTTGCCTAGAAGAGTTTTTTGCGCCTCCTACATTGCTTGCAGTGTATAGGAACAACAAAAGTACTTAGAAACTTATTCATAAGTATTTTGTTGTGCCTAAGGTGTTTTTTTGCACCTCCTACATTGCTTGCAGTGTATAGGAACAACAAAAGTACTTAGAAACTTATTCATAAGTATTTTGTTGCGCCTAAGGTGTTTTGTTATGCCTTTACTCTTGTTCCCTTGTATAGGAGCCACGAAACTCTTGGTTTTGCCTTTAACTCTTTTGTTGCTCCTAAGGCAAAGTTTTGTTGCGCCTACACTCCGTGTCCCTTGTATAGGAGCCACGAAACACTTAGAGACTTATCCATGAGTGTTTTTTTGCGCCTACACTCTTTTATTGCGCCTCATAGAGTGCTTCAAGAGTACAAGAGCCACCAAATGTTATAATACTTGCCTTAAACAATTTCTTGAAATACTTGAAGTATTTACCACTTGGTTTTCACTCTTCTAGCTTGATCAACTGATTTTCTTCTAATAAATCAAAGTAATTCTCTTCTTGTTATGTTGATGCTTTGTGCACTAGTCTGGTTTATAAACAACTAACACTGAATTAAATTCTCTTGACTTCTATTCTGTTTCAGTTGATTGATCTTGACTTTTGCATTGCTTCAAACAATGACTATTAATAAGCACTGTACTTTCACTGGAATCTTTTCTGGTACTTAAAAAATGTCTTCATTACTAGTACAATTTTGAATACTTCATTCTCTGTTCTTTATTGACGCTTGAACATTCAAATGAACTTCTTTCAGTGAGTATAACTTCAAGACTGCAGCTGTCTTCTTTAACCTTTGTCTGTACCTTTCTAGATTCTTATGCTTCGAACACTATTTATATTCAATCAATGATAATACACTGGAATCTTTTAGTGGCACTTTATACTAAATCTTCAACACTTCTAAAACCCTGAAAGTCTTTACACATTATTCCTTACTGAGGCTTGAACATATTAATGAACTTCTTTCAGTGACCTGTAGTAGACTTCAAAACTTCTTCTAATGTCTTGATTCACTGTATCTGTCTTGTCTTCATTTTTCCTGATTTCTGTGTAAGTGTAGTATTATTTACTTGTCATGTTCTAGTGTTGAGTTATCATGATTAATATTCAAACAGCTTCATAATCTCACCAACAATCTCCCCCTATTTGATTGTTAAACTTAGCAAACAAATCTCATAGAGAGGATAACTCAACTAACAACTAGAAAAAGTAATCGTCTGGGACTTGTAAATAATGCTACTGGTTTTTCTGGATCAGATTATGCATTTCCAGATTTCTTGAGTACCTGAAATGAAAGATGTTTGTTCCTCTAGCACTGAACTGATATTCATGTAGTATCATCTTCATTTCTATCTGTTTGAGCTTTCTCTGCTTCAAAATCCTTCACAGTTTGAACTTAAAAAACTTATCATGAACGGAGCTTCATAAGGATTAAAATTCATGGGATCATCTTCAATAGAACATTGAACATAGCTCAAATAGTGTTCTCCTCATGAGAATGTGATTCTTCTTCTTTTTCTTCTTCTCCCCTTCAGATGAACAATGGAAGTATCAATTCTTTTATGTACATCCCACTTGGATGAGGAATCCTTTACTGATAACTCCTTTCAAGTATAAGATACAGTTTCTTGATTCTCCTATAGGGATACGAATATAAGACCTTCTCCTTTTTTTCTTTTTCTTGTATTCTAACTTATCCCCCTTAGTTGATGAATCCTCCAATGTCCCATGATCTTTCAAATGGCTTGCCTTCCAAAGAAGGTTCTCGTCTGTCATTGATTGCGAAAACATAGTAGTTTTACTTTCAGAAGTAGCAAGTAGCAAGGGTAAGTGTGTGGTCTGTGGTTTCCTCACTTCTACTATATTTTGTTAGTATTTACACTTATGTGTCGAGCACTTTGAACTGTTTCAGTCTTTCTCTCCCTATCTCTCACTCAAGTGTATCTCTCTCTCTCACTTTAACTTAAGTGTTTCTCTCTGTCACTTTCACTATGCATTCCAAATATAGCCTTTTGTACCTGCAAGTGGAATCTGTCTATTCATTTATATTCTCATCACCTGATTCATCATAATGAACTGAATCACCATCAAGTGGAGAATTGTCTCATATAGGTGTTCTTGATCTATCATGCATAAGCACTGTCTCAGCACTAGACTCAATGACATTTGTTAAATCACTGTCTAGTGGAGCCTCACCTCTTTGAGATGGGTTGTCAATTCATTTATATTCTCATCACTTGATTCATCAGAATGAACTGAATCACTATCAAGTGGAGAATTGCCTCGTATAGGTGTTCTTGATCTATCATGCATAAGCATTGTCTCAGCACCAGGCTCAATCCCAATTCTTAAATCACTGTCTAGTGGAGCCTCACCTCTTTGAGATGGGTTATCCCAAGATTTAAATCTGTTAGGGAATCCTACCTTGTTCTATCAAGGAGTTACCTCACACCTTCTCCATAAATGGGAGGTGGACTTCCTTTTCAGGATCTGAAAATGTTTCTTCTAGGAAGGGTGACGCAGTAGGCAATGTAATGAATGGAAAATTAGAGACTACGTTTCTCTCGTAACCCGATGACGGAAATTTTGTATAAAATACCCTACTTGACTTAGATGAAGAATTCTTGCCAAGCTATTGCCTCTCAAGCCCAGATAAATCTGAACATAAGATCTCCCTTTCGGGATGCAGAAGATTAACTTCTGGTTGAGGTAGATACCTTGGGCAATGTAATGTATGGCTAATTAAAGTCCGTATCTCCTCTGAATGCCTATACCTCTCACTATGAATGCCTTGCAATGTGTTCATATAATTTATCTGTTTAGGCTTACCATCAACGTGAGTACCGGTGGTGTGCTTGACTCATTACAAGATGATCTGGCTGACGAGCGAATTTCAATGAACTCACCATATTGAGAGAATGATTCCAGAGACAGTTTTATTGCCTTTTCAGCTCTGCATCATTTTGAAAAGATGCAGATGAGCTTACAGTTACCTCAGTTATATACTACTTTTCTTCTCTAGAGGTAGAGCTCTGTGGGTGCACTTCCGACTTCATCCTTATTTACTGCATCAAGTGCAGTTTCTCCCTTATCAACCTCTAACTTACATGTGTTCTTTATATCTACAGGGGTTAATATATGGAAGTGAATGAATCAGTATTTGGTACTATGGCTTGGGTAAGAGATTGATGGGTTTTCAACCTCTTGACCAGCTTCTAAAGCCACTTGGGGCTAAACGGATAGAATCAATCAAGATAAAAAGATAATCATCTTAACAATCATAAACATATTTTTCATCTCAAAGAGAAGGGAAGATATAAGAAGGAATGGTAATATATTGCATAAGTACTTTTAGTAAAAGAGTTTTGTCAGATCTAAAAATTTATCATTTAAGAGCATGATACGAAATTTTCGTTAAGATACTTATCCCATAATAAAACACGGGAAAGTGTATCAGAGAAGAAAGTTTCTAACCATTATGAATTTCTTATAAGGCAAACTTCCCATAATAAAACGCGAGAATTTATAGCAAAGAAGAAATTCAACGCTCTTACCAAATTTTATCTCTATAAAATGACTCTTTTCCATTAAACATATGCACTGTACGTTTTGAAAACAGTTTTGCAAAACATCCTTATCAGATAGAGGACTATTATTTTCTGACTCATAATGCAATTATGATTTATATCATTTTCGTCCACCTGATTTTATCCCCTACTTAAAATAAAAACATGACAATTGGGGTTGAATGTATGCTTAAAAATACAGTACTAGGCCTTCAAAGCAACAACCACTGTTTAGATACTATGAATCAATGTGAAACATACATTGAAACAAGTATTTAAAAAAAATCATTTTACAAGTGATTGGTACCTCAAAGTAATAACAATTCCTCCGAATAAAATAATAGTCATAAAGTTTCTGCCACTTTAAAAGGAAACATTAAGAGAGAAAAAACTTTTAAAGATAAAACTTTTAAAAACAACTTTTGAGAAAGGATGAAAGATTTTTAGATTTAAAGAAAGATTATACTCAAGAAAAATTTAACTTACATCCTAGGATTTAAAAATCAAAGTAGGGTTGTAAATCAAAAGATTTTCAAAAGAGAAGTTTAAAAAAATAATTTTGATGTTTTCTTCTCTAAGACTGATAGAAAGTGAATGTATCTTTGAATAAAATATTTTGAAAAAGAAACATACAAGAAATTTCTTTTAAATACATTCAAGTTTAAAACTCAGTCAAAAAAAGAAAACTAGTAGTAATACTCATGCAATACTAAACAGTTATCATAGACATGCATATATAAATCAAATAACATGTGATAATTATTCAGTAAAACAATGAGTATTTAGACATATTTTTATTATTAGTAATTTTCAGATAAGCAACAAATATTATCACTAATATTAAAAATATCACAATTAATTGGAAAGAAACATTAACAAAATATCATTACTTGATATTTATCAATAATTTTAAAATGCAAAAAATTGTACTTCTAATATTTTATCAAATCAGAATTATGAAACTAATAATCATTGAATTGCTTCAATCCATAATTTTAATCAGATAAAATAATTTCGCTAAATACTAAAATATTCATAGGATTGAATATTAAAATCCAACTTCCTACGCTATATCTAATAATTTTCACTCTAGCATATTAAAATTATATTCATAACGATTATTATTGATATACGTAAGCTCGAGAAAATAGTTGAATAGAAATTCACAAGTCCTTTAAATATTGACATTTAATACTTGTGATCCTAATAACAACTCCTCCAAGCAAAATCAAGGTTTAGAAATATTTTCTAAGTATATAAAATATTGAGAATCTTATACACATGACTTAGAAAATATTTCGTCTTTCAATATTAGTGAGTTTTCAAATATGCATTAATTACTTAGAACATAAATTCTAAATAAAGTCACTAATACCAAAAGTACCACAAATATTTGTAACAAAATACTTAAATATATCATAGCAAAACATCAGAGCAATTAAGCAAGATATCATTGACTAATATTCATCAAATATTTAACATACAAATAATTATGCTGCTAACTTATGCTAAATCATTTAACTACCACATATGCATATAACATTGTAAGCATGATAATTAAACTAATAGCAAAAAGCACGAGGTACTGGATTTCAAACAAATTGACAAGTCCTTTAAATATTGAAAATTTAATACTTGTGAACTCAATTAAGAATTCCTTGCATATGGGATTTCCAACAAATATGCACATAAATAATATCCCAAGTTCACTAACCAACTTAGACAAATTAAATTCATCAAGTTATTTAGCAAAGATCTGCAAGTTATTCTACTAAGGACAGTTCTCGAAAGAATTGATACATGATATCCATGCACTTGTTCCTTAATTGGTGTAGAGAGTATCCAACAGAGTTGTTGGAGTTGAAGTGGTTTCCTTGTCTAGAAGATCAGAGCATTACATTCACTAGCTGCTTTAAGTTTAGCCTTTTGTTGCAACTATGTGTGTTGAATTCTTCCTCTTATTTCAACAAGGAATTCAACTTCTTCCATGAAATTGACAGCTTCTAGGAATGACTTCCATGTCTTTCTTATAACCTACATCATCTATATCTATATAGCCAATTAGGTTAAACCTCGTATCTTTAGGGTACGTGATTCTAAGAATTGGTGATCCCCTAAGATATCTAAAAATTCATAACTTAGCTATAAGATAAGATTCTCTAGTATCCACTTGGAAACTTGCACGTAGGCATATCGAGAATAAAATGTATGGTCTTTATGCACTTGAATAATTAATGAGTTGGTCATACCTCTATAGCTTGTCACTTCAATTTATATACCTGACATGCCCTTATCAATCTTAGTGGTTTGTTGGAAAGTAGTCTTGGCAGGTCTAGGATCTTTTAAATTGCGTATCTTCAAAAGATCTTTGATTTATTTTAATTTCCATCATTCCTTTGAACAACTTATAATTCAAAAAAGAATTGCAACTCTTCCAACATGCTCTTCTTGTACATACTCTGCATTTACTTAGCAAAATATCTCTAGCACAAGTTTTGTTAATAAACCCACATATAATATAATTATGGTATACCAGCACATATATTACATTGTTTGTGCTTTGTATTCTAGAGAGATATATATGTATAACGGCTCTACCAAATCATTTTCAAGTAATAAACTAGTTAGAGTGCCATACCATGTCCTTAACGATTTGCTTGAATCCCTACCTCCGTCATAGAGAGCTTGGGAAGATAAAGATATACAAATTTCAATGGATATGCAAGTTCAAAGTCCAGGAGTTGTTGTACATCAACTTCAACTTCTAACTCACCATTCAAGAGTGAACTTGTTCACATTCATATGATATATATATATATATATATATATATATATATATATATATATATATATATATATATATATATATATATATATATATATATATATATATATATATATATATATTGATGCTTGAATGCTCAACAGGTGCTAGGGATGTCCTATAGTTAGTGTTGGGTTCCGAGGCATAAAACGCAGCGGATTAAACGTAAATATAACGAAAATTTCGGAACCCTAACGCAGGATCATGTATAAGATTGACAGATTATGGTGAAACGAAATCATACCTTTGTCTGGTCTTGACTTACACGAACTCAACGGAGATCCTAGCTTTCACGACTTGTGTCTTCCTCTCGAAAGCACCTCTATGGTATCCACACGAGCACCTTCAAGAACGTCTCACGATCTTGATTACGGAATGGATGTACTAGCCTCCTTTGATGATTTCGAATTCTGCCTCTGCCTTTTCTCTCTGCCTTTGCTGCTGCTAGGGTTCGTTTTTCTTAAAAACTTAATACCTATTAACCCTACATTATCTATTTATAATGGTTGGTTAATAGGCCCATAATAGCAACCCATAACAGCAAAGCCTAACCCATGTAGGTTTAGGATTAAATAATAAAACCGAATTTTATTATTTAATTAATAACTAAGTCACACTTAATTATTAATGGCAGAATTCAAATTCGAATTTATATTATTTCAATTAATTAAGTCTCACTTAATTAATATAATAAAATTCAAATAATCATCAATTAATTTAAATCTATAATTTAAATTAATTATTCCTTTAAGTACTCTATGTGTGTGACCCTATAGGCTATTATTTAATTAGCAATAATTTTATTCTCCAATAAAATTATAAACAATGAGCAGTATCTAGTAATACATCATTGCTACCCAATTAAATAATAATTAAATCGTGATTCGATAAAACCTTTCGTGATTAATGTTTCAGTGCAATATAATCCCTTTAACCATATATATTATAGATTAAACTCGAGGCATGTATTTAGTCATCCTCTTCAACATTTAATCCGGGTTTACTTGATCCATGAGTAGACTATGAAAAACAAATCATTATTTGAGCATGGCCATGCATTTTATAGTCTCACTCAATCAAGAGGCCAATAATATCTCTCCTAATTATAGGAGGGTTAAATCCTTTATCTATCATTCATATTTCTCATACGACTCATGATATACCCGATGTCCATTTTTATCATCACCCGGTCAAAAGTGACTTTTAATGTAGTCAAAGTATATTAATCCTCATACAGAAATATAATGATCTCAAGTCGAAGGATCATTACACCATTATCACTGTGAGTCTTTCTTATGACTTTATTAAACATGAAGAATCTCACTATGGGTCTGTCCAGTATCATTACTCCTACATGTACCTATGTATTGACTTTAGTATCCCCATACTTATAACCAATGAGATGTGGTTATCAGTCAAACAACATACTAGTCTATTTATGTATTATTATTGTCCTATAATAATAATACTCGACTAGGGACATTTAAGAATATGATATATTATATAATCTCAAGTTCAAGTCATGTACTAAACTATACAACGTGTATCATGATTTTAAGGACATTTATTATGCTAACAAATATATCGCAGTAATTAAAGTCATAATAAATATGTTTATTGAATAATCAATTGACATAAAGGTTTATCAAAATAAACATTGAATTGCCTCTAGGGCACCTACACCAACAGTTAGGTCATCAACTTTTTCAGCCCTAATAGGATCAAATCTCGTCACTGGTGCTTACTGTTTGATCTTAAAAGTTCCGAAGATTCTGTTTCCATCATCGTCGATACCTTCTACTTTATAGTAACCTATAGCAACCAG
Source organism: Oenanthe sinensis (assembly GCA_028671895.1). NCBI lineage: Eukaryota > Viridiplantae > Streptophyta > Magnoliopsida > Apiales > Apiaceae > Oenanthe > Oenanthe sinensis. Next base: position 17,009,099 of record JAPMAC010000209.1, read on the forward strand.
TTTGGCTTTGTCCCTCATAACAATTCCAATTATCATCCAGTTTCTTAAAATCCTTACAATACCAAATACTATCTTGTCTTGTGGTCTGGGTTCCAGCTTCATTATATTCTGCTTTCGAACTGATTGAGATCATCTTGCATTGCAATCACCCAATCTGGATCGATCCGTGCTTCTTCAGTATCCTTTGGGATCCCAGATGTTAGGTCCCGAAAAATATATGTTCATTTTGATTAGCACTTCTAGACTTTACTCAATAATTCAATTTACTAAGAACTAGACTTTAGGAATGACTTTAACTTTAAACCTTTTGTCTTGGAAGATATGTTCTTAAAGTATTCCTTTGATCTTCATTATGTTGAGTATGACTAGTAGATCCTTCTTTTATTTTCTCCCCATGAGTTGCTGCTAGAATGTGTTGAAGATCCTTCACCTTATTCAGTGGATTATATTAAAGTTCACGAGATGTGTAGATTCACCATTTCTTCTACAACCTCAGTTTCAACATCAGTATCTGAATTTGACTCTGACGGGATGTCGAACATCAAGCATTCATAATAGTCTTTCATTTGAATGCTTGAGAGCTTGGTGTAGTAGAACGATACAATCAGACTTTCAATCACCTTCTGGTTTTACATCACGTATGTCTTGAGAGCTTTCAACTTCAATGAGTAGTCGAGGAAAATTGTTCCATGGGCCTTAACTTCAAACTTGTCAAGATACTCATATAAATCTTCAATAAATATCAATTTCCTCCAAACATGCGAAAGCGCTTTAGTGTTTGCTTATGGTTGGCGATTAACTCATATAATGTCTTTTCATGATCTTGTTGATTAAATTAGCATGTTGTGTTAATTGCTTCAGCTTCAAAGTACCTTTATGAGTGCAGACTTCATTTAGAACTTCATTCGAGAAATTCAGTTCCACTATCTGACTTCAAAGTTCTCACAACTTACTATGCTTCCAACTTGATCTTCCTGATGTGGTCAATCATCATCTGTGACATTTTGTCTATTGAATGCACGAACATCACCAAATTGTAACTAGGTTTGTCATCAACCACCACTAAGCAAATTTCTTCCATGACATAATTTGCTTCAGTGTGATGTTTTTATTGACTTCCTTATATGACATACTTCAAAATGTCCTTCTAGATAGAATCTTATAAGAAACAGTCCTCTCACCAATTTCATCTTTATCGGAGAATCCATTGTCTTGTTCACCAAGTGTGAGAGCTTCCTATGCCATAGCTAATTCTTTACTGATTACTGAAAAGTTCACTTCACCTTTTCATACTGAATACATGTCAGCTATGAACAAATTTCCTCACTCTCAGTTGAGTGAGTTTACTGTAGGGTTTCGTGACACAAACGCAGCGGAATAAACGCGAAAAATAAATCAAAATAGCGAAACCCTCCGCAGGATCCATGCGAAAACAAAAGATTTAATTCGGAGATAAAGAATAAATACCTTTAGAAGCTTTAACAGTTCATTAATGGAAGATTAATGGAGGTCCAAAGCTTGTTTAATCACCATGTATCCCGCTCTCGCGATCTACGCTCTACGGTATCCACACGAACACTTTTCATGAAGGATTGATGTGTACTAGCACCCGAAAACTTCTTCTCTCTCTATCTTCCTCCTCTCTCAGAGCGGCTAGGGTTTTTGTAAAATCTCTATCTTATTAAATCAGCCCATAAAGAGATTATATAGAGAGAGGAATAAGTTTTCTAATTATAATCCAATTATAATTAATACTAATCCAAAATTCTAAATTATTTAATTAAGTCTCACTTAATTAATTAATTATTAATTTTTGAATTAGTTTAAGTAATTCATTTATTCTATTTATATAATTAATTAAGTCATACTTAATTAATATCATAAATAAAATAAATTACTTATTTAATTTAAATTCATAATTTAAATTATTTCTCCTTCAAGCGTTCTTTGTGTGTGACCCTGTAGGTTATTATTACGTTGGCAACAATTTTAATATCTAATTAAAATTGTAAACAATGAGCGGCATCTAGTAATACATCATTGCTACCCAAGTAATAATAATAAATCGGTGATTCGATTAAGCCTTTCGTGAATAATGTTCCATGTAATATAATCCCTTTAATCTTGATATTATAGATTAAACTCAAGGCATGTCTCGTGTCATCCTCTTCATAATTTAATCTTTATTTTCTTGATCGATGAGTAGACTATTAAAATCAAATCAACATTTGAGCACGGCCGTGCATTTCATAGTCCCACTCAAACAAGAGGCCAATAATATTACTCCTAAAATTAGGAGGATTAAATCTCATCTAGATCATTCATATTTCTCATACGATTCATAATATACCCAATGTCCACTTTTATCAGCACCCGGTCAAAGGTAACTTTTAATGTAATCAAAGTATATTAATTCTTGTATAGAAATATAATGATTTCAGGTCTAAGGATCATTACACCATTATCACAGTGAGAATTACTTATGACACTTACTTAACATGTAGAATCTCACGGCGGGTCATTCCAGTGCCATGCATTGATACATGCACTTATGTTCTTGACTTTAGTATCCCCATACCTATGACCAATGAGATGTGGTCATCTGTCAAGAAACATACTAGTCTTTGTGCATTATTATTGTCCTTAAATAATAATACTCGACTAGGGAATTTTAGGAATAAGATACTATTCATATAATCTCATTTTTTAAGTCACATACTTAAAGATATATAATACGTATCAAAATTCCAAGGACATTTATTATGCTTTCAATTTATTACGCAGTAAATAAAACATAATAAATAAATAATAATCAATAAAACATAATCCTTAATAATAAATATTTTCCTTAAAATATAAAAAGTATTGTCTCTAGAACACAATTACTAACAATCTCCCACTTGCACTAGAGCCAATTACCCAAGTATCCAATACTCATGGAACTAGTGTGACTTTCGTGCTTCTGCTGTGACAAAGCCTTAGTCAGTGTGTCTGCAATATTATTATTAGTATACACTTTACATATATGTATATCTCCTTGATCATTAATCTCATTAATTAGGTGATATCTCCTAAGTACATGCCCAAACAACCTCCTTGGCTGCTTCACAAGCATCAATATACTCAGGTTCTATTGTAAAATCAACAATTGTCTTTGTTGTGAACCATTCCAGCATACAACATCTCAATAAAACACAAAACCAGGCAGAAACATTAAATTATCGTTATCTGTCTAGAAACCAGTATCACTGAAACCTCTTACAACTAGCTTCACATCTCCTCCATATAACAAGAATGAATCTTTAGTCCTCTTTAAGTACTTAAGAATATTCTTGACTGTCGTCCAGTGACCTTCACCTGGATTAGATCGGTATCTACTCATCATGGTTAAAGCATACGAGACATCAGGACAAGTACATATCATTGCATACATTATAAAACCAATTGCTGACGCATATGGAATTTTACTCATGCAATCCCTATCATCCAATGATTTAGGACAAATTTTATTTTGAGATCACTATCCCATGAGACATTGGGACATATCCATTTTAGTCTCTTTGCATTTGAAATCGATGCAAAACTTTGTCAATGTATGTACTCTAAATTAGGTCGATCAATCACCTTGATCTATCTCTATAGATCTCGATCCCTAATATATATGTCACATCGCCTAAGTCTTTCATTGAGAAATGATTTCTCAACCAAGTCTTCACAGTCTGTAGAGAAGGAATGTCATTCCCTATTAGTAATATATCATCAACATATTGTTGGGTTCCGAAGCATAAAACGCAGCGGATAAACGTAAATATAACGAAAATTTTCGGAACCCAAACGCAGGATCATGTATAAGACTTGACGGATTATGGTAAACAGAATCATACCTATTCTTGTCCTGACTTTCACGAACTCAACGGAGATCCTTGCTATCACGATTTTGTGTCTTCCTCTCGAAAGCACCTCTATGGTATCCACACGAGCACCTTCAAGAACGTCTCACGATCTTGATCACGGGATGGATGTACTAGCCTCCTTTGATGAATTCGAATGACTGCCTTTGCTGCCTCCTTGCTCTGCCTCTAGGGTTTTATCATATAAAACGTACCATTCATTTAACCTATCATTATCTATTTATAATGATTGGTTAATGGGCCTTTTCAGCAAAACCTAACCCATGTAGGCATAGGATTAAATAATAAAACATGCTTTTATTATTTAATTAATAACTAAGTCACACTTAATTATTATTGGCAGAAATACAATTATTCAAATTCGAATTTATATTATTTTAATTAATTAAGTCTCACTTAATTAATATAATAAAATTCAAATAATCATCAATTAATTTAAATCTATAATTTAAATTAACTATTCCACTAGGTGCTCTATGTGTGTGACCCTATAGGCTATTATTTAATTAGCAATAATTTTATTCTCCAATAAAATTATAAACAATGAGCGGTATCTAGTAATACATCATTGCTATCCAATTAAACAATAATTAAATCGTGATTTGATAAAACCTTTCATGATTAATGTTTCCGTGTAATATAATCCCTTTAACCAAATATATTATAGATTAAACTCGAGGCATGTGTTTAGTCATCCTCTTCAACATTTAATCCGGGTTTACTTGATCCATGAGTAGACTATAGAAAAACAAATCATTATTTGAGCACGGCCATGCATTTTATAGTCTCACTCAATCAAGAGGCCAATAATATCTCTCCTAATTATAGGAGGGTTAAATCCTTTATCTATCATTCATATTTCTCATACGACTCATGATATACCCGATGTCCACTTTTATCATCACCCGGTCAAAGGTAACTTTTAATGTAGTCAGAGTATATTAATCCTCGTATAGAAATATAATGATCTCAAGTCAGAGGATCATTACACCATTATCACTGTGAGTCTTTCTTATGACTTTATTAAACATGAAGAATCTCACTGTGGGTCTGTCCAGTACCATGTACTCCTACATGTACCTATGCATTGACTTTAGTATCCCCATACTTATAACCAATGAGATATGGTTATCTGTCAAACAACATACTAGTCTATTTATGTATTATTATTGTCCTATAATAATAATACTCGACTAGGGACATTTAAGAATATGATATATTATATAATCTCAAGTTCAAGTCATGTACTTAAACTATATAACGTGTATCATGATTCTAAGGACATTTATTATGCTAACAAATATATCGCAGTAATTAAAGTCATAATAAATACGTTTATTGAATAATCAAATGATATAAAGGTTTATTAAAGGAAACATTGTATTGCCTCTAGGGCACCTACACTAACAATCTCCCACTTGCACTAGAGCCAATCACCCATGTATCTAATACCCATGGAACTAGTGTGACCGTCGTGCTTCTTCTGCGATAAGCCTTTGGTCAGTGGGTCTGCAATGTTATCATTTGTGTGCACTTTACATATGTGTATGTCACCCCTTTCATTAATCTCTCGAATGAGGTGATATCTCCTGAGTATGTGTTTGGTTCGGGAGTGAGCTCTAGGTTCTTTAGCCTGTGCAATGGCTCCATTATTATCGCAGTATAGATCAATGGGATCTGCGATCGATGGAACCACTCCCAAATCATTAATGAATTTTCGAATCCAAACAGCTTCCTTAGCCGCTTCACAAGCTGCAATGTACTCAGCCTCCATTGTAGAATCAGCTACTATTTCTTGCTTTGAACTCTTCCAACTTACAGCACCTCCGTTTAGACAAAACACAAAACCAGACTGTGATACAGTATCATCCCTGTCTGTTTGGAAACTTGCATCGGTGTTACCTTTTACAACCAGTTTCTCCTCTCCTCCATACACCAAGAATGAATCTTTAGTCCTTTTCAAGTACTTTAGAATATTCTTGACAGCCGTCCAGTGACCTTCACCTGGATTAGATTGGTATCTGCTCGTCATGCTTAAAGCATACGAAACATCTGGGCGAGTACATACCATTGCATACATGATGGATCCAATTGCTGAGGCATATGGAACCTTACTCATGCGGTCCTTGTCATCCAATGATTTCGGACACTGATCTTTAGAGATCGTTATCCCTTGAGATACGGGGACATATCCCCTTTTTGCATTTTGCATACCAAAACGATGCAAAACCTTATCGATGTATGTACTCTGACTTAGACCGATCATCCTTCTAGATCTATCCCTATAGATCCTCATTCCCAGAATGTAGGATGCATCTCCTAAGTCTTTCATAGAGAAGTTGCTCCCTAACCAAGTCTTAACACCCTTGAGAAAAGGTATGTCATTCCCCATTAGTAGTATGTCATCAACATATAGTACTATGAATGCCACATGGCTCCCACTAACCTTCTTGTAAACACAAGGTTCATCTTCGTTTTGAACAAATCCATACTCTTTGACTGTTTCATCAAAACGAATATTCCATCTCCTAGATGCTTGCTTCAATCCATAAATGGATCGACGTAATTTACATACCTTGCTAACATTCCTTGGATCGACAAAACCTTCAGGTTGTGTCATGTACACATCCTCATCAAGGGTTCCATTAAGGAAAGCTGTTTTGACATCCATTTGCCAGATTTCATAATCATGGAATGCTGCAATAGCAAGCAAAATCCTTATGGATTTGACCATAGCCACTGGTGAGAAAGTTTCATCATAGTCAATACCATGAATTTGTTTGAAACCTTTTGCAACCAGCCTTGCTTTATAGGTCTGAACATTTCCATCCATGTCAGTTTTCTTCTTGAAAACCCACTTGCACCCTATGGGTTTTACCCCTTCAGGTGGATCAACCAAAGTCCATACTTGGTTTTCATACATGGAATCCATCTCGGATTTCGTGGCTTCTAGCCATCTCTTAGAGTCTGGACTGATCATAGCATCTTGGTATGTGAGAGGCTCATCTTCATCTATGAGCATCAAATCACCACATTGAGTCAAGAGAAATCCATATCTCTCTGGCTCATGGCGAATTCTACCAGTTCTACGAACAACCTGTGTTTGTTGAGCATTATAATTATCCTGCTCTTGTTCCACTTCAGGTTCAATGCTATTTTGTGGTTCTCGATCTTCATCGAGATCTATAGTTCTCCCACTGTTTCTTTTGGAAATAAAATCTCTTTCCATGAAAACAGCATCTCGAGCAATAAACACTTTCTGCTCAGAGGGACTATAAAAATAATACGCCTTTGTTTCTTTAGGGTATCCCACAAAATTGCACTCTTCAGATTTAGGTCCAAGCTTGTCAGATACTTGACGTTTCACAAACGCCTTGCATCCCCAAACTTTCATAAAGCTCATGCTTGACCGTTTCTCCTCCCATATCTCATATGGAGTCTTTTGAACCTTCTTAGTAGGAACACGGTTAAGTGTGAAAGCCGCTGTTTCTAGAGCGTAACCCCAGAAACTAATTGGAAGATCTGCATGACTCATCATCGATCGCACCATGTCCAACAAGGTGCGATTTCTCCTCTCTGAAACTCCATTCCATTGAGGTGTACCTGGCGGAGTGAGTTGTGATACAATACCACACTCCTTTAAATAATCTTTAAATTCAGTGCTCAAGTATTCTCCTCCACGATCAGATCGTAAGATTTTAATACTTGCACCTCCGCCAATTTGCTTCTCTACTTCAGCCTTGTATTCTTTGAACTTTTCAAAAGAATCGGATTTATTCTTCATAAGATATACATATCCATATCTACTGAAATCATCAGTAAATGTTATGAAGTAGTAGTAGCCTCCTCTAGCCATCACACGCATTGGGCCACATACATCACTATGTATTAGCTCCAAACGTTCAGTGGCCCTTTGACCCTTACCAGTGAAAGGGGCTTTAGTCATTTTACCAAGCAAACAAGATTCGCATTCTTGGTATGATTCAAAATCAAACTTATCCAAATGTCCATCCTTATGTAATTTGGATATGCGTTTCTCATTTATATGGCCTAGACGACAATGCCAGAGGTATGTTTGATTTGAGTCATTAACTTTAAGTCGTTTGTTTTCTATATTACAGACAGGATTATCTAAGTCAAGAACATATAAACCATTAAACAAACGCGCAACACCATAGGTTAAATCATTCAAAGCAAAAGAGCAACTGTTGTCCTTTATTGTAAACGAAAAACCTTTCTTGTCCAAACAAGAAACAGAAATAATGTTTCTGCGAATTGCAGGCACGTAATAACAATTCTCCAGTTCTAAAACTAGCCCAGAGGGCAAAGATAAATAATAGGTTCCTACAGCTAAAGCAGCAACTCTTGCTCCGTTGCCAACTCGTAGGTCCATTTCTCCTTTAGCCAATGTTCTACTTCTCTGCATTTCCTGCACATTTATACAAATGTGAGAAGCACATCCGGTATCCAATACCCAAGATGTAGAAATAGACAGATTGACTTCTATAACATATATACCTGAATTAGAAGCTTGCTCAGCCCTCTTCTTCTTCAGATCCTCCAAGTAAACTGAACAGTTTCTCTTCCAGTGACCAGTTTTCTTACAGTAGTGACATTCACCCTTAGCGACCCCACCTTTAGGCTTTAAAGCCTGTTTAGGACCTGACTTTGGCTTGGGTGTAGAATCAGAACCTGTCTTCTTCTTACCCTTCCACTTGCCTTTCCCTTTGGCCTTACCTTTGTTGCCCACCATCAGTATGGGAGCGGGTTCAGCCGTCTTCATGTTGGTCTCATATGTTCTCAACATAGCCAACAATTCAGTAGGTGTTTTGTCAAATTCATTCATATTGTAGTTCATAACAAACTGAGTGAATTTGTTGTTCAAAGAATTCAAGATTAGGTCAATACCAGTTTCCGGACCAATCGGGAAACCCAAAGTATCAAGATACTCAATGTAACCAATCATCTTCAGAACATGTGGGCCAACTGGTTCACTTGCCCCTTGTTTGCAGTTAAAGAGTGACTTGCTCGTGTTGAACCTTTCTTGACGAGTTTGACTTGCAAACATACTTTGCAAGTGCTCATTGATAGTATATGCATCCATATGCACATGTTGTCTTTGAAGCTCAGCACTCATAGTTGCCAACATAAGACATGCAACATCAGTTGCATCATTCTCATCCTTTGTGTGGGCCGCTCGTTCCTCAACAGTAGCGCCCTCAGGAAGGGGACCTGCCGGAGGAATATCAATGACATGAAGCTTGCGCTCCTGCCTGAGGACAATCCTCAAATTCCTCTGCCAGTCTAGGAAGTTGTTTCCTCCTGTCAGCTTATCCTTCTCAAGGACAGATCGTACGGATAGTGTGTTTGTGTTGTTTGTCATTATTCGGTATCTACAATGATAAAAGCACAAAATAAACATTAGATTGTCTGAGTTATTTATTATGTTCAAATGATTATGATACATTCATAATATATCTCCCACTATTTTTATCAAATCAATAGCCCTTACTATTAATTTGGAAAGTATATCCCATAATTCTTTCTAGTGAGCCAAGATCCATATTTCGTCATGTCTTAAGTCAACCACTGGAAGTCCTTAAGAATGATTATTTAGGTAGACAACAGTTGTCAATTATATCATATATAATTCTTGGATAGTTTGGTGAGCAACGATTGATCTTATCTATCTAATAGATTTTTAAACCAAACTCTATGCTTCTAAGTTCATAATGGTTGAATATAACCGTTTACTTTCACCTTATTATGACGACTTAGTTAAGTTTGACCCAATGATACAACGGCCGAATATAACCGTTTATATTCGTCGCATCTCACCACGATAGATAGGAGTCCCCTGCCACTGACAGTCTTTCCCCTAATCGATCTAGGATTCGATGAGTGTTCATTCATTGGAAAGCATCCGATTAAAACTTAATATTTTGTTAAGGGGTTTAGAAAATTTACGACGATCATGATCACATCATGAAGAGATCCTCAATTTTTCCTTGAACCAAATATTTCAAATTGACATCTTAAATTGTTCATTTCCCAGGTAGATGGAGGATACCAGTGGTCACACTTAAAACCCATCAGCCTTACGAATACGCATATCCGCTTTTGACAGAAAATCCCAGTTTTAGATATCAAAAATTCATATTTAATTCCGTGTTTTAAAATCCATATTTCATAAACACAAGAATCTCATGATCGTTCGTTTGTTAATTTTTAAAATCTTAAATCGTTAAAGATTTTATCTTGTTTAGCATGGCAAGCATGGCATGGGTGACGTATCTAATACATGCATACATCATTAATCTAATTAAAACATGCATCTTCTACTCTACACATACATTCATACATCAATATGTAAAGTGCAGTATGTAAACGTGCTTGGTTATGGCCCTTTTCCTATGTGATCCTTTCGAGCTAATGAAAGGATCAAAGTCAATCTATGGTGGTAAAATATAAATACAATTACATGTCTTCATTCTTCTTGTATCCATGGGTGCTTGCTCCTCTTCTTGGATCATCCTTCAATCTTCAAGTACATTACATGGAATAATTGAATACAACCTATACTAATGTACTTACATAAGAAAACTCGAGTTACATTCGAGGTTAAACAATTACAAGAATGAAGAAAACGACATGCAAGTCGTATTTATAAAACCAAAACCAAAACCATTAATCTAGGGGTCCAAAGGCCATAACCAGCACCATGCTCAAGTACTCAACCAAAATAATGCGGGGGTCCGGGGGCGGCAGCCCCTGGGCGGGGGTCCGGGGGCGGCAGCCCCTGGGCGGGGTCCGGGGCGGCAGCCCCGGGCGGGGTCCGGGGGCGGCAGCCCCTGGCTGGGGTCGAGCTGCCAGGTCAGCTCGAAATCAGAAATTTTTTTTTTTTATTTTCGAAGACCAGTCCTATTCAGAAATCATCAATTTCTGAACTACAGATCATATCTGTTGGCCTTTTTCCCCACTGCATCTTATACAGTTTCAGAAGCAAGTATCATATACATACTTATCATATCCCAGTTAACAGCTGATGTCCAACATAATCTGTCCACCAGTTTGTATCATATACAAACCGACCCTCATGCATAACATACAAATCGCAAACAGGCATATAAATCAGTCATGACAAATCATTAACATGCTAGTATCATCATCTATTTACTCATCATATGAATAACAATTCGAATATACAAGGCAGTAGCATGGCAGTCTCAAACAGGCATGGCAGTAGCAAAGCAGTAGCATGGCAGTTTCATGGCAGTCACCAAGACAGGCATATTTGCATCAAATACAGTTAACACGTAACCAAATCAGTCCCTTATACACGTAGCTCTGATACCATTGTTGGGTTCCGAAGCATAAAACGCAGCGGATAAACGTAAATATAACGAAAATTTTCGGAACCCAAACGCAGGATCATGTATAAGACTTGACGGATTATGGTAAACAGTATCATACCTATTCTTGTCCTGACTTTCACGAACTCAACGGAGATCCTTGCTATCACGATTTTGTGTCTTCCTCTCGAAAGCACCTCTATGGTATCCACACGAGCACCTTCAAGAACGTCTCACGATCTTGATCACGGGATGGATGTACTAGCCTCCTTTGATGAATTCGAATGACTGCCTTTGCTGCCTCCTTGCTCTGCCTCTAGGGTTTTATCATATAAAACGTACCATTCATTTAACCTATCATTATCTATTTATAATGATTGGTTAATGGGCCTTTTCAGCAAAACCTAACCCATGTAGGCATAGGATTAAATAATAAAACATGCTTTTATTATTTAATTAATAACTAAGTCACACTTAATTATTATTGGCAGAAATACAATTATTCAAATTCGAATTTATATTATTTTAATTAATTAAGTCTCACTTAATTAATATAATAAAATTCAAATAATCATCAATTAATTTAAATCTATAATTTAAATTAACTATTCCACTAGGTGCTCTATGTGTGTGACCCTATAGGCTATTATTTAATTAGCAATAATTTTATTCTCCAATAAAATTATAAACAATGAGCGGTATCTAGTAATACATCATTGCTATCCAATAAACAATAATTAAATCGTGATTTGATAAAACCTTTCATGATTAATGTTTCCGTGTAATATAATCCCTTTAACCAAATATATTATAGATTAAACTCGAGGCATGTGTTTAGTCATCCTCTTCAACATTTAATCCGGGTTTACTTGATCCATGAGTAGACTATGGAAAAACAAATCATTATTTGAGCACGGCCATGCATTTTATAGTCTCACTCAATCAAGAGGCCAATAATATCTCTCCTAATTATAGGAGGGTTAAATCCTTTATCTATCATTCATATTTCTCATACGACTCATGATATACCCGATGTCCACTTTTATCATCACCCGGTCAAAGGTAACTTTTAATGTAGTCAGAGTATATTAATCCTCGTATAGAAATATAATGATCTCAAGTCAGAGGATCATTACACCGTTATCACTGTGAGTCTTTCTTATGACTTTATTAAACATGAAGAATCTCACTGTGGGTCTGTCCAGTACCATGTACTCCTACATGTACCTATGCATTGACTTTAGTATCCCCATACTTATAACCAATGAGATATGGTTATCTGTCAAACAACATACTAGTCTATTTATGTATTATTATTGTCCTATAATAATAATACTCGACTAGGGACATTTAAGAATATGATATATTATATAATCTCAAGTTCAAGTCATGTACTTAAACTATATAACGTGTATCATGATTCTAAGGACATTTATTATGCTAACAAATATATCGCAGTAATTAAAGTCATAATAAATACGTTTATTGAATAATCAAATGATATAAAGGTTTATTAAAGGAAACATTGTATTGCCTCTAGGGCACCTACACTAACACATATAATACTAGGAATGCCACATGGCTCCCACTAAACTTCTTGTAAACACAAGTTTCATCTTCATTCTGAATAAAGTCAAACTCTTTTTGACTGTTTCATGAAAACAAATGTTCCATCTCCTCGAGGCCTGCTTTAATCCATAAATGGATCGACGCAACTTACATACATTTCCAACATCCTTTAGATCAACAAAACCCTTAGGGTGTGTCATGTACACATCCATACCTTCTTCAAGGCTCTCATTTAAGAAAGCGGTTTTGACATCCATTTGCCAGATTTCATAGTCATAGTAAGCAGCTATAGCAAGCAAAATCCTAATGGACATGACCATAACAACTGGTGAAAAGGTCTCATCATAGTCAATACCATGAATTTTCTTGAAACATTTTGCCACCAATCGTGCCTTATAGGTCTGTACATTAGCATCCATGTCGGTCTTCTTCTTGAAAACCCACTTACACCCTATAGGTTTTACCCCTTCAGGTGGATCAACCAAAGTCCATACTTGATTAGTATACATGAATTCCATCTCAGATTTAATGGCATCTAGCCATCTCTTAGAATCTGGAGTGTTTATAGTATCTAGGTAGGTGAGAGGCTCATCTTCATCCACAAGCATCACATCACCATCTTGAGTCAAGAGAAATCCATATTATCTCTCGGGCTCATGGCCTACTAAACCTACGAACACCTGTGTTTCTTGAGCAGTATTATTTTTCTTGTACATTCTACTCAGGTTCCTCCACTGGTTCAACGTTATCATGTGGGTCTCAAACTTCATTGAGATCTATTATCCTCCCACTGTCTCTCAGCAGTTCGAGCAACAAACACTTTGTTCTCGGAAGGATTATAGAAAGAATAACCCCTTGTTTCAGTTAGGTATTCCACAAAATTACATTTGTCTGATTTTGGTCCTAGCTTGTCAGAGATTAGACGTTTCACAAACGTTTCACATCCCTAAAATTTTATAAATGACATGCTGTGACGTTGCTCAGTCCATATCTCATATGGAGTCTTTTGAACCAATTTAGTAGGAACACAGTTAAGTGTATGTGGAGCCGTTTCCAGGGTGCAACCCCAGAAACTAATTGGAAGATTCATTGACTCAACATTGATCGCACCATGTCCAACAAGGTGTGATCTCTCCTATCAAAAAAACTTTTCTTTGATATTTTCTACTTCATCTTTATAGTCTTTGAACTTTTCAAATGATTCGGATTAGTTCTTCAAAAGATACATATATCCGTATCTACTAAAATAATTAGTAAATTTTATGAAGTTAATAAAATCTACCTTTTGTCATCGTACACATATGACCACATACATCACTATGTATAAGTCATACCCATTCAATGATCCCTTCACCATGTCAGGTAAAAGGAGCTTTAGTCATTTTACCAAATAAACCAAGATTCGCATCCTTTTGTATGATTCATAATCAAACTTATCCATGAATGCATCCTTATGTATTCTGAAAATGCGTTTCTTATTAATACGGCCTCAACAACAGTGCCAAAGGTAATATTTGATTTGAGTCACTTTAGAACATATAAATTGTTAATTAGATGTGCAACATTATAAGGCTCATCATCAAAATAGAATAAACCACTATTGTTATAAAATGAAAAAGCCTTTCTTGTCCAAACAAGAAAATGAAATAATGTCTCTGCCAATTGCAAGCACGCTATAACAATTATTAAGTTCTAAATTTTCCTTATAGGCCAAAAATTAAGTAACGAGTTCCTCGAACCAGAGCAACTAACTTTACTCCAATTCCAACCCGATACCTTAAGCTTGACCCTTATTGATCATCATCTTCCGATCTTCCAATTAAGCATGACAGTTTAATTTCCAGTCTCCCAACTTTCCACAGAAGTGACAATCGTCTTCTTTATCAACACCTCATTCAGACTTTAGAGTCTGCTTTAGGGATTGGACTTTGGTTTGACAACGGAACTAGATCAAATCTTCTCCTTGCCTTTCCATTTTCCTTTCCCTTTTGCATTCCCTATGTTTACCATCAATATAATAGTAGTTCATGCATTTATCATATTACTTTCAGCAGTTCTCAACATGCTTAGTAACTCAATGGGTGTTTTACCAATCTTATTCACTTTATTGTTCATAACAAAATAAGAATAATATTTGTCCAAGGATTGTAAGATCAAATCTAACTGTCTCCAGACCAATCTGGAAACCCAAAATATCAATGGTATTCATTATACCCTATAATTTTTAGAACATGTGGTGTAACCGGGTCTCACTCTCCCTACTTGTAAGTGTATAGTGCCTTTTCAAATATATCTTGTGCTCAATCGTTTCATAAGCATCTATATGCTTGTATTGCTTCTTAAGCTCAGCACATATATTTGCGAGCATGAGACATGAAACATCAGTCGCAACATCAATTTGCTTCCAATAAGCACTATGATTTGCACATGTTACATTCTCAACTTTAAGAGCAGGGGAAGAGATTTGACTAATATCGTGGTGCCCGAGGACGATCCTCAAGCTCCTATGTCAGTCAAGGAAATATATTCTCGTCAACTTGTCCTTCTCAAGAACTGATCGTATAGAGAAGTTGTTTGTGTTTATCATTTGATATCTACAATATTAAAGTGCATAAAATAAACTAGATTGCAAATTTAATATTAATTATGTTTAAGTGATTATGGTATATCATCATATACCTCCCACTATTTTTATCAAACTAATAGCCCTTACTATTAATTTGGAAAGTATATCCCATAATTCTTTCTAGTGAGCCAAGATCCATATTTCGTCATGTCCTAAGTCAACCACTGGAAGTCCTTAGAAAATGATTATTTAGGTAGACAACAGTTGTCAATTATATCATATATAATTCTTGGATAGTTTGGTGAACAACGATTGATCTTATCTATCTAATAGACTTTTAACCAAACTCTATGCTTCTAAGTTCATAATAGTTGAATATAACCGTTTATTTTCACTTATTATGACGACTCAGTTAAGTTAGACCCAATGATACAACGGCCGAATATAACCGTTTATATTCGTCGCATATCACCACGATAGATAGGAGTCCCCTGCCACTGACAGTCATTCCCCTTATCGATCTAGGATTCGATGAGTGTTCATTCATTGGAAAGCATCCGAGTAAAACTTAATATTTTGTTAAGGGGTTTTAGAAATTTTATAACGATCATGATCACATCATAAAGAGATCCTCAATTTTTTCTTGAACCAAATATTTCAAATCGACATCTTAAATTGTACATTTCCCAGGTAGATAGAGGATACCAATGGTCACACTTAAAACCCATCAGCCTTACAAATACTCATATCCGCTTTTGTCAGAAAATCCCAATTATAGATATCAAAAATCCATATTTAATTCCGTGTTTTAAAAATACATATTTCATAAACACAAGAATCTCATGATCGTTTGTTAATTTTAAAATCTTGAATCGTTACAGATTTTATCTTGTTTAAGCAAACATGGCATGGGTGTCGTATCTAATACATACATGATTAATCAATATTAAGCATGCATTTCAATTATATCTACGCATACATACCAATACATGCAATCATATACATATATGTAATGTGCGTAAATTAAACGTGTTTGGTTATGGCCCCATCCTATATGATATTTCCAAGCTAATGGAAATATCAAGGTCAGTCTATGGTGGTTTTAAAAATACTATCTATTACATGTCTTCTTTCTTCATTGCTCCATCCTCCCCTTTTGGATCGCCTCCTTACTTGCAAGTCTTCATTGATAATTACATTGAATAATAAAAAATAAAACTATTCTAATGAAATTACAAGAAGAACTCGAGTTACATTCGAGATAATTAAATTACAATGAATAAACGACATGCAAGTCGTATTTAGAAACCAAAACCATAAATCAAAACCACTATCCTATGGGTCTTTAGGCCATAACCATCCACCATGCTATCATATAACACATATAATATATCTCATATTATATAATCATATCATATAATCATATATAACAAATTTCAAAATTTTAGAAAATTAAAAACAGATTTCTGAAGACAATAAATCGCTATTTCGAGGCCCTTAACGACGTCAAACGCCTTACAGACCCGTCGATGATAGCAAAGCTATCAGTTTTGTTCACTGACCCGATTCCAGTTAGAAAACACATATCGTTTACGAAAATCGGATACAGCAGTCAGATTTCTCCAAATCTGACGGTGTTTCAGAAATCGTATCATATACAATTCTCATAACAAGAACAAGCATATATCATATATACATACACAGAGATACATACAATCATCATATGATTATACATTACATGAATATCATATATTCATAATATATACATACATATACTCAAAATTTTAGAAAATCAAATAATTTTCAGAAAATCATAAATCACTGTTTTGGAGACTGTAACGACATCTAATGGCTTACAGACGCAGAGCTGACTTTGTCAGTATTGCTCAGTGACCCGATTCCAGTCAGAAAACACATATCGTTTGCGAAAATAGGACAACGGACATAGATTTCAGAAAATCAACGGCAGCCGTTTCAGAATTCGTATCGAATACGATTCCCATAATAAGAACAAACATGTATCATATACATACATCAACACACATAATCATCACATGATTATATATCATAAAATATCATATATTCATAATATATATAAATATATACATATTATATCAATATAAAATCATGATAGATCGCATACATGCTTATATATCAAAAACTGTTAAGCACATAACCGAATTAAAACGTTTCGCAAGTAGCTCTGATGCCATTGTAGGGTTTCGTGACACAAACGCAGCGGAATAAACGCGAAAAATAAATCAAAATAGCGAAACCCTCCGCAGGATCCATGCGAAAACAAAAGATTTAATTCGGAGATAAAGAATAAATACCTTTAGAAGGTTTAACAGTTCATTAATGGAAGATTAATGGAGGTCCAAAGCTTGTTTAATCACCACGTATCCCGCTCTCGCGATCTACGCTCTACGGTATCCACACGAACACTTTTCATGAAGGATTGATGTGTACTAGCACCCGAAAACTTCTTCTCTCTCTATCTTCCTCCTCTCTCAGAGTGGCTAGGGTTTTTGTAAAATCTCTATCTTATTAAATCAGCCCATAAAGAGATTATATAGAGAGAGAATAAGTTTTTTAATTATAATCCAATTATAATTAATACTAATCCAAAATTCTAAATTATTTAATTAAGTCTCACTTAATTAATTAATTATTAATTTTGGAATTAGTTTAAGTAATTCATTTATTCTATTTATATAATTAATTAAGTCATACTTAATTAATATCATAAATAAAATAAATTACTTATTTAATTTAAATTCATAATTTAAATTATTTCTCCTTCAAGCGTTCTTTGTGTGTGACCTTGTAGGTTATTATTACGTTGGCAACAATTTTAATATCTAATTAAAATTATAAACAATGAGCGGCATCTAGTAATACATCATTGCTACCCAAGTAATAATAATAAATCGGTGATTCGATTAAGCCTTTCGTGAATAATGTTCCATGTAATATAATCCCTTTAATCTTGATATTATAGATTAAACTCAAGGCATGTCTCATGTCATCCTCTTCATAATTTAATCTTTATTTTCTTGATCGATGAGTAGACTATTAAAATCAAATCAACATTTGAGCACGGCCGTGCATTTCATAGTCTCACTCAAACAAGAGGCCAATAATATCACTCCTAAAATTAGGAGGATTAAATCTCATCTAGATCATTCATATTTCTCATACGATTCATAATATACCCAATGTCCATTTTTATCATCACACGGTCAAAGGTAACTTTTAATGTAATCAAAGTATATTAATTCTCGTATAGAAATATAATGATTTCAGGTCTAAGGATCATTACACCATTATCACAGTGAGAAGTACTTATGACACTTACTTAACATGTAGAATCTCACGGCGGGTCATTCCAGTGCCATGCATTGATACATGCACTTATGTTCTTGACTTTAGTATCCCCATACCTATGACCAATGAGATGTGGTCATCTGTCAAGAAACATACTAGTCTTTGTGCACTATTATTGTCCTTAAATAATAATACTCGACTAGGGAATTTTAGGAATAAGATACTATTCATATAATCTCATTTTTTAAGTCACATACTTAAAGATATATAATACGTATCAAAATTCCAAGGACATTTATTATGCTTTCAATTTATTACGCAGTAAATAAAACATAATAAATAAATAATAATCAATAAAACATAATCCTTAATAATAAATATTTTCCTTAAAATATAAAAAGTATTGTCTCTAGAACACAATTACTAACATTTACAACCTTCTTGTTTGAGATCAAACACTTTTCCTTTTCAATGTTTTTCCAGAAAACCCTTGATAAAGAATTCTCTAGTGCCCTATAGATAGTGCTTAAGTCCGTTGACAAGAAAGATGCTTCCAGTGATGACAATTCCAAAAATCATTATTGCCAAATCCCTTGTGCATCATTTGCTATCATCCCCAAAGGTTACCATTGTGTAGGCTTTCTCAACCAACTGTGATAGTAGAGCTTCAATCTTAATCACATGCCTCGTGCAATAAATGTCACGAAATCAAATAACTTTTGTCTTTTGTTACATACTCTGTAATCACAAATGATTAAACTTCTTGGTACTCAACTTCAATTGAGTCCCGATGGGTTAGAGATATTACTTTCAATAGTTGTAACAACAGCTTCAATATGCATATTAGGAAATTCAGTATTATCTACATTAATCATTCTACACAAGTGTAACAGATGTAAAGCAGATTTACAAATATTCAATAATTTTCTAAAAGCACATGGAATAGACGAACTAACATATTAATTACTAATTCTGTCTAATCCACTTCTGTTATTGTCTAACATTTTAACTATCTCTACTTACTAAAGTTAGTTTTAGATTAATCATCGAATCAACAAGTCTTCCTGACTACTTAGATAATTCTACCATCTTTTTATATTATACTCCTTAACAAACAATACATGATATGATATGACATTTAAGTACAACTATGTGAGTGGGAGCAAATTATATGAAAATAAGCACATAAACAATTTTAAGAATATGCTGAATATTTGAATAAAATATTATGAACAATATCAAATTCCACATACACTTATCAAGTCATTTATCACAATAAAATAAATATAAAATATCTGATCTATGACCTGTTTGTCTATTTAGCAATTTTCACAATATTAGTAGAGGTATTAAATCATAGAAGAGATAAATCAAGTTCTAGCAAATGTTCAGGGATACACCTAACCGTCTAGAACACCCTATCTAATTCTAGATATTCATTTTACTGCATAGAAAAGCAAGTATAAATGTACTAATTAAACTCATGAATCCTAGCATGAAATCTTATTCTTAGCAATCAATTAAGCATTTAAGTCCTAAAATCCTAACATGCTGACATAAATATAATGCATTTCGATACCTAATCATCATACATTTCTGAATTAGATAAACGTATACTAGTTAGAATGTCTACCTGTGAAGTGATTAGTGATTCATCTCCAGTGTTGGTCATTGATGCTAGATATCCATTTGGTTCATCACTGTCACTGATAGAATCAGCCTTGCATTTAACTTCACCAATAAATGATTTCCCTTGCTGCATCCTCACTAATGCTTGAGATTCCTACTACAACCCAACATAGTGTGTGTCATCTTTTACTTATACAAGCTTCTTCAAACTGTGTAACAAACCCCTGATATTGTCTTTCTAATATAAACCATCCATGTCTTATAACCGCCTCTTGAACTGATCTTGAAAATCTCTTTTATGGAATCTATAGGTAATGACCTTAGATTTAGAATTGAGATTCCGTCTGAATCTGATGTCACTGAACTTCTTATTGCCCTACAGGCTTGACTTGCAGTCCAGTTCTCAGGTTATTCCAAAGTGTAAGATAAAACACCTTGACCACTACCTTGAGCTACTACATTTTCAATTCAGCTTCTAGGATTATTTCATTTATGTTCAGAGGTTCTCAACCTTGACTTCAATCAAATTTGGTTCCTAGGTCACAAATACAGTGGATATGCTAATGACCTGCTTTACCAAATATTAACTTCTTCAGCTCTTATTCTATTTCATGGGACTTCAGCACATACAGTTCTTCTAAAGACAATGTGGTTGTATCCTTAAATCCCTGTTGGCTGTAATCCCTGTATTCCAAATAATCTGCAGTGTTAGCACGAACTTTCTGTAATCTCCTTGTAGAATAATATTTAAGGCTTGTACTGAGATGCTAGGTAATCCAGTCTGTTCTCCTTCACTACTTTAACCCCTAAGATTTTTCATCCAAAAATTCAACTCAAATTAATCAAAAACTGTACCCAAATAACTTCTTCTTTTGCAACTTCCAAAATATTAGTGGGATCCTATGGAGTAAACTTTTGAGGAAATTAGTACCACTTCTTCTTCAACCTGTTCCATAATTAACTTCATTGGATAATCTTTAGTCAATTTTAGTTGTCTTCAATACCTGGAAAAATCTTCAACTTCTTCTTGAGCATCCTGGAATTAATATTTAAGAAAAATTTAAGTTTACAGAATTTTTAATTTTTTTTGAAAATAAATTAATCAAAAATAAAAATTTACAACAAATTAATTTTCAAGAATTTTGAATTTTCATAAAAATTAAAATATCGTAAATTAATACTTAAGAAAAATATTAGTTTTTAAGAATTTTAAATTTTCTGGAAAAATAAATAAATATAAAATAAAAATTAAATTAAGGTGTAAACTTGAAGTAGACTGCAAATTGTGTGAGTGACGCTGAAATATTGTAAACCTCAAATAGACAAATATACATATATATATATATATATATATATATATATATATATATATATATATATATATATATATATATATATATATATATATATATATATATAAGTTATAAAATTAAATTTACTTAAGTTTAAATCATAGATTTATTTTTGAAATTAAATTTATAAAATAAATTTATTTAAATTAAGTTTATGAAATAAACTTATTCAAGTTTAAATAATAAACTTATTTAAATTAAATTTATAATATAAATTTATTAAAAATAAATATATAAAATAAACTTATCAAAATTTAAATTTATAAAATAAATTTATTTATCAAGTCCTCTAATCTTGTGTAGTCCAAACAGCTTCGACACTCTGAGCTTCACTGAGTTGCGGATCTTGATTTGTATTTCAATCAGTCTGCCTTGTGTTAGTAATTGTGCCCTAGAGACAATTATTTTTATATTTTAAGGAAAATATTTTATTATTAAAGATTATGTTTTATTGATTATTATTTATTTATTATATTTTATTTACTGCGTAATAAATTGAAAGCATAATAAATGTCCTTGGAATTTTATCATATTCCTAAAATTCCCTAGTCGAGTATTATTATATAAGGACAATAATAATGCAATAAGACTAGTATGTTTGTTGACAGATGGCCACATCTCATTGGTCATATGTGTTAGGAATCTACATGTAATTTGATGATAATATTAATCTTAGAATCATAGAAATTTCATTTGATGTAACTGATCAATTGATATGAAAATTATAAATATCAATTGATCAGGAAACCATTTATCAGTTGAAATGTTTATATGAATCAATTGATAATTTGGACTATAGCATAGGTGTACTTAGTCTATTTCAATCGATAAGGTGTAAATCAATTGTTATTATTCTTACCAATTGATGTTAGAGTCGATTGATATAGATCATCAATTGATGTGTAAATTAAACTGTCAAATTGTAATTATTTGAAAACAGGAAATTGCACAAGTGAATGATGATCGATTGATATTGAAGCATCGATGGATGAGAGATCAATCGAAGAAGCCAAGTCAAGTATTAAAGACCATAAACTGATGTGAAGACCCATCGATTGATATATCGATTGATAACATCTATCAATCGATAAGTCATTATTTATCAATCGATGGATATAAAGATTAATTGAAGAAGAATGCTAGTTGGTGGATTAAAGGTTGGATCAGTTGATATGCTTAACAACAAATTATCAATTGATTGTGACAACACAGAAGGACTATCTGTTGTAGATCCAGAGGACAAAAGTAAACCTATGGAAGACAGTCAATGATGACTGTGAAGACTCAATCTATAGCTGTCTTTCAAGCCTGTTTTCCTAAAAAAGAAAAAGGTAAAAGAAAGGTAGAAAGAAAAAATCCTAGAATAGGAACTGAAAAGACACACTTGTAGTATATAAACAAGTGTAGTAGCATTGCTAGGAAATAGACAAGTTAGACAACATATTCTTAATCAACTGTTCATGCTTTAGAGTACATTGTAAGAGCTGTTGATTTATTTTCTAACCTTGTAAACAAACGCAGCCAGGTTTCTTTTTAACCTAGGAACATTGAGCAAAAATATACACTGATGGAAAAACTAATCCATCAGTAATTTTAAAATCTCTTTCTTCAGTTTAATTTTCAGTTATAATTTGTTCGAACTTTTTATCTCTAATTCTCAAACATCAGTAACAAATATTAAAGCAAACAAAAGTTTTGATATTTATACTCAACCCCCCTTCTACAAATATTAACATTGTTCTGAGGAATAACAATTGGTATCAGAGCAGGCTTTCAACATACAGAAAGTTTAAAGATCAAGAACAGTCAATATGGGCCAAAAAGATTCAGGTGTAAAAATTCTAGTATTAGAAAAGGATGAATACTTTCCATGGAAGGTCAAAATGCATCTGCATCTTCTTTCTCTTGACCCTTCCTATGTTCACTACATAGAGAAAGGTCATCATATTCCCATGAAGTTAGTGACAGGTGTAAACCCTGATGGAACTCCTGCACTTGACAAACATATTCATAAACTCATCTCTGAGTTCACAAAAGAGGATGAAAAAGAAGTACTTAAAGACAAGAAGGCCATGAACATTCTGTTTAATGGCCTAGATAAAGATATGTTTGACAATGTGATAAATTGTACTTCATCAAAAGAAGTATGTGATACTCTTCAAACTTTGTGTGAAGGAACTGAACAAGTAAGGAAAAACAAGATGCAACTCTTGATTCAAAAATATGAATCATTTCATTTCAAGAGCGGAGAATCTATCAATGTCACCTATAGCAGATTTAGTTTCTAAATGGACTAAAGCTATATGGTAGGGTTTATGCTACTGAGGATACAAATCTAAAATTTCTTAGATCTCTTCCAAAAGAATGGAAACCAATGACTGTTTCCGTTAGACAGTCTCAGGACTTTACGGATTATACTCTTGAGAAACTTTATGGTATTCTCAAGACATACGAGTTGGAAATCCAACAAGATGATGAGATTGAGAAGAATCAAAGAAAGGAGAAAACTGTGCCTTTGATAGTCAAGGGAAATGAAGAAAAGAAGGAAAGTGGCTGTGTAGAAGAGTCTGTCATGATGGCTGGTGATGCTGTTGAAGAATCATTCAAGAGAAAAGAAAAGGGCAAGTGTGAAGAAAATGAAAATTGCTCTCAGGATGATTTGGATGAGATTGATGAGCACCTTGCATTTCTGTCAAGGAAGTTTTCAAAGCTAAAATTCAAGAGGAATCCAAATGCTCGAAGGCCTGGATCCCAGTTTAGAAGTAACAATCAAAACAAAAATTTGGTTAATAGATCTAAATTCAAAATTTTTAACTGTGGATTGGCTGTGTTAGTATTGGTGTCCTAGAGATAATACTTTTAATATTTTATTGAAAACAATTATGTTATGTGATTATTTAATTAATATTTATTATGTCTTTATTTACTACGTCATAAATTGAAAGAATAATAAATGTGCTTGGAATATTAATACGTAATATATATCTTTAAGTATGTGACTTAAAAATGAGATTATATGAATAATATTTTATTCCTAAAATTTCCTAGTCAATTATTATTATTTAAGGACAGTAATAATGCAATAAGACTAGTATGTTTATTGACAGATGAACACATCTCATTGGTCATAAGTATGGTGATACTAAAGTCAAGAACATAAGTGTATGTATCAATACATGACACTGGAAAGACCTACCGTGAGATTCTACATGTTAATAAGTGTCATAAGAAATATCACAGTGATAATGATGTAATGATCCTCTGACTTGAAATCATTATATTTCTATATCTGTGGCGTGCATTCCACAGATGGAATTCATCAAGGATGGACTATGTGATGCCTGTCAAAAGGTAAGCAAAAGAAAGCATCATTCAAGTCAAAATATGAATCATCAATTGACAAGCCTTTGGAATTATTACACATGGACTTATTTGGTCCAGTCAACATCATGTCAATTTCCAAAAAGAAATATGCCTAAGTCATTATGGATGAATTCACAAGGTATTCTTGGGTATATTTCTTACACTCTAAGGATGAGGCAAGAAAATTAATTATCAATCATGTGAAGAATGTTGACAATGGCACTGAATGGAAGGTCAAGAAAATTAGAAGTGATAATGGTACTGAATTCAAGAATGCAACAATGAAAGAATTCTGTGAAGAAAAAGGTATCACTCATCATTTCTCTGCACCAAAAGCTCCACAGCAAAATGGAGTAGTTGAAAGGAAGAATATGACCTTGATTGAAGCTGCTAGAACTATGTTAGAAAAAGCAAAACTACCTACATACTTCTGGGTAGAAGCAATTAATACTGCTTGTACATTCAAAATATTTCCATGGTCAATCAAATTCAATGCAAAACTCCAAATCAGTTGATGAATAAAGACAAGAAGCCAACAGTTAATTTTCTTCATGTCTTTGGCTGCAAATGCTTTGTATTGAGGAATCAAGGTGAAAATCTAGGAAAATTTTTAGTCAAGGCTGATGAAGCTATATATGTTGGATATGAGATAACAACCAAAGCTTACAGAGTCTACAATCTTAGATTACACATTTTTATAGAATCTATGCATGTAGTCTTTAATGATAAGAAGATACAAGGGTTGTTTGACGAAGGATTTCATGACTTATTGCACTTTGGAAATGAATCCACAAATAATATTGAAGATAGTGATGATGATGTGGAAATTTCAAGAAATCAAGTACATAGAATCCTCTCATTAATTAATGTCAATGCATCAACAGATAACTTATCAGTTGACAATCATCAATCGACTGATAATACATCAATTGATAATCATTCGATGGATAACAACTCTGCTTAATAATCTTCAAGTAAAGTGTCCATCTCTGGGGGGGGTGTTGGTCCCTGATATTGTAGAAGGGGGGTTGAATACAATATCTGAAAATACTCGTGAATTCGGATTAAGAATATAAAGTTAAATTTAATCCTGAAATATTAATTTAGGTAAAATACTGTTCAAGTAGAATATCTGATTTAAACTTGAAAAGTATTACAGAATTAATATAGTGAATAGTGTTTATATCTGATAAATTGTCTAGACTGATTTTGACATGACTTGTTCGGGTTTAACAATTTATATTCCAAACTGAGCACAGAAATCTGTGAATATTACAATGCATACAAATTTCTGAATTTGAATGTTTGAACAACTTAGAAAAATGAAGACAATCTCCTCATATTTATAGAGGTGGAAAGCCAGCATGACTTATCACAATATGACCTTTTTCACCTAAAATTAACACTTGTATGACTCATAAAAAGGCTGGGCATGACTTATAATGGTCTGTATGACTCATATTAGAATTCGGTATAACTCACTGCAAAGGTGCTCGGTATGACTCATTGCAAGTGGCTTCGGTATGACTCACTAATGATTAGCTCGGTATGACTCACTAATGATTAGCTCGGTATGACTAATGTTTAAGTCATATTGAATCATTTCTTTTATAGTAAATCAATTCTACTTAATTTAATTAAATAATTTATGAATTAAATTAAATTCAGACTTGAATTGATTTAATTAAATAAATTAAATAATTAACTTAATTTTAATTGTAGAATTAAAATACTATTAGGAATTTATTTAACTCTATAGTCCGTTTCAGTCTTTTGTCATGGAACCACTTCAGCTTGATGTTGAATATTTATCAATTGAAGTTGACACACAAATGTACTGTATGGTTCATTTGTGCCATACTCTAATAAATATTCTTCATGTCTTTTAACATTTAGAATTAGTGGCCTTCTGTCTTTGCTTAGTTTTTCTGTCTTTTTTTCTGTTCTTCTTCTTCTGGAATCTTCATGTAGTAGTCACTTAAAATCTTCTGAATCTTCTGAATTCTTATGAAATTACTACTTAATTATTTTTCACTGACGCTTGAACATATTAATGAACTTCTTCCGTGTTGAGTAGTAAGTTCAATTGAGTACTTTTGATTCTTTGGATTCTTCGTGACTTGTTGACTGTCTCCGTCTTGATTCTTGTTTGATATTTATTATTTACCGCTGTTTCTAGATTGAGTTGAGTTGTCATCTAATTATTACAAATAGGTCTAGTCATATGCCTTTCAATCTCCCCCTATTTGTTGTTAAATAATTAATACACAAATTCCTAGAGGATAACTCAACTAACAACTAAGAAAATAAATACGACATGTAAGAACTTGTAAATAATAAATAAAAGTTTTGGTTTTATATTTAACAATTTTCCAGATTCATACATAAAAGATAAGTAGAAGATAGTTGTTCCTCTAGTACTGAACAAATATAACATAGTTTCTATCTTGACCTATCTAAGACTTCAGTCTTCAGTGGTATCCAATTCACCTTCTTCTAGATTAGAACTCTTGTGCACAGGTGTTCTGGGTACCTCTTCAGCTTCAGTCGGAGTTGCGGTTGACTCTCCATACAATCTTCTTTGTTCAGCCTTTGCTAGCTGAAACATGACTTCTTCTTCAATAGAATCTAATGTTTCTTTTTGTACATCATATGGCTGTGTGGAATCTATCTTTGGCATTTTCCTGATGTAGGATTTGATGTTTCTGGATAAACAGTAGTTCCTGATTTTCTGTGCAGCATCTAGCTTGGCTTGGGATCTGAATCCTTTTGATCTCAACATTTTTTCAACTTGGATCATATACCTCACCGTATAGCCCTTTAATGACTCATCATCTAGCTTCATGATTTGATACAACTTGTTTAAGAAAAATCTCACTTCATGGGGATCATATAAGATCTGAGGACTAGCTGCTGTTGCTATGTCTCTGAGTCTGTCCCTGAGTAGTTCATTTTCTTCTAAGCTTCTCTTTACTTTGTTTAACAGAACCCATATCACTGATAGTGATCTCTTTCAGAAGAATTCCAAAGATACCCTGATTGTTCCATTCCTGTGAGTGTAGACCAGTAGTTGCCAGTCTTCAAGAATGTGATACACTAGGACAATGATATAGTCAACTTCTTCTTTTAATGCCTTCATGAAGTTATCCAGATTATTATTTGAATATTTAAGACCCTTGATAACTGAAAGCATTTGTCTGTCTTCAAAGGGACCTTGTTGAATTTTATCTAGGACTTTCCTTGCTGCATCCCATCTGTCCCCTATCTTCATCTCAATATCTTGCTTTTTCTTCTTTACTGCTAAGGCCCAAAGCTTCTATTTTTCTAAGCTTGCCTCTCTTTCAGCTTGGGTTCTTTCCTTGACTAGAGCTTTTAAATTTATAGTTTTGGCATGGCTTGCCTTGATGTCTTCTTTCAGCTTCCTTATTGCCTCTCCATAGGCAGGATCATGCTCTTTTTCTTTTGGAAATAGAAATTCATCATCAAAGACAGCTTCGTCTTCAGCTCTGCAGTAGTCAGGATTGAAACCTTGATTTTCAATACTTATCTCATCAACGAGTTGCTCTTGTTGATAGTACTGTTCCTCTGGAATATACGTCTGAAATTGATCTTCCTCATAGTACAGTTTTTCTTTTCCTTTTCCTTTTCCTTTTCCTTTACTAGTAGCATCCTCTTCTTCAGCTATTCCTTTCTCCCCCTTAGTTGAGGGACCCTTTACAGGTTTTGAAGCATATGAAGATTTACTGAGATTTGCAATGGCCAAGAAGACCTGCTTTATACCTTCATTGAGATGTTCCATTCCATCATCTAACTTGTTGAATCTTGCTGAGGAGATTTCTTCATTTATACGAATTCATTCGGTTAAATTTCTTACCACATCATCAATTCATTCATTTAAATTGGAAATCTCTTTCATGTCATCAGCAATCAACTTCTGAACATTCTGGATATTTTGAGTTTTGATTATTACATTTGACTTGACATTATCAACATCATTTCTTATGATTGACAGTTGTTCAGTTACAGAGGCAGACTTGATTTCTGCTTGATCTTTCCCTTTGTTTATTTCAGTTTGAACAATCTGCATCTGTTTCTAGAGAGCTTCCATTTTTAACATGAGTTCACTGTGTGTGTGTGCACTCACCTCGCTTGCACTCTTGTTTGGACTATCACTATGTGCATGTGTATCGCTCAGTGTTTGCCTCACATCACTAATTTTTAGCTCCTTATCTTCTCCAGATCCTGATGCTATACCTGTATACACCACTAAAGCAGTTGAAGAGTCGAAATGCTCTTCTGAAGCCTGTGAAGGCAAGTCCTCAACAAGTTTTACTTGAAGTGGCTCCGCTACTGACGTAGCTGCTCTGTGAATGGAGCCCCATCTCCCTCTAAAGAGTGGTTGCCTCTCAAACCCACTAGTGGATTCGAGACTTTCTCGTAAGAGAACTGGATGAAAGAAATCCAGTGGGGTCACCACCTTAGACAATGTATTGAATGGCTCTTGAGAGTCTGTGATGCCCATTCGTACCTCTGAGGGTAACTGATGTTGCACTGCATCTAAAATGTCATGGTTCACAACATAGGTGGCATCCGATGAGTTTTCATCAAAAACATTTTCTTTAAGAAAAGTGCCCTCATGTGATTGTGTTTCTGCAAGTGGAAGTCCTGTTAGTGTGAGAGCTAGCAGTGTGAGAGAATCTGAATCTGAATCGGATGCCGTGGCTGTTCGGCGAATAGAATCACCCGTTTGATCGAGTATATCTAGAGATTCTAGGATAGTCGTTTCAAAATCCATATCCCACTGAGAGGAAAAGGATGAGTCTGCAGTTGTCTCAGGTTCTGATCTCGATTTTTTTATAGGTGGAGACAGAGCTGCGGGTTCACTTGCACTTACACTTCTCCCCTAACTTTTCTAACAGGTTTTTTCCTTTTTCAAAAATGACTGATTGAGAAAGGTGAAGGAGAAACTGTTTGGGGCTCTAACTCAGCCTGGGTTTGAACCTGTGTGTTTTCAGGTTCATGGCCAATGTTCTGAAGTGTAAAACCACAATCATAGTCCGCCACAGATAAATCTAAAAGAGCAGCAGATATATTTATAGTTATGAAATTAGAAGCTAAGGTTTGAGATATTACCTGTTGTTCTTCAGCTTCTTGTTCAGCATGTTGTGCAGCTTCAAGTAGTAGCAGCACTGAATCAGTTTCCATTGGCACTTGCTCCGATTCTTGTTCTGGTACTTGCTGAGCCTGTTCTGTGTTGACAATTATATCCAAGATCTGACCCATGTAGTTTGGTCTCACCACTGGTACATTCTCAAATCTGGGATTGTTGTTGAGCCTTGCAAACAGAGCATTCTGTGTAAATGGAGATGCTTGTACTGGACTGTTCTGAAATAAGGCTTTATCTTCATCCAACAACAAGTCATTCATGAACAACATTAGGAACCTTGGATAGTAGACTTGTACATTCTGTTCCCTGCTTTCTGGCATACCCATTTTCCTGATTATTCCTTTCAGCACCAACTTTCCAAAATTTATTCTTCTATTGTGAGCCACTGAAAATCCTATGATTTGTAGCAAAGAAGAAATATTATTGAAGTTGCTCTTTGTTGTAGGTTCAAACACCTTAGCCAGTATGTCGAAGAAATAGTCTCACTCATGTACTAACTTTGACTTAGTCAGTCTTACCAAATTAATTTCACCCCGGTACTGTATAGCATTAAAGAACTCAAGAATTTCTGGAACTGTAGGTGGGTCAACAAAGTTGTCCAAAGGGAATTGTAGAATTTTATTCACATCATCTTCAGTTACCATATATTCACGTTCCCCAATGGTGAATGAGAATTGCACTCTGGCTCCAGTTGATCTATTTCTAGCAGTGCTGTATAATGCCCTTAATGCTAGAGTCTGTAATGGAGTGTCTAGGGTAATGGCAGTTCTGACCAATGAGTGTTCGTTCATAAAAATAATCCAGGGTCTAAACTTTGCCACTATACAATTCTACGGATTAAAAAATCCGACAAAATTAGTCTTAACAATCTCACAAAAACCAGCCATTTTTTTTAATATAATAATTAATCTGATTAATTAATTCACTTAATTAATTCGAAAATAAACACCAAACACCCCTTAACACCCAAAATTCGATTCAACCACAAAATCAACAAGCCCAGTCCTTAATCTTCACTAATCCAATAAAATCAATCATAAATTAATCACAATCCACTAAACTCGGTCAACTCAGTCCGACTCAGTAGATTTTCACGAAAATTGGGCAGAGTTCTCCTAGTTTTGTTCGATTTAAATAGTAACAAGCAAGTGAACACACTTGTAAGAATCAAACAAGCAACTGAATCAGTTGTAAAGATCGAAAATGAAAAGTTTTGCAGAGGTCCTGTTCGATTTTGTATGTAACTGTTTGTTGTGTGTGTGTGTATGGGTGTTGATTATGACTTAATCGATTTTAGAAGAAGTAATACCTAGCAAACTCTCGGTATGACTTATATGCTAAACACTCGGTATGACTTAAATAAAAGAAATCTCGGTATGACATATTTGATTAAGACAAATCTCGGTATGACTTATGTAAAAAGCTACTCGGTATGACTTATTTAAGGTCATGCCGAATTCCCTTTTTTAAACATAAGTCATGCTGAAATTTTATTTTAATTAATGAGTCATGCTGAGTTTTAATTAAAGTCATCCTTAAAAGTAAAAATAAAAACAAAACATATAAAAATAGGAACTATATATGTGTATATATATATATATATATATATATATATATATATATATATATATATATATATTTACATACATTAATTATTTCTAAAATCGAAATAATGTATTGAAAATTTTATTCGATTTTTAGATTTAATTAATAAATTAGTAAAATAAAAATAAAAATAAAAATAAAAATACAAGCAATAACTTACAAAACTAAATAATTGAGGACATATCTATTAAGAATATTAATTTAATCATAAAATAATTTTCCAAAAATTCATAAGCCCTAGGACTTTATTAATTCAAGTCTCATAAATTCTTTAAATATTAACATTTAATATTTATCAGTTTAAATTAATACCTAGCAACCAAAAATTAGCCATTATTTAACATCCATAGTTCACTAACCAACTTTGAGAAAGTGGATTCATCAAGTGGTTTCGTGAAGATGTCGGCTATTTGATCTTCTGTGGGTACAAAGTGTAACACCACATTTCCATTCATGACATGCTCTCGGATGAAATGATACCTTATGTCAATGTGCTTGGTTCGTGAATGTTGTACATGATTGTTGGAAATAGCTATAGCACTTGTGTTGTCGCAGAAAATAGGAATTTTGTTCAACACAAGTCCATAGTCATTTAGTTGATTCCTTATCCACACGATCTGTGCACAACAGCTACCTGCCGCAATATATTCCGCTTCGGCTGTCGAGGTAGACACTAAGTGATGTTTCTTGCTATACCAGGAGATTAACCGTCTTCCTAGAAACTGACAGCTTCCAGAAGTACTTTTCCTGTCCATCCTGCACCCTGCATAATCTGAATCTGTATAGCCTATTAGTTCAAAACCTGTATCTTTAGGGTATCAAATTCCAAGGTTTGGTGTACCCTTCAGATATCTAAAATTCCGTTTAACGGCTATAAGATGAGATTCCCCTGGGTTTGATTGAAACCTTGCACATAAGCATGTTGTAAACATTATATCGGGTCTACTAGCAGTTAGATATAATAATAAGCCTATCATACCTCTGTTGCCTGTGATGTCAACTTTCTTACTAGTTTCATCTTTGTCAAGCTTGGTGGCTGTTGGCATTGGGATTTTTTCCAGTGAAGAATCTTCTCGACTGTATTTTTTCCAGTGAAGAATCTTCTCGACTGTACTTTGATTGGCAAATGAAAATCCCATCTTCCTTTTGCTTTACTTGCAATCCAAGGAAGAATGACAGCTCACCCATCATGCTCATTTCATACCTGCTCTGCATTAACTTAGCAAATCTTTTGTACAAGTTTTCATTAGTAGAACCAAATATAATATTGTCAACATAAACTTGGACAAATATCATATCTTTTTCATGCAATTTATAAAAGAGAGTTTTATCTATGACACCTATAATGAAACAATTTTCCAGTAAAAACACGGAGAGAGTGTCATACTATGTCCTCGGTGCTTGCTTGAGCCCATATAGAGCTTTGAATAGAAAGTACACAAAATCAGCAAATTCTGGATTTTCAAAACCAGGGGGCTGTTCCACATATATTTTATCTTCTAGTTCTCCATTCAGAAATGCACTCTTCACATCCATTTGATAGACTTTAAAATTGGAATGTGCTGCGAATGCCAGAAATATCCTGATGGCTTCAAGTCTTGCAACTGGTGCGTAGGTCTTGTCATAATCAATTCCCTCTTCCAGAGAGTAACCCTTTGCAACCAGTCTGGCTTTATTCCTTGTAACAATGACATCTCCGTCTAACTTGTTCCTGTATACCCATTTTGTGCCAATAACATATCTATCTTTAGGACTGGGTACCAGTGTCCAGACTTCTTGTCTCTCGAACTGATTGAGCTCTTCTTGCATGGCAAGAACCCAATCTGGATCACTTAATGCATCTTCAGTCTTCTTTGGTTCTTCTTGAGCTAGAAAAACTGAAAATAAACATTTATTTGAAGTTGCACTTCTGGTTCTAACTCCAACATCTAGATCACCTATGATCAATTCAAAAGGATGATCTCTGCTCCAAATCCTTTCCCTGGGTAGGTTTGATCTTGATGATTTGCCTCGAAATTCATTGTGATGTTGTGTTCTGCCAGTTGATCCTTCTTCTCCCCCTGAGTTGCTGCCAGGATGACTTGTTGATCCACCACTGGTATTAGTAGAATTTCCATTGTTTCCACCACGGTTACCTGGATCATTATCATTATTGTCATTATCATTTCCTGCTGCAACCTCAGGTTCTTCTTCGTCATCAGAATGTGAGTCAGGATAATTATCAAATTTTAATGACTCAGAAGAATCTTCAGTTTGGATACTTGGGAGTTTAGTGTCATCAAAAGTAACATTGACACTTTCCTTTACTTGGTGCTGATCAATTATGTACACCCTATAAGCTCTTTTTGAGTAACCAATAAAAATAGCTTCGTGTGCTTTGGCCTCAAACTTGCCAAGATGTTCATTTCCATCTTTTAGCACAAAGCATTTGGCTCCAAATACATGAAAGTACTTGAGAGTAGGTTTCTTACCAGCCATTAACTCATAAGGAGTCTTCGTATGATCTTTGTTGATCAGAGTTCGATTCTGGGTATAACATGTTGTGTTAACTGTTTCAGCCCAAAAGTAGATAGGTAAACCTGATTCACTTAACATAGTTCTTGCGGCTTCAACCAAGGTTCAATTCTTCCTTTCTACAACTCCATTTTGTTGCGGAGTTCTTGGTGCTGAGTATTGTCTCGTTATCCTTTTTTCTGAGCAGAAATCAATCAGAACTTCATTCTTGAATTCTGTACCATTATCTGACCTGATTTCCCGGAGAAATAATTTTGAATCCAACTCTATCAGTTTTACATGATCAATCACCAACTGTGGAGTTTCATCTTTAGAGTTTAAGAATAAAACCCACGTATATTCGGTGAAGTCATCAACAATCACTAAGGCATATTTCTTTCTGGACATAGAAAAAATATTGACTGGACCAAATAAATCCATATGAAGCAGTTGTAGTGGTTCAGTGATATTCGTAGTGTCTGTTCCTTTGTGAGTTGCTTTCTTTGACTTCCCTTTTTGACATGCCTCACACAATTCTTCTTGTGTAAATTCCATTGGAGGCAGTCCTCTCACCAAATCCCTCTTGACTAGAAAGTTCATTGTTTTGAAGTTTAGGTGTGAGAGTTTCTTGTGCCATAGCCAGCTTTCTTCTGATGAAGCTTTTGAATAAAAACAGTTTGCTTCATCTTCAGTTCCTGAGTTGAGATCTGCTACGTACAAGTTTCTTTTCCTTACTCCACGCAAGGCTAGTCTGTCGTCTTTAGAATGAGCTATTAAGCACCTTTCTTTGATAAAGTTTACTTTGTAACCTTTATCACAAAATTGACTAACGCTGAGTAGATTGTTCTTAAGTCCTTCCACTAAAGAGACTTTTTCAATGATAACATTTCCAGTATTTAACTTGCCATATCCCGTAGTCATTCCTTTGCTGTTATCTCCAAAGGTAAAAATTGGCCAGCTCTTTCAACCACGTCTGATAGCAGGGCTCTATCTCCGGTCATATGACTTGAAGATCCACTGTCCAGGATCCATATAACTCGGTTTACCTGTTTAACTCCCTGCACATATCAAACGGATTAATTCGTCTTCGGAGCCCAAAACTGATTGGGCCCGGCATACTTAAAGAATTGACCTTTGTCTACTTTGACAACAGATCATTTTCGAATAACATCATTATCTTCCTTGACTAATCCTACCTTTCTAAAAACAGTCTTAACAACTTTCTGTTTAGACTTAGGAATATATGATTCCTTCTTCTCAGGTGAAGGAGTCGCAGTCTTGGATTTAGCAAATTTACTATTGATGTGCTGTCTTGGTGTCATGTTATCTTTCTTAGCTATCATGCGTTTAAAGTAAACAGTCATAGCATTAAAAGAACATAACATACAATTCATTATACCACAAGGTTTATGGAAAGAATCAATAGTAGGCATGTTATTCAATATAGTAGGGGGCTTAACAGATTCTACTTCAATTTTATCAGCAGATTTAAAGTTTTCAGTAGAATGAAATTTATTGTTATTGTTCCTACTATTAACAAACGTGTTGGGTTTGTTCATTTTATTCTTTAAGTCTTTTGCACCTACACCAGGTCTGGGGGAATCAGAAGTTCCCACATCTTTCACTGGTGTCTCAGGTGCACTCTTCTCTTTCTGGACATTAACTCTTTTTATGTCCTTAACCTGTTTTCCTCTCTTCTTCTCTTCCTCGAGATCCTCTAACTGCATTTCATATGCAATCAATATGGAGCTCTCAAGGATGGGTTCAGCTATCGGTGTTATGAAGAGAGGTTTTGGTGTGTCTTTAACAACATGTGGGATACCCCTTTCAACAGCACTTTTTCTGAAGGGGGTTATGTTGCTTGGCTTTCCTACAGATTTATTGTACTCAAAGCCTATTCCAACTTTACGACTTTTTTCTTGTTGGTCAACTAGGTTCTTTACAATATATGAGGAATTCTTATATGCAAGACACTTTTCCTTTTCTTCTTCTATATGGTTTCTGAGATTGGTCTCTACTACAACATGACAACTGACTTTACTGACTTGAACAGCTAAGTCCTCAGTCAACTTGATAGTCAACTTGTCATGATTTCTTTTTAACTGTTTAAGAACTTCAGTCTCATCCACTAATTCTTTAACTTTGAGTCTGAGTTTCTTAACCTTATCTCTTTCGCCATCTAGTTCTTTTCCTAGCAGAGCAAACATCTTAGGGCACGAAGGATTTACCTCTATTCCTCCTTGACGGGTGGGAGATAGTGATTCCTCGGATGAAGCCATAAGAGCAAGATTTCCCAGCTCTTCCTCATCATCATTATCTGAGTCATCCCAGATTTTGCCCTCTACCAGATAGGAGTTTCCCTGATGCTTTTTCACCAGCGCATCATACTACTCTTTGAGCTCTTCGTAAGACTCTCTCTTTTTCCCTTGCTTAGGCTTCTTGCACTCAATTGCGAAGTGGCCTAGCTCATTACAGTTAAAGCAACAAAACTTGCTTCTATCAACTAAGCCGGTCTTGTAGCCGCTTTTTGATACTGCTGTCGAAGAACCTCCGTTTTGGAATCTTCCAAAATTAGGCTTAACTCTGAATGAGGAGTTTCTTCAGAATATCATGTTGCCAAACTTCCTGACAACCATAGCTAGAGACTCATCTTCTAGATGATCTAGTTCTTCCAGCGAGTAGAACTCACCATCTTCTTGTTTGTCAGAAGTATGTCCAAATTCTGGAACCATATACTCTGTTGAACTGTTAGAAGATGCAACAGCCTTCGCTTCTACTTTCTCTGGTGCTTCTACCATTAATGCCTTGGAGGAACTCAGTACCTTACCTCTTCCGTACATCTCTTTGGTTTGGATTTGTTCCAGCTCATAAGTCTTTAAAACTCCATAGAGTCTTTCTAGGGTTACTTCCTTCATGTCCCTAGATTCCCGGATACCTGCAATCCTGTGTTCCAGATGCTCGGGTAAGGTCAGTAAAAACATCCCGTTTACCTCCTGGTTCTGATAAAACTTTCCATTCATATTGAGCTCGTTTATCAGTTTGTTTAGTCTTTGAAACACCTCAGAGATACCCTCTCCAGGGTTGGATCTAAACTACTCATATTGGGAGGTCAGGATCTCTAGTCTATTCTCCTTTACTTCTTCAGTTCCCTCATTGATAATTTCAATTATTTCCCAAATCTGTTTTGGATTTTTGCAATTGACTACTTGATTGTACATTACGTAGTCCAGGGATTCAATTAATATGAGCTTTAGGTTATTATCAAGGGACACAACTTCTGCTTCTTCATCTGTATAGTATGCCGGACTTTTCAGAAACTGTCTGCGGGGGATTACGACTCCATCTACCGTATGTTCGAGAATAACTGATATAGGGGGCTCAACACCTTTGGCCATGACTAATGCGTACTTGGGATTTGCAATACCGATAAACAGTAGCATTTTATGTTTCCACAAATTGTAGTGTTCTCTGTCGAACTGTGGAATTTTGATACTAGTCACTTTCTGGGTACTCATCTTAATAAGATTTAAAAATTAAGTGTTTCAAAAAATATTTTAATTTTTGACTGAAAATAATTTTTGATCAAAAATAATTTTTAGAAAAAAAATTATTTCGAATAAAAAATTATTTCGAATTAAAAATAATTTTTTATGTCTGTATGAGTTGCGGAATTTGTGGTTTGGATCTGATAAAAAGATATCAACCTTCTCTGATACCAATTGTTGGTCCCTGATATTGTAGAAGGGGGGTTGAATACAATATCTGGAAATACTCACAAATTTGGATTAAGAATATAAAGTTAAATTTAATCCTGAAATATTAATTTAAGTGAAATACTGTTCAAGTAGAATATCTGATTTAAACTTGAAAAGTATTATAGAATTAATATAGTGAATAGTGTTTATATCTGATAAATTGTCTAGAATGATTTTGACATGACTTGTTCGGGTTTAACAATTTATATTCCAAACTGAGCACAGAAATCTGTGAATATTACAATGCATACAAATTTCTGAATTTGAATGTTTGAACAACTTAGAAAAATGAAGACAATCTCCTCATATTTATAGAGGTGGAAAGCCGCATGACTTATCACAATATGACCTTTTTCACCTAAAATTAACACTTGTATGACTCATAAAAAGGCTGAGCATGACTTATAATGGTCGGTATGACTCATATTAGAATTCGGTATGACTCACTGCAAAGGTGCTCGGTATGACTCATTGCAAGTGGCTTCGGTATGACTCACTAATGATTAGCTCGGTATGACTCACTAATGATTAGCTCGGTATGACTCATGTTTAAGTCATATTGAATCATTTCTTTTATAGTAAATCAATTCTACTTAATTTAATTAAATAATTTATGAATTAAATTAAATTCAGACTTGAATTATTTTAATTAAATAAATTAAATAATTAACTTAATTTTAATTGTAGAATTAAAATACTATTAGGAATTTATTTAACTCTGTAGTCCGTTTCAGTCTTTTGTCATGGAACCATTTCAGCTTGATGTTGAATATTTATCAATTGAAGTTGACAAACAAATGTACTGTCTAGTTCTTTTGTGCCATACTCTAATAAATATTCTTCATGTCTTTTAACATTTAGAATTAGTGGCCTTCTGTCTTTGCTTAGCTTTTCTGTCTTCTTTTTCTGTTCTTCTTCTTCTGGAATCTTCGTGTAATAGTCACTTAAAATCTTCTGAATCTTCTGAATTCTTATGAAATTACTAGATTATTTTCCACTGATGCTTGAACATATTACTCAACCTAGTACTTTTGATTCTTTGGATTCTTCGTGACTAGTTGACTGTCTCCGTCTTGATTCCTGTTTGATATTTATTATTTACCGATGTTTCTAGATTGAGTTGAGTTGTCATCTAATTATTACAAATAGGCCTGGTCATATGCCTTTCAGAGGGTTCTAAAATGGTCAATCACATCACAATGATCATAACACTTCCAATGATCATGAAGCATCATCTTGAAGGACAAATTTACCATATCAAAGTAAATGGACAAAAAGACATCCCTTAGAATTGATTATTGGAAATGCAAATGATGGTGTCAAAACTAGAAGTGCAACTCAAAATGAATACTTGTATAGTAGCTTCTTGTCTCAAAAAGAACCAAAAAGGATTGAAGAAGCCTTGAATGATCCTGATTGGATAATTGTTATGAAAGAAGAGTTGAATCAGTTTGAAAGAAACAAGGTATGGAAGCTGGTGCCCAAACCAAAGAACAAGTCTGTCATTGGTACAAAATGGGTGTTCAGAAACAAAATGGTTGAATATGGTACAACGACAAGGAATAAAGCAAGATTAGTGGTAAAGGGCTATTCACAAGAAGAAGGCATATATTTTGATGAAACATTTGCACCTGTTGCAAGGTTGGAAGCAATCAGAATCTTTCTAGCATATGCTGCTCATGCTAATTTCAAGGTATATCAGATGGATGTGAAAAGTGTTTTTCTAAATGGAGAACTAGAAGAAGAAGTTTAGAACAACCTCCTGGTTTTATTGATCTTGTTCATCCTGGATTTGTATACTATCTTCTCAAGGCACTTTATGGATTAAAACAAGCATCCAGAGCCTGGTATGAAACATTATCTAAATTCCCGATTGAGAATCACTTCACAAGAGGTACTGTTGATAAAACTCTCTTTCATAGAAATTTTAGTGGCTCTATGATTCTTGTTCAAATCTATGTAGAGGACATTATCTTTGGCTCCACTAATGAAAAACTTTGTCAAAAGTTGATGCAAAGTAAATATGAAATGAGCATGATGGGAGAACTTACCGATTTTCTTGGTTTGCAAGTCAAACCAGTCAAGGATTGTATTTTTATAAATCAAACCAAATATATTTCTGACTTATTAAAGAGATTTGATTTAAAAGAATGTTCCTCTACTAAAACTCCCATGGCCACTGCAACTAAACTTGAATTGAATACTAAGGAAGCTAAAGTGGACATTTCAAGTTATAGAGGCCTGGTTGGCTCATTACTTTATTTAACTATAAGTAGGCCAGACATAATGTTTGCTACATGTCTTTGTGCTAGGTTTCAGGCTGATCCTAGAGAATCTCATTTGATTGCAATAAAAAGAATATTCAAATATCTCAAAGGAACCCCAAATCTTGGAATTTGGTACCCTAGAGATTATGGATTTGATCTAATTGGTTATTCAGATACAGACTATGCAGGTTGCAGAATTGACAAAAAAAGCACTACAGGCACCTGTCAATATCTAGGAAATAAGCTTGTATATTGGTTTAGCAAGAAGCAGAATTCACTGTCTACATCTACTGCAGAAGCTGAATACATCGCAGCTGGAAGTTGTTGTGCACAAATATTATGGATGAGGAATCAACTACTTGACTATGGGTTCAACATGAACAAGATCCCTATTTTATGTGATAATACAAGTGCCATTGCAATAACAGAAAATCATGTACAACATTCTAGAACCAAACACATTGACATAAGGTATCACTTCATTAGGGAACATGTAATGAATGGTACAGTTGAATTACATTTTGTCCCTAATAAAAGACAACTTGCAGACATTTTTACCAAGTCATTAGATGAATCTACTTTAAATAGATTGGTCTGTGATTTAGGTATGCTTAATTATATTTAATCCTTCAAATGTCTTTCAAGTTATGTATTTATATTAATTTTAGTCATTGACTATGTTAATCTATTGATTCTTCAATAATCAATTGATAAACATTTTACTCATCAATGGATATTTGTAGCTATCGACTGATAAACATATCAATTGATGATATCTTTATTTATCGATGGATAAAAGTACCTGTCGATGGCTAAGTTAATTATCGATAGATGACCTGGAATTTAAAGGGGTCCATGTCATCAATCGACCTGTACAAAATCTAGTCGTTGATTACTTATTTTATCAATTGATTAATACATACATTCCTGTATGTATAATAATCGATTGCCAAAAATGGTAATTTCTACTTTTCAGTTTTTCTTCCAACGGTCGATTAAGTTCTATTTTGAGTAAGAAATTGATTGAGAAATCAGTAAATATAAATAGTGAGATTAAAACAACTGTTAATTCTTACTTGTAATTTTACTAACAATTTCTCTACCTCTTTCTCTCTCTCTCAATCTAAGAACTCAATCTCCAACCTTTTTCTCTCAGTACTCAATTCTCTTAATATCTTCAAAGATTTTGTTCTACTCAAGGAAATGGCATCTTCATCCAAAAAAAATATCTCAAGCCGGGTTCATGTACGAATTGAAAATTTTGTGGCTTGCACTGTGGTTGAAGAGGCTCCAAGGGAATTTCATCCATTGATGCAATTCCTGGGAAGTGGCAACATACAAAAAGCATTGAAGGAAGCACCAAAAATAATCTGCAATTTGGTAGAAGAGTATTGGACCTCTACAGAAGTTGTTGATGACTTCTCAAGCATCAAATTCAACTGCAAAGGACAAGAGTACATTCTTACTACTTTAATTTTAAATGAATGTTTAGATTTGCCTGTTAATAATACTGATAATGTGCCTTATGAATCAGATATTAGAAACATGCTTAGGGCTGTCAATTATGCAAATCCTGACATTAATTTAGGTCAAGTAGTTAGAAAACATCTTATGAGAGAATGGTCTTATTTCTTTGATGCTATAATAAAATGCTATAGTGGAAAAATTAGTAATTTTGATGTCATAACTTCAAGTATGCAACAAATGGCATATAGTGTGTTGTTTGATGAATATCACGATTTATCTTCTATTTTGCTATCTGAGATTGCTGCTAAGTTAGGTAAGAAGCATGACAGGTCTAATCATATATACTATGCTAGATTCATCATGATTTTCATTAACCACTTTGTCAAAGAAATTGAGATTTGCAGGGAAACTGAAACCCTTAAGTGTTGGACTCAAAACAAAAGGGTCTTTAAAAACTTGGTAATGATCAATCTTCACAGCAATGTGGAATTGATCTATCCCCCTTTTGTTCAGGTATTTATCTCTACATTAACTTCTTCCAATCCCCAATCTTCTTTGCAATCTATGGCTATGTAGGGTGTTAGTAATGACCCAAACCCTCCTACCCAAGCCCCCATCTAGTTTCTAAGTCCAAATCTAAAAAACCAACCTCAATAGGTTCCCAAAAACCTGTTGTTGAAAAATCCAAGAAAAGAAACACAACTGTTGTGGTAAATAGACTAGAAGGAGATGTAGGTGGTGAGGGAACTGGGGAATATCAAAAACCCAGAAGAATAAGAAGAGTGAGGGTGTGCAACCTCAGCCAAGCCACTCCACAGTCTCCCAAAAGACTGTGGATGTTAATATGGACAATACCACACCTCTATTGTCATCCTCTCAAAAGGATGACAGTATTGAAAATAGCCCACAACCAGGGTCATAGAACCAAATTAGGGACACACAGGCCAAAACATTTACACCATATGAAAGGAGAAAGAAGAAAGTCACATTTGCACATGGGGAATCACTCACTGCAAAATCACATGAAACTGTGGTGGAGCCTTCTCAAAGTCAGTTTGATGTATCTCATATAAATGATGAGATGCAACCCCATTCCCTCTCAATTCCAATCCCTTCTATTCTTACTTCTCCATCTCAACAAATTTTTTCAGAAAATGTTCTGATAGACTATCAAACATTTTCATATTCTCCTTCTTTATTTTTCAAGGAGAAGCCAACACGCTCTCCTGAATCTTCTTCCCAAGAGATTCAGGATTCCATTTCTCATATCATTACAAATATCACTTCTCAAATTATTTCCTCAACTGTTTCTATTCCATTAATTGATGTTCCTTCATCAATTGATATTCAGCCATCAACTGATAAGCCATCGATCGATACTCAAGATCAATCGATGGGTATGCATCAATCGATGGATATCCCAAACACTTCAACTGATAATATCAATACATCAATTGATGATCAATCAATTGATGTTGCACAAACACTCTTAGGATTGAGTGAGTTGAGTGAGAAGCAAGATTGCAGCCTGGCTAAAAGAGATGGAGTGAGTGAGGACATTCTTATTTCTCACTCCAGGAATGGGAGTGAGTGCCCCACCTTAGAAGGTGCACAGAATATGAGTGAGGGAGAGGTGAGATTCCAGGATGAGATCTTGATGCGAAATAGAGAGATGAGTGAGAGAGATAAAATAATTCTTTTATTTGCACAGGAGTTAGAAAATGAGTTGTTGGCAGAAGAGGTGGAAGTCAAGGAGATAGGGGGAGTATCAAATGCAGAAGCTAGTGAGAGTGGAATTTCTAAGGAAAATGAAGAGGAAGTTGATGCTGGTGAGTTGGATCCACAGAATTTCATTCATCCTGATCCACAATATCAAGGATTGGCTGCTTCAAGTAACAAGGATGCAGAACAACTTTTGAGAATTGATCATACAGAACAAAGGACCAAGAATATGAAGAAGAGCATTGCCAATACAACCGACACATGTTATATGGCACCTGAAGAGCTAGAAGAAGATTATGATGAGGAGCGATGGATGAGCACAATTGATGGGTCCTTAGAAGCTGCTGAAATTGAGATTATTTCTCAATATAAGAGGGCAATGGTGGAAGGAAAAATTGAAGATCCTAATCAAAGGAAAATTGCTCACTATATGAGGGAGTCACTGAAAATTCAAAAGATCATAGTGACAGGAATGAAGAGAGAATTGGAAATTATCAAGGACTCTATCGCTACCAATAAGGATGCATTGGAGAGAAGATTGGATGAAAAGCTGACAATTAACACCATGGGTCATATCAAGGATAAGCTTTTCAAGGAATCCAAAAAATTTGCAGCTTTGGAAACTAGAGTGGGATCTCTAGAAAAGAATATGGATGCCATAATTGCAGGTCAGACTCTGCACGCTTCCATTCTTCAAAAGTTTCTTAACAAAATGCCACCACCTCCTCCAATTGATGATAACAAAAAGCGGGAGAATACAAAGAAGAAGGATGATGATGATAATGGTAGTGGTAGTGGTGGTGTTGGTGGTTCTGGTATGGACAAGACTAGTGGCATTGGTGGCTCTACAACAAAAAGAATTAAATGCATGATTAACAGGGATAATCAATCTTCAAAGAGATCTAAGTCATCTAATTCTCCCAAAGATGATTTAGAATAGAAAAAGAAAGAATACAAGAAGTTTGAAGATGATCTAGAAGCTAGAAGAATTTCTAGGGATAGAGAAACTCAATCAATGATTGAGAGGGAAGGAAAAGAATTGAAGATTTAAAGAAAAGCACTGAATTGGTGATAAAAGCAGTAGAAAAAGGAGACTTGAATGAGTTCATTGCTCAAACAAGAAAAGTGAATGAAGATGCACAAAAAGCTACCAAAAAAAGCAAATCATATATAGAAGCCTTTCTAACAGTTGATCATGAAGCCATTGAAGAGAAGAGGAAGGGCAAATCCATAATGATTGAAGAAGAAAAGAGAAGGAAAAAGCCAGT
This sequence comes from Oenanthe sinensis, assembly GCA_028671895.1. Classification (NCBI taxonomy): domain Eukaryota; kingdom Viridiplantae; phylum Streptophyta; class Magnoliopsida; order Apiales; family Apiaceae; genus Oenanthe; species Oenanthe sinensis. Next base: position 17,053,912 of record JAPMAC010000209.1, read on the forward strand.
TGTACAGAAGCTTCTTCAAAGAGCCCATCAAGACTGTCAGATGCTGCAAGAAGAGAAAAAGAGAATGAGGAAATAGAAAGGCAAATGGAAATGGAATGGAACAACCACTGAGGAAAAAGAGGAAAATAGTTATGGCTAAGAAAAGGTCAAGTTCTATTCAAGAAATAGTGGTTCAGGAAAATCTCCAAGGTCAACAAGAAGAAATCAAGGAGGAGGTTACAATTGAAGGATATGATATGAAAGGAATAACAGTGATCAATGAAAAGGGGCTAATTGGAGTAAGGACTCACCCTACAACCTCAAATCAAGAAGAATCTATGAGATTGGAGTAGGAAAATGGAGTGAAGATCACTTACTCATTGAAGGTGATAATCAAGAAGAGCTACAATGTTCTAAAGACCATCCTTCCTCTACTCAACAGAAAGTACAAACTCAACACAACAATTGCTCAAGAGATTCAACAACAAATTTTAAAGCTAAGGAGATCGAAGGCAGAAGCTGAACCTGATTCTCCTCTTAAGCTATGGAAGTCTCAAGTCAAAAAGGTGGTGTTGGAGCCAAAGTATGCAATGATTTTTACAGATGTAGAAGGCAATACAAAGTTCTTTAATATCTACAAATATATGGACAAAATCACAGATGAAGAGATACATTACCTTATGAGGCAACTTGGAGAAACTGACAGGGATGAAGCAATTTTGAGGAGTTCTTTCATGAGACAACTAAAGGAAAATGCTGAGAAGAGAAGCTAATTGAATCATGAAGACAATGAAGACATTGAAGCTGCTTGCAGAAGTTATCTATCAATCTGGTACTTCCAAAATTAAAAGTGCTATTTAAATTTCTTCATTATATCTGAATGAAAATTATTAGGGGTTTTTTTATCATCAAGTAGATTTATGCCTGTTCATATCACAGACACAAATATGAGGAGATTGTTAGGAATCTACATTTAATTTGATGATAACATTAATCTTAGAATCATAGATTTTTTATTTGATGTAACTGATCAATTGATATGAAAATTATAAATATCAATTGATCAGGAAACCATTTATCAGTTGATATGTTTATATGAATCAACTGATAATTTGGACTATAACATAGGTGTACTTAGTTTATTTCAATCGATAAGGTGTAAATCAATTCATATTATTCTTACCAATCGATGTTAGAGTCGATTGATATAGATCATCAATTGATGTGTAGATTAAAAAGTCAAATTGTAATTATTTGAAGACAGGAAAATGCACAAGTGAAGGATGATCGATTGATATTGAAGCATTGATGGATGAGAGATCAATCGAAGAAGCCAAGTCAAGTATTGAAGACCATAAACTGATGTGAAGACCTATTGATTGATATATCGATTGGTAACATCTATCAATCGATAAGTCATTATTTATCAATCGATGGACATAAAGATCAATCGAAGAAGAATACCAGTTGGTGGATTAAAGGATGGATCAATTGATATGCTTAACAGAAAATTATCAATTGATTGTGACAACACAGAAGGCCAATATGTTGTAGATCTAGAGGACAAAAGTAAACCTATGGAAGACATTCAATGATGATTGTGAAGACTCAATCTGTAGCTGTCTTTCAAGCCTGTTTTCCTAAAAAGGAAAAAGGTAAAAGAAAGGTAGAAAGAAACAATCCTAGAATAAGAACTGAAAAGACACACTTGTAGTATATTAACAAGTGTAGTAGCATTGTTAGGAAATAGACAAGTCAGACAATATTTTCTTAATCAACTGTTCAAGCTTTAGAGCACATTATAAGAGCAGTTGATTTATTTTCTAACCTTGTCAACAAACGCAGCTAGGTTTCTTTTTGACCTAGGAACATTGAGCAAAAATATACACTGATGGAAAAACCAATCCATCAGTAATTTCAAAATTACTTTGTTCATTTTAAATTTCATTTATAATTTGTTTGAACTTTTTCTCTCTAATTCTCAAACATCAGTAACAAATATTAAAGCAAACAAAAGTTTTGATATTTGTATTTAACCCCCCCCCCCTCTACAAATATTGACATTGTTCTAAGGAATAACAATATGTATGGTGATACTAAAGTCAAGAACATAAGTGCATGTCTCAATGAATGGCACTGGAATGACCTGCCGTGAGATTCTATATGTTAATAAGTGTCATAAAAATTCTCACTGTGAAAATGATGTAATGATCCTCTAATTTGAAATTATTATATTTCTATACGAGAATTAATATACTTTGATTACACTAAAATTTACCTTTAACCGGGTGATAATAAAAATAGACATTGGGTATACTATGAATCATCTGAGAAATATGAATGATAGATAAATGATTTAACATTCCTATTTAGGAGTGATATTATTGGCCTCTTGATTGCGTGAGACTAGAAAATGCATGGCCGTGCTCAAATGTTGCCAACGTAATAATAACCTACAAGATCACACACAAAGAATGCTTGAAGGAGAACAAATTTAAATTTAATAAGTAATTTAGTGTATTTATGATATTAATTAAGTATGACTTAATTAATTATATAAATAGAATAAATGACTTACTTAAATTAATTCCAAAATTAGTAATTAATTAATTAAGTGAGACTTAATTAAATAATTTAGATTCTTGGATTAGTATTAATTATAATTAAAAAACTTATACCTCTCTCTATATAATCTTTTTATGGGCTGATTTAATTGAGATACACATATTTTTTTAAAACCTTAGCCGTTTTGAGAAAAGAGGAAGATAGAGAGAGAGAGAAGCAGTTTTTGGGTGCTAGTACACATCAATCCTTCATGAAAAGTGTTCGTGTAGATACCGTAGAGCGTAGATCGCAAGAGCGGGACACATGGTGATTAAACAAGTTTTGGACCTCCATTAATCTTCCATTAATGAACTGTTAAATCTTTTAAGGTATTTGTTCTTTATCTCGGAATTAAATCTTTTTTTCGCATGGATCCTGCCGAGGGTTTCGATTTATATTACGTTTTCTATTTAATTTTTGTGTTTTTCTGCTGTGTTTATGCCTCGAAACCCTTCACCTTGATACCAATTGTTGGGTCCTCAAGTATCGTAGAAGGGGGTTGAATACAATACCCACTAAATTATAAAATTCTTTTCAATCTTTTACGGATAAATAATTTAGAGTTTGGTTAGTGGGTTCGAGTTCATGAGGTGAATAGTGTTTAGGATATTGAAATGAGGAACACAAGATTTTTCCAAGAGAAATATTTGATATATAAATCTTGAAGAGTTTGCTACACTCCGGTAAGAATAACCGGCTACAATTCAAGAACAATAAAGTTCTTGCTTCTATAAAAATATACAAGCCAAATCCAATACAATATTTGTATCTATAATTTTATCTAAGGATTTAACTACCGTCAGTATTTTGTAATGGCCCTTAAAATATTACAAGGTTTATCCGGCCATTAATAAAAGACTCCGGTAAGGAGTAACAGATATAGCTTTGATTTGTTTTGACCCCTCTTTATATTATTTGATGTGTTCTTCTCCAGCAATATGGATTGGAAGAGACGAACCAGAACACTCTTTTAAAATGAGCACATCATTTTGTTTATATGTGGTGTAGACTTTTCAAATCAATTAAAATTGATTTGTTCTTCACAATGCTAAGTCCTTTTGTTGCGCTTTTAGAGTGAGTGCAGTGTATAGGAGCAACAAATACATAGAATTCTTTTGTTACGCCTAGAGGAGTTTGTTACGCCTCTACTCTTATGGCCTTGTATAAGAACCATGAAAGTACTTAGAATTCTTTTGTTGCGCCTAGAGGAGTTTTGTTGCGCCTCCTACATTGCTTGCAGTGTATAGGAACAAAAAAAGTACTTGGAAACTTATTCATAAGTATTTGTTGCTCCTAAGGTGTTTTGTTGTACCTCCTATATTGCTTGTAGTGTATAGGAACAACAAAAGTACGTAGAAACTTATTCATAAGTATTTTGTTGCACCTAAGATCTTTTGTTGTGCCTCTACTCTTGTTTCCTTCTATAGGAGCCATGAAACTCTTGGTTTTGCCTTTAACTCTTTTGTTGCTCCTAAGGCAAAGTTTTGTTGCGCCTACACTCCGTGTCCCTTGTATAGGAGCCACGAAACACTTAGAGACTTATCCATGAGTGTTTTTTTGCGCCTACACTCTTTTATTGCGCCTCATAGAGTGCTTCAAGAGTACAAGAGCCACCAAATGTTATAATACTTGCCCTAAACAATTTCTTGAAATTCTTGAAGTATTTACCGCTTGGTTTTCACTCTACTGTCTTGATCAACTGATTTTCTTCTGATAAATCAAAGTAATTCTCTTCTTGTTGTGTTGACGCTTAGTGCACTGGTCTGGTTCACAAACGACTAACATTGAATAAAATCTTTTGACTTCTATTCTGTTTCAGCTGATTAATTTTGACTTTTGCATTTCTTCAAACTCTGACTGTTAATAAGTATTGTACTTTCATTGGAATCTTTTCTGGTACTTAGATAATGTCTTCATTACTACTATAATCTTGAATACTTCATTCTATGTTCTTCACTAACGCTTGAACATTCAAATGAACTTACTTCAGTGATTATAACTTCAAGAATACAGCTGTCTTCTTTAACCTTTCTCTTTACCCTTCTAGATTTATATGCTTCGAACACTGTCTATCTTCAATCAACGCTAATACACTGAAATCTTTTAGTGGCACTTTATACTGAATCTTCAACACTTCTGAAATCCTGAAAGTCTTTACAGATTATTCTTCACTGAGGCTTGAACATATTAATGAACTTCTTTCAGTGACATGTAGTAGACTTCAAAACTTCTTCTAATATCTTGATTCATTGTATCTGCCTTGTCTTCATTTCTTCCTGATTTTTGTGTAGGCGTAGTATTATTTACTTGTCATGTTCTAGTGTTGAGTTATCAAGATTAATATTCATACAGCTTCGTAATCTCACCAACAGAAGCAATATTGATTGCTTCTGCCCAGAAATATATAGGAAGTTTTGTTTCTTCTAACATAGTTCTAGTAGCTTCAATTAACGTTCTATTTTTCCTTTCAATAACTCCATTTTGTTGGGGAGTTCTAGGAGCAGAAAAGTGATGAGTGATACCTTTTTCTTCACAAAATTATGTCATTGTTGCATTCTTAAATTCAGTACCATTATCACTTCTTATTTTTTTAAACTTCCGTTCAGTATTATTTTCAACATTCTTTACATGATTGATAATTAATTTACTTGTCTCATCCTTATTAGACATGTCATTGAATTTGCCTTTATAGAATTGAAATCAGCCACATGGACATTTCTTTTTCTTCCTCCAGTTAAAATAATTTCACCAGATTCTTTGTTGGCTATGATGCATGATCCAATTGACAATCCAATTGACAACCACACATCATTACCATTATCACACAGTTGACTAATACTCAGCAAATTGTGCTTCAATCCATCAACCAGTGCTAAAGATTTAATGATAACATTTTCACTTGCAATAGAACCATATCCCAGAGTAAAACCTTTGTTGTTATCTCTAAAAGTAACTCTTAGGCCAGCTTTTTCCACAAAATTTTTTAGCAGGGACTTATCTCTTGTCATGTGCCTAGAACATCCAATGTCTAGATACCATAGATTTTTCTTCATGTTTCCCTGAACACAATTAAAAACAATCAAGTTATTTTTGGTACCCAAGACGCCTTGGGTCCTCTTTTATTAGTTGCAGCCTGAGCCTTGGTTGCCAACTTTGGTTCCTTTTGTTTTGGTGGGATTAAGTCCACTTTAACTTTGGGAGTTAGATTTTAGGGCTAGCAGTTGATTGATCTTTATACATTGAGGTGTTAACCAATGGCTTGCCTATTGATTTAGGGGATTCTCCTAAGGTATCTACACCCTGAACATCAATAATTTCCTTGGCAGTTTTAGTAGACCTATTCCATTTGCTAATGGTTTCGATTTCTCCAGCTAATTGTTCTTTTGACAATCCTTCTCTTTTTAAACTGTTTACTAGTTCATCCCTAGCATCCTTACTTTCCTTCTTGAATCTTTCTAAACAAATAAGTTCATTTTCAAGAAAATTGTTTCTCTCAGCTAAGGCATCAATGGTGTTATTTAACTTAAGATTTTATTTGTTTAGAGATTTCAAAGTGACATGCAAGTTGTACAGTTCATTGCACATCTCATTTATAGTACTATTGCATTCATCTTTTGATAATTCAGAAAAGTTAGTAGTTAGTACCTGATTTGATGATGAACTAGCCTCTTTTTCATGATTGGCCATTAGTGCTAGATTGATGAATTCTTCAGAATCACTACCCTCAGCAACCCAGACTTTTTTCTCAGTTATAAAAGCCTTTTCTCTTTGATTGAGAAGGTCAAAATACTTCTTTTTATAGTCAATGCCATCATATGATTTTGCCTTCTTCTCTTGTTTTGGCTTTCTACACTCATTGGAGAAATGACCAGCCAATCCACAGTTAAAACATTTGAACTTTGATATGTCAACCAAATTCTTATTTTAGTTATTATTTCTTAACTGGGATCTATGCCTTTGAGCATTTAGATTCCTCTTGAATTTTAGTTTTGAGAATTTTCTTGACAGAAATGCAAGTTGCTCATCAATCTCATCTAAATCATCCTGAGAACATGCTACACTTTCTTCATATTTTCCCTTTCCCTTTCCTTTGGATGATTCTTCAATAGCATCATCAACCATCATGATAGATGCATCTACATAGCCACTTTCCTTCTTCTCTTCATTTCCCTTGACCATCAAAGCCTACATGCATAGATTCCAAAACAATGTGCAATCTAAGATTGTAGACTCTATAAGCTTTGGTTGTTATTCCATATCCAAAAAATATAGCTTCATCAGCCTTGGCTTCAAATTTTCCTAGATTTTCACCTTGATTCCTCAGTACAAAGCATTTACATCCAAAGACATGAAAAAATTAACTGTTGGCTTCTTGTCCTTCTTCATCAACTGATATGGTATTTTGCCTTGAAGTTGATTGACCATGGAAATATTTTGAATGTAGAAAGAAGTATTAATTGCTTCTACCCAGAAATATGTAGGGAGTATTTCTTCTTCTAACATAGTTCCAGCAGCTTCAATCAAGGTCCTATTTTTCCTTTCAACTACTCCATTTTGCTTTGCAGTCCTTAGTGCAGATATATGATAAGTGATACCTTTTTCTTCACAGAATTCTTTCATTGTTGCATTTTTGAATTCAGTACCATTATCACTTCTAATTTTCTTGACCTTTCATTTAGTGTTGTTGTCAACATTCTTCACATGATTGATAATGAATTTGCTTGCCTCATTCTTAGAGTGTAAGAAATATACCCATGTATATCTTGTAAAGTCATCAACCATGACTAAGGCATATTTCTTTTTGGAAATTGACATGATGTTGACTAGACCAAATAAGTCCATGTGCAAGAATTCCAAAGGCTTGTCAATTGATGATTCAGACTTTGACTTGAATGATATTTTCCTTTGTTTTCCCTTTTAATAGGCATCACACAGTCCATCCATGGTGAATTCCATCTGTGGAATGCCTCTAACCAGATTCTTTCTAACCAATTGATTCATGGCTTTGAAATTCAAATGGGCTAGCTTCTTGTGCCAAATCTAGCATATATCCGTATTGGCTTTGCTAAGTAGGCATGTGATTGAGTTTGCTTTTACAGAGTTAAAATCAGCCACATAGAAATTTCCTTTTCTTTCACCAGTTAAGAGAATTTCACCAGATTCTTTGTTAGCTATGATGCATGATCCAGTTGAAATACACACACCATTTCCATTATCACACAATTGACTAATACTGAGAAAATTGTGCTTCAATCCATCAACCAATGCTACAGGTTCAATGATAACATTTTCTTTTGCAATTGAGCCATATCCCAGAGTAAAACCTTTGATGTTATCTCCAAAAGTAACTCATGGGCCATCCTTTTCCACAAACTTTGTGAGCAGGGATAAATCTCCAGTCATGTTCCTAAAACATCCACTATCCAGATACTAGAGATTTTTCTTCCTGTTTCCCTGCACACATTCAAAAAAATCAAGTTGCTTTTGGTACCCAAGTTGCCTTGGGTCCTCTTTTATTAGTTGGAGCCTGAGCCTTGGTTGCCAACTTTGGTTCCTTTTATTTTGGTGGGTTTAAATCCACTTTAACTTTGGGAGTTGGCTTTTACGGCTTAAACACCTTGGAACTCATGGTAGAATTTCCATGCATTTTATTATCTACATTAGGCATGTTCCATGGCATTCTAGGCATATTCATATTTGCATATGCAAAGAAAAGATTATACATGTATGGAGCTTGTGCATAAGGCATATGGACATTAGGTGCAACTAACTTAGAAGACATGGCATTCATGAGCATAGGATTGGTAAGCAAGGCATTTGCAGACATGGCATATGCATTTAAATCATTTAAAGATATAGAGTTCTTTTTTTTCTTGCATTGCATAGACAAACGATTTGCACTACCACATTTAGCACACACATTTCTAGGTGTATACATATCAGGAGTATAATTGTTGTGCTTATTTATGCCCACTTTTCCATTCCTATTCTTCTTCTTTTTCTCAGATTTAGGTTGGATAATTTCCAGAGGTGTTATCTCTTCTAATTTTGCTTTCAATTGTTTCTTGGATAAGCTACTTATGTTGATCTTCTCAACCTTAGCCTCAACTTGATTTTTGGTTTCTTTAACAAATTTTATAGGGGTGCGAAAGTTGTTCTTCTTATTAGCCATTGATGATTTACCTGTCGATGGATGCATCAATTGATTCAACATTAATCGATTGATAATCCATATCAGTTGATGAGGGATTATCAGTCGATTGATCTTTATCTATTGAAGTATCAGCCAATGGATTGCCTATTGATTTAGGGGATTCTCCTAGAGTATCTAAGACATGAACATCAATGATTTGTTTGGTAGTTTTAGCAGGCCTATTCCATTTGTTAATTGTTTTGGTAGTTTTAGCAGGCCTACTCCATTTGTTAATGGTTTCAATTTCTCCAGCCAATTGTTTTATTAACAATTCTTTTCTTCTCAAAATATTCACTAGTTCATCTCTAGCATCCTTACTTTCCTGCTTAAATCTTTCTAAACAAACAAGTTCATTTTCAAGAAAAACATTCCTCTCAGTTAAGGCATCAATGGTGTTTTTCAACTTGAGGTTTTCTTTTTTTAGAGATTTTAAAGTGACATACAAATTGTACAATTATAAGACATTTCATTAATGGTACTATTGCATTCATCTTTTGTAAGCTCATAAAAGTTAGTAGCTAGTACCTGATTTGATGATGAACTAGCTTCTTCATCTTCATGGTTGGCCATTAGAGCTAGATTGATAAACTCTTCAGAATCATTGTCCTCAGCAACTCAATCTTTCTCTTCAGTAACAAAAGCCTTTTCTTTTTGTTTAAGAAGGTCAAAGTATTTCTTTTTGTAATCAATACCCTCATATGACTTTGACTTTTCTTGTTTTTGCTTTCTGCACTCATTTGAGAAATGACCAGCCAATCCATAGTTAAAGCATTTGAATTTTGATCTACCATACAAATTTTTGTTTTGATTGTTACTTCTAAACTGGGATCCAGGCCTTTGAGCATTTGGATTCCTCTTGAATTTTAGCTTTGAAAATTTCCTTGACTGAAATGCAAGGTGCTCATCAATCTCATCAAAATCATCCTGTGAGCATGTTTCAATTTCTTCACACTTGCCCTTTCCTTTTCATTTCAATGATTCTTCAACAGCATCATCAGCTACCTTGACAGAACCTTCTACACAGCCAGTTTCCTTCTTCTCTTCATTTCCCTTGACAATCAAAGCCACAGTTTTCTCTTTTCTTTGATTCTTCTCAATCTCCTCATCTTGTTGGATTTCTAACTCATATGTCTTAAGAATACTATAAAGTTTCTCAAGAGTATGATCCTTAAAGTCTTGAGATTGTCTAATGGAAATAGTCATTGGTTTCCATTCCTTTAGAAGAGATCTAAGAAATTTTAGATTTGTATCCTCAGTTGCATAAACCCTACCATATAGCTTCAATCCGTTTAACAACTTCTAAAATCTGCTATAGGTATCATTGATAGATTCTCCACTCTTGAAATGAAATTATTCATATTTTTGAATCAAGAGTTACATCTTGTTTTTCCTTAGTTGTTCAGTTCCTTCACATAGAGTTTGAAGAGTACCCCATACTTCCTTTGATGAAGTACAGTTTATCACATTGTCAAACATATCTTTATCTAGACCATTAAACAGAATGTCCATGGCCTTCTTGTCTTTAAGTACTTCTTTTTCATCCTCTTCTGTGAACTCATTGATGAGTTTTGAAACATGTTTGTCAAGTGCAGGAGTTCCATCAGGGTTTACACCTATGACTAGCTTCATGGGAACATGCGGCCCTTTCTCTATACAGTTAACATAGGAAGGGTCGAGAGAAAGAAGATGTAGATGCATTTTTACTTTCCATGCAAAATATTCATCTTTTTCTAACACTGGAATTTTCACACCTAAATCTTTTTGTCCCATATTGATTGTTCTTGATCTTTAAACTGAAGGGTTTCGTGACACAAACGCAGCGGAATAAACGCGAAAAATAAATCAAAATAGCGAAACCCTCCGCAGGATACATGCGAAAACAAAAGATTTAATTCGGAGATAAAGAATAAATACCTTTAGAAGCTTTAACAATTCATTAATGGAAGATTAATGGAGGTCCAAAGCTTGTTTAATCACCACGTATCCCGCTCTCGCGATCTACGCTCTACGGTATCCACACGAACACTTTTCATGAAGGATTGATGTGTACTAGCATCCGAAAACTTCTTCTCTCTCTATCTTCCTCCTCTCTCAGAGCGGCTAGGGTTTTTTGTAAAATCTTTATATAATTAAATCAGCCCATAAAGAGATTATATAGAGAGAGGAATAAGTTTTCTAATTATAATCCAATTATAATTAATACTAATCCAAAATTCTAAATTATTTAATTAAGTCTCACTTAATTAATTAATTATTAATTTTGGAATTAGTTTAAGTAATTCATTTATTCTATTTATATAATTAATTAAGTCATACTTAATTAATATCATAAATAAAATAAATTACTTATTTAATTTAAATTCATAATTTAAATTATTTCTCCTTCAAGCGTTCTTTGTGTGTGACCCTGTAGGTTATTATTACGTTGGCAACAATTTTAATATCTAATTAAAATTGTAAACAATGAGCGGCATCTAGTAATACATCATTGCTACCCAAGTAATAATAATAAATCGGTGATTCGATTAAGCCTTTCGTGAATAATGTTCCATGTAATATAATCCCTTTAATCTTGATATTATAGATTAAACTCAAGGCATGTCTCGTGTCATCCTCTTCATAATTTATTCTTTATTTTCTTGATCGATGAGTAGACTATTAAAATCAAATCAACATTTGAGCACGACCGTGCATTTCATAGTCTCACTCAAACAAGACAAGAGGCCAATAATATCACTCCTAAAATTAGGAGGATTAAATCTCATCTAGATCATTCATATTTCTCATACAATTCATAATATATCCAATGTCCACTTTTATCATCACCCGGTCAAAGGTAACTTTTAATGTAATCAAAGTATATTAATTCTCGTATAGAAATATAATGATTTCAGGTCTAAGGATCATTACACCATTATCACAGTGAGAATTACTTATGACACTTACTTAACATGTATAATCTCACGGCGGGTCATTCCAGTGCCATGCATTGATACATGCACTTATGTTCTTGACTTTAGTATCCCCATACCTATGACTAATGAGATGTGGTCATCTGTCAAGAAACATACTAGTCTTTGTGCATTATTATTGTCCTTAAATAATAATACTCGACTAGGTAATTTTAGGAATAAGATACTATTCATATAATCTCATTTTTAAGTCACATACTTAAAGATATAGAATACGTATCAAAATTCCAAGGACATTTACTATACTTTCAATTTATTACGCAGTAAACAAAACATAATAAATAAATAATAATCAATAAAACATAATCTTTAATAATAAATATTTTCCTTAAAATATTGTAAGTATTGTCTCTAGAGCACAATTACTAACAATCTCCCACTTGCACTAGAGCCAATTACCCAAGTATCCAATACTCATGAAACTAGTGTGACTTTCATGCTTCTGCTGCGACAAAGCCTTAGTCAGTAGGTCTGCAATATTATTATTAGTATGCACTTTACATATATGTATATCTCCTTGATCATTAATCTCATTAATTAGGTGATATCTCCTAAGTACATGCCCAAACAGCCTCCTTGGCTGCTTCGCAAGCATCAATATACTCAGGTTCTATTGTAAAATCAACAATTGTCTTTGCTATGAATCATTCCAGCATACAACATCTCAATAAAACACAAAGCCAGACAAAAACATTAAATTATCGTTATCTATCTAGAAACCAGTATCACTGAAACCTCTTACAACTAGCTTCACATCTCCTCCATATAACAAGAATGAATCTTTAGTCCTCTTTAAGTACTTAAGAATATTCTTGACTATCGTCCAGTGACCTTCACCTGAATTAGATCGGTATCTACTCATCATGGTTAATGCATACGAGACATCAAGACAAGTACATATCATTGCATACATTATAAAACCAATTGCTGACGCATATGGAATTTTACTCATGCAGTCCCTATCATCCAATGATTTAGGACAAATTTTATTTTGAGATCACTATCCCATGAGACATTGGGACATATCCATTTTAGTCTCTTTGCATTTGAAATCGATGCAAAACTTTGTCAATGTATGTACTCTAAATTAGGCCGATCAATCACCTTGATATATCTCTATAGATCTCGATCCCTAATATATATGTCACATCGCCTAAGTTTTTCATTGAGAAATTATTTCTCAACCAAGTCTTCACAGTCTGTAGAGAAGGAATGTCATTCCGTATTAGTAATATATCATCAACATATAATACTAGGAATGCCATATGGCTCCCACTAAACTTCTTGTAAACACAAGTTTCATCTTCATTCTGAATAAAGTCAAACTCTTTTTGACTGTTTCATGAAAACAAATGTTCCATCTCCTCGAGGCCTGCTTTAATCCATAAATGGATCGACGCAACTTACATACATTTCCAGCATCCTTTAGATCAACAAAACCCTTAGGGTGTGTCATGTACACATCCATATCTTCTTCAAGGCTCTCATTTAAGAAAGCGGTTTTGACATCCATTTGCCAGATTTCATAGTCATAGTAAGCAGCCACAGCAAGCAAAATCCTGATGGACATGACCATAACAACTGGTGAAAAGGTCTCATCATAGTCAATACCATGAATTTTCTTGAAACCTTTTGCCACCAATCGTGCCTTATAGGTCTGTACATTAGCATCCATGTCGGTCTTCTTCTTGAAAACCCACTTGCACCCTATAGGTTTTACCCCTTCTGGTGGATCAACCAAAGTCCATACTTCATTAGTATACATGGATTCCATCTCAGATTTAATGGCATCCAGCCATCTCTTAGAATCTGGAGTGTTTATAGTATCTAGGTAGGTGAGAGGCTCATCTTCATCCACAAGCATCACATCACCATCTTGAGTCAAGAGAAATCCATATTATCTCTCGAGCTCATGGCGAATCCTACTAGACCTACGAATACCTGTGTTTCTTGAGCAATATTATTTTTCTTGTATATTCTGCTCAGGTTCCTCCATTGGTTCAACATTATCATGTGGGTCTCAAACTTCATTGAGATCTATTATCCTCCCACTGTCTCTCAGCAGTTCGAGCAACAAACACTTTGTTCTCGGAAGGATTATAGAAAGAATAACCCCTTGTTTCAGTTGGGTATTCCATAAAATTACATTTGTCTGATTTTGGTCCTAGCTTGTCATAGATTAGACGTTTCACAAACGCTTCACATCCCCAAATTTTCATAAATGACATGCTGTGACGTTTCTCAGTCCATATCTCATAAGGATTCTTTTGAACCATTTTAGTAGGAACATTGTTAAGTGTATGTGGAGCCGTTTCCAGAGTGCAATCCCAGAAACTAATTAGAAGATTCATTGACTCAACATTGATCACACCATGTCCAACAAGGTGTGATCTCTCCTATCAAAAAAATCTTTTCTTTGATATTTTCTACTTCATCTTTATAGTCTTTGAACTTTTCAAATGATTCAGATTAGTTCTTCAAAAGATACATATATCCGTATCTACTAAAATAATTAGTAAATTTTATGAAGTTAATAAAATCTACCTTTTGTCATCGTACACATATGACCACATACATCACTATGTATAAGTCATACCCATTCAATGATCCCTTCACCATGTCCGGTAAAAGGAGCTTTAGTCATTTTACCAAATAAACCAAGATTCACATCCTTTTGTATGATTCATAATCAAACTTATCCACTAATGCATCCTTATATATTCTGAAAATGCGTTTCTTATTAATACGGCCTCAACAATAGTGCCAAAGGTAATATTTGATTTGAGTCACTTTAGAACATATAAATTGTTAATTAGATGTGCAACATTATAAGGCTCATCATCAAAATAGAATAAACAACTATTGTTATAAAATGAAAAAGCCTTTCTTGTCCAAACAAGAAACTGAAATAATGTCTCTGCCAATTGCAAGCACGCTATAACATTTATTAAGTTCTAAATTTTCCTTATAGGCCAAAAATTAATTAACGAGTTCCTCGAACCAGAGCAACTATCTTTACTCCAATTCCAACCCGATACCTTAAGTGTGACCATTGGTATCCTCCATCTACCTGGGAAATGAACAATTTAAGATGTCGATTTGAAATATTTGGTTCAAGGAAAAATTGAGGATCTCTTTATGATGTGATCATGATCGTTATAAATTTTCTAAAACCCCTTAACAAAATATTAAGTTTTACTCGGATGCTTTCCAATGAATGAACACTCATCGAATCCTAGATCGATAAGGGGAAGGACTGTCAGTGGCAGGGGACTCCTATCTATCGTGGTGAGATGCGACGAATATAAACGGTTATATTCGGCCGTTGTATCATTGGGTCTAACTTAACTGAGTCGTCATAATAAGTGAAAATAAACGATTATATTCAACTATTATGAACTTAGAAGCATAGAGTTTGGTTAAAAGTCTATTAGATAGATAAGATCAATCGTTGTTCACCAAACTATCCAAGAACTATATATGATATAATTGACAACTGTTGTCTACCTAAATAATCATTTTCTAAGGACTTCCAGTGGTTGACTTAGGACATGACGAAATATGGATCTGGCTCACTAGAAAGAATTATGGGATATACTTTCCAAATTAATAGTAAGGGCTATTAGTTTGATAAAAATAGTGGGAGGTATATGATGATATACCATAATCACTTAAACATAATTAATATTAAATTTGCAATCTAGTTTATTTTATGCACTTTAATATTGTAGATATCAAATGATAAACACAAACAACTTCTCTATGCGATCAGTTCTTGAGAAGGACAAGTTGACGAGAATATATTTCCTTGACTGACATAGGAGCTTGAGGATCGTCCTCGGGCACCACGATATTAGTCAAATCTCTTCCTCTGCTCTTAAAGTTGAGAATGTAACATGTGCAAATCATAGTGCTTATTGGAAGCAAATTGATGTTGCGACTGATGTTTCATGTCTCATACTCGCAAATATATGTGCTGAACTTAAGAAGCAATACAAGCATATAGATGCTTATAAAACGATTGAGCACAAGATATATTTGAAAGGGCACTATACACTTACAACTAGGGAGAGTGAGACCCGGTTACACCACATGTTCTAAAGATTATAGGGTATAATGAATACCATTGATATTTTGGGTTTCCAGATTGGTCTGGAGACAGTTAGATTTGATCTTACAATCTTTGGACAAATATTATTCTTATTTTGTTATGAACAATAAAGTGAATAAGATTGGTAAAACACCCATTGAGTTGCTAAGTATGTTGAGAACTGCTGAAAGTAATATGATAAATGCATGAACTACTACTATATTGATGGTAAACATAGGGAATGCAAAAGGGAAAGGAAAATGGAAAGGCAAGGAGAAGATTTGATCTAGTTCCGTTGTCAAACCAAAGTCCAATCCCTAAAGCAGACTCTAAAGTCTGAATGAGGTGTTGATAAAGAAGACGATTGTCACTTCTGTGGAAAGTTAAAACCCATCAGCCTTACGAATACGCATATCCGCTTTTGTCAGAAAATCCCAATTATAGATATCAAAAATCCATATTTAATTCCGTGTTTTAAAAATCCATATTTCATAAACACAAGAATCTCATGATCGATTGTTAATTTTAAAATCTTGAATCGTTACAGATTTTATCTTGTTTAAGCAAACATGGCATGGGTGTCGTATCTAATACATACATGATTAATCAATATTAAGCATGCATCTCAATTATATCTACGCATACATACCAATACATGCAATCATATACATATATGTAATGTGAGTAAATTAAACGTGTTTGGTTATGGCCCCATCCTATATGATATTTCCAAGCTAATGGAAATATCAAGGTCAGTCTATGGTGGTTTTAAAAATACTATCTATTACATGTCTTCTTTCTTCATTGCTCCATCATCCCCTTTTGGATCGCCTCCTTGCTTGCAAGTCTTCATTGATAATTACATTGAATAATAAAAATAAAACTATTCTAATGAAATTACAAGAAGAACTCGAGTTACATTCGAGATAATTAAATTACAATGAATAAACGACATGTAAGTCGTATTTAGAAACCAAAACCATAAATTAAAACCACTATCATATGGGTTTTTAGGCCATAACCATCCACCATGCTATCATATAACACATATAATATATCTCATATTATATAATCATATCATATAATCATATATAACAAATTTCGAAATTTCAGAAAATTAAGAACAGATTTCTGAAGACAATAAATCGCTATTTTGAGGCCCTTAACGACGTCAAACGCCTTGCAGACCCGTCGGTGATAGCTATCAGTTTTGTTCATTGGCCCGATTCCAATCAGAAAACATATATCGTTTGCGAAAATCGGATACGGCAGTCAGATTTCTCCAAATCTGACGGTGTTTCAGAAATCGTATCATATACAATTCTCATAACAAAAACAAGCATATATCATATATACATACACAGAGATACATACAATCATCATATGATTATACATTACATGAATATCATATATTCATAATATATACATACATATACTCAAAATTTTAGAAAATCAAATAATTTTTAGAAAATCATAAATCACCGTTTTGGAGGCTGTAACGACATCTAATGGTTTACAGACGCAGAGCTGACAATGTCAGTATTGCTCAGTGACCCGATTACAGTCAGAAAACATATATCGTTTGCGAAAATTGGACAACAGACACAGATTTCAGAAAATCAACGGCAGCCGTTTCAGAATTCGTATCGAATACGATTCCCATAATAAGAACAAACATGTATCATATACATACATCAACACACATAATCATCATATGATTATACATCATATAAATATCAATATAAAATCATGATAGATCGCATACATGCTTATATATCAAAAACTGTTAAGCACATAACCGAATTAAAACGTTTCGCAAGTAGCTCTGATGTCATTGAAGGGTTTCGTGACACAAACGCAGCGGAATAAACGCGAAAAATAAATCAAAATAGCGAAACCCTCCGCAGGATCCATGCGAAAACAAAAGATTTAATTCGGAGATAAAGAATAAATACCTTTAGAAGCTTTAACAGTTCATTAATGGAAGATTAATGGAGGTCCAAAGCTTGTTTAATCACCACGTATCCCGCTCTCGCGATCTACGCTCTACGGTATCCACACGAACACTTTTCATGAAGGATTGATGTGTACTAGCACCCGAAAACTTCTTCTCTCTCTATCTTCCTCCTTTTTCAGAGCAGCTAGGGTTTTTTTGTAAAATCTCTATATAATTAAATCAGCCCATAAAGAGATTATATAGAGAGAGGAATAAGTTTTCTAATTATAATCCAATTATAATTAATACTAATCCAAAATTCTAAATTATTTAATTAAGTCTCACTTAATTAATTAATTATTAATTTTGGAATTAGTTTAAGTAATTCATTTATTCTATTTATATAATTAATTAAGTCATACTTAATTAATATCATAAATAAAATAAATTACTTATTTAATTTAAATTCATAATTTAAATTATTTCTCCTTCAAGCGTTCTTTGTGTGTGACCCTGTAGGTTATTATTACGTTGGCAACAATTTTAATATCTAATTAAAATTGTAAACAATGAGCGGCATCTAGTAATACATCATTGCTACCCAAGTAATAATAATAAATCGGTGATTCGATTAAGCCTTTCGTGAATAATGTTCCATGTAATATAATCCCTTTAATCTTGATATTATAGATTAAACTCAAGACATGTCTCGTGTCATCCTCTTCATAATTTATTCTTTATTTTCTTGATCGATGAGTAGACTATTAAAATCAAATCAACATTTGAGCACGGCCGTGCATTTCATAGTCTCACTCAAACAAGACAAGAGGCCAATAATATCACTCCTAAAATTAGGAGGATTAAATCTCATCTAGATCATTCATATTTCTCATACGATTCATAATATATCCAATGTCCACTTTTATCATCACCCGGTCAAAGGTAACTTTTAATGTAATCAAAGTATATTAATTCTCGTATAGAAATATAATGATTTCAGGTCTAAGGATCATTACACCATTATCACAGTGAGAATTACTTATGACACTTACTTAACATGTATAATCTCACGGCGGGTCATTCCAGTGTCATGCATTGATACATGCACTTATGTTCTTGACTTTAGTATCCTCATACCTATGACCAATGAGATGTGGTCATCTGTCAAGAAACATACTAGTCTTTGTGCATTATTATTGTCCTTAAATAATAATACTCGACTAGGGAATTTTAGGAATAAGATACTATTCATATAATCTCATTTTTAAGTCACATACTTAAAGACATAGAATACGTATCAAAATTCCAAGGACATTTACTATGCTTTCAATTTATTACGCAGTAAACAAAACATAATAAATAAATAATAATCAATAAAACATAATCCTTAATAATAAATATTTTCCTTAAAATATAAAAAGTATTGTCTCTAGAGCACAATTACTAACATAAACTTTCTATATGTTGAAAGCCTTCGCTCTTATACTAATTATTATTTCCCAGAACAATGCCAATATTTATAGAAGGGGGTTGAATACAAATATTAAAACTTTTTGTTTATTTTAATATTTATTCTTGAATTTTAAAAGTTTGAGAAAATATGTTTAAACAAAGTAAAACTGAAAATAAATTCAATAGAGAGATTTTAAAATTACTGATGGATTGGTTTTTCCATCAGTGTATATTTTTGCTCAATGTTCCTAGGTTAAATAAAAAAACCTAGCTTCGTTTTTACAAGGTTAGAAAATAAATCAACTGTTCTTACAAAGTGATCTTCGGCTGAACTATTGATTCAAGAAATATTTTCTAACTTGTTACAATGCTACCACACTTGTTTATATACTACAAGTGTGTTTTTACAATTCCTATTCTAGGATTGTTTCTACCTATCTTCCCTTTTACCTTTTTTCATTTTAGAAAAAGGTTTGAAAGATAGCTTCAGATTAAGTCTTCACCGTCATCATAGACTATCTTCCATAGGTCTGCTTTTGTACTTTGGATCTTCAACAGATAGCCTTTCTATGTTGTCTCGATCAATTAATAATTTGCTGTTAAGGATATCAATTGATCCTTCCTCTTATCCATCAACAGATGTTCTTCTTCGATTGATCTTTATATCTATCGACTGACAAATAGTGACTTATCGATTGATAGATGTTATCAAATGATATATTAATCGATGGGTTTTTACATCAGTTGATGGTCTTCAATACTTGACTTGGTTTCTTCAACTGATCTTCTATCCATCGATGCTTCAATATCAACTGATCATCCTTCACTTGTATAATTTCCTGTCTTTAAATAATTAAAATTTGACAGTCTAAGTTACACATCAGTTGATGATCTATATCAATCGATTCTAACATCAATTGATGGGAATAATATCAATTGACTTATACCTTATCAATTGAAATAGACTAAGTACACCTATGCTACTATCCAAATTATCAGTTGATTCAGATAAACACTTCAACTGATAAATGATGTCCTGATTAATTGATATTTATAATTTTCATATCAATTGATCAGTTACACAATTAAAATTTCTCTGATTCTAAGATTAAAGTTATCATAAAATTGCATGTAGATTCCTAACAGAAGGGGTTTCTAAAAGTCTGATAAGAAGCTTGACTTGGGTGACTTGGCTTCCTAGAATTTGATTCATACTTATTTCCATAGCAGTGACCCTTTTCTCCAATTCTACAACCTTGTCTTTGGATGTATACTCATTGTCAAGTCTTTGCTTGATTCTTCCCATGAGAGTGAAACTGAGCCTGGAATCCATAGTGGAATCAAAGTGTGTTCTTGCAATTTCAATTTCATTTCTAACCTGCTTCAATTCATTCTTGGTTCTTGTGACATGAAGCTTCAAATTCTGAGGTTATCCCTGTAGAAATTTAAGATTCTTCTTTGAATAGGGTCCTCCACATTTACCTTAACCATTGATCTTCTGTATTGAATCACAAGCGCCTTCTCAGTATCATCCAAAGTCACTTCATCATCTCTCATGAGGGGCTCCAATGTGTCATCATCCCCATCAAACTCAAATTATTCGGGATTCGTGTGAGAAACATCATCAGGCATCCTTGATAGACTCTCCTTCCCACTCCTGAATTCTTCCTTAGTCGGCACCAACCCCAAAATTTTCTCAGCATCTTGGTTAGTGACTGCTGCCAATTGCTGATAATGAGGATCTTCATGTTGAAATGTATCATCACTGAGATTTACATCAATCTTATCTTCCTCCATCATTGCAGCATCTTCAACTCCTGAGGGACTCCATTCTCTCCATATCCCCCTAACTCTAACACCAACTCCTGTGTGAGTTCTGCTGCAAATTCCTCAATTTTAGAAGTTGAAGCTTCATGGATTGGTGAAATGGATTTCTCTCTTTTATTTTCTCTCTCACTCTCCTCTCTTTTCTTTCATTAGGATCTCATCCTGGAATCTCACATCTCCCTCACAAGGCTCACATATTTCATCACCTACTAAGGTGGAACTCTAAATCCTCACACCCTCTCCTTTTACCACCTCAGAAAAAGTTATGGGCCTCTCAGTCACACACTCTCCTTTTGCCAGGATATGGAAACCCCGCCTCTCTCACACCTCACCCACTCCATGCAATCCTAAAAGAGTTTGGACAATTTCAACAGTAGTGTTATCATTAGGAATGGAAGTAGTGATCGATGGATAAGAAATATCCATCGATTTATGAATATCAGTTGAAATGAGCTCGTTGATGGATGTGAGGATATCCATCGATGGATGAGTAGAAGTCAATAAATGTTGAATATTATCAATTGATTGAGAAATATCCATTGACTTAAGAGAATTTTCAATTTTATCCTTCTCAACCAAGGTGTTACCCTTATGTGGTGAGTTAGGTGAGGGTGTTCGTTCCACCTTGAGTTGAAAAGAAGGTGAATTTGAAACAATGATATTATCTATCATCAAAGTTTCTAAAGAGAGAGATTTAGAAGGAGATTGAGGAGAAGGAATAGATAAAGAATGGGGTTGTGTCTCAGCATTTACTTGAGACACATCAAAAGAAGAGGTTGAAGGCTCCACCAAATTTTCATTTGGCTTTGCAAGTGTGTGTGCCCTTTGTGCATCTATATTCCCCTTATTTCTTCTTTTAAAAGCTTGAAAAACTTTGTGTCCCCTTCCCCTACAGATGATCCTGGTTGAGACCTCTTTTCAATAACTACACCTTGTTGAGAAGGTGCAGCTAGGGATGTGTTTAATTCCTTTATCACAATCTCAATCTTTTGAG
Organism: Oenanthe sinensis; assembly: GCA_028671895.1. Taxonomy (NCBI): domain Eukaryota; kingdom Viridiplantae; phylum Streptophyta; class Magnoliopsida; order Apiales; family Apiaceae; genus Oenanthe; species Oenanthe sinensis. Next base: position 17,075,959 of record JAPMAC010000209.1, read on the forward strand.
AGATTCAATTGGAGTTTGGTTGGACATTCTCGCCCTTATCATCCTTATTCTTCTGGCTTTCTAGAGGTTGGCCATTTCCCTCACCCTCAACCACCACATTCATACTCCCATCAGTGGTTTTTCTTTTTCTTTACTTTACAATAACACTTGTTGAGAAAATGTTGAGGTGGTTTTCTAAGATTTGGATTTAGAGGGTTTTGCAACTTGGGTAGGAGGAATGGGGGAATTTCGAACTCTCTCCATTGTTGCAGAAAGAAAAGAAAGAGATATTTCTACCTCAAGGAAAGAAAGGTTATGAGATTTGAGAAATACATGTACAAAAGGGGGATACGTGAGGCATAACTTAGGGTGTAAGTTGATTCTCACTAAGTCCATGAAAACCCTTTTGTTTTGAGTCCATGCCTCCATTGCTTTCATTGCATCTATAACCTCATATTCTCCAATGGCATGGTTAATGAATAACATAATAAATCTAGCAAAGTATATATTTTTCTTCCTAGATTCCTTATTACCTAATTTAGCAATTAACTCATTTAGGAGAAGGGTGCTAAGACTAAAGTACTTATCACATAGGATACTATAAGCAATTTGCTGCATAAGAGGCCCTTGGTGCTTGTTTCAGGCCATAAAGTGCTTTGAGTAGATAATAGACAAAGTCAAGGAAATTTGGTTCTTCAAAACCAGGAGGTTGTTCCACATAAATTTATTCTTCTAATTCTCCATTTAAAAAAGCACTCTTCACATCCATCTGGTAGACTTTGAAATCTGCATGCGCAATATAGGCTTGAAAAATTCTGATTGGTTCCAATCTTGCAACTGGTGCAAAAGCCTCATCAAAATCAATTCATTTTTCTTGTGAATAGCCCCTTGCCACAAGCCTTGCCTTGTTTCTAGTCACAGTACTAGTTTCATCCATCTTGTTCATGAATACCCATTTTGTACCAATTACTAATCTGTCTTTTGGTTTGGGCACCAGTTTTCACACCATATTTCTTTCAAATTGACTGAGTTTCTCTTGCATAACCGATACCCAATCAGGATCCTTGAGAGCATCTTCAACTCTTTTAGGTTCTTCTTGAGATATGAAGCTGTTATATAGACTTTCATTTTGAGTAGAACTTCTTGTTTTCACACCATCTTCTGCATTTCCAATGATTAACTCAAATGGATGACTTTTTTCCATTTTCTTTGTGGAGGTAAGTTTATCCTTGATGATGAAGCTTCATTGTCACTGTTGTATTCATATTGGTTTGAATTTGAAGATTGATTTTGAAACCCTCCCCCTGACTTGGATACCCTAGTTGTGGAATATTGGTTATCCATTGATGGATTATTAGTTGATGGATGTTTGTCAACTGATAAATTATCCATTGATGTTGTGACATCAACTCATATTGGGTTTCTAAGTATTTGAGATTTTGGCTGGACATGTTTCTTCATCACTTTCTTCATGTATCTCATTTGATTCATTCTCAAATTGCAGTGTGTCATGATTTCTTTCATCAAACAAGCCTTGAATCTTTTTATCATCAAAGACTACATGTACAGATTCCATAACAATATGTAGTCTGAGATTATAGACTCTGTAAGCTATGTTTGATAATTCATACCCAACAAATATAGCTTCATCAGCCTTAGCCTCAAATTTTCCTAGGTTTTCACCTTGATTTCTGAGGACAACATTTGCAACCAAAGACATGAAGAAAGCCCACCTTTGGCTTTTTGTCTTTCTTGATCAATTGATATGGAGTTTTTTCTTGTGATTGATTCACTATGGAGATGTTTTGTATATATCATGATGCATTTATGGCCTCAGCCCAGAAATATGATGGTTCTTTTGCATCTTCCAATATTGTTCTAGCTGCTTCAATCAGTGTCCTATTTTTCCATTCAACTACCCCATTTTATTGAGGAGTTCTCGGTGTAGAAAAAGTATGTATGATTCCTTTAGCTTCACAAAATTCCTTCATTGTGGAATTCTTAAATTCTGTTACATTGTCACTTCTTATTTTCTTTACATCCAAATACAGACTCTTTTCTACTTCTCTGATGGGTTTGATGATGAGCTCACTTGCTCCATCTTTTGAATGCAAGAAATAAGTCCATGAAAACCTTGAAAAGTCATCCACAATGACTAGGGCATATTTTTCTTTGCAATGGGAATGATGTTTACAGTACCAAAGAAATCCATGTGCAACAACTCAAGTGGTTTCTTAATTGATGATTTTAATTTTGACTTGAATGATGTCTTTCTTTGTTTGCCTTTTTGACAAGAATCACATAGTCCATCTTTGATAAATTCCATCTGTGGTAATCCTCTCACTTGATTTTTCTTGACCAATTGTTTATTGGCTTTGAAATTTAAGTGAGCTAATTTCCTGTTCCACAGCCAACTTTCATTTGTACTTGCTTTTGAAAGAAGACAAATCATTGACTCGGCATTTGTTGATTTGAAGACAACTATGTACTCATTTCCTTTTCTTTTCCCAGTCATTACAAGTCTTCCATTTTTCCTGTTAGAAATTATGCATGCTTCAGTTGTGAAACTAACTTTATTTCCATTGTCACATAGTTGACTGATGCTTAATAAATTGTCTTAAGCCATCAACTAGTGCAACAGGTTCAATGATGACATTTTATGTTGAAATCAAGCCATAAACCATGGTGTAACCCTTATTGTCATCTCCAAAAGGCACTCCAGGGCCAGCTCTCTCATCAAACTTTATGAGCAAGGATTTATCTCTAGTTATATGCCTTGAACACCCACTGTCCAAGTACCAAAGATTCCTTATTTTTTCTTGCACACATCCAAAAACAATCGAGTTGATTTTGGTACCCAAGTTGCCTTGGGTCATTTCTTATTAGTTGCTACATTTGGTTTGGTTTCCAACTTTTGTACCTTTTACTTAGGTGGTTTTATTCCACTTCAACCTTGGGTGTTGGTTTCCTCACCTCGGGATTGTCAATGCTAGTACTCGGATCATTCACGCTTCCAGGATTAGAGAAATTTGATGCATGAATATTGGTGTTCATATTCCAAGGCATAGTAGGCATATTCATGTTAGTAAATGCAAGATATGGATTATAAATATAAGGCATAGATACATATTGAGCATGAATATCATGAGGAGCAACTAATTGAGGAAAAACAGAGTTTGCAGACATATTATGTATGACAGGCATGTTAGATTTGAAATGCACAGATAGATGATTTTTACTACCATATTTAACACATATTTTTCTGGGAGCATGCATGTTACGTGTGTAGTTATTGTTCTTGTTTATGCCTACTTTACCATTTCTGTTCTTTTTCTTTTTCTCAATAGGCTTAGTTTCAGGATTTATCTTCTCTTTTTTATCTTTCAACTGATTATTAGACAAATACCCTATATAGCCTTCTCAACTTGATCTTCTGGTTTAAAGGAGCTACCTTCAGTCACAAATTTAACAGGTCTATTAAGCTTGGTTTCTAAAATAGATTGTTTAGCAGTTTATGATTTTTCAATCGATGGATAATTATCCGTTGAGACAATATTATCAATCGTTGGATAATACTTATCAGTTGATTCAGGATTAGCAATCGATTGCTCCTTATCTAATGATTGATTTTCATCAACAGCTAATCTCTCAAGGGTTTCAGACATCATGGTAAAAGAGTTTGTTCCATGAATGTCATTCAACTTTTTGCTAGTTTTACTAGACCTGTTCCATTTGTAAATGGTTTTTAGTTCTTCTAATTGTTCCTTTCAAGTTTTTATCTTCTTTTTACACTCAACTAAATCCTCTCTAGCATCTCTATTCTCTACCATGAGTCTGTGCAGTTGCACTAGCTCACTCTCTAAGTGTGTGTTCCTTTCAGTTAGAGAATCTATGGTATTTTTTAGTCTAGTGTTTTCTTTGTTTAAGGACTTAAGAGTGATATGCAAATTATATAACTCATTAGAGTATTGCATTAATCTTTAGATAACTCAGATAGATTAGTAGAGATTACCTAATTGCTAGAGAAACTAGCTTCTTGATCATCATGATTGGCCATAAATGCAAGATTGATAAATTCTTCTTCTTTAGAATCATCCTCAGCAACCCAATCCTTTTCTTCTGTTATAAAAGCCTTTTATTTCTGTTTTAACAAATCAAAGTTCTTTTTCTTGTAGTCAATACCATCACTGAACTTTGATTTCTTTTCCATCTTAGGCTTTCTGATTTCATTTGAAAAGTGACCATCCAATCCATAATTGAAACATTTGAACTGAGTTCTGTCAACAAGATTCTTGTTTTGCTGACTCTCTTTTCTAAAATAGGATCCAGACCTTTGCATTGGATTTCTCTTGAATTTGATGTTTGAGAATTTTCTTGATAGAAAAGCCAGATGCTCATCTATTTTGGTGTATGACTCATCATCCTCACCTAATTCTTTTCTCTTGTTAGTTGAAGATTCATCATACATGTACCCACTTACAGCTTTTCCATGACTTTCCTTCCTCCCTTCTTCAACAACTACATCTTCACAGGGCTCTACAACTTGTTTCTCCTTCACCATTAAGGAAACAGACTTGTCCTTTTTCTGACTTTCTCAATCTCTTCATCTTGTTATAATTCCAACTCATATGTCTTCAGAATTCCATACAACTTATCAAGAGTGTATTCTTTGAAGTCAGGAGACTTTTTAATTGACACAATCATTGGTTTCCATTCCATGGGCAAGGACCTCAAAAACTTGAGATTGGTATCCTCAATAACATATACTCTTTGTTGATGAGATTATGAAGATGTATGAATAGTAATCATGATAACTCAACACTAGAACATGACAGGTAAATAATACTATGCCTACACAGAAATCAGGAAGAAATGAAGACAAGGCAAATACAGTGAATCAAGACATTAGAATAAGTTTTGAAGTCTACTACAGGTCATTGAAAGAAGTTCATTAATATGTTTATGCCTCAGTGAAAAATAATGGTTGAAGACTTTCAGGGGTTAAGAATTGTTGAAGATTCAGTATAGAAGTGCCACTAGAAGATTTCAGTGTAAAGGCATTGATTGAAGATAGATAATGTTCGAAGCATAAGAATCTAGAAGAATTAAGACAGGGTAAAAACAAAGATTAAAGAAGACAACTACAGCCTTGAAGTTATACTCATTGAAGGAAGTTCATTTATATGTTTAAGTATCAGTAAAGAAGAAATAATAAAGTATTCGAGATTGTAGTAGTAATGAAGACGTTTTCTAAGTACCAGAAAAGATTCTAGTGAAAGTACAGTGTTTATTGATAGTCAGTGTTCAAAGCAATAAAGAACTGCAACATTCTTGTCATTTGATTTTAAATGAGAATATGAAGATCAAGATCAGTGTTTGTCATTTGTGAACCAGACCAGTGCGCTAAGTGTCAACACAAAGAAATTGGTCAACATGTTTATTGCACAAGATGAATTGACCGGAAGCCAAATGAGGGCCAAGTATACAAGGATTGAATAGAATTTGAAAATACTTCAAGTCATTATACAAGGTGGAAGAATTCGACACTTAGTAGTCAAAGCTGCATCAAAATATGACTAAGGCATGTATACAAGGCAATAGAATTCGACACTTACCCTATTTCTGACTGAGGCAATTACATGTGACTAAGGAATTCGACACCAAGGAACATTTTATAAGTTCAAGTACATGGAAACAATATTCGACACCTAGAAAATATCCACGGGTTTCTCAAAGTCAACTAAAGTCAACATATAGGGGAGAAGATTCGACACTCATAACTATAGTTCAATTATTGTAAAGCCCACACAATATAAATAAATGAATCTAATTCATTTGAGAAGTGAATGTATGAGAGTGAATACACACAGACAAGAGAGATACAGAGAGAAACTGAAGCCGGAGAAGAAGAGATACAAATCCATACACATACCTTCTTCACCAGAGTTTTATAATCTAGCCGATTCATTATGTTGTAAATATTTAGGGCTATTATAAAACACTCTCTGTTAGATTGATTTTCTTTTGTACATTCATAGATCTATACCTTGTAATAGGAATCAGTCAGATCTCATTGTTGTAGCAAAGAACTTTTTTTTTTTTTGGAAACTGGTTCATTAAAACCGGGTGTAGCACCCCTTTGAGTTTATATACGAAAGATATATTCCCCAAAACTTGTCTCGTTTAATTACTTGCTAATTTTTTAAAACTTTATTGTTTATTCATGAAAACAGAAAATTAGTAAGCCAACCTCTTAAACACTATTCACCTCATGAATTCTAACCCATTAACTGAACTCTAAATTATATATCTGCAAAAGATTCGAAAGAATTTTTTAATTTAGTGAGTATCGTATTCAACCCCCCTTCTACGATACTTCCGGAACCTAACAATTGATATCAGAGCTCGCTGATTGATATACAAATCAGGATCCGTAACCCAGTGAAGCTCAGCATGACGAAGCTGTTTTGACTTAGAACGGAGGCGTTGTTAAATAAGTTTAATTATAAAATTTTAATATGCTTATTTTATAAACTTTATCAAATTTATTGTATAAACTTTATTAGTTTATGTTATAAATTTTAAATAGTTTATTTTATAAATTTTAAATAAAATTTATTTTGTAAACTTTTATTAGTTTATGTTATAAATTTTAATTAGTTTATTTTATAAATTTTAAATAAAATTTATTTTTAAACTTTCAAAAAACTTATTTTATAAACTTTTATCAGTTTATGTTATAAATTTTAATTAGTTTATTTTATAAGTTTTATAAAAGTTTTTATTTAAATCGATTTAACAAAATAGGGTGGCCAGTTTCTATTAACTAAGCTCAGCAGTGGACACTCTCGTGCATGTGTAAAGAGTTGATTTGGTTAAGTGGTTATACAAGCAGTGTACATTCGACACATGGCTTAGCATGGAGCATAATATTCGACGCATACATGTCTTGGGTGATGGAAATTATTCTAAGGCACATTAGAATGGTGGTAAGTCGACGCATAGCTACCATAGAGTGCAAGAATTGACATATCTACTTGGATCACTTCAAACTGGCTAAGGCATGAACATTAAAAAGGAATCGATACCTAACACCAATTACAGCTTAGTACCCCAAGTTTTATACCCTTTAAATTTAAATTTAAATTTTAGATTTGTTTATTTTTCTAGAAAATTTAAAATTCTTGAAAACTAAAATTGTTCTTAAGTAATAATTTATGATATTTTAATTTTTAAGAAAAATCAAAATTCTTAAAAATTAATTTATTATAGATTTTTATTTTTGATTAATTTACTTTATTTTCAAAGAAAATTAAAAATTCTGTAAACTTAAATTTTTCTTAAATATTAATTCGAGAATGCTCAAGAAGAAGTAGTTGAAGATTTTTCCGGGTATTGAAGACAATTAAAATTGACTTCAATGAAGTTAATTCTAGAACATGTTGAAGAAGAAGTGGTATTAATTCCTTAGAGATTTACTCCATAGGATCCCACTAGATATTCGGATGCTGGAAAAGAAAAGATTAATTTCGGTACAGTTTTTGGTTAATTTGAGTTGAATTTTTGAATGAAAAATCTTAGGGGTTAAAGTAGTGAATGAGAACAGACTGGACTACCTGACATCTCAGTACAAGCCTTAAAGTTTATTATACAAGGAGATTGCAGGAAGTTCGTGCTAACACTACAGATCATCTGGAACATAGGGTTACAACCATCAGGGACCTAAGGATATGACCACATTATCTTTAGAGGAACTATTTGTGTGCTGAAGGCCTATGAACTAGAACAAGAGTTGAAGAAGATAATATTTGGTATGCAGGTTGTTAACATATCCACTGTAATTGTAACCCAGGAACCAAATTTGATTGAAGTCAAGGTTGAGAACCTCTAAATAGAAATGAAATGATCCAAGAAGCTGAATTAAAGATGTTGTAGATCAAGGTAGTGGTCAAGGTATTATAAGTGAATCTTATACTTTGAAATAACTTGACAACTGGACTGCAAGTCAAGCCTGTAAGGCAACAGGAAGTTCAGTGACATCAGATTCAGACGAAATTCCAATTCTTAATATAAGGTACTTATCTGTAGATTCCATAAAGGAGATTTTCAAGAACAGTTCAAGAGGCGGTTACAAGACATGGATGGTTTATATTAGAAAGACAAGATCAGGGGTTTGCTACACAATTTCAAGAAGCCTGAACAAGCAAATTGCAATAACCCAGATTTTTGACGCTTTTTTATTTTATTTTATTTTTATTTTATTTATAAACGACCCTGATGAATAGTGATTCTACGAATTACGAAAAACTTTTTTAGCCCACACTAAGTAAGTGTTGGAATAATAGAAATCTAGAGATGTCATATTGTTGTATGAAGAAAATGAGTGAATGTAAAAGCCGTTAGAATTCGAAGGTTTTCACTTTTACGATTTGTTTCGTAATTTACGAGATATCGAGGAATAAGAGTATTATGTTATTATCGGGAGGATTATAATTTAGAAAGTTCATGGTTATAATCGAATTAGAGTATTTGGAATATTAAGGATTTACGCTACGGAATTCCTACAAAGAAATGCTTTCGAAAATTAATCGAACTTACGTAGAGGATTAATGGTTAAGTGTTGGATGATAAGTGACAAATGAGAATTCTCATGCAAATCCCATGCAACTAGATTGGTGACAACCAAATGGGATGACTAGCCATGCAAACTAGACTTGTTAGCAACCTAATAAGGCCAACCAAGCTTGTAAGTATTAGTTAGGAACCAAGTTCTCTAAAATATGGAAAAAGGAAAGGTGATCCCTAATTCATGGAACCTTGCTAGTACTTGACCTTGACCCTTCACTCCACCAAGTCATATTTGTGTGAGGAATCAGCCAACAAATCAAGGAAGCAAGAGAAAGCTCTTCCCCATTTCTTCCTTTTCAGTTCAGAGTTTCAAGAGGGGCAGAGAAAAAAAATTCATAACATCATTTCTACTCATTCAAAAATCACCAAATATTAACCATAGCTTTTTCACTATATGTATAAGGTACCTATTTAATTTCATAATTTTTGGAGCTGTTTTGATTGGGTAAATAAATTGCAGAAGTTGAGGCTGAATAGTAACTCCGAAAATTACTAACTTAATTCTTGATGTTCTCTTGCAAGTTTGAGGATGATAAGCATAGATCAAGTTTGATGGAAGGTAAAAATGCATCTGCAAGCTTATAACTCAAAGTAAATCAAAGGGTGGGTGGAGTTTATACCTTTCTTGGATACTTAAACATACTAACAAGAGCTTGTAAGCCTTAAGGGAGCCTTGATCTATGCTTATCATCCTCAAACTTGCAAGAGAACATCAAGAAATAAGTTAGAAATTTGCGGAGTTACTATTCAGCCTCAACTTCTGCAATTTATTTACCCAATCAAACCACCTCCAAAAATTATGAAATTAAATACGAACCTTCTACATATAGTAAAGAAGCTATGGTTAAAATTTGTGATTGTTGGATGAGAAGAAATGAAGTTATGAATTTTTCTTTCTCTGCCTCTCTTGAAACTCCGAACTGAAGAGGAAGAAATGGGGGAGAGAGCTTTTTGCTTTATCAAATTGTGTTGGCTGATTTTTATGTTTGTATCACTTGTATGTATTATTACTCACATCCTCCAAGTCTAGTTGCTAGCATGAGTACACCTTTTTCATGAATTTATGGAGCTTGTTTTCTTCTTTTCCATGTTTTGTGGAACCATGTCTTCAACCAATATTTGGTTACTTGGTTTGTTTGACTTGTTGACTTGGTTCATATCTAACCAATTTGGTTGCATGGTTCTTGCATGGGACTTCTCATTAGTCACTTATCATCCAATACTTAACCATTAATCCTCCACGTAATTTTGATTAATTTCTGAAAGCATTTCTTCGTAGGAATTTCGTAGCGTATATCCTTAATATTCCAAATACTCTTATTCGATTATAACCATGAACTTTCTATATTATAATCCTCCCGGTCATAACATAATTCTCTTATTCCTCGATATCTCGTGAATTACGAAACAAATCGTAAAAGTGAAAATCTTATAATTCTGACGACTTTTACATTCACTTATTTTCTTCATACAACAATACCACATATTCGGTTTTCCCATATTCCACCACTTACCTAGAGTGGGCTAAAAAGTTTTTCGTAAACCGTAGAATCACTATTCATCAGAGTCATTTATAAATGAAAAAAAAAGTCAAAAATCCGGGTTATTACCGTCTACCCTCCTTAAAAGGATTCCGTCCTCGGAATCTAAACAAAAGTCACTAAGGGTTGTCTCTACAATCTTTTGATTCATCCATACACCCTTTCTGGTGTTGTGGTTCTGTTTCTCCACACTTTCTCTTTTTTGTCATTGATCCTTACCGATCGTAAGATCCATTTGGTTACCATCTCTACGATTTCTTATTCTAAACACATGTCTAGCATACACATTATTCTCTCACAATATAGACGTAGGACACGCGAGGTTTTTATATTATAAATATTACAAAATAATGCCAACGTATAAGCATTAACCTGTCATACTTCAGAACCTGCCAACTTTAATACCCTCGAGATTAATTGCTCTCTTTTACCAAATCTCGTTACCACTTTACGTGATAATGTTTCTAGAAATATGAAGTCTCTCACTCCAGGCTTTCTTTCTTTCCTCATTTCATTAACGTACTTGCGGGTTCCTTCTGGATACCCAACATTTCCTTGTTCTTTATCTTAGTCCTAATGTGAGGGAGATCGACACTTTTCTTCCATACAAACTTTGTAAGGTGGCGTGGCTACTCTCTGAATATAACTATCCTCGAATGAAAACTATATCCCTATTACGTTATTGTCTCAACTCCTTTCGATACCCAAGGCATAAACCTTTTATCATGAAGAGCTAACTTTTCACAAGATTTTAATCGTAAATCCTTTTGTCGAATCTCATTGCAACAAAATGATCAGTGTGATTCAAAGATGAATAAACTCACTTCCAATTGTATATGAGAATAGAAATTTTTTGATATGAATGAGAACAACCATATATGTACTTGTGATGGAAAGTCTTTAGTATGATTTGGCTTTTCAACACATAATTGGGCGGCGTCCCACCAGACTTTTGTCACAGAGACAAGAAGTCACACCATATGTATTGTCAATCCCAATCGGATGACGAATTGTCAAATATAGGAAGAAGGAAAAAAAATGATGTTGAAAAGATGTGAGGAGTTTTCCTTCCTCAATGTGTTATGGAACTTTAACATAAAACAAGTTCGTACTTATTTAGGAATCCCTTTTTACAAGGTCTCAAACTCACCTTCCCAACTCTAGACTTCCAGCTTGAATATTTCTATGACACTCATGTTCTTCATAATTCTTAAACTCTTATCTGCACAATATATTGCTCTTATATCTCATGTACGGATACTATAGCTATCGGCTGTGATCATGAGTCAGATACCATAACAATCATTTTATAAAAACCTGTAGTCCATAAGTTCTCACCTCCTTTAGTACATCGGGTCTTACCTAATTCTCAACAATTTCAATACGTCAACACATTTCTTTTGCTACTCATTAATCTCCCAAAATTTAACTTTACTCGACCAAGTCTCACACTTTAGAGAAAATGGCATACTATAAAAGGCTGATTATAAGGCTGATTATACTTGCTCTTCGTTAACACATTCCTTTCTCTTTCTAAGGCTGATTATACTTACTCTTCGTTCTCTCTCTTCATCTTTTAGTAGACCAAAATATCATTTATGCAAACCCTGTCCATCGGTCCAGTCATATATTAAAATTCTATTGATTAAATCCATAAAAGTTATAGGTGTATTCATTGATCCAATTGACATTCTAGAACTCATAATGTTCATAATTCTTGTCGAATTCAACTTTGGGCAATTTATCTAGGTCAATCTTTATTTCGTGCTATCTGGTCCTCAAATCTATCCTCAAAGGGTAATTTATGTCTCCAAATGGTTGGATAATCTCTATCCAAGGTTAGGATATTAATTTTTAATTATAATCTTATTCAATTTTGACAATCAATACACCGACTCATGGTGTTATCCCTTCCTTTAACAATCAAAACAAGTGCACCTCATGGTGACACTTTCAATCCCATCATGCCTTTCTCTAATACTCCTTAAAATTGAGTGATTAATCCCTTATTATCTTAGTAGGTGTAAACTTCTAAATGCCTCTGATGCTAGTGTTAATCCTGACACTAGATCGATGTTGAATTATATAATTCTATTAGGTAGTACCTCAGAAGGTCGTTGATAATTACATCCTCAACCCATTAATTACTACATATTCTTTTTGTTTTCCATGTATTTCCTCTATGGTACCAATCACGGTTGCCCAACAACCTATCCTCCAAAGTGTAATAGACCTTTCACTTCCATCGTAATCAAAATACCTCAATTTGTCTCTATGTCCTTTAACACAACTTCATCATTATCGTGTAATCTTAACTTTCACCACTTTATCTCTATTGTTAGTTTGAACATCCTTATGCAAATGATATTTCTCTCTCGACATTACATCTCTTCTATTTTCTCAAAATAAATTAAATCTCCGTTGAATGGCACTAGTAATTACTCATACAATATTACTCTTCTTGCCTCAGCCTTGAACTCTCGAATCACCACTCCTTACACTTCCAATTTATATTACAGCAATTTCTTGGATTATCACCAGTTAATAATTTATGTCCATCACTACAATTTTATATGGTCACAGCATACGAGACAACCACTCAACATCTGTGGTAAACTTTAATTCATAATATTCCATACTTAGGCTCTTTCGTACTAGTCTTAAATTCCAACTTCATCTAGCTTCCCAATTAATTTAGGGAAGTATTTACAAGATATACAACTTATTCCTTGTAACAAACAGATTCACTTAAGAAGTTCATACTAACTCTCGTGAAAGCAATAATTTCTAGGCTTGACTATACACATGATCATTCCGCCGGCTCTGGTTTAGCCTCATCTCTGGGTTATACCCTTCATGAATTCCCCCCATCTCATGGGACTTTGATGAATTGAACTTATGGGTGACACTTTCTGAGGGTGAAACAACATGTAGGTGCCAAAATAGGTTGACGCTCATTAAATATATCCTTATCACTGTTCAAATCAGTAGGACTATCATAATTCTCAACATGCTATCAAACACAACACATGAGATATGCCGGATCAATATTACCTATCAAGTTGCTAGCTAAGGGTAGATTCCTCACAACTTGTACCAATTTCATATTTATAAATATATCGTTTGGTCCTTCCAACCATCACTTTTCAAAACTCATGGTCTACACGACATATGGTTTATTACCAAAAGGACGAGACATACTGTCCATTATATAGACTCAATCAATTCACACCTAAGGATCTATAGTTGTATTATGGGACCTCTTTCCCCGAACCATTTATCTCAACTAAATAATTAAATTCTCAGTGAATGTTCAGAACCCCCTCCTAGCCGTAGTCCCACCACTACCAGAAGGAACTTTGTACCAACACCTACACACTGGGTCATTCATACTTTTCATCCTGACCGTAATATTCGGAATGCGTGGGTCACCTACACTAATGGCCCACTTTGATCCGAAAATACTTAACATACTTAGAAGATACAACAAATGTCTTAACTCCTCGTTGTGACTTTATACCGTCTCAATACCACGCATAATCTTAACAATTATCCTCGACTTCTTATCCTCAATAGAATCCTCAAAATCTTTATACTTATCATCTTTGTACAAAATATATCATCGCCTCTTTCAGAATGGTCTTGCCAATTTCCGTCCAAAATCTATATCCCAAATGTCATTCATAAATCTCCTCACTACTAACTCCAAGTAGATGACCTTTTCTTAACTCATTCATTGGTACTACATCCGGTAGTCCAATTACGAACTCTACATGAGTTCTCACGTTATCCTCTTATATATGAATAACTCTTAACACTCTCGTATCTAAGTACTATAACTCATGCTCTGATACAATCTCTGTGACTCCCCTAAATCCGGGGTCAGGGATTTGAGTCGCCACGTCATCATCCAATCATTTACAACCTGCAATAACTCAATAATCCAATGAAATCACATCGTAGACCCCTCTCTCTCACATACACATAAGTTAGAGTCTTAGAAACGATACACAACAAGTATCATTAGTTATTACAAACCAAATGTACTTATCCATGATCTCATACTATCAATGCTAACCTCTTCATGAAGTAAAATTAATAACTAGCTCAATACTGAAACTTATCCAACTTACTTTCGTAGAATATGGTTGAACTGAACCATCTTAAAGGTGAATCTTCTACTTTCCTCTCTCTCTAGGCATGAAGCCAATCAAACATGTTATCACTTTCTCTTAAAAATATAATATAAGCAAGAATGAGTGAAAGAATGCTCAGCAAGTTATTCACCCAATTAGTTATGTGACTCCCATTCAAGAATATGATAATCACTACTATCTCAATAGTATAATCATAAGGTTTAACAGTATATGGTAAGCATAATACAGTATCTTTCAACGATACACATGATCATAGTTTTTCTGCTAAAAATATTTATACTAAACATAAATTTTAGAAAATATCATACGAACAATTTGGTTCGGTATATAACATAAGACACTATCAAATATAGTGTTACCACGCTTTCATATCTCCTCTAAAGCTTTTTAACATAAAACTCAATGAACTTATTACGTTCATAGTTTTGAAATAGTCTTTCCATAACTTAGCAAAATAGCTTCAACTATAGTTTTGCTAAACTCCCCTAATATACGGGGTACACCATTCAAGATACAACAATCATAGTTGCTTATCTTTGAGAAAATTAACTCACTTTGAACCATATCATTTATAAGGTTTAAACTCCCATAAAATATCTTTAAAGATCCTGCTGTGCTGTGATATATAAAGAAAACAAGAGTGGGCAATATAGCCCCCCTATAATTATAACTTCTACAAATATACTTCTGATAAACATTTCAAAAGTTTGTAAGCTTTTCATACATCAGTTACCTTCTGAAGTTTTCATATAACTATTCGTTAAATCATACGAATAACAAGATGACATTTCAAATTGTTAAAAAACATTTTTCTCATCAGATCCCATCTGAAGTTTTCCTTTCTTTTAGTCAAAACATTTCAACATTTCATTCGCTAATCAACACCATCGGTAACTCAGCTCATAGGCTTTTATTACCGCGTGAAGCACAATTCCAATTGGAAGAAGGGACTGTAACTGGAGCATCAACACGCCCGCTACCACACATCCACGATGATCAGTCGTAGCACGTGGCAGCCTTCATCAGCAACCTATGGAAGCCTTCCGTTTCTCTACATGTAGAAGGGGGAGCCCCGGTACTCGCTATCGTTAATGGGTAATCACCCTAGACCGCATACGGGTCAAAGTGCTGGACCGTGCGTCACTCGGCCTCTTACGCTATCTCAAAGTCCGCTGAATCAATCTATAAGTCTGAAACTGGAACATTAATCCAAGCTCCCCAAGTATATAATACTTCTTAATAGATTTGTCTATCTAACTTGGAACCGGAAGTAATCCTAGTTCCCCAAGCATATCGTACTTGTTGATAGACCCTCATAGCTATGAGTAGTCACTGATTAGATTAGTTGGGTTGTCCTCTCACCACACAGGTAAGTGACCTTCACCCACTAATCTCTTTCATCAAGAAATGATAACTTTTATAAAACCATGACCAGGGAGTTAACTGAAAACTTTTCTTTATTTTGATTAGTAAAACTCTGCTTTTGATAAGTTGAAAAGCTCTTGCTACTGTGGAAACTGGTTCCAAAACTTGACTGCTTTCGAGAAGTAAATAGGTATTCACTTCCTATATCGAGTTCCTTATTTTTGATAAGTTTGAACGTATTTTATTCTTATTAAAAGAATAAAATAAAATAATTAAATTAAATATTAGAGAACTCTCACTATCTTTAAATTATTTTCTGAAGGTCGGAAAGTATTTAAAATAATTATCGAAAGCTTCGAATAATTATTAAAGACATAAAATAATTTGTAAATGAATTTTAAATAATTAATAAATAATTCTCAATAAATGAATATTCAAAATAATATTCATTAATTAAATAAATATTAAAATAATATTTATTATCTCCTTCAAATGAATATTCAAATAATATTCATTAATTAAATAAATATTAAAATAATATTTATTATCCTCATTTAATTCTTTTATCAAAAGAATATCAAAATATAAATATCGAAATATTTATATCGTCATTTCAAAATAATCTGTCTCCGGCTTCTTCCGGATTACGACAGTACTTAACATAACCTTCCGACTCCCGGTCTACGTTCGAAAATACATAACTCGCTATATACTTAGAGCCTTTTACCTTCACCGGCTTATATATATATTTCTTATAGCATATAACCAAAATATTTACGAAAGCTTTAATAATACATAAAACAATTCGTACTTTTCAATATACAGTTTATATCACAACAACAATAGTCTTTCGACAAAACAGTAGTACATTAATACAGGTGTTTAAAAACATGCATACGTAGCAATACATATATTTTGATATGTAAAAACGTAGGTTAGAAAACTTGCCTAGAGTCCAAGATACGTTCTCAGAGTCCCACTCGTTCTGGATTTTCTATCAATAGATATCATAATCCTGATTAGTACTCTTAATCCCATCAACTACTTATATTACTAATAAGTATAATCACATAACGAGTCCAATTATGATAACTTCAATTTGGTACTTAGTCTCTTTTACTTAACACTTATCTTACCCGGCATTCACCTCCTCGGGTCTATCTTAACCATTTGTAAACCACATTGTCAACGGTTTTTAATCTAATCCTTCACTCCAATACATAGTCATGTTATTCCTCAACATCTTTCGTATTTCAACCGACTCAAAATTAACATTTTATCCTGACCAAAATGGCTCGTCAAAACAGTTCCCTAAGAGTTGACTTTCCTGTGAATCACTATTACGCGACTTGCACTCCAATAATTTTAATAAATCAGAAAATGCATAATTAAATGCGAAACCACCTCAAAGAGTTTCTTAAGTATTTTTAATATTTATCAAAAATATTTTTATTTGGAACACATGAGTTTAACTTGGTGAAATGCATTTTACAATTCGAGTCAGCTACGGGTTGTACTATTTTCACCGCTTTCACTAAATCGCTCATAACTCATTAACCGTTAACTCAAATGACACACCGTTTTCGCGTGCATGATCTAGAGAATTTCTTGAATACAATTCATCAAAAGTTTGTTCCTGGACAGAGGGACCATTTTCCCGAATTTACTGAAGAATGCAGTAGCTTCTCAATGAATAGTGTCATCGCGCAACTTTGGTTCCGACATTTTTATAAAATCAAAAAATTAACTTTTTAATACGAAACCTTTTTGATGATATTACTAACTGTACAAGGTATATATCATACAAGTTTCATAATTTTAATTCACATTTAACTAGTTCGTTTATAGCATCAAAGTGAGTACAAGGTAGCAGTTTGGTCTCCTTGCGTGACTTTCACTAAAATGAACTTAACTCCTAAACCGTAAATCGTATCGACATGATTCAAGTATCAAAACAAACTATGAAATAAGGTCTAAACATCCATAGTTAGTGGTGTCCAGAAATAATTTATTGACAGTTCGTAATTCTTGTTCAAAACAGTCTTTAATCGAACGGGCATTACGACAGCTATAAACTTAACGTTTTCCGAATTTAACTATGTTAAATCCATTAATCAACAACCCAATCATCAAACCTATGTCTTTAACAACCAAATCAGTTTATAATCTTTATGAATACACCACCAACATCAATTCATAACAAACAACTATCAAGATCCAAACATTTGACATCCAAACTCCATGAACTAACATGTACTTGAACATAACTCAAACTCAAGCTTATAACTCAAAGTAAATCAAAGGGTGTGTGGAGTTTATACCTTTCTTGGATACTTAAACATACTAACAAGAGCTTGTAACCCTTAAGGGAGCCTTGATCTATGCTTATCATCCTCAAACTTGCAAGAGAACATCAAGAAATAAGTTAGAAATTTTCGGAGTTACTATTCAGCCTCAACTTCTGCAATTTATTTACCCAATAAAACCACCTCCAAAAATTATGAAATTAAATATGTACCTTCTACATATAGTGAAGAAGATATGGTTAAAATTTGGTAATTTTTGGATGATTAGAAATGAATTTATGAATTTTTCTTTCTCTGCCTTTCTTGAAACTCCGAACTGAAGAGGAAGAAATGGGGGAGAGAGCTTTTTGCTTTATCAAATTGTGTTGGCTGATTTTTATGTTTGTATCACTTGTATGTATTATTACTCACATCCTCCAAGTCTAGTTGCTAGCATGAGTACACCTTTTTCATGAATTTATGGAACTTGTTTCCTTCTTTTCTATGTTTTGTGGAACCATGTCTTCAACCAATATTTGGTTACTTCGTTCGCTTGACTTGTTGACTTGGTTCATCTCTAACCAATTTGGTTGCATGGGACTTCTCATTAGTCACTTATCATCCAATACTGAACCATTAATCCTCCACGTAATTTCGATTAATTTCCGAAAGCATTTCTTCGTAGGATTTCGTAGCGTAAATCCTTAATATTCCAAATACTCTTATTCGATTATAACCATGAACTTTCTATATTATAATCCTCCCGGTCATAACATAATTCTTTTATTCCTCGATATCTCGTGAATTACGAAACAAATCGTAAAAGTGAAAATCTTCGAATTCTGACGACTTTTACATTCACTTATTTTCTTCATACAACAATACCACATATTCGGTTTTCCCATATTCCACCACTTACCTAGTGTGGGCTAAAAAGTTTTTCATAAACCGTAGAATCACTTTTCATCAGAGTCGTTTATAAATGGAAAAAAAATGTCAAAAATCCGGGTTATTACAATGAATCTGGTATAGTCACAAAGAATAAAGCAAGATTGGTAGCAAAAGGCTATTCTCAAGAAGAAGGTATAGATTTTGATGAAACATTTGCACCAGTTGCAAGATTGGAAGCAATCAGAATCTTTCTAGCATATGTTGCTCATGATAATTTCAAGGTATATCAGATGAATGTAAAAAGTTTTTTTCTAAATGGAGAACTAGAAGAAGAAGTTTATGTAGAACAACCTCATGGTTTTATTGATCATGTTCATCCTGGATTTGTATACTATCTTCTAAAGGCATTTTATGGATTAAAACAAGCACCCAGAGCCTGGTATAAAACATTATCTAAATTTCTAATTGAGAATCACTTCACAAGAGGTACTGTTGATAAAACTCTCTTTCACATAAATGTTAGTGGCTCTATGATTCTTGTTCAAATCTATGTAGATGACATTAATTTTGGCCCAACTGATGAAAAACTATGTCAGAAGTTTGCTAAGTTGATGCAAAGTAAATATGAAATGAGCATGATGGGAGAACTTACCTATTTTCTTGGTTTGCAAGTCAAACAAGTTAAAGATGGGATTTTTATAAATCAAGCTAAATATATTTTTGATCTCTTAAAGAAATTTGATTTAAATGAATGTTCTTCTGTAAAAACTCCCATGGCCACTGCAACTAAACTTGAACTGAATACTAAGGAAGCTAAGGTGGACATTTCAAGTTATAGAGGCATGGTTGGCTCATTACTTTATTTAACTACAAGTAGGCCAGACATAATGTTTGCTACATGTCTTTGTGCTAGGTTTCAGGCTGATCCTAGAGAATCTCATTTGATTGCAATATAAAGAATATTCAGATATCTCAAAGGAACTCCAAATCTTGGAATTCGGTATCCTAGAGATTCTGGATTTGATCTAATTGGTTATTCAGATGCAGACTATGCAGGTTGCAGAATTGACAGAAAAAGTACAATAGGCTCCTGTCAATTTCTAGGAAATAAGCTTATTTCATGGTTTAGCAAGAAGTAGAATTATGTGTCTACATCTACTGCAGAGGCTGAATACATTGCAGCCGGAAGTTGCTGTGCACAAGTATTATGGATGAGGAATCAACTACTTGACTACGGGTTCAACTTGAACAAGATTCCTATTTTCTATGATAATACTAGTGCCATTGCAATAACAGAAAATCTTGTGCAACATTCCAGAACCAAGCATATTGACATAAGGTATCACTTCATTAGGGAACATGTAATGAATGGTACTGTTGAATTACATGTTGTCCCTAGTGAAAGACAACTTGCAGACATTTTTACCAAACCATTAGATGAATCTACCTTTAATAGATTGGTCTGTGATTTAGGTATGCTTAATTTTAATTAACATTTGAAATGTCTGATAAGTTAGTTAGTTGTTTTAGTTCTAGTAGGTAGCCGTTGATAATGCTAATCTGTTGATTTTTCATTAATCAATTGATAAGCATTTTACATATCAATGGATATATTAATCTGTTGACTGATAACTACATCAATCGATGATGTATTAACCTGCATTTTGTTTGCTAATTTCTCTCTGTCTCTCTCTTTCTCTCTCTCAATCTGCGAACTTAGTCACTAATCTCTCAATTTTCAATCTCTCTCAAATACTTAATCCTTGTCAAGTAAGTGATTTCTAGCCAAAAGTCAAAGCAATGACCTCTTCATCAAAGAAAGTTTCACAGAGTGGTTACATCTACGAACTTATAAATTTCGTAGCATGTACAATAGTGGAAGAGGCACCCCAGCAGTTCCATCCTCTGATGAAATTTCTGGAAAGTTGCAAGGTAAAGAAGGCACTCAAAGATGCTCCAAAGATCGTCTGCAACTTGGTGGAAGAATTTTGGGCAAGTGCTGAAATCACAAGTGACAACTCTGCAATTACATTCACTTGTAAAGGAGATAAGTACACTCTTACTAATGTTGTTATTAATGAATGCTTAGAATTACCTGCTAATAATACTGATAAAAGCCCAATAAATAAAGAAATTAGGTTAATGCTAAAATATGTTAATTATGCTGAACCAGAAATAGGACTAGGTCATGTGGTTAGAAAACATCTTAGGAGAGAATGATCTTATTTCTTTGATGTCATAATTAAATGCTTTAGTGGTAAAATTAGCAATATTGATGCAATAACAACTAGTATGCAGGAGGTAGCATATAGTATTTTGTTTGATAAATTTTTCAATCTATCTTGCATCATACTAAATGAAATTGCAGAAAAATTGGGTAATAAGGCTAATAGATCAAATCATATATATTATGCTAGATTTATTATGCTGTTTATTAAACATTTTATGAAGGTCATTGAAATAACCAGAAAGATGGAGACTTTGGACTGCTGTGTCCAAAACAAAAGGGTCTTCAAAGACTTGGTCATGATCAATCTTCACAGCAATGTGGAATTGATCTATCCACCTTTTGTTCAGGTATTTATTTCTTCCCTTACTTCTTCTAAAACTCAAGTTTCTTTGCCTTCTGCGGCAATGGAGGGTGCTACCAGTAACCCCAACCCTCCTACCCAAGCCACACTACCTATTTTCTCAATCAAATCTAGGAAACCAACCTCAACAGGTTCCCAAAAATCTCTTGTTGTAAAACCAAAGAAAAGAAAAACTCTAGGTGGTGATAGATTAGATGGAGAAGGTTCTGGTGAGGGAACTGGGGAAAGTCAAAGAACCCAGAAGGATAAGGAGAGAGAGGCTGTGCAACCCAAACCTACCCACTCCACAGTCTCCCAAAAGACTGTGAATGTTAACAAGGATAATACCACATCTCTGTGGGCATCTTCCCAAAAAGATATCAATATTGAAAAGAGCCCACAGCCAGGGGCACTGAACAAAGATGGGGACACTCAAGCCAAAACCCCCAAATCCTATGAAAGGAGAAAGAAGAAAGTAACCTTTGTACAAGGGGATTCACACACTGCAAAATCATAGAAAACTATGATGGAGATTTCTCAAATTCAGTTTGATGCATCTCCAATAAATGTGGAGTTGCAGTCCCATTCTTTATCTATTTCCATTCCTTTCTCTCCTCCACATCAAATTTCTTTAGAAAATGTTTTGATAGACAATCAAGCATTTCTAGATTCTCCGTCTTTATTACTCAAGGAGAAGCCAACACTCCATTCTGAATTTTCTTCCCAGGAAGTTCAGGATTCCATTTCTCAAATCATCTCTAATGTAACTTCTCAAATAATTACATCAAATGTTTCTACTCCATCAATTGATGTCTCAACATCAATTGATATTCAGCCATCGACTAATAAGCCAACGATCGATACTCAAGATCAATCGATGGGTATGCATCAATTGATGGATATCCTAAACACCTCATCAACTGATATTTTCTTAACATCAATTGATACCCAATCAATTAATGTTGCACAAACACTTATAGGATTGAGTGAGTTGAGTGAGAGGCAGGATTGCAGCCTGGCAAAAGGAGAGGGAGTAAGTGAGGTCATTCCTATTTCTTCCAGGAATGAGAGTGAAACACTTGAGGGCCCCACCTTAGAAGGTGCACAGATAATGAGTGAGGGAGAGGTGAGGTTCCAGGATGAGATCCTGATGAAAAATAGAGAGATGAGTGAGAGTGACAAAAAAATTCTTGAATATGCTCAGGAGTTGGAGAATGAATTGATGTCTGAGGATGAGGGAGTAAAGGAGTTAGGGGGAGTCCCTAATGCAAATGAAGCAGGAGGAAGTGGTGTAGAGAAAGAAGCTGAATTATTGGAGGAAGTAGCTGTTGAAGATATGGAAGTTAATGCAGGTGACTTGGATCCAAGCAACTTTGTCCATCCTGATCCAAGGTACCAGGGACTAGCCACATCAAACAACAGGGATGTTGAACAACTCTTAGGCATTGATCATACTGAACAGAGAACTAGAAACTTGAAGGAAAGTTTGGTCAATGTCACAGATGTCTGTCATATGACTCCTGGTGATCTAGAAAGTGATTCAGATGAGGAGCCATGGATTAGTACCATTGATGGTTCTCTTGAAGATGCAGAAACAGAAATCCTATCACAATACAGAAGGGCAATGATGGAGGTGAACATTGAAGACTTAACTCACAGGAGAATTGCCACCTGCATGAAGGATCAGTTAAAATTGCAGAAAATGACAGTTACTGGCATAAGAAGGGAATTGGACAGCATCAAAGATTCAATCTCAACAAACAAGGATGTATTGGAAACAAGATTGGATGAGAAACTGCCAATGAACACTCTGGTGCAAATTAAGGATAAATTATTTAAGGAGTCAAAGAATTTTACAGCCTTGGAAAGGAGAGTAGAGTCCATAGAAACTAAGATGGAAGCTATAATTAGAGGACATACTCTACATGCTGAAATTCTTCAAAAGTTTCTTGACAGAATGCCACCGCCTCCTAATTGTGATGATAACAAAAAAGGGGAGAATACAAAGAAGAATAATTGTGATGGTGATGATGGTGTTGGAGGAGCTGGGAGTGATAATCCTAGAGTCAATTTGGGTGGTCACAGCAGGACCTCAAGAAGTGGTGCAAGTGGCAGTGGAAGCTATAAGGGTCAATCTTCAAAATATTCCAAAGATGACATGGAACAGAAAAGGAGAGATGCTAAGGAATTTGAAGATGATGTGGAAGCTAGAAGAAATTCTAGAGAAAAGGAAACTCAACTAATGATTGATAGGGAAAGACAAAGATTTGAAACCCTAAAAAGGAACACTGAGTTGGTTACAAAGGCTGCAGAGTCAGGAAAATTAGATGAATTTATTGCTCAAACCAGAGCAGTAAATGAAAGTGCAAAGGGGGCCACTCAGGAAAGCAACTCAAATACAGAAGCTTTTCTTCAATTGGATGTTGAAGCACTTAAAGAAAAGAAGAAAGGGAAAGCAATAGTGATTGAAGAAGAGAAGAAGAAGAAAACTAAACCAGTAGGCCAAAAGCTACTTCAAGGAGCCATCACTACAGGAATCTCAGATGCCTCAAGGAGAGAAAATGAGAATGAAGAGATTGCTAGACAGATAGAAATGCAATGGCATTTGGAAGAGCTACAGGCAGAGCAACCATTGAGAAAAAGGAGAAAAATAGCAATGGCCCAGAAAAGGGCAGATTCATCTCAGAAGATGGTGGTTCAGGAGAATCCTCAAGTCACTCAAGGAGAAACCAAGGAGGAGGTGACATTTGAAGGATAACAATTAAAAGAAACTCCAGTTGTAAGTGAGAAAGGATTAATTGGAGTTAGAACCCATCCTGCAACTTCAAATCAAGAGGAATCCATGAGGTTGGAGTATGAAAATGGTTCTAAACTCACTTACTCAATGAAGGTGATTATGAAGCAGGGCTACAATGTGTTGAAGACAATTCTACCTCTTCTAAACAAAAGGTAAAAACTCAATGTGACTATTTCTCAGGAAATCCAGCAACAAATCTCAAAGCTGAGGAGAGAAAAAGTTGAAGTTGAACCTGATTCTCCTTTGAAGCTATGAAATCTCAAGTCAAGAAGGTGGTGTTGGAACCAAAGTATGCCATGATTTTTACAGATGTGGAAGGCAATACAAAATTCTTTGATATCTGTAAATATCTGGACAAAATCACAGATGAGGAAATCCACTATCTTATGAGACAACTTGGGGAAACTGACAGAGATGAAGCAATATTGAGGAGCACCTTTATGAGGCAATTAAAAGAAAATGCTAAAAAGAAGAAGAAGAAGAAGTAATTGAACATTGAAGACCATGAAGAATTGAAGACACTGGAACAGTCTGCAAAGAATAATCATCAACTGATATTTCCTAAAAGTGCTATGAAAATTTCTTGATTCTATTTGAATGATTATAATTAAGGGTTTTTGTTATCATCAAGAAGATTTATGCATGTTCATGTCGCATACACAAATAGGGGGATATTGTTGGGAATCTACATGTAACTTGATGATAATACTAAAACTTAGAATTATAGAAATTTTCAATAATTGTAACTGATCAACTGATATGAAATTTATAAATATCAATTGATCAGGGAACCATTTATCAATTGAAATGTTTATCTGAATCAACTGATAATATGGATTGTAGCATAGGTGTACTTAGTCTATTTTCAATTGATAAGGTGTAAATCAATTGATATTTTCATCAATTGATACTAGAGTCAATTGATATAGGTCATCAACTGATGTGTAACTTAGACTGTTAAATTATGATTATTTGAAGACAGGAAAATTATACAAGTGAAGGATGATCAGTTGATATTGAAGCATCAACGAATAGAAGATCAATTGAAGAAACCAAGTCAAGAGTTGAAGACCATCAACTGATGTGAAGACCCATCGATTGATATATCGATTGATATCATTTATCAATCGATAAGGCAACTATACTTATCAATCGATGGATATCAGGATCAATCGAAGAACATTATCAGTTGATGAATAAAGGAAAAGTCAATTGATATGCTTAACAATAAATTATCAATTGACTGTGACAAAAAGGCAATCTGTCAAAGATCTAGAAAGACAAAAGAACACCTATGGAAGACAATCTATGATGACTGTGAAGACTCAAGTCGAAGCTGTCTTTTCAAAACACTGAAGACTTTTTCCTAGATCAGAAAATGGCAAAAGCAAAAAGAAAAGATAGAAAATGTAGCAATTACAGAATTAAAAAAGGTATATGTCTACTTTTCTAGGTAATTGTAAAATACACTTGTAATATATAAACAAGTGTAGTAGCAAGGTTAGAGGTAACAAAGTTAGAAAGAAATTCTCAGAATCAACTGATCATTTCAGAGAGCACATTATAAGATCAGTTGATTTACATTTTAACCTTGTACAAACGAATCTAGGTTTATTTCTAACCTAGGAACATTGAGCAAAAATATACACTAATGGAAAAATCAATCCATCGGTAATTTTAAATCACTTGTTCAATTTATATTCTTTATCTGAGTTGTTCATACATATTCTGACTTTTCTCAAACACTAAGAACAAATATTAAAACACACAAAAAGTTTTGATATTTATATTCAACCCCCCCCCCCCCCTTCTACAAATATTGTCAGTGTTCTAAGAACTAACAATATTCTTGAAATTGTTTATGTGCTTATTTTCACATGATTTGATCTCACTCACATAGTTGCACTTAAATGTCATATCATTTCATGAATTTCTTGTTAAGGAGTAGAATACTAAAAGATGGTAGAATTATCTAAGTAATTAGTAATCTGTAGATTCGAGGATTAATCTAAAACTGACTTAGATAATTAGAGATAGTTCAAAATATTAGACAACAATAGAAATGGATTAGACGAAATTATAAATTAATTTGTTAGTTCTTCTATTCCATGAAAAGTTATTGTTACCATTGTTGAAAGTAATATCTCTAGCCCATCTGGACTCAATGTAGTTGAGTACCAAGAAGCATAACCATTTATGATTGTAGAGTGTGTAACAAAAGAAAAAAGTTATGTGACTTCGTGACATTTATTGCACGAGGCATATTAAGATTGAAGCTCTAATATCACAGTTGGTTGAGAAAGTCTACCCATTGGTAACCTTTGGAGATAACAGTAAAGGATGTATAAGGGATTTGGCTATCATAATTTTGGAATTGTCATCACTGGAAGTATCTTTTTTGTCGAAGGACTTAAGGACTATCTACAGGACACTAGGGAATTCTTTGTCAAGGGTTTTCTAGAAAAGCATTGAAAAGGAAACGTGTTTGATTTAAATCAAGAAAGATGCAAGCTCACTCAAACTGATAGTTATGAAATTTGTTCGTAGATGACATGGTTTCTATATGCAAAGGTGAAGTGAACCTTTCAGTAAAACTTCATCAGTAAAGAGTTAGCTATGGCATATGAAGCTCTCACACTTGGTGAACAAGACAATGGATTCTTTGATAAAGAAGAAATTGGTGATAGGACTGAAGGAATTTATGTACTAGCGGAAGCATTGAATAACAATTATTTGCATTTATTCATATATATACATACATATAGATAAAAAACTATTTTATAAATTGAAGAATACTTCGATTGCTTTCCGGCAACAGCTAGAGAAGATCTTATTCTTCAATCCTTGCAATCACCCCTCAAGTGTGGAACGCTCTAAAAATATCCACCAAGAATCAAACTAAAAGATGAAAGAGGAGGCTAGAGAGAAATTAGGGTTGCCTCCCTTTTAAAATATTTCTCACAAATATTAGGGTTCTTTTATTAGGGTTTATAATCCTATATTTATAGGCAAATATCTCAGCTGAGATATTTTCTATAAATATCTTATTATTAATTCCCTTTTTAATTAATTAATCTTATTAATTAATTAGTTAATGATTAAAACTATTTTAATCATTAATTCCTTTTTCTAAACACTTTTAGAAAATTATTCTCTCTTCATATTTAATTACTTTAATTAAATATTTAATTAATAATATTAAGATCTTATCTTAAATAATTTATAATCAATTAAATCTCATTTAATTAATTTATAAAATTTGCTAAGTAATTATTTATTTCATAAATAAATAATTACTAGCTATTATTAATTATTCCTTCATCTATAATTTAATCTCTTTTATGGTGTGACTCTTTAGGTTCAATATTAAGCCGGTAGTAGAAATAAATAATAATAAACATTTTATTTATTATTTATATGAATTCTATTAATTCATTAAATATAATTAATCTGATTAATTATATTTATTCTACATCGTGAGTGATGCTTCTCAACATATCGCGACTATCCAGATAATACGAAATCATTGCTTAGAATACTTAGAACCTCAGTAATTAGTTACCGTACAATTAATTCCTTCTACCCTTCAATATCCCGATTAAATACAAGGCATGGAACTCGTGTCAAGCCTATCTAATTTAATCATATGATTTCTTATTCATAATGCAAAGTTCCTTTTAATGCAAATTAGAAACTCTTTCTAATTTCATTCACTATGGCAGAGATTCCTGAACCTGTATATCTAAGAATAACATAGGATATTCACTTCCTTTACTGGAAGGGGCAGATCCTTTATTGATCCGTTAACTATCTCCATACACAAATCACTATGCCCAGAATGGACCTAATGAATTTCCTGAAGACTAAGGACTAAACCAAAGCATAAATCATTGTGTACGAGATTACTCTAACGATCTCAAGTCTAAGGATACTTGTACAACTATTTACTTAATAAACAACTATCGACACGTGAGTAAACTCCATTAGTTGTTCTACTTATCGAGTCATGTTCAGTGAACTTATTACTTAATAAGCACCTACATACTAGATATAGTGTCACCACACAAATGTCTATGAGAACAGACATCCTCCTAAGAGAGCTAGCATAGTATGTACTGATCTTTACGGATTTACCAATTTCCAATTAGTTATCCTATGATCAGGAACTGTTTAAGTCTAAAGCTATTATCTTCTAGATCTCATTATTATAATTTCATTATAATTCTAGAAGCTTTCCTCTAAATTATGGAACAACTTATTTAAATACACTTCAAATATATTAAGCCCGTAACATAAATACTTTATTATTATCAAATGAAATCAAATAAGAGTAGCAGAAAGTTTTTCCTAACTCATCATACATGATTGGTTTTAGGTCAAACACTTTCAATCTCCCACTTGGCCTAAAGCCAATCACTCTGGTATCTAATACCCATCCGCTCCTTATGACGATCAAAATTTAACTGAGACAGTGGTTTCGTGAACGGGTCTGCTATGTTGTTATGTGTGTCAACTCTTTCAATCTTGACATCTCCTCTTTCAATGATCTCCCTAATCAAATGAAATTGCCGCAATATATGTTTGGTATTCTTGTGAGACCTCAGTTCCTTGGCTTGAGCTATTGCAGCTTTATTGTCACAATATAACACAATAGGCCCCTCTATGCCAGGAACTACTCCCAACTTAGAAACAAATTTCTTCATCGAAACAGCTTCCTTTGCAGCCTCACTTGCAGCTATATACTCTGCTTCTGCTGTGGAGTCAGCCATCGTAGATTGCTTACGACTTCTCCAACTAATCGCCCCACCATTTACAGTAAACACATACACTGACATGGATGTACTATCATCACACTTTGACTGAAAACTAGAGTCAGTGTAACCCTCTATTTTCAACTCAGAACCACCAAAAACAAGAAAAATATCCTTAGTCCTTCTCAAGTACTTAAGGATGTTCTTCACTGCTTTCCAGTGCTCTTCACCTGGATTTGACTGATATCTGCTAGTCACACTAATTGAGTGAGCAACATCAGGTCTAGTACATAACATCGCGTACATGATAGATCCTATTGCCGACGCATAAGGAATCCTACTCATACGCTCTCTTTCTTCAGGTGTCTTAGGAGACATCTTGTCAGAAAGGGAGACTCCATGGCTCATCGGTATGAGACCTCTCTTGGAGTTTTCCATGCTAAACTTTTTAAGCACCTTATCAATGTACGTACCTTGGGTTAGACCTATCATTCTTCTTGATCTATCTCTATAGATCTTCATACCAAGAATGTAGGACGCTTCTCCCAAGTCCTTCATGGTGAAGTTCTTTGATAGCCACATTTTTACTGATTGCAACATTGGTATGTCATTTCTTATTAAGAGTATGTCATCTACATACAAAATAAGAAATGTTACTGCGCTCCCACTAACCTTCTTGTAGACACATGGTTCATCTATGTTTTTGATAAAATCGAACTCTTTGATTGTCTCATCAAAACGGATGTTCCATCTTCGAGAAGCTTGCCTTAACCCATATATGGTTCGTAGTAGCTTACATACTAGATGTTGATTTCCTTTGGAAATAAAACCCTCTGGCTGTGTCATATACACTTCTTCTTCAAGTTCCCCATTGAGGAAGGTCATCTTTACGTCCATTTGCCAGATCTCATAGTCATAGTAAGCTGCAATAGCAAGCAAAATCCGAATTGATTTGAGCAAGGCTACAGGCGAAAAAGTTTCATCAAAGTCAATCCCTTGTCTTTGTTTGAATCCTTTTGCCACGAGCCTGGCCTTGTAGGTCTCTACCTGACCATTTGCTCTAATCTTTCTCTTGTATACCCACTTGCACCCTATAGGCTTCATATCCTTGGGTGCCTCTACCAAAGTCCATACTTGGTTGGCATACATGGAGTCCATTTCGGATTTCATGGCACTCTGCCATTTCTCTGAGTCAACACTACTTACAGCCTCGTTGAAGGTCATAGGGTCGTCTCCATCAATGACCGCCAATTCATTGTCATTCTCAATGACAAGGCCATAATACCTCTCAGGTTGGCGAGACACCCTTTGTGATCTACGGATGGGCTGTTCTACGGAAGGTTGTTCAATATGAACAGGTGTTTCCTCTTGAACCGTAGTAGTTTGTTCTTCACGAACTTCATCAAGTTCAATCTTGCTCCCACTATTCCCTTCAAGGATAAACTGTTTTTCCAGGAAGGTAGCATGTCGGGAGACAAACACCCTTTGTTCGGTGTAAAAGTAATACCCTAAAGTCTCTTTAGGATATCCTACAAACCTACATTTCACGGATCGAGATTCTAGCTTATCGGGGTCAACTTTCTTGACATAAGCCGGACATCCCCAAATCTTAACGTGCTTAAGACTCAGTTTCCTTTCTTTCCATATCTCATACGGAGTTTGAGGAACAGATTTGGAAGGCACCTTGTTCAATATATATGCTGATGTTTCCAATGCATAACCCCAAAGTGATACTGGAAGATCTGTATAGCTCATCATGGATCGAACCATGTCCAACAAAGTTCGATTTCTCCTATCGGATACTCCATTCAACTGGGGAGTGGCCGGAGGAGTCCATTGAGAGACTATACCATTTTCTTTGAGATAATTTAGAAACTCGCCACTTAAGTATTCACCTCCTCGATCTGATCGAAGGGTTTTAATACTATACATGGTTTGTTTCTCTACTTCATACTTATATTCTTTGAACTTTTCAAAAGCTTCGGATTTATATTTCATCAAATACACATATCCAAATCTAGATCGATCATCTGTAAAAGTAATGAAGTATGAAAATCCACCCATGGCTTGCGTGGACATCGGCTATTAGGTCCCGAAGTATCGTAGAAAGGGGGTTGAATACGATACTCACAATAATTTAAATTCTTTTCGGAATTTGTGGATAAATAAATTATTGCTCCAGAGTGGGTTTGGCCATTTGTAGTGTTTAGGTGAGCTGCCTACTAATTTTCTGTGTGTCCGGATAAATCAATCATATTCTAGAAAATTAGCAAGTAAATTATGGAGACAAGTTTCTGGGAATATATCTTTCGTATATAAACCCAGAGGGGTGCTACACCCGGTTAAAAATATAACTGGTTTCCAAAGAACAAATTAGTTCTTTGCTACTAACACAAAATTATTAGGCTCAGTTCCTATACAAATATATCTAAATTAGTACAAGGAAAAACTGAGTCCGTAGGGAGTGATATCTAGGAGCCCTGAGAATTTTTCGTTAAAGAACCGGGTCCTAATATCTGACCGGGAGCAAGGTATGGGTGTGTATAATTTGTTTCTTCTTGCCCCGGCCATGGCAGAAGCTCCCTACATTTTTGTGTTAAAGAAGACGACCTCTTCTTTTAATTGGTGTAGACTTTTAAATCAAATAAAGTGAGCTGCTTGATTTTGATTGGCTGGGAGCTAAGTGGGCCAAGAAACATTTGTTGCGCTATATTATTTTGTTACGCTTCAAATTTAGTTGCGCCTGACAAATTTAGTTGCGCTGACATGTTGCGCCTGAATGATTTTCATAGTCAAAGTGTTGTTTAGTCACTGCACTTTGACTCTCTATTCATTCCTTGATTGAAGTTCCCCAACTTCCATTTCTTGTACCAAAGTCTTGTCACATTACACCCTGTACCCTGAGATGTTTCCGTTCTTCAACTGTAGTTCAGAAACTTTCACTTTTCGTACCAAGGTTGTGACACTTTGCACCCTGCACCCTTTAAGCTGTTTGGCTGTAGCCTCTACAAATTACTTTTCGTACCTTAATAAATAATCGTTCTTTTCGAGTACGTTCTTCAACTTAACAATTCTTCTATAGTTAATACTCAGATTCCTTTCACAAACTGCTAACGCCTAGTGCAACTGGTCTGGTTCACAGACGACTAACTTCGATCCAGGTCTTCGTATTATTGCCTTATGTGCATTGTTAAGTATGCAGCAACTTCATTGCTTCGAACACTGACTGTCAATAAACACTATAACTTCACTGGAATCTTTTCTGGTACTTAGACAACGTCTCCATTATTACCACAATCTTGAATACTTCATTCTCTGTTCTTCACTGACGCTTGAAAATATAACTGAACTTCTTTCAGTGAGTATAGCTTCAAGACTGCAGCTGTCTTCTTTAACCTTTGTCTTCACCCTTCTAGATTCCTATGCTTCAAACACTGTCTATCTTCAATCAATGCTAATACACTGAAATCTTCTCGTGGCACTTCTATACTGAATCTTCAACACTTCTGAAACCCTGAAAGTCTTTACACATTATTCTTCACTGAGGCTTGAACATATTAATGAACTTCTTTCAGTGACCTGTAGTAGACTTCAAAACTTCTTCTAATGTCTTGATTCACTGTATCTTCCTTGTCTTCATTTCTTCCTGATTTCTGTGTAGGCGTAGTATTATTTACTTGTCCTGTTCTAGTGTTGAGTTATCACGATTACTATTCATACAGCTTCGTAATCTCACCAACAATCTCCCCATATTTGATTGTTAAACATAGCAAACAAATCTCATAGAGAGGATAACTCAACTAACAACTAGAAAAAGTAATCGTCCGAGACTTGTAAATAATGCTACTGGTTTTTCTGGATCAGATACTGCATTTCCAGAATTCTTGAGTAACTGAAATGTAAGATGTTTGTTCCTCTAGCACTGAACTGATATTCAAGTAGTATCATCTTCATTTCTGTTTGTGTTTGAGCTTTCTCTGCTTCAAAATCCTTTGTTAGGTCCAATATCATCATAGAAGGGGGGGTTGAATATGATGTTGTAGTAATTTTCAGTTTACTTGCGGAAGTGTTTGTGTTTTTAAAGAAATGAACTTGACAGATAATAAAACACAAAGCTGGGAAATAACAAGTTATTATTAAATCCCTGTGGTGCTACAAATCTAATCAAATGATTAGCTGCAGTGGGTTCAAAACAATATTACAACAAATACAGTTGGGAGAAATAAATGTCTAGCTTTAATGGAGCTTCCCGGCTGTGTGTGTTGAATGCTTGAAGATGATTACTGCTTAAAACAATTGATTTGAACCCATATATATTTGCAGTCTTCTTGGAATTTAATTCCACAATTGCTTAAGTCCTGAGTGGCGCCTACACAGTGGTAATGGTGTAGAGGCGCCACTTGAGGCTTGTTGAGGCTGAAGTCTTGAGTTGCGCCGAGTATGTGAGTTGCGCTTACACTCTTGTTGCATTGTGTAGGCGCCACTCATACACTATCTTTGCCTTGGAAATTTTAGAGCAGCTGAGTTGCGCCTAGAAGTTGTGTTGCGCCTGTACAGTGTCTTCCCTGTACAGGCGCCACTCACGCCTTGGACTGTGTGCCTTGAACTGTATGTGTACCTGTTAGACTTTGAGTTGCGCCTATACAGTGGTTACCCTGTATAGGCGCCACTCATGACTTAGACACCATTTCGTGTGCCTTCACTTCACAAAATTGTTGCACCTTGAAATGTAGACTGCACCTCTTCACAGCTTCAAGAATAAAACCACCAATTGTAGTAATTCCTTCCTTAGCATATTTATCTTGAATTCTTGAATTAATTACCACTTGGATTTTACTCTTCTGGCTTGGCTTGATCAACTGATTTTCTCTTGATTAATTAAGATAATTCTTTTCTTGTTGTGCTGACGCTTAGTGCACTGGTCTGGTTCACAAACGACTAACACAGAATGAATTCCCTTAATCTCTGTTCTGTTTCAGCTGACTAACCCTGGACTTTTGCATTGCTTCTGATCACTGAAACCCTTTGACAATTATACATGGATCACTGCTCTGTCTTTAGAATGAAGTCTTCTGAACTCTTATTTGTCACTGAGGCTTGAACATATTAATGAACTTCTCTCACTGACGTTCAGTAATTCTTCTGTCTTGAAAGCTCAGCAATGATGAATGTATTATCTTCTTGATTATGTCCTTCTGAATTTCTGTGCTGCATGTTAGTATTATTTATCTGTCTTTGTTTCTTAGTTGAGTTATCGTTATCACTATTACATACTACGTTACATTATGCTTTACAATCTCCCCCTATTTGTTTGAGAGAGATCGACAAGCAAATCCTGTGAGAGGATAACTCAACTGATACTTACAAGAAAGAGTAACGTACAGAAAGACAGTGAATAATATTAATTACATTCTGGATTAGATATTACATTTCCAGATTTCTTTGTGTACAAAAGAAGTTTGTTCCTTTAGCCTGAACAAATAATTCTATGGTCTTCTGCTTCTTTGTACTGTGTCTTGCTTTTGCTTAGACCTTGTTTCGGAATAATGCTTCCTCAGCTCTTCTTCTTTTTGCTCTAACCTTGCCTTCACCAAATCTCTTGCTTCTACTTCAAGAGTGTTAACTGGAGGTGGATCTTCTAGCTTCTTTAAAATCTCAGTCAGAAACGCCGTTGAATTCATTTTGGAGATTGACTCGAAGGCCAAAGATTGTCTCTTTGTAAACACGAACACTGTTATCCTTTTCGGAAAACCTTTTACTCTGTCAGTGTCGTGCATTGACTCTTCTGCCAGTTTCTCCCTTAGTGTATCTTCAATCATCCTCAAAGCCTTCTTGTCTGATTTGACAGTGGATCTTTTTACCCTTGAGAAGACTTTTCGAATAACCTCAGAGTTGTTTCTTTTGAGCTTTGATAATTCTTTCCTTCTGATCACACCATCCTTCTTGAGTAGTAAGAATTTTATTCCATTTGAATCAGTGTGAGTGCAAGGTTCAGAATCTGGGATGGATTCGAGTACTTCTGTGCCGTCATCTTTTCTAACAAACACTGGATCTTGGTAGTATCTGGACGTCTCCAAAAGATATCTTCCTGAAGTTTGAATTGCTCTGTTCAGCCTGAATGCATAGATCAACTCAGCAGCATTAAGGTCTTCTGCAGTTCTGTTCTTCTTACTCCTGAGTTTTCCCTCTACATACTGCATGAACAAGAGATGGCTTGAGTCCAAACACTCGTCTGACAAAGTTAAGTTGTGAAGAGTTGTTGCTTTGTAGTACTTGACAACTGGAGGCTTTTCAAATGCTTCAACACCGATCTCCATTATCTTCTTTTCAATCATGTCTCTCAGTATCTCATTTGTTTTGTGCCCTCCAAAGATGACTTTCCTCTTCAGCACATACAGCTCCACTATATTCATCTTTTCAAAGCTCTTTGTCGACAGAACCCTCGACCCCAGTGATGTTGTATTTATGTGCATCTTCCAGCCATTTTTAAGTGCACTGACTGACACACTTGAAATTTCCTCGGACAGCATGGAGTAGAATTCATGAACATCTTCAAATTTGTCCTTCATGGTTCTGAAGAGATCAAGGACTTCTCTGTCTTTCTTATTAGAAAGGGATAGCTCCTTCTTCTTGAGCAAGTTCCTTGCTTCATCCCAATCAGGACCTACTTTTGCTTCTATGTCCTTCACCCTGTTCCTCCTTTCAATTGCTTGCTGCACTCTCTTCCATTTTCTCTTTACTAAGTCCTGAGCTTCGGATACACCTCTCGTAATGACTTCATCCACACCAACTAGAAGACAGTCATTATCGAAGGCATATTCTTCAGCAAACTCCTCTTCGACGTCTATCCCTTCAGCCTTTACAGTCTTCTCTATCTCAGCTTCAGTAGGAATATCCATTGGCACATAGGATTCAAAGATTTCTCCTTCTTCAAGTTGCCTCGCTCCAGGCCTATAGAAGAAATCCATCTCCCCCTGAGTTGTATATTCCATTATCATTGCAGCTCCAACATCTTTTTCTTGTGCTAATCTCTCCCCCTCAGTTGGGTTATCCTCCCTTCTGATCGGAGTAATCTGAGCTGTTGGAGTTGATTGAGTAAAGACAGGAGCCTTCTGAGCCAGCAGCTGTTGAGCTAGATCTTTGAGTTCTTTCATTTCAGATCGCTGCTGCTCTTGCACTTCCAAGATTTTGCTTAAAGAATGATGAATTTCAGTAACCTGGGCCTCCAGATTTAGAATCCTTTGGCTATGTGCAGTGTGTGTATTGTGTGGGGTGAATATTTGGTCAGTGGGTGTCTCACTCCTCACTGGAACTGTTTGAGCACGACCCTCAACACTCACACTTGGCTGTTCGGGGTCAGGGAATTGAAGATCACTTAGGTTAAATGTTTCACTCATTATAGCATCCATATCTTCAATACCTGCAAGAAAATCCCTATCCCTTCTATGGGTAGGTTGCATCTCCGCCTGACCACTGTGGGTGGGGAGAACTCCTTTTTCAGGAACTGGGGAGTTTAGACCCAGTGTGGTCACCACTATTGATTCTGTAATGATTGGCAATATAAAAGAATCAGTGATGCCAGCTGAAGCCATTGAAGGCATTACCTGTCCAGAGACACCCTGAACAGGTTCTACTACCGAAGTAGCAGATACTCTATTAATAGAGTCCACATCCCTTCTATGGGTGTGTTGTCCCTCCACCTGACCTGTAGAGGTGGGGAGGACCTCCGTTGAAGGAGCTGGACTTTGAATTTCCAGGGGGGTCACCACCTCAGGCAATGTAATATGTGACAAGTAAGAGCCTGTGATGCCCCACGAAGCCTGTGAAGGCATTTCCACTTGAAGTGGTGGTGCTGTTGACACAGCTTCTCCTTGAATGGAGACCTCTTCCCTTCTATGGGAGAGTTGCCTTTCCACTTCACCCACCTGGGGAGGGAAAACATCCTTAATAGGATCTGGAGATGTTAAGTCCAGGGGGGTCACCACATTTGACAATGTAATGAATGGCTCGTGAGAGTCAGTGATGCCCCCTACTGTCTGTGAAGACAGAGTCTGAATTGGATCAACCAAAACAGTACAAGCTACTGACGTAGCGGATGTTGCAACCTCTGTTTCTCTTTCCGGACCTTTCAAGATTTTATCAATTTCAGAATTGAGGTTACGAAGAAAAAGAAGGTGTTCAGAGATTGGAGAATCAGGTTCCTGGCTCACAGTTGCCTTTGGCTTAAAATTCATTTTACGACGTTTTTGAGAAGGCAGAGCTGTAGGGGATATTTGAAAATTGTCCTGATCCGGTTGAGAAACAGTCCTATCATCAATTTCAAGTGATCTTTTTCTGGTCGGAGGTGATGAAGGATCTGTTTGTTGTTCTCTGGCATTGGTTAGAACTGGTGGGTTGCCAAGTTCATTGCCAGCTTCAATGGCCACTGAGGGCTCTAGTGTGTGCATTGCCGTTTGAGGCACAGATGGAGATATTGTGACATGTTCATCTGAAAGAAAAGCAGAGAGGTCAAAGTAAAGAAGTGAACCTTCATCCATACCTTCATCAGACATGCTAGGGATGTATACATCTGTAGCTTGAGGTTCTTCTTCTACTTCTGGCTCAACCACTATCTCCTCTGTTGGATTTTTAGGGGAATTCCTTTGTTCTTCTTCAGGAACAGGTTCTTGCTCATTTTCAGAATCAGCTTCTTCCATATCTTCATTTTCATTATCAGAGCCTGATTCTTCTTCTTCTTCCATTGCTGCTGAGCTTCCAGAACCACTTGAAGTTTCAGCTTCTCTGTCCTCGTCAGAGATTGCTGCTTCTTCTGCTTGATCTTCTTCACTTTCCTGTCTAAGAAGAGCAATAAAATCCCTGATGGGCTCAGTCATAGGTGCAGGAGCATACCTGTTGGGATAATCAGTCTCAGTATTGAGCAACACCAATGCCCTTAGCTGTAGAGAGGGTGATTCATCCATTTGACTGTTCTGAAACATCCGAAGTTGATCAGCTTTAAGAACTTCATTCAACACTAGCTGCAAGAATCTTGGATACAGGCAGAAGTTCTCCATTTTGGCCTGATTCTTCAAGATCTCAGCCATGATCAACTTGCCGAAGTTAATTCTGGTGCCTGTTGCCACTGCATATCCTATCACCTTGTTGAATTGAGTGATGCCATGGAATCCACCCGTCTTTGGTGCAAAGCCATGAGATAGGATGTTGAAAAACAGATTCCATTCTTTTGGCAGGTGATTCTTGTAGATCTTCCTTGGAAGATTAGAGTTTTCTCTGGTGCAGTGGATGAACATGAAGAAGTTGTCTAATTCTTCCTGAGCTGGATCTTCCTCAAAGTTTTCAGTGGGCAGATGCAGTGCTCTATTAATATCATTCTCTGTTATCTGCACTCTCTGCTTCTGAATTTTGAAAGAGAAGCTCAGGATCCCATCTGTAGACGTGTCTTGAGCAGACCTGTAGACCTGTCTTAATAAATTTTTATTCAATGGAACAGAAGTTGTTAGTGCGTACCGGACTAATGAATTTTCATTTAAGAACCTAGCCCAGTTACCCAACTCCCCTGCTTCAGTCCAATCATTTGCTAAAATAGATAAATAATTAGTCTTTTTAATCTCAAAATGACTCCCCATTTTAAAAAAAAATAATTTTTAATAATTAAAAGTACTAATTAAAATCAAATAATTTTAGTAAAATTTTGAACTAAAACCCTAATTTAAAAAATTACTAGAATTTTCTTAAAATTAACGATAAAATAATTTGCTAGTAATTTTTAGCACACTCTAATTTTAGTAAAAATTTTAATCGATTTTAACAGTTTAAAGACAGTGACCAAACTGTTTAAAATATGACAAAATGTGATTTTTAAAACTCTAACCAAATTAAGTGAAATTTATTGCAAATGACAGGTATGAACAGGGTGATCACAATACTGATTTTGGTTTTAAAAATGGACAGGAATTGGTCAAGAAATGTTCGATTAAAAATACTAGATCTGAGAATGTGTTCGAGTTGCGCTTCTCCTGTATGTAACACTGTAAGTAACAAAACGACAACAAATGAACATAACTCAGCTATTTATAGAGGCGCAGCATTTAAAAATAACATGTTAAGTGCTGAGTGGCGCTTGTACAGTGGTTACACTGTGTAGGCGCCACTCAACCTACTGTGCCTTGGAAATGAAAAATTTGCCAAGTAATGTGAGTGGCGCCTATACAGTGGTTACACTGTATTGGCGCCACTTAGAAATAAAATCTAACTTGGGCAAACTTACTCACTACACTTGAGTTGCGCCTATACAGTGTATGCACTGTATTGGCGCCACTCAGGTTTATTTAGCAACATTAATTTAAGTGGTGAGTTGCGCCTATACAGTGAATGCACTGTATTAGCGCCACTCAACACTTGAGGCGCCACTTGATATTGTACAAGAAAAATCCTAAGTACTAAAGAATGAGTTGCGCTTATACAGTGAGTATGCTGTATAGGCGCCACTCAGTACTTGGACAGTTTTTGAAGTGGTTCCAAATTTTGTTACTAATTAACAATAATATCCATAAATAATTCGAATAAATAGACAAATAGAAATGAATTACTCACAAATATTATTTTCACAAAATATTCATAAATAACAATAATAACATTAATTGTTAAAATTATTATTATAAATAAATTATGCTTCTAATTATTTTACTTTTATTTTAAATAAGAGAATAAATATAAATATTCATTCTTATTATTTAAAATAATTTCAAATAATATTTAAATAAATAAGTGCTAAGAATTTATCATTTAAATACAAGCACTTAAATATTTTCTAAGATCAAAATTAAATAAATACCAGATTAATAATTTAAGCAGGCATGCACAAGGTATTTATCTAAAATTTAATCTTAACAGCTGGAAAATAATTTTTGGTAGATAAATTCACAAGTCCTAAAAATATTGAAATTAATCAACTAGTGAATTTATCAGCTTCAAATTGCAGTTTTTGATTACCAACTGGTTAGTCAGTAGAATTTAACATCCCAAGTTCACAAACCAGTCTAGTGAAAGTGATTTCATCTAGTGGTTTAGTGAAGATGTCTGCAATTTGTTGCTCTGTAGGTACAAAATGTAACCCTACAGTACCATTCATGACATGCTCTCGAATGAAATGATACCTGATATCAATGTGCTTTGTCCTTGAATGTTGTACAGGATTGTTTGTGATGGCTATGGCACTTGTGTTGTCGCAGAATATTGGAATTTTGCTCAGCAACAGTCCATAGTCCTGAAGTTGGTTCCTTATCCACAGAATTTGTGCACAGCAACTCCCAGCAGCAACATACTCAGCTTCAGCTGTCGACATTGCAACTGAGTGCTGCTTCTTGCTATACCAGGACACCAACCTTCTACCAAGGAATTGACAACTCCCTGATGTACTCTTTCTATCAATCCTACACCCTGCATAATCAGAATCTGTATAGCCAACAAGGTCAAAACCTGTATCTTTAGGGTACCAAATTCCAAGATTCAGACTTCCCTTAAGATACCTAAAAATCCGTTTAACAGCTATAAGATGAGATTCTTTAGGATCTGATTGGAACCTAGCACACAAGCATGTAGAGAACATTATATCTGGCCTACTTGCAGTTAGATAAAGTAATGAGCCGATCATACCTCTGTAGCTTGTGATGTCTACCTTCTTACCAGGCTCATCTTTATCAAGCTTAGTGGCAGTTGCCATTGGAGTTTTGGCTGCTGATGCATCTTCAAGACCATATTTCTTCAAAAGTTCTTTGATGTACTTGGTCTGGCAAATGAAGATTCCATCTTTCCTCTGACTTACTTGGAGTCCAAGAAAATAGTTCAGCTCTCCCATCATGCTCATTTCATACCTACTCTGCATTAGCTTAGCAAATCTACTACACAACTGATCGTTAGTAGAACCAAATATAATATCATCTACATAGACTTGCACTAATATCATATCATTTTTATGCAATTTATGGAATAGAGTCTTATCTATGACACCTCTAGTGAAACCATTTTCAAGTAAAAATATAGATAGAGTGTCATACCATGTTCGAGGGGCTTGCTTCAGGCCATAGAGTGCTTTGAAGAGGAAGTACACAAAATCTGCAAATTCTGGATCTTCAAACCCTGGGGGTTGTTCCACATATACTTCTTCTTCCAGCTCTCCATTCAGGAATGCACTCTTCACATCCATTTGATATACCTTAAAGTTGGAATGTGCTGCAAATGCTAAGAACATCCTGATTGCCTCAAGCCTTGCCACTGGTGCATATGTTTCATCATAATCTATTCCTTCCTCCTGGGAATAACCTTTAGCAACCAGCCTGGCTTTGTTCCTCGTAACAATGCCATCTTCATCCAGCTTATTTCTGAATACCCACTTTGTGCCAATAATAGACTTGTTCTTTGGCCTGGGTACCAGCTTCCACACTTTTTGTCTCTCAAATTGATTGAGTTCTTCTTGCATGGCAAGAACCCAATCTGGATCTTCTAGTGCTTCTTCCACTTTCTTTGGTTCTATTTCAGAGAGAAAACCAGAGAATAAACATTCATTTTGGGAAGCACGTCTTGTTTGAACTCCAGCATCTGGATCTCCAAGAATCAATTCAAAGGGGTGATCTCTACTCCACACCCTATGTCTAGGCAGATTTGCCCTAGATGATTCAGCCTGATTTTCATTATTATGCTGAGTCCTGTTTGTAGATCCTTCAGTTGCTCCCTCTGAGCTGCTGCTAGGATGAGAATGAGATTCTCTGCCACTACTAGTAGTTTCTGTGAATCTTCCACTGTTTCCACTACTAGGGTCAGAATCATCATTGTTGATATTCTCATTTTGTGCTTGATTTTCTGTTGCAGCTTCAGGTTCTACTTCACCTTCATCTGAGTTCAAATTTTCAAACTGCAGAGTTTCAGTGTCGTCTGCTCTTTGTAGACTTGGGAGCTTTAGATCATCGAAAGTTACATTCATGCTTTCAATGACCTTTTTGTGATCAATCACATAAACCCTGTACGCCTTAGATTCCATTGAGTAGCCAAGAAATATGCCTTCATGAGCCTTGGATTCGAACTTTCCCAGATGCTCATCATCTTTCAATACGAAGCACTTTGCTCCAAACACATGAAAGTATTTCAGTGTTGGTTTCTTGTTGGCCATTACTTCATAAGGAGTCTTGTCATGTTCTTTATTAATCAGGGTACGATTTTGAGTGTAGCAAGCTGTGTTGACTGCTTCAGCCCAAAAGTATAGAGGCAACTTTGCTTCATTCAGCATTGTTCTTGCTGCTTCAACCAAAGTCCTGTTCTTCCTCTCTACCACTCCATTTTGTTGTGGAGTTCTGGGCGCTGAGAATTGTCTTGTTATTCCTTTTTCCACACAGAATTCATTCAGGATTGCATTTCTAAATTCTGTTCCATTGTCAGACCTTATTTTCCTGACAGGCAGACCAGCTTCCAACTCAAGTTTCTTTAAGTGATTGATGATTGTTTGAGGGGCCTCATCCTTTGCGGCTAGAAACAACACCCACGTGTACTTGGAGTAGTCATCAACAATTACAAGTGCATATCTCTTCCTTGACATTGACATGACGTTGACTGGACCAAATAAATCCATATGCAGTAGTTGCAGTGGTTCAGTAATGTCAGTTGAGTCTTTGCTTCGATGAGATGCTTTCTTTGACTTCCCTTTTTCACATGCTTCGCATAGCCCTTCTTGACAGAATTCCATCTCGGGCAGACCTCTAACCAATTCCCTCTTTACTAAAGAGTTCATAGTTTTAAAGTTGAGGTGAGAGAGTTTCTTGTGCCACAACCAACTGTCCTCTGTTGAAGCTTTGCTATAAAAACATTGAACTTCACCTTTGCTTGCAGAGAACAAATCAGCTATGAAGAGGTTCCCCTTTCTCACTCCCTGAAGAGCAAGCTTCGAATCCTTCCTGCTTTGGATAGCACATCTTTCCTTCTCAAAAGTTACTTTGTATCCCTTGTCAGTGAACTGACTGATACTCAGAAGGTTGTGCTTTAATCCGTCCACAAGAGAGATGTTCTCAATGATAACATTCCCGATTTCCAGATTGCCATATCCCTTTGTGAATCCCTTACTGTTATCTCCAAAGGTCACTATCGGGCCAG
This sequence comes from Oenanthe sinensis, assembly GCA_028671895.1. Classification (NCBI taxonomy): domain Eukaryota; kingdom Viridiplantae; phylum Streptophyta; class Magnoliopsida; order Apiales; family Apiaceae; genus Oenanthe; species Oenanthe sinensis. Next base: position 17,119,062 of record JAPMAC010000209.1, read on the forward strand.
CTTTCTCAACCACATCTGTTAGCAGGGCTTTGTCTCCAGTCATGTGCCTAGAACATCCGCTGTCAAGTATCCACATGACACGCTTGTTCTTTGCTGTACCCTGCATCCACAGATTGATTACTTTTTCTTTGGCACCCAAATTTGATTGGGTCCAAGAGGCTTAGATAAGTAAAAAGATTTAGCTATAGAGATTTTCTGGTCCTTGTCTTTCTCATCGACTGAACCCTTGCCCTTTGGTTTAGCCTTGACAGAGGTGTCTTTAGGCTTAGGGACAGGGGTTTCCTTCCTAACTTTAGGAGGACTGGCAGTCTTTGCCCTAACATGCTTTCTAGTCATGTTCACATCTGTATTCATGCAAGTACTTGATGAAGAATTCATTAAGTTAATGTATGCAGACATGATATTGAAAGCACATGGCATGCATCCTACTTTACCGCATGGTTGATGAGGAATAGACATGGCAGGCATGGCAGACATACTAGAAGTTCCTGTTTTAACTACTTTTATCTGATTGCATGCATGCGTAAGATGACCAGTAGACTTGCAATTATTACAAACTTTTCTAGCATTGTTAGCACCTACCTTACCATTTCTGTTAGCTTTCTTGTTTTCATTTTTATTGCCTATTTCAATTTTAACCTGTTTCTTAGGTTGTTCAATTTTAACAGTTTTCTTAGGCATGTTCTTCTTATCTACAACCTTTTCCTTTTTCTCCTCAACAAGGAGTTCTTCTTTCATTAAGAGATCATCTTCATTAAGGGGTTCTAAGATAAATTTCTTATAAAGGGGCTTAGCTACATCCTTCAATACATGTGGAATGTCTTGCTTCATAGGACTTTCCTCAGCAATAGATTCTACATGCATTTTTCCAGCTTTCTTATCATAGTCAAAACCTATTCCTGTTTTCTGACCTATGACTTGTTTATCTATAGCCTCTTTTACAAGATTCGCAGATTTCTTATAAGCTTGAAGTTTTAACTCTAGATCAGAAATTTTACTTCTAAGAGCTGCTTCTACTTCCTGGTTGCACCTATCTCTATTCTGAAGATATTCTATTTTCTGTTTCAGATCTTCTACATTAACACATGCAAGCTCTAGTTTTTCGTTTTTAGTTTCTAACAGTTTATTCTTAAGAACTAGTTTAGCATTTTCTTCTACAAATGCTAGCATGCTTGTATGTATGTTAAACATTTCTATGCTCAGATCTTCCACAGTTTTCTTATACTCAGAATTAGACATGTCAACGGAGGAAAGAAATGATACCTTAGATGATTGAGGTGATTCCTCTGAAGAGTCTGCCATTAGTGCAAGATTTCCATAGACCTCTTCTTCATCGATGTCAGAATCATCCCAGCTCTTGCCTTCAGCTATATAAGCTCTTCCTTGATGCTTCTTCACCAGTGCACCATATTTCTGCTTTAATTCATCGTAGGACTCCTTCCTTTCATTCCCTTGTCTTGGTTTCCGGCATTCTGTTGCAAAATGACCGGGTTCTCCACAATTGTAGCATTTAAACTTGCTTCTATCTACCATCCCTGTCTTATAGCCTCCTCTGCTGTGAGACCCTGAAGACGATCCACCTCGATTACTGCTTTTGTCCTTGGAACCACTGTAACTTGAATTACTCTTAAATTTGTACTTTGGGTTCCTCCTGAATCTGAGGTTCTTGAACTTTCCCGCCATGTAGGCCATAGTCTTATTTTCCAGTTGTTCAAGTTCTTCCATAGAGTAGAAGTCGTCTTCATCACCCGGTTGATTAGATTCTAATAATTCAGCTTCTACAATTTCTTCTTTCTCAACTACAGGTGCTTCTTTGTTAGTCTCCTTAACAGCAATGTCCTTGGCTACAAGAGCTGTTGTTTTCAGCAGTGCAGAATTCTTACTGTCCACTGTACCTGAGCCATAAATGATTTGTCTCTGCTCTTGCTCCATCTCATGAGTCTTGAGCTTTCCATATAGCATTTCAATTGACATATCATTTATATCACTTCTTTCTCTGATGGCAGAAATTTTGTGCTCTAGGTGTGCTGGCAGTGTCAACATAAACTTTCTGTTGATCTCCCTACGTGTGTAGGTCTTCCCATGTAGAGACAAGTCATTTAGCAATTTGTTGTATCTCTCGAAAACCTGAGTGATACTTTCTCCAGGTAATGACTTGAATGCTTCATATTGGGAGGTAAGAATGTCTAGCCTGTTTTCCTTCACTTCAGCTGTACCCTCCATCAACAGATCAATCGTGTCCCACATCTGTTTGGCACTGGTGCAATTTATCACCTGATTTAGCATAGTTGTGTCCAAAGAATCCATCAAGATGCATTGTAGATGATTGTCCCATGCCGCTCTCTCTTTATCAGTATCAGTAAACTCTGATGGTTCCTTTGGGGTAAAACCTTGAGGAATCCGAACGCCGTCTTCTGAAACTGTTTCCGGTGTAAGCTTTTGAGGAACATAGTGTCCATTTTCAAGAATTCCTAGATATTGAGAATTACAAGTCTTAATGAAAATGGTCATCTTCTTTTTCCACAAAATGTATTCATTTTTGTCGAAGGTGGGAATTTTGATACTGCTTAATTTTTGGGTACTCATGGTTGTTAAGAATTTTAAGTCTTAAGGAATACTCCCTCCGTCCCGGCCAAATGTTTACATTTGGTCCGGGCACGGAGACCAAGGATAGTGGGTGTAATAGTGATTTTATTGTTAAAATAAATGAAGTAGTGGGTGTAATAGTGTAAAGTGTTGAAAAAGTGGAGTAAAGTAGTGGATGTAATAATATATTTATTGTTAAAAGTTACTATTTTTAGTAATGTAAAGAATTGGGTGGGACGTCCCAAAAAGGAAAGTGTAAAGAATTGGTTGGGACGGAGGGAGTAATTAATTTCTCAAAAATTAAAATCAATTCAAATAAAAATTAAATATTGAGAATTTAATTTTAATTCGAATTCTTGATGATTGATAGCTTTTTAATTATTAGTGAATTAAAAATCAAGGAAAAATTCGAAATTGAATTATCTTTAAAAATAAAAGAAAATTCAAGATAAATTTTTCTAGATCTAAAAATCTACTTTTTAGAAAAACTATTTTTGGATCTTGATTTGTAAAGTCAATCAACAAGCTCTGATACCAATTGTTAGGTCCAATATCATCATAGAAGGGGGGGTTGAATATGATGTTGTAGTAATTTTCAGTTTACTTGCGGAAGTGTTTGTGTTTTTAAAGAAATGAACTTGACAGATAATAAAACACAAAGCTGGGAAATAACAAGTTATTATTAAATCCCTGTGGTGCTACAAATCTAATCAAATGATTAGCTGCAGTGGGTTCAAAACAATATTACAACAAATACAGTTGGGAGAAATAAATGTCTAGCTTTAATGGAGCTTCCCGGCTGTGTGTGTTGAATGCTTGAAGATGATTACTGCTTAAAACAATTGATTTGAACCCATATATATTTGCAGTCTTCTTGGAATTTAATTCCACAATTGCTTAAGTCCTGAGTGGCGCCTACACAGTGGTAATGGTGTAGAGGCGCCACTTGAGGCTTGTTGAGGCTGAAGTCTTGAGTTGCGCCGAGTATGTGAGTTGCGCTTACACTCTTGTTGCACTGTGTAGGCGCCACTCATACACTATCTTTGCCTTGGAAATTTTAGAGCAGCTGAGTTGCGCCTAGAAGTTGTGTTGCGCCTGTACAGTGTCTTCCCTGTACAGGCGCCACTCACGCCTTGGACTGTGTGCCTTGAACTGTATGTGTACCTGTTAGACTTTGAGTTGCGCCTATACAGTGGTTACCCTGTATAGGCGCCACTCATGACTTAGACACCATTTCGTGTGCCTTCACTTGACAAAATTGTTGCACCTTGAAATGTAGACTGCACCTCTTCACAGCTTCAAGAATAAAACCACCAATTGTAGTAATTCCTTCCTTAGCATATTTATCTTGAATTCTTGAATTAATTACCACTTGGATTTTACTCTTCTGGCTTGGCTTGATCAACTGATTTTCTCTTGATTAATTAAGATAATTCTTTTCTTGTTGTGCTGACGCTTAGTGCACTGGTCTGGTTCACAAACGACTAACACAGAATGAATTCCCTTAATCTCTGTTCTGTTTCAGCTGACTAACCCTGGACTTTTGCATTGCTTCTGATCACTGAAACCCTTTGACAATTATACATGGATCACTGCTCTGTCTTTAGAATGAAGTCTTCTGAACTCTTATTTGTCACTGAGGCTTGAACATATTAATGAACTTCTCTCACTGACGTTCAGTAATTCTTCTGTCTTGAAAGCTCAGCAATGATGAATGTATTATCTTCTTGATTATGTCCTTCTGAATTTCTGTGCTGCATGTTAGTATTATTTATCTGTCTTTGTTTCTTAGTTGAGTTATCGTTATCACTATTACATACTACGTTACATTATGCTTTACATCCTTCATAGTTGAACTTAAAGAACTTATCATAAACAGAGCTTCATAAGAATTAGATTCATGGGAACGTCTTCAATAGAACATAGAACATAGCTCAAATAATGTTCTCCCCCTAAGAATATGATTCTTCTTCTCTTTCTTCTTCTCCCATCAGGATCAGAAGTTAAGATTTTCTTTTTCTTTCTGTCTAAAATCTCCCCCTAAGGATATTAACTTCTCCCAGGGATACGAACCCCTTTTTCTAAGGATCTTCCCTTAAGGATCCAGGATACGAAGATAAGACTTTATTAACTTCCTTTTTCTTCCTATAAATTCTCCCCCTTAGTTGAGGAATCCTCCAATGACCCGTCTTTTGAATGGTTTGTCTTCCAAAGAAGGTTCTCTTCTGACGTTGATCGGGAAAAATATAGTGACTTTTCTTTCAGAAGTAGTAAGGGTAAGTGTTTGGCTTATGGTTTCCTCACTTCTACTACGTTCTGTTGGTGTTTACACTTTAGTATGGAGCATTTTTAAGTGTTTCACTCTTTCTCTCTCTATCTCTCACTCAAGTGTATCTCTCCCTCACTTTTACTTAAGTGTTTCTCTCTCTCACTTTCACTCTGCATTCCAAATATAGCCTTCTGTACCTGCAAGTGAAATCCTTCAATTCATATTCCCAACACCTAATTCATCAGAATGAACTGAATCACTATCAAGTGGAGAATTGCCTCAGTGAGGTGTTATTGATCTATCATGCATAAGCACTGTCTCAGCACCAGACTCAATAACAATTGCTAAATCACTGTCTAGTGGAGCCTCACCTCTTTGAGATAGGTTATCCCAAGATTTAAATCTTTTAGGAAATCCTGCCTTGTTCTATCAAGGAGTTGCCTCACACCTTCTCCATAAATGGGAGGTGGACATTCCTTTTCAGGATCTGGAAATATTCCTTCCAGGAGGGTCAAGGTAGTAGACAATGTAATGAATGGCAATTTAGAGTCTACGTTTCCCTCATAACCCTGCGACGGGAATTTGTGTAAAATACCCTACTTGACTCATCCGAAGAATTCTTGTCAAGCAGTTGCCTCTCAAACCCAGATAAATTTAAACAAGAGATCTCCCTTTCGGGATGCAGAAGTTTAACTTCTGTTTGAGGTAGATACTTGGACAATGTAATGTATGGCTAGAGTCCGTATCTCCTCTGAATGCCTATACCTCTCACTATGCACGCCTTGCAATGTGTTCCTAGAATTTATCTTTTTAGGTTTACCATCAGCATGAGTGCCAGTGGTGTGCTTGACTCATTACAAGGTGCTCTGGCTGACGAGCGAATTTCAATGGACTCACCCTATTGAGAGAATGATTCCAGAGACAGTTTTATTGCCTTTTCAGCTCTACATCCTTTTGAGAAGATGCAGATGAGCTTACAGTTACCTCAGTTTATATATTACTTTTCTTCTCTGGTGGTAGAGCTTTGGGTGCACTTCCGACTTCATCCTTATTTGCTGCATCAAGTGCAGTTTCTCCCTTATCAACCTCTAATTAACAAGAGTTCCTTATATCTCCAAGGGTTAATATATGGAAGTGGATGAATGAGTGTTTGGTATTATGGCCTGGGTAAGAGATTGATGGGTTTTCAACCTCCTGGCCAGCTTCTATAGCCTCTGGGGGCTAAACGGAAAGAATCAACAAATAAGATAAAGAAATAATCACCTTAACATTCCAAAACATATTTTTCATCCTAATGAGAAGGAAAAATATAAGAAGGAATGGTAATGGATTGCATTAAAGCACTTTTAGTAAAAAAGTTTTGTCAATTCTAAAGATTTATCATTTAAGAACATGATACCAATAGAAATTTTCTTTAAGATATTTATCCCATAATAAAACGCGGGAAGGTGTATCAGAGAAAAATTCTATCCCTTATGAATTTCTTATAAGGTAAACTTCCCATAATAAAACGCGGGAATTTATACCAAAGAAGAAATTCAACTCTCTTACCAAATTCTATCTCAATAAAATGACTCTTTTCCTTTATAACCTAAGTACTGTAAGTTTTGAAAATAGTTTTGCAAAACATCCTTATCAGATAGAGGACTATGATTTTCCGACTCACAATGCAATTATGATTTACATCATTTTCGTCCACCTAATAGTATCCCCGACTTAAAATAAAAACATGACAATTGGGGTGAATGAATGCTTAACAATACAGCACTAGGCCTTCAAAGCAACAACCACTGTTTATGTACTTTGAATCAATGTGAAACATACATTGAAACAAGTGTTTAAAAACAAATCATTTTACACGTGATTGGTACCTCGAAGTTAAAAACAATTTCTCCAAATAAAATAGCAGTCACAAAGTTTCTGCCACTTTAAAAAGAAAAATTAAGAGAGAAAACGGTTTTGAAAATATAGCATTTAAAACCAGCTTTGGAGAGAGGATAAAATATTTTGAGATTTAAAGAAAGATTATCCTCAAGAAAAATTTGATTCACACCCTAGGATTTAGAAATCAAAGTAGGGCTGTAAATCAAATAATTTTCAAAAGAGAAGTTTTGAAAAAGAATTTGATGTTTTCTTCTCTAAGACTGATAGAAAAATGAATGCATCTTTGGATAAAGCATTTTGAAAAAGAAATAGACAAGAGTTTCTTTTTAATACATTCAAGTTTAAAATTCAGTCGAAGAAAGAAAACTAATAATAATACTTATGTAATACGAAACAGTTACCACAGACATGCATATATAAATCATTTAACATGTGGCAATTATTCAGTTGAATAATAAGCATTTAAACATATTTTTATTATCAGTGATTTTAGATAAATAACTTGTGTTATCACTAATATTAAAAATATCACAATTAATTGCACGCTGATACCAATTATTCGATATTTATCAATAGTTTCAAGATGCAAGAAATTGTGCTTCTTATATTTTATCAAATCAAAATTATGAAACTGATAATCATTGTATTGCTTCAATCCATAATTTTAATAGGATAAAATAATTTCGCTAAATACTAAAATATTCATAAGATTGAATATTAGCATCTAACTTCCTACACTATATCTAATAATTGTCACTGAAGCACATTGTAAGCATGCTCATAACAATTATTAATGATATACGTAAGCTCGAGGATATAGTTGAAAAGAAATTCACAAGTCCTTTATATAGGGAAAAAGTAATACTTGTGATCCTAATTGCAACCCCTCGCAAACAAACTCAATTTTAGAAATATTTTCTAATATATAAAACATTGAGAATTTTATACACATGACTTAGAAAATACTTCATCTTCCAATATTAGTGAGTTTTGATATATGCATTAATTATTTAGAACAGAAATTCTAAATACCGTCACTAATATCAAAAGTATCACAATTATTTGTAATAAAATATTTAAGAATATCAGAGCAAAATATCAGAGCAATTAAGCAAGATATCATTGACTAATACTCATCAAATATTTAAAAGATATAAATAATTATGCTTCTTACTTATGCTAAGTAATTTAACTACCACTCATGCATATAACAATGTAAGCATGATAATTAAACTAATAGCAAAAAGTATGATGATCTGCATTTAAAATAAATTCACAAGTCCTTTACATAGGGAAAAAGTAATACTTGTGAACTCATTTTAGAATTCCTTACAGATGGGATTTTCAATAAATATGCATATTAATAATATCCCAAGTTTACTAACCAACTTAGATAAAATAAATTTATCAAGTTATTTAGCAAAAATCTGCAAGTTATTCGACTAAGGACAACTCTCAAAAGAAATGATACCTGGTGTCCATGCGCTTGTTCCTTCAGTGGTGTGAAGAGTTCAACAGTGTTGCTGGAAATTGACAGCTTCTAGGAATGACTTCCCTGTCTTTCTTACAACCTGCATTATCTATATCTATATAGCCAATTAGGTTAAACCTATTATCTTAAGGGTCCCAATTTCCAAGAATTGGTGATCCCCTAAGATATCTAACAATTCATAACTTAGCTATAAGATAAGATTCTCTAGATTCCACTTGGAAACTTGCACATAGGCATATCGAGAATTAAGGTATACTTACGCATATACATTACATTGTGTGTGCCTTGCATTTCTAGAGAGATATTTGTGTAACAACTCTAATATAAAATCACTTTTAAGTAATTAATAGTTAGAGTGTCATACCATGTCCTTGACGTTTTGCTTGAATCCTTACCTCCGTCATAGAAAAGCTTGCGAAGAGAATGATATACAAATTGTAATGGATCTGCTGTTAGTATTGGTGTCCTAGAGACAATACTTTTAATGTTTTATTGAAAACAATTAAGGATTATGTTTTATGTGATTATTTAATTATTATTTATTATATCTTTATTTACTGCGTTATAAATTGAAAGGATAATAAATGTCCTTGGAATATTAATACGTAATATATATCTTTAGGTATGTGACTTAAAAATGAGATTATATGAATAGTATTTTATTCCTAAAATTCCCTAGTCAAGTATTATTATTTAAGGACAATAATAATGCAATAAGACTAGTATATTTGTTGACGGATGACCACATCTCATTGGTCATAGGTATGGTGATACTAAAGTCAAGAACATAAGTGTATGTATCAATACATGACACTGGAAAGACCCGCCGTGAGATTCTACATGTTAATAAGTGTCATAAGAAATCTCACAATGATAATGATGTAATGATCCTCTGACTTGAAATCATTATATTTCTATACGAGAATTAATATACTTTGATTACACTCAAAGTTACCTTTAACCGGGTAATGATAAAGGTGTACATTGGGTATGCTATGAATCGTATGAGGAATATGAATGATAGATATAGGATTTAACCCTCCAATTCTAGGAGTGATATTATTGGTCTCTTGATTGAGTGAGACTATGAAATGCATGGCCATGCTCAAATATTGATTTGTTTAAATAGTCTACTCATTGATCAAGGAAACCGAGATTAAACGTTGAAGAGGATGACACTATACATGCCTCGAGTTTGATCTATAATATAAGGTTAAAGGGATTATATTACATGGAACATTATTCACGAAAGGTTTAATTGAATCACCAATTATTATTGTTACTTGGGTAACAATGATGTATTACTAGATGCCGCTCATTGTTTATAATTTTATTATTAGATAATAAAATTATTGTCAACGTAATAATAACCTAAAGGGTCACACACAAAGAACGTCAAAACGGAGGTTTATTTAAATTACGAATTTAAATATATTATTGTTTATTCGAATTTAATTATTGAATTAATTAAGTGGGACTTGATTAATTATATTAGAATTCGGATTTAATAAGTATTATTATTATTCGAATTTAATTATTGAATTAATTAAGTGGGACTTGATTAATTATATTAGAATTCAGATTTAATAATAATAATAACCCAAAGTCATAAAGGGTTTTGGAAACCACATGGATTAGGGTTAGGCCCAAAATCTCTCTCTCTCTCTCCTATATATACATAATGATATATAGTATTAGGGTTTAATCATCAAATTTCATTTTCAGAGAAAAACCCTAGCTGCTCAACATCAAGAGAGGCTAGAGAAAGAGAGAGAGAGAGGCAAACAATTCGGCTAGTACCGACTCCGGTGATCATAGGACGATCGGGCGTTCGTGTGGACTTCTTTAGAGAGCAAATCTTTGCAACAAAGGACTGTTGTGATTCATCTTTCTAGACCTCCATTAAACAGCATACGAAAGCTTTGTTAAGGTACATACTTCTTCACCATAATCATCCAACGTTATACATGGATCCTGCGATTGGGTTACAATTTTTTTTTGTTTTTATGTTAATTCCGCTGCGTTTTCATGCCCGAAACCCTTCAATGGCATCAGAGCTACGTGTATAATGGGATGATTTGGTTATGTGTTTAACAGTTTTTCGATGTATGTAAACATATATATGATATGCCATGACTATATCTTGATATATATGTTTTATATGATTTTGAATATATGATATTCATTTGTTGTATAATAATGGGATGATTGTGTGTATTGTTGTATGTATATGATACATGTTTGTTCTTGTTATGGAAATCGTATTCGATACGAATTCTGAAACGGCTTCGGTAGATTTTCTGAAATCTGTGTCCAGTGTCCGATTTTCGCAAACGATATGTGTTTTCTGATTGAATTCGTGTCACTGAGCAATACTGACTTAGTCAGCTTCGTGTCTGTAAGCCGTTTGATGATGTTACAGGCCCCGAAACGGCGATTTATTATTTTCTGAAATTTATTTGATTTTCTGAAATTTTGAAATTTATTATATATGATTATATGATATGTTTATATAATCTGAGATATATTACATGTGTTATGTGATAACATGGTGGATGGTTATGGCCTAAAGATCCATATGATAGTGGTTTTGTTTTATAGTTTTGGTTTCTAAATACGACTTGCATGTCATTTATTCATTGTAATTGTTAATCTCGAATGTAACTCGAGTTCTTCTTGTAATTTCATTAGAATAGATTTATTTATTATTCAATGTAATTGTTCAATGGAGACTTGGAAGCAAGGAAGCTAGGAGGCAATCTAGATGATGGAGCAATGAAGAAGATAAAGACATGTAATAGTGTAGTATTTGAAACCACCATAGATTGACCTTGATAATTCCATTAGCTTGGAAATATCACATAGGATGGGGCCATAACCAAACACGTTTAATTTATGCACAATACATATATGTATATGAATGCATGTGTAGATATGTATGTGTTAGAATGATGTATGTATTAGATACGACACCCATGCCATGTTTGCTTAAGAAAGATAAAATCTGTAACGATTCAAGATTTTAAAATTAACAAACGATCATGAGATTCTTGTGTTTATGAAATATGGATTTTTAAAACACAGAATTAAATATTGATTTTTGATATCTATAACTGTGATTTTCTGACAAAAACGGATATGCGTATTCGTAAGGCTGATGGGTTTTAAGTGTGACCACTGGTATCCTCCATCTACCTGGGAAATGAACAATTTAAGATGTCAATTTGAAATATTTGGTTCAAGGAGAAATTGAGGATCTCTTTATGATGTGATCATGATCGTTATAAATTTTCTAAACCCCTTAACAAAATATTAAGTTTACTCGGATGTTTTCCAATGAATGAACACTCATTGAATCCTAGATCGATTAGGGGAAGGACTGTCAGTGGCAGGGGACTCCTATCTATTGTGGTGAGATGCGACGAATATAAATGGTTATATTCGGCCGTTGTATCATTGGGTCTAACTTAATTGAGTCGTCATAATAAGGTAAAAATAAACGGTTATATTCAACCATTATGAACTTAGAAGCATAGAGTTTGGTTAAAAGTCTATTAGATAGATAAGATCAATCGTTGTTCACCAAACTATCCGAGAATTATATATGATATAATTGACAAATGTTGTCTACCTAAATAATCATTTTTAAGGACTTCCAGTGGTTGACTTAGGACATGACGAAATATGGATCTTGGCTCACTAGAAAGAATTATGGGATATACTTTCCAAATTAATAGTAAGGGCTATTAATTTGATAAAAATAGTGGGAGATATATTATGAATATATCATAATCATTTGAACATAATAAATAACTCAGACAATCTAATGTTTATTTTATGCATTTTAAACATTGTAGATATTTAAATGGCAAACAATACAAATACTTTCTCCGTACGAGCAACCCTTGAGAAGGACAAGCTGACAGGAACTAACTTCCTGGATTGGTATAGGAATTTGAGGATTGTCCTCAGGCAAGAGCGTAAGCTCCATGTCATTGAAATTCCTTCACCTGCTCCTCCTGCTGAGAATGCAACTCGCGTTCAGCAAAATACTTATCAGAAGCATATTGATGATGTGAATGATATTGCATGTCTCATGTTGACAACCATGAGTGTTGAGCTTCAAAAACAACATGAGCATATGGATGCTTATGAGATGATTGAACACTTTCAAAGAATGTTTGAGGGACAAGCTCGTCAAGAAAGGTTCGACACGAGCAAAACACTGTATGCTTGCAAACAGGGAGAGCGTGAACCTGTTGAACCACATGTTCTGAAGATGATAGGTTATATTGAGTATCTTGATACTTTGGGTTTCCCGATTGGTTTGGAAGCTCAGATTGACTTAATCTTGCAATCTTTGAACCGCAACTGTACTCATTTTGTTATGAACTACAATATGAATGAGATAGACAAAACACCCACTGAATTGTTGGCCATGTTACGAACTACTGAAACCAACATGAAAAGGCTGAACCTACTGCCATGTTGATGGTAGATAACAAAGGTAAGGCTAATAGGATAGGCAAATGGAAGGGAAAGAAGAAGATTGGATCTGCTTCTGGTCCCAAGCCAAAGGCTAATCCTAAACAGGCTTTAAAGCCTAAGGGTGTTGTTGCAAAGGGTGATTGTCACTACTATGGTAAACTAGGTCATTGGAAGAGAAACTGTCATGCTTATTTGGAGGATCTGAAGAAGAAGAAGGCTGGTCAAGCTTCTGATTCAGGTATTTATGTTATAGAGGTCAATTTGTCAACTTCTACATCATGGGTATTGGATACTGGATGTGGTTCTCACATTTGTATAAATGTACATGAACTACAAAGGAGTAGGACTTTGGCTAAAGGAGAGGTCGACCTACGAGTTGGCAATGGAGCAAAGGTTGCTGTTTTAGCTGTAGGGACTTATTATTTATCATTGCCCACTGGGCTTATTTTAGAACTTGGGAACTGTTTTTACGTGCCTGCAATTTGCAGAAACATTATTTCAGTTTCTTGTTTAGACAAGAAAGGTTTTGCATTTTAATTCAGAACAATAGTTGTTCCTTTTCTTTGAATAATGTTACCTATGAGGTTGCACGTTTATTTAACAGTTTATATGTTCTTGATTTAGACACTCCTATCTATAATGTGAATAACAAACGTCTTAAAATAAATGACTCAAATTAAACATACCTCTGGCACTGTCGTTTAGGCCATATAAATGAGAAGCGCATTTCCAAGTTACATAAGGATGGATACTTGGATAAGTTTGACTTTGAATCATACGAAGCATGCGAACCTTGTCTCATTGGAAAAATGACTAAATCTCCTTTTACTGGACAAGGTGAAAGGGCCACTGAACGATTAGAACTTATACATAGTGATGTATGTGGTCCTATGCGTACTATGACAAGAGGTGGCTTTTACTACTTTATCACGTTTACTGATAATTTCAGTAGATATGTGTATCTTATGAAGAACAAATCCGATTCTTTTGAAAAGTTCAAAGAAACAAAGTTGAAGTAGAAAAGCAAATTGGCGGAAGTATTAAGACTCTACGATCTGATCGTGGAGGTGAATACTTAAGCCATGAATTTAAGAGTTTATTAAAAGAGTATGGTATTGTATCACAACTCACTCCTCCCGGAACACCACAACGGAATGGAGTTTCTGAAAGGAGGAATCGTACTTTGTTGGACATGGTACGATCGATGATGAGTCATACAGATCTTCCAATTAGTTTCTGGGGCTATGCCCTGGAGACGGCTGCTTATACACTTAACCGAGTTCCTACAAAAACGGTTCAGAAGACTCCATATGAGATATGGACTAAGAAACGTCATAGCATGTCATTTATGAAAATATGGGGATGTGAAGCGTTTATGAAACGTTTAACTTCTGACAAGCTAGGACCTAAATCAGACAAATATAATTTTATGGGATACCCAATTGAAACAAAGGGTTATTCATTCTATAATCCTTCCGAGAACAAAGCGTTTGTTGCTCGAACTGCAGTTTTTCTTGAAAGAGAAATGCTTTCGAAGAAAAACAGTGGGAGGATAATAGATCTCGATGAAGTTCGAGGCCCACAAGATAACATTGAACCAATGGAGGAACTTGAGCAGGATGTACAAGACCACAACACTGCTCAAGAAACACAGGTTATTCGTAGGTCTAGTAGGATTCGCCATGAGCCTGAGAGATATTATGGATTTCTCTTAACTCAAGATGGTGATGTGATGCTTATCGACGAAGATGAGCCTCTCACCTACTAAAATACTATAAACACTCCAGAATCCAAGAGATGGCTGGATGCCATGAAATCTGAGATGGAATCCATGGATACTAATCAAGTATGGACTTTGGTTAATCCACCTAAAGGGGTAAAACCTATAGGGTGCAAGTGGGTTTTCAAGAAGAAGACGGACATGGATGGTAATGTACAGACCTATAAGGCACGATTGGTGGTAAAAGGTTTCAAGCAAATTCATGGTATTGACTATGATGAGACTTTTTCACCAGTGGCTATGGTCAAGTCCATCAGGATTTTGCTTGCTATAGCTGCTTACTATGATTATGAAATCTGGCAGATGGATGTCAAAACCACTTTCTTAAATGGGAGCCTTGAAGAAGATATGGATGTGTATATGACACAGCCTGAAGGTTTTGTTGATCCAAAGAATGCTGTAAAGGTATGTAAGCTGCGTCGATCCATTTATGGATTGAAACAAGCCTCAAGGAGATGGAACATTCGTTTTGATGAAACTGTCAAAGAGTTTGGGTTTATTCAAAATGAAGATGAACCATGTGTTTACAAGAAGGTAAGTGGGAGCAATGTGGCATTCCTATAATTATATGTTGATGATATATTAATAATAGAGAATGACATTCCTTCTTTAGGCTTTTAAGACTTGGTTGAGTAAGAATTTCTCAATGAAAGACTTAGGCGAAGTGACCTATATTTTAGGTATCAAGATCTATAGAGATAGATCAAGAAGAATAATCGGCCTAAGTCAGAGTAGATACTAGTCTAGTCCAGGTGAAGGTCACTGGACAGCAGTCAAGAATATTCTTAAGTACTTGAAGAGGACTAGAGATTAATTCTTGGTATATGGAGGAGAAGATAAGCTGGTTGTAAAAGGTTACACCGACGCTAGTTTCTAGACTGACAAGGATGATTCGATTTCTCAGTCTGGATTTGTGTTTTGTCTAAATGGAGATGTTGTATGCTGGAATGGTTCACAGTTGAAACAGTTGTTGATTCTACAATAGAGCCTGAGTATATTGATGCTTGCGAAACAGCCACGGAGGCTGTTTGGGGATGTACTTAGGAGATATCACCTAATTAATAAGATTAATAATCGAGGGACTTGATTAATTATATTAGAATTCAGATTTAATAATAATAATAACCCAAAGTCATAATGGATTTTGGAAACCACATGGATTAGGGTTAGGCCCAAAATCTCTCTCTCCCCTATATATACATAATGATGTATAGTATTAGGGTTTAATCATCAAATTTCGTTTTTAGAGAAAAACCCTAGCTGCTCAACATCAAGAGAGGCTAGAGAAAGAGAGAGAGAGAGGCAAACAATTCGGCTAGTACCGACTCCGGTGATCATAGGACGATCGGGCGTTCGTGTGGACTTCTTTAGAGAGCAAATCTTTGCAACAAAGGACTGCTGTGATTCATCTTTCTGGACCTCCATTAAACAGCATACGAAAGCTTTGTTAAGGTACATACTTCTTCACCATAATCATCCAACGTTATACATGGATCCTGCGATTAGGTTTCAATTTTTTTTTGTTTTTACCTTAATTCCGCTGCGTTTTCATGCCCGAAACCCTTCATCTGCAACTTCATCTTCTAGCTCACCATTCAGAAGTGCACTTGTTCACATTCATCTGATAGATCTTCATGCTTGAATGCTCCACTTGTGCTAGGGATATTCTATGATTAGGTCATCATCTTGTTTGGTCCTAATTGTTGGATTCCAAAGATCAAGTCTCGTCACTGGTGCTTACTGCTTGATCTTGAAAGTCCCGAAGATTCTGTTTCCATCATTGTCGATACCTTCTACCTGATAGTAACCTGTAGCAACCAGTTTGGCTTTGTCCCTCATAACAATGCCAATAGTCATCCAGTCTCTAAGAACCCTTACTGTACCAATTTCAGCTTCGACTTTAGTGGTCTGTTGTCTGGGTTCCAGCTTCAGTAGTTTCTGCCTTCGAACTGATTGAGATCATCTTGCATTTGGAATCACCCAATCTAGATCAATCAGTGTATTTTCAGTATTCTTTGGGATACCAAATGTTGATTGTTGGGTCCCGAAAAATATATGTTCATTTTGATTAGCACTTCTAGCCTTTACTCAATAATCCGGATCACTAAGAACTAGACTCCAGGAATGACTTTGACTTCAAACCTTTTGTCTTGGCAGATATGTTCTTAATGTATTCCTTTTATCTTCATTGTTGAGTATGACTAGTAGATCCTTCTTCTATTTGCTCCCTCTGAGTTGCTGCTAGGATGTGTTTGAAGATCCTTCACCTTTTTCAGTGGATTCTGTTAAAGTTCATGAGTTATGTAGTTTTACTACCATTTCCACTAATAGGATCTGAATCATCATCATTATCATTGATTCCTTCTGCAACCTCAGTTTCATCATCAGTATCTGAATTTGACTCTGACAAGATGTCATACTTCAAAGATTCAGAATAGTCTTTCATTTGAATGCTTGGTGTAGTAGGTCGACACATTCAGACTTTCAATCACCTTCTGGTTTTACATCATATATGTCTTGAAAGCTTTCGACTTCAATGAGTAGCCAAGGAAATTGTTCCATGAGCCTTAACTTCAAACTTGCCAAGATGCTCATCTAAATCTTCAATA
The DNA here is from genome assembly GCA_028671895.1 of Oenanthe sinensis. Lineage (NCBI taxonomy): Eukaryota > Viridiplantae > Streptophyta > Magnoliopsida > Apiales > Apiaceae > Oenanthe > Oenanthe sinensis. The sequence goes on from JAPMAC010000209.1 coordinate 17,136,170, forward strand.
AATATTAATTTCCTCCAAACACACGAAAGAGCTTCAGTGTTTGCTTCTGATTGGCCATTAACTAATATGATGTCTTTTCACGATCTTGTTGATTAAAGCAGCATTCTGTGTTAATTGTTTCAGCATCAAAGTACCTTTATCAGTGCAGAATTCATATAGAACTTCATTCGCGAAATTCAGTTCCATTATCTGACTTCAAAGTTCTCACAGCTTACTTTGCTTCTAACTTGATCTTCCTGATGTGATCAATCACCATCTATGACATTTTGTCTGTTGAATGCACGAACATCACCAATTTATAATTAGGGTTGTCTCTATCCACCACTAAGCATAATTCTTCCATGACATAATTTGTTTCAGTGTGATGTTTTCATTGACTTCCCTGTGTGACATACTTCAAAATGTCCTTCTGGATAGAATTCCATTAGAAGCAGTCCTCTCACCAATTTCATCTTTATCGAAGAATCTATTGCCTTGTTAACCAAGTGTGAGAGCTTCTTTTGCCATAGCTAACTCTTTACTGATGAAGCTTTACTGAAAAGTTCACTTCACCTTTGCATACAAATTCCATGTCAGCTACGAATAAATTTTCTCACTCTCAGTTGAGCGAGCTTCCAACCTTCTTGTTTGAGATCAAACACTTTTGCTTTTCAATGCTTTTCCAGAAAACCCTTAACAAAGAATTCCCTAGTGCCCTATAGATAGTGCTTAATTCTTTCCACAAGAAAGATGCTTCCATTGATGACAGTTCTTAAATCATGATAGCCATATCCCTTGTACATCCTTTGCTGTCATCTCCAAAGGTTACTATCGGGGAGGCCTTCTCAACTAACTGTGATGTCAGAGCTTTAATCTATGTCTTTTGTTACATACTCTGCAATCACAAATGATTAAGTTTCTTGGTACTCAACTTTAATTGAGTCCAGATAGGTTAGAGATATTACTGTCTACAGTGGTAACAACAGCTTCAGTATGCATAAAAGCACATGGATAGAAGAACTAACAAATTAATTACTAATTCAGTCTAATCCATTTCTGTTATTGTCTAACATTTTTATCTATCTCTAATTACCTAAGTCAGTTTTAGATTAATTCTCGAATCAACAAGTGTCACTAACTACTTAGATAATTCTACCATCTTTTAACCATTTTATCCCTAACAAGCAATACATGATCTAATATGGCATTTAAGTGCAACTATATGAGTGCGAGCAAATCATGTGAAAATAAGCACATAAACAATTTTAAGAATATGCAGAATATTTGAATAAAACATTATAAGCAATATTAAATTCCACATATACTTATCAAGTCATTTATCACAATAAGAACAAATAAAAAATATCTGATCTATGACCTGTTTGTCTATTAGCAATTTTCACAACATTAGCAGAGGTATTAAATCACAGAAGATTTAATTCAAGTTCCAGCAAATGTTTAGGGATACACCTAACCGTATAGAACACCCTATCTAATTCTAGATATTCATTTTACTGCATATAAAATCAAGTATGAAATGTACTTAATTAAACTCATGAATCCTAGCATGTAATCTTATTCTTAGCAATCAATTAAGCATTTAAGTCCTAAGATGCTAACATGCTGACATGAATATAATACATTTCAATACCTAATCATCATATAGTTCTGAATTAGATAAATGTATACTAGTTAGAATGTGTACCTGTGAAGTGCTTAGTGATTCATCTCTAGTGTTAGTCATTGATGCCAGATATCCATTGGTTCAACACTGTCACTGATAGAATCAACCTTGCATTTAACTTCACCATCATATGCTTTCCCTTGCTGCATCCTCACTAATGCTTAAGATTCCTGCTATAACTCAACATAGTGTCTGCCATCTTTTGCTTGTACAGGCTTCTTTCAACTGTGTAGCAAACCCTGATCTTGTCTTCTATAATCAACCATCCATGTCTTGCAACCGCCTCTTGAACTGATCTTGAAAATCTCCTTTATGGAATCTATAGGTAAGGACCTTAGATTTAGAATTGGGATTCCGTCTGAATCTGATGTTACTGAACTTCCTGTTGCCCTGCAGGCTTGACTTGCAGTCCAGTTCTCAGGTTATTCCAAAGTGTCAAATTCACATGCAACACCTTGACCACTACCTTGAGCTACTACATCTTCAATTCTGCTTCTATGATCAATTCGTTTCTGTTCAGAGGTTCTCAACCTTGAATTCAATCAAATTTGGTTCCTGGGTCACAAATACAGTGGATATGCTAACAACCTGCTTTACCAAATATTATCTTCTTAAGCTCTTGTTCCAATTCATAGGCCTTCAGTACATACAGGTCTTCTACAGACAATGTGGTTGTATCCTAAAATCCCTGTTGGCTGAATCCTGTGTTCCAGATGATCTGCAGTGTTAGTACGAACTCCTTGTAATCTCTCTGTAGAATAAACTTTAAGGCTTGTACTAAGATGTCAGGTAGTCCAGTCGGTTCTCCTTCACTACTTCAAACTCCTAAGATTTTTCATCCAAAAATATAACTCAAATTAACCAAAAACTGTACCCAAATTAATCTCTTCTTTTACAGCTTCCAAAATATTAGTGGGATCCTATGGAGTAAACCTCTGAGAAAATTAGTACCACTATTTCTTCAACCTGTTCCAGAATTAACTTCATTGGATAACCTTCGGTCAATTTTTGTTGTCTTCAATACCCGGAAAAACCTTCAACTACAAACCCTTTGAACACCCTCAAATTAATATTTAAGAAAAATTTAGATTTACAGAATTTTTAATTTTCTTAGAAAATAAATTAATCAAAAATAAAAATATACAACAAATTAATTTTCAAGAATTTCGAATTTTCTTAAAAATTAAAATATCGTAAATTAATATTTAAGAAAAAAATTTAGCTTTCAATAATTTTATATTTTCTGGAAAAATAAATAAATCTAAAATAAAAATTAAAAATTAAAAGGTACAAAACTTAATGGTACAAAACTGCATTTTGGGTGTTAGTGGCGCCTGGCTGTTTAGTGGCGCTGCTACACTGTGAACCCTGCAATAGCGCAACTAAATCACTTAATCCATGTACAAGTCACAGGCGCGTGCACAGCAGGTAAGTGGCGCTAGTATTTTTTACTATATAGGCGCAACCAATCCCGCGCGTATGTGGCGCTGCGCGAGTAGACTATCAACACACACACAAAACACAAAATGCAATCAAAATTTCTTTGATGGCTCTAATGTGTCTGTACATGGTTGTCACGGCCGAATAAAATGGACCAAGTAAATGTTTAATAAATATAAATTACAAACTTTGTTTTATTAAAATTTATAAAATAAACTAATTAAAATTTATAACATAAACTTATAAAAGTTTATAAAATAAATTTTACAAAAGTTTATAAAATAAATTTTATTTAGAATTTATAAAATAAACTAAATAAAATTTATAACATAAACTAATAAAAGTCTATAAAACAAATTTTATAAAAGTTTATAAAATAAATTTAATTTCAAATTTATAAAATAAACTAATTAAAATTTATAACATAAACTAATAAAAGTTTATAAAACAGATTTTATAAAAGTTTATAAAATAAATTTAATTTAAAATTTATAAAATAAACTAATTAAAATTTATAACATAATCTAATAAAAGTTTATAAAATAAATTTTATTAAGTTTATAAAATAAATTTATTAAAAGTTTATAATTAAATTTATTTAACAATGCCTCCTTTTGAGTAAGCAGCTTGGGCTTGGTGAGCTTCACTAGGTTACGGATCCTGATTTGTATATCAATCAGCGAGCTCTGATACCAATTGTTAGGTTCCGAAGTATCGTAGAAGGGGGGTTGAATACGATACTCACAATAATTTAAATTCTTTTCGGAATTTGCGGATAAATAAATTATTGCTTCAGAGTGGGTTTGGCTATTTGTAGTGTTTAGGTGAGCTGCCTACTAATTTTCTGTGTGTCCGGATAAATCAATCATGTTCTAGAAAATTAGCAAGTAAATTATGGAGACAAGTTTCCGGGAATATATCTTTCGTATATAAACCCAGAGGGGTGCTACACCCAGTTAAAAATATAACTGGTTTCCAAAGAACAAATTAGTTCTTTGCTATTAACACAAAATTATTAGGCTCAGTTCCTATACAAATATATCTAAATTAGTACAAGGAAAAACTGAGTCCGTAGGGAGTGATATCTAGGAGCCTTGAGCATTTTTCGTTAAAGAACCGGGTACTAATATTTGACCGGGAGCAAGGTATGGGTGTGTATAATTTGTTTCTTCTTGCCCCGGCCATGGCAGAAGCTCCCTACATTTTTGTGTTGAAGAAGACGACCTCTTCCTTTAATTGGTGTAGACTTTTAAATCAAATAAAGTGAGCTGCTTGATTTTGATTGGCTGGGAGCTAAGTGGGCCAAGAAATATTTGTTGCGCCATATTATTTTGTTACGCTTCAAATTTAGTTGCGCCTGACAAATTTAGTTGCGCTGACATGTTCCGCCTGAATGATTTTCATAGTCAAAGTGCTGTTTAGTCACTGCATTTTGACTCTCTATTCATTCCTTGATTGAAGTTCCCCAACTTCCATTTCTTGTACCAAAGTCTTGTCACATTACACCCTGTACCCTGAGCTGTTTCCGTTCTTCAACTGTAGTTCAGAAACTTTCACTTTTCGTACCAAGGTTGTGACACTTTGCACCCTGCACCCTTTGAGCTGTTTGGCTGTTAGCTGTTTGGCTGTAGCCTCTACAAATTACTTTTCGTACCTTAATAAATAACCGTTCTTTTCGAGTACGTTCTTCAACTTAACAATTCTTCTATAGTTAATACTCAGATTCCTTTCACAAACTGCTGACGCCTAGTGCAACTGGTCTGGTTCACAGAAGACTAACTTCGATCCAGGTCTTCGTATTATTGCCTTATGTGCATTGTTAAGTATGCAGCAACTTCATTGCTTCGAACACTGACTGTCAATAAACAATATAACTTCATTGGAAACTTTTCTGGTACTTAGACAACGTTTCCATTATTACCACAATCTTGAATACTTCATTCTCTGTTCTTCACTGACGCTTGAACATATAACTGAACTTCTTTCAGTGAGTATAGCTTCAAGACTGCAGTTGTCTTCTTTAACCTTTGTCTTCACCCTTCTAGATTCCTATGCTTCAAACACTGTCTATCTTCAATCAATGCTAATACACTGAAATCTTCTCGTGGCACTTCTATACTGAATCTTCAACACTTTTGAAATCCTGAAAGTCTTTGCACATTATTCTTCACTGAGACTTGAACATATTAATGAACTTCTTTCAGTGACCTGTAGTAGACTTCAAAACTTCTTCTAATGTCTTGATTCACTGTATCTGCCTTGTCTTCATTTCTTCCTGATTTCTGTGTAGGCGTAGTATTATTTACTTGTCCTGTTCTAGTGTTGAGTTATCACGATTACTATTCATACAGCTTCGTAATCTCACAAACATCGTCCCACATACATCTGTATGTACCAATCCAAGCAACTCCGCAGCTCTTTCTCCATGTCCACTAAATGGAGATTTGGTCATTTTGCCTAACAGACAAGACTCGCATGTAGGATATGATTCAAAATCAAAAGGTTCTAGTAACCCTTCCTTATGCAATGTCTTAAGTCTATTTTCACTAATATGACCAAGTCTGCAGTGCCACAAGTAGGTGGGATTTCATCATCTCTTTTTCTTTTATTACTATGTTCAATTTGAAGTAAACTATGTTCTACGTCACATACATACAAACCATTATTTAAAATACCAACACCATAAAGAACATTATTTCTAAAAATTGAACATTTATTATTCTCAATAACAAACGAAAAACCATCCAAGTCTAACATGGGAATAGAAATAATATTCCTCACAATTGAGGGAACAAAATAATAATTATCCAAAATAATAGTCTTTCCCGTAGGCATAAGTAAATCAAACGATCCTACAGCTACAGTAGCAACTCTTGCTCCATTGCCCATACGTAGGATCACCTCCTCTTCTTCAAGAGTCTTACTTCTCCTTAGTCCCTGCAACGAATTGCAAATGTGAGAACCACAGGCGGTATCTAATACCCAAGTAGAAGTTTTATTAAGTGACATATTTAGTTCGATCATGAACATACCTGAAGCAGAAGCGGTAGTCTCACCACCCTTCTTCTTCTTCAATTCTGCAAGGTAAGCCTTACAGTTTCTCTTCCAGTGCCCCACTTTGTTGCAGTGAAAGCAAACAGCTTTGCTTTTGGGATCTTCATCTTTTGGAGGAACTGGCCTTTTCTCACCTACCTTCTTCTTCTTCTTAGGAGGGCTCATCTTCCTTTTCTTAGGGTTAGAGCCTTCACCAATTAGAAGAACAGAACTCTTCTTTGTGGGAAAATTCGACTCAGCAGTTTTCAGCATGTTATGGAGTTCAGGCAAGCTGACATCCAACTTGTTCATGTGAAAGTTCACAACGAACTGCGAGAATGAATCTGGAAGTGATTGCAAGACCATACCTTGATTCAGCTCCCCATCCATGACAAATCCAAGTTGTCCAAGACGCTCAATCAAATTGATCATCTTGAGCACATGAACATTCACAGATGATCCCTCAGTCATCCTACAACGGAAAAGCTCCTTCGATATCTCATATCGAGCTGTCCTTCCTGCCACATCATATAAATCTTGTAGATGCATAAGGATAGAGTGAGCATTCATATGCTGGTGTTGCTTTTGGAGCTCATCATTCATGGATCCCAGCATAACACACTTTACAACTCTTGCATCATCTATCCAATTACGATACACAATATGTTCATCATTATGTGCATCCTGAGCAGGTTCAGCAGGTTTAGGTGAGTCTAGTACATATTCCTTCTTCTGAATCCTGAGAATAATTCTCAGGTTTCGAAGCCAATCAGCATAGTTGGGACCAGTTAATTTGTATGCATCGAGCATGCAACGGAGTGATAGTGCAGAAGACATTATGTATATAGTAAATCTGCAAATAATAAACACATAACAACATTTAGCAAATACTCTATTTCATTATCTAAAACACCATATGAATCGAGTCTTTATTCATAAGTGCCTCTCATTATTCTATCTAATTTATATATCCCTTATTGAAATTAAGCATTCATAACGATAGTGGGATAGGGATCCTACATTCCATCACACAACCTCGGCTGTAGCACGAAACGCCATGTAATGTTCAATAGGCAGACAACTCTTGTCAGCTACATCTCATGTTATTCCCTAATCTTACTTTAGCCTCTTGAATACTTGAGTCACGGCTGTGGCACGACAAACTCAATATTCTAAGTCAAGTCAATCCCAATATCTCGTATAATTAAACTAGTTTCAAATAGCCCACGGCTGTAGCACGTAACGACCATAAGATTCCAATTCATCATACACATCTCATGTTATAGACAAGTATCTCTTCTTTCGGAAAAAACGCCCTCGGCTGTAGCACGAAACGACAGAGTTTCAAAAACAAGAAATACTTTCTATTATGTTGGAAGGCTATGACCAACACAAGCCCTTTGTGTTTTATGGCCAATTACTACTTGATATTCTTTATATTTTAGGGGATTATATTATGTTACAATCATAATCATATTATAAAGAGATTCATTTAGATTGGATTAAATACTTCAAATCAACTATTGATACTTGGAGTCATCCCAGCCAGGGGTGGAGCATTGTCAAGAGGCGTCTTTTAATAACCCCCTTTCTTATAGATAGAACATCTGTTGTTTGACATAATCATCCTTTCACTTAAGTTGAAAATTCATATTCAATCACGTGTTTCATAAACACAAAAATCTCATGATTGTATTAATAATATGTAAATAAAGGTCACGAAACAATTTCACTATTCTAGATTGTCTAACATACGCATTATGTTAATTAAGTTCACCTAAATCTATCATATCATGATAATTCAAGCATATATCATATATATATAATCACGAATAAACATAAGGTAGGCATGTTAAATCATATATTATAACATATAAGCATTATACATCTTTATGTATCACATGGTGTATTTAAAAGCAACTTAAAACAGTTAAAACTTGCTTTAAAACAATTTTGGAAGCTCGAAACAGTCCGAAACAATTTCAGAAAAATTATGGTAATATACCATTAGAACCGTCTCGGAAAAACGAATCCAACGGTATATTACACGCCCCATTCTGAGCTCTCACGCGCCCGCACGCGTCCCGAGAAGTTTCTGACGCATCCCCATGCGCGCACGCGCGTCAGGCGCGTGCAAGACACCCTGTCACGCATCTCGGGTATGCGTTACAAGCCAAAAATCCTTTTTTAGCTTGTAACACATGCGCAGAATGCGTTACACCCTTTCCCCCCAGATATTATTATTTAATTACGAATTAATTAAAAATAACTTTAAAAAATTCATAATAAATAATCTATTGCTCAGAAAAATATTCTAAAAATACCTGGACGATCTAGAATACTTGTAGAACACATGAAAAATATAAAATAAATTTTGAGGAACAGTAATGAATTAATCATAATTAAATCATTATTATTGCTTTCAAAATTCATAATAAATAGTCTACGCATCAGAAAATTATGAAAAATTAACTGGACGATCTACAAACTTATAGAACCCAGGAAAATTATCAAAACAATTTTGACTAACAGTATCATATTAATCATAATTAAAACATGATATTACTTGTATAAATCATAATAAATACATACATGCTCATAAAATTCTGAAACTTGACCACGAATATATATGCATACAACCTATGCTCTGATACAATTGAAGGAATTTATGCATCAGCGGAAGTATTGAATAACATTTATTTTCATATATTCCTATGTATACATACATACAGATACAAAACTATTTTATAAATTGAAAAATACCTCAATTGCTTTCCGGCAACAGCTAGAGAAGATCTTGTTCTTCAATCCTTGCAATCATCCCTCAAGTGTGGAGTGCTCTAAAGATATCCACCAAGAATCAAACTAAAAGATGAAGGAGGAGGCTAGAGAGGAAATTAGGGTTGCCTCCCTTTTAAAATATTTCTCACAAATATTAGGGTTCTTTTATTAGGGTTTATAATCCTATATTTATAGGCAAATATCTCAGCTGGGATATTTTTTATAAATATCTTATTATTAATTCCCTTTTTAATTAATTAATCTTATTAATTAATTAGTTAATGATTAAAACTATTTTAATCATTAATTCCTTTTTCTAAACTTTTTTAGAAAATTATTCTCTCTTCATATTTAATTACTTTAATTAAATATTTAATTAATAATATTAAGATCTTATCTTAAATAATTTATAATCAATTAAATCTCATTTAATTAATTTATAAAATTTGCTAAGTAATTATTTATTTCATAAATAAATAATGACTAGCTATTATTAATTATTCCTTCATCTATAATTTAATCTCTTTTATGGTGTGACTCTTTAGGTTCAATATTAAGCCGGTAGTAGAAATAAATAATAATAAATATTTTATTTATTATTTATATGAATTCTATTAATTCATTAAATATAATTAATCTGATTAATTATATTTATTCTACATCGTGAGTGATGCTTCTCAACATATCGCGACTATCCAGATAATACGAAATCATTGCTTAGAATACTTAGAACCTGTCAGTAATTAGTTACCGTACAATTAATTCCTTCCACCCTTCAATATCCCGATTAAATACAAGGCATGGAACTCATGTCAAGCCTATCTAATTTAATCATATGATTTCTTATTCATAATGCAAAGTTCCTTTTAATGCAAATTAGAAACTCTTTCTAATTTCATTCACTCTGGCCAGAGATTCCTGAACTTGCATATCTAAGAATAACATAGGATATTCACTTCCTTTACTGGAAGGGGCAGATCCTTTATTGATCCGTTAACTATCTCCATACACAAATCATTATGCCCAGAATGGACCTAATGAATGTCCTGGAGACTAGGGACTAAACCAAAGCATAAATCATTGTGTACGAGATTACTCTAACGATCTCAAGTCTAAGGATACTTGTACAACTATTTACTTAATAAACAACTATCGACACGTGAGTAAACTCCATTAGTTGTTCTACTTATCGAGTCATGTTCAGTGAACTTATTTCTTAATAAGCACCTACATACTAGATATAGTGTCACCACACAAATGTCTATGAGAACAGACATCCTCCTAAGAGAGCTAGCATAGTGTGTACTGATCTTTACGAATTTACCAATTTCCAATTAGTTATCCTATGATCAGGAACTGTTTAAGTCTAAAGCTATTATCTTCTAGATCTCATTATTACAATCTCATTATAATTCTAGAAGCTTTGCTCTAAATTATGGAACATCTTATTTAAATACACTTCAAATAGATTAAGCCCGTAACATAAATACTTTATTATTATCAAATGAAATCAAATAAGAGTAGCAGAAAGTTTCCTAACTCATCATACATGATTGGTTTTAGGTCAAACACTTTCAAGGACTACTTCATATGAAATTATATCCAGAAGGACATTTTGAAGCATGTCATATAGGGAAGTCAATGAAAACATCACATTGAAGTAAATTATGTCATGGAAGAAATATGCTTAGTGGTAGTTCATGATAACCTTAGTTACTATTTAGTGATGTTTGTGCATTCAACAGATAATATATCACAGACGGTGACTGATCACATCAGGTAGATCAAGTTGGAAGTAAAATAAACTATGAGAACCTTGAAGTCAGATATTGGAACTCAATTTCACGAATGAAGTTCTGAATGAAGTCTGCACTTAAAAAGGTACTTTGAAGCTGAAGAAATTAACACAGAATGCTGCTTTAATCAACAAAGATCATGAAAAGACATCGAATGAGTTAATGGCCAACCAAAAGCAAACACTGAAGCTCTTTCATGTGTTTGGAGGAAATTGATATTTATTGAAGATTTATGTGAGTATCTTGGCATGTTTGAAGTTAAGGCTCATGGAACAATTTTCTAGGCTACTCATTGAATTCGAAAGCTTATAAGGCATATGTGATTGAAAACTTGAAGGTGATTGGACGTCTGAATGTATCGTCCAACTACACCAAGCTCCCAAGCATTCAAATGAAAGACTATTCTAAATCTTTGAAGTTTGACATCCTATCATAGTCAAATTCAGATACTAATGATGAAACTGAGATTGCAAAAGGAAACAATGATAATGATGATGATTTAGATCCTATTAGTCGAAATAGTAGTGAAACTACACAACTCGTGAACTTTAACAAAATTCACTTAATAAGGTGAAGGATCTTCAACACATCCTAGCAGCAACTTAGGAGGAGCAAATAAAATAAGGATCTACTAGTCATACTCAAAACAATGAAGATCAAAGGAATACATTAAGAACATATCTGACAAGACAAAAGGATTGAAGTCAAATTCAATCCTGGAGTCTAGTTCTTAGTGATCCGGATTTTGGAGTAAAGGCTAGAAGTGTTATGCAAAGTAAATGGTTATTCTTCGGGAAAGAACAATTATTAATAGTTGGTAGCCTAAAGAAGAGTGAAGATGCACTGATTGATCCAGATTGAGTGATTGTAAATGCAATATGATCTCAATAAGTTCGAAGGCAGAATTTACTGAAGCTAGAACCTCGACCACAAGATGAAGCTGAAATTGGTACAGTAAGGGTTTGCAGAAACTGGATAATTATTGGCATTCTTATGAGGGATAAAGCCAAACTGGTTGCTACAGGTTACTATAAAGTAGAAGGTATCGATGATGATGGAAACAGAATCTTCAAAATTTTCGAGATCAAACAGTAAGCACCAGTGACGAGACATGATCCTATTATGACCAACAAGATGAGGACCTAATAACAGGATATCCCTAGCACATGTTGTGCATTCAAGCATGATTATCTATCAGATAAATGTGAGCAAGTGCACTCCTGAATGTGGAGTCAGAAGTTGAAGTTGATGTACAACATTTCCTGGACTTTAAAGTTGCAGATACATTAGAATTTTTATATCATTCTCTTCCAAAGCTCTCTATGAATGGAGTTAGGGATTCAATCAAATCATCAAGGATATGGTATGTCATTCTAACTGCTAATTACTTGAAAATGATTTTATATTAAAGTTGTTATACATATATCTCTCTAGAATGCAAGGCACACACATGATTCAATATTAGTGCAAGTATACCATGATTATATTATATGTGGGTCAACTAATGAAAATTTGGCAAGAGAGTTTTGCTAAGTTAATGCAGAGTAGGTACAAGATGAGCATGTTGGAAGAGTTGCAATTCTTTTTGGATTATAAGTAGTTCAAAAGAATGGTCAAAAAGAATGGTGGCAATTAAAGTAAGTTAAATATCTTTTGAAGATGTGTAATTTAGAAGATTCTAGACCTACCAAGACTTCTTGCCAACAGACCACTAAGCTTGATCTGAGTAAATCAGGTATATGAACTGAAGTGACAAGCTATAGAGGTATGATCAACTCATTAATTATTCAAGTACATAATGAACATATATTTTATTCTTGATATGCCTATGTGCAAGTTTCCAAGTGGATACTAGAGAATCTTATCTTATAGCTAAGATATGAATTGTTAGATATCTTAAGGGATTGCCAATTCTTATAATCAGGTACCCTGAAGACAACAGGTTTAACCTAATTGGCTATATAGATATAGATGATGCAGGTTGTAAGAAAGACATGGAAGTCATTCCTAGAAGTTGTCAATTTCGTGGAAGAAGTTGGATTCTTGTTGAAATGAGAAAAAGTTTTCAACACACATAGTTGCAGCAAAGGCTAAACTTAAAGCATCTAGTGAATGCGATGCTCTGATCTTCTGGACAAGGAAACTACTACAACTCCAACAACTCTATTGAACACTCTCTACACCACTCACGGAACAAATACAAGGACATCAGGTATCATTTATTTTGAGAGTTGTCTTTAGCGAACTTGGGATATTATTTATGTGCATATTTGTTGGAAATCCCATCTACAAGAAATTCTTAAATTAGTTCATAAGTATTAAACTTTCCATATTTAAAGGACTTGTGAATTTGTTTGAAATCCAGTATCTCGTGTTTTTTACTATTAGTTTAATTATCATGCTTACAATGTTATATGCATATGTGGTAGTTAAATTTTCTATCATAAGTTAACAACATAATTATTTGTATGATGAATATTTGATGAGTATTAGTCAATGATATCTTGCTTAATTGTTTCGATATTTTGCTCTGATATTTTTAATATTTCATTATAAATAATTGTGATACTTTTAGTATTAGTGATATTATTTAGAATTTCTGTTCTAAGTAATCAATGCATATTTAAAAATTCACTAATATTGAAAGCTGGAGTATTTTTCTAAGTAATGTGTATAAAATTCTCAATATTTTATATACTTAGAAAATATTTCTAAAATATGATTTTATTTGCGAGGAATTGTTATAAGAATCATTAGTATTAAATGTCAGTATTTAAAGAACTTGGGAATTTCTTTTCAACTATTTCTTTGAGCTTTCATAAATCAATAACAATTGTTGTGAGTATAATTGCAATATGCTAGTGTGACAATTATTATATACAGCGTCGGAAGTTATATGCTAATATTCAATCATATGAATATTTAGTATTTAGCGAAATGATTTAATCTTATTAAAATTGTGAATTGAAGCAATTCAATGTTTATTAGTTTCATAATTTTAATTTGATGAAATATTAGAAGCATAATTTTTTACATTTTGAAATTATTGATATATATCAAATAATGATATTTTGTTAATGTTTCTTTGCAATTAATTGTGATATTTTTAGTATTAGTGGTGATACAAGTTGTTTATCTGAAATAACTAATAATAAAAATATGTTTAAATGTTTATTGCTCTACTGAATAATTGTCATGTGTTATTTGATTTATATATGCATGTCAGTGATAACTGGTTAGTATTGCATAAGTATTACTATTAGTTTTCTTTCTTTGACTGAATGTTTTAAACCTGATTGTATTTAAAAGAAAGTTCTTATATATTTCTTTTTTAGAATATTTTATCCTACAATACATTCATTTTCTATCAGTTTTAGAGAAGAAAACTTAAAAATTCTTTTTCAAAATTTCTCTTTTGAAAATCTTTTGATTTACAGCCCTTCTTTGATTTCTAAAACCTTGGGTGTGAATCAATGTTTCTTGAGGATAATCTTTCTCTAATCTCAAAATCTTTTATCATCTCGCAAAAGCTGATTTTAAAAAGTTTTATCTTTAAAAGTTTTTCCTCTTAATTTTTCCTTTTAAAATGGCAGAAACATTGTGACAACTATTTTATTCGGAGAAATTGTTTTTACTTCGAGGTGTCAACCAATTGTAAAATGATTTGTTTCAAATACTTGTTTCAATATATGTTCCACATTGATTCATAGTACCAAAATAGTGGTTGTTATTTTGAAGGTCTAGTACTGTATTGTTAAGCATACATCCAATCCCAATTGTCATATTTTTATTTAAAGTCGGGATACTATCAGGTGGACGAAAATGATGTAAATCATAATTGCATTATGAGTCAGAAAATCATTGTCTTCTATCTGATAAGGATGGTTTGTAAAAAAAAATTCGAAACGTACAATATTAAGGTATAACGGAAAAGAGTCATTTTATCGAGATATAATTTGGTAAGAGAGTTAAATTTCTTCTTTGGTGTAAATTCCCGCGTTTTATTATGGGAAGTTTGCCTTCTAAGAAATTCATTAGGGATAGAAACTTTCTTCTCTAATACACTTTTTCGCATTTTATTATGGGATATGTATCTTAAAAAAAAATTTGTATCATGCTCTTAAATGATAAATCTTAAGTTCCAACAAAACACTTTTGCTGAAAAGTGCTTTAATGCAATCGTTTACCATTTCTTTTTATATTTTTCCTTCTCTTTGAGATGAAAAATATGTTTTGGAATGTTAAGGTGATTATCTCTTTATCTTGATTGTCTTTATCCGTTTAGCCCCCAGTGGCTTTAGAAGCTGGGCCAGAGGTTGAAAATCCATCAATCTCTTACCCAGGCCTTAGTACCAAACATTAATTCATCCACTTCCATATATTAACCCCTAGAGATATAAAGAACTTATGTTAGTTAGAGGTTGATAAGGGAGAAACTGCACTTGATGCATCAAATAAGGATGAAGTTGGAAGTGCACCCATAGCTCTATCTCTAGAGAAGTAAAGTAATATATAGCTGAGGTAATTATAAGATCATCTGAATCTTCTCAAAAGGATGCAGAGCTGAAAAGGCAATTAAACTGTCTCTTGAATCATTCTCTCAACAGGGTGAGTCCATTAAAATTCGATCATCAGCTTGAGAATCTTGTAATGAGTCAAGCACACCATCGTCACTCACGCTGATGGTAAGTCTAAATGGATAAATTCTAGGAACACATTGCAAGGCTTGCACAGTGAGAGGTATAGACATTCAGAGGAGATACAGACTCTAATTAGCCATACATCACATTGTCCAAGGTATCTATCTTAAACATAAGTGAATCTTCTGTATCCCGAAAGGGAGATCTCTTGTTCAGATTTATCAGGGCTTAAGAGGCAACTACTTTACAAGAATTCTTCAGATGAGTGAAGTAGGGTATTTTACACAAAATTCTCATCATCGAGTTACGAGGGAAATGTAGACTCTAATTTGTTATTCATTACATTTCCTACTACGTCGCCCCTCCTGGAAGGAACATTTCCAAATCCTGAAAAGGAATGTCCACCTCCCGTTTATGGAGAAGGTGTGAGGAAACCCCTTGATAGAAGAAGGCAGGATTCCCTAACAGATTTTAAAATCTTGTGATAACCCATCTCAAAGAGGTGAGGCTCCACTAGAAAGTGATTTAGCAAAAGCTATTAAGTCTGGTGCTAAGATAGTGCTTATGCATGATAGATCAAGAACACCTTTACGAGGCAATTCTCCACTTGATAGTGATTCAGTTCATTTTGGTGAATCAGGTGATAAGAATATAAATGAATTGATGGATTTCACTTACAGGTACAAAAGACTATATTTGGAAGTAGCTTGGTTAACCGTCAATTCATTTGCATTTTCATTTCCAAATAAAGAAAAACGGATTTGTGTATTTAATTGCTCCATCCTTTATATATTGGACAGCTCAGGAGAATTGGGGTTTTGGCTAGCAGTTGCATCTGATTCAAAATATATTCTCCTTCTTTTGCTAGAAAGCAGAGCTACTTCAGGGGGTTTCAACATCCACCTTATTTGGTGCACTAGAGGCACCGACTCCCTCATCTTCACTCGGGGTTTCAACAATTATGATTGAAGGAGGTGGGATAGGTGTTTGTTGTTCTATGACAAGGGTTAGAACCTGTTGGTTTTCAGGCTCATTATCATTTTTTATTGTCACTGGGGGCATTGGTGTGTGTGAGTCCAGAGATGGCTGTGACTCATCCAATAAAGCAAGATAGTCTTCACTAAGTACTAGTGAAAGATCAAATTCAGGAAGATTATATGCGTCAGGACTTACCCTTGGAGTGCCTGGATGATAAGATCCTACATTATCCTCTTCACTAGCCATTTCTCCATCACTTGCTAATGGTTCATTTTCCATTGGAGCCTCTTCTTCTTCTTCTTGTTCTTCTTCAGCTTCAGCTTCAAGCTCAGGTTCAACTTCAGGGTCCTCATCCATTGGATATTCTTATTCAAGGACCTCCTCTTGCTGTTCACTTGCTTCAGGAAGCATAACACTTTCCATATACTTTGTTAGTCGTGCTACATTCCCATTTTGATAATCATCCCTATTTACTAGTTTGGCAACGATGCTACCACAGATTTAAGTGCAAGATTCAAAATGACTTGCAGAGAAAGCATGCATTTCATCTTGAGTGAGTAGATCGTTGAGCACTAGTTGTAGAAATCGAGGGTAATAACATTCAACATTGACTCTGTTGATGTTTCTTTTTACCTCAGATCTCATGGCTTGAAGAATGTTTTTCATTATTAGCTTACCGAGATGGCATACCCAATACATTGAGTCATTTTGGGAATACCACTCCATTTGTCTTTCTTTTTGGCAAAAACATGGTTTAATATATGAAAGAAAAAAATTTCATTCACGTGGAAGATTGTACTTGTACATCACTATGAGGTTCAGTGGTCCATTGTGTGTGATGGAATTGAAGAAGTTGGCATGCTCAGAATCATCAGGTAAGGGATCAAAGTTATCAGTGTTAAACTGTAATATACGGTTCAAATCCTGATCCGTTACCCGAATATCTCTATTTTCTAAGGAAAATGTAAAAGCCAAATTATTAGCATTTGATGTATCGACAGCTGTCTGATAACATACAAGCAGTGCATCGAGATTTAATTATGGGCTAGCAGTTAAAGCGTGTCGTACATTAGAATATTCACGTAGAAACCGAATCCAATTGCTATAGGGTTCAGCAACCGACTCTGGTTCTAGTGTGAGTGCAGTATTTGTTATAAGTATGATAAATCTTCCAACCATTTTTAATTAATTAAAAATAAATATATAATTTATTGTTTAATTAACACCAATTTTAATAATTAATAATTTAATTTTAATTTTAATTCGAGTTAAAATTAACTCAAATTCAAATCACCTCAGAAAAATTCGAGAAAAATATATGATGCAATTGAGGTAATTTGCTACACAATTATAATTTTTAATTATTTTTTAATCACCTAAAATTAACTAGATCTGAGAAAATCGAAGTGTTTACTCGAGAAAATGGATTTTTCTAAACCTAAACTAAATAATGTAATTTTTGGATATGTTCTAGATCAGTGAAAATGACCCACAAATTTGGTCTCAGATATGAATTTGGGTGAGTAAAGGTTGAGATCGTGTGTGTGTGTCGTGTTCTTTGACAATGGAGTTGAGAGAAAAAAAATGGTGTGTGTAAAGTTGTATGTATCGACACTGCTGGGAATTAAATAGAAATTCTAAGTGATGAACATATATATAAATCCTACAGCGTACCAAACTCGACACGTCAAAATTACTACCATACCCTTTATTTTATGCTAAAACTCGACATATATTTTTACTTAGACAAAATAAGCTAAGTTCACACATATAACAATTATCGACACGAAAAGAAAATATATCAAGTACAAAAGGATGTGTCGAAAATAATCCTGAAATCTAGAACTCGACATAAGAAAAATAAAAACTAAATAATATCACTCATGTGTCGAGTCCAGTTGCCCTGTGTAGAAGAAGTTAGACACACATATAAAATATTTTAAGTAGAAATACAAGTGTCGAATTTTCTTACATGTAGAGAAAAATCGACACATACGATAATAAAATCTAAGTAAATTCTTAGTGTCGAATTTTCTCCCCCTGTGTTGACCATGTCAACACTTGGTATTCAAATTTCGACACACACAAAAACAAATAAAAAAAAGTAAAATTACAAGTGTCAAAATTTTTGTTACCATGTATAGCCAAAGAAAATCGACACACACTTAAAATAATTCTATGTAATTATCTAAATGTGAATTTTTACTACTTGGATTGACTAAGTCAACAAAGATAATATATAAATTCAAGGTTTTAGGTAAAATTACTTAAGTGTCGAATTTATATACCTGAGCATTTTTTACTTGTACAAAATACTCTCTATTTTCAACTTAGTAATATTCGTATAAACAAATAAAATCTTATTTAGAATAAATTCTAAACAAAATATTATCAACTTGATAATATCATAATTATTATAATAAATTATTTAATTAAAATATCATTGACTGATATTAATTAAATAAAATATTTAAATAATTATGCTTCTATTTTTATTAATAAATTTAAATTATGAAGCAAATAATCCCTTTAATTGCTATATTCATAAGTTAAATAAATTAACAAAATTATAATTAAATAATTATTCAAAATCCATTAAAATAGATGCAAATATTTAAATAATTTTAATTCACATTTAATTAATTAACAAATAAATATCTAAAGATATAATCAGAGCAATTAATCAATTGTAAATTAAGATTTTATTTCTGGATGTTCAAATAAATTCACAAAACCTTTTAATATTGAAGATTAAATATTTGTGAACTTATTAACACCAAATTGCAGATTATATTTATACATTTAACATCCCAAGTTCACAAACCAGTATAGTGAAGGTGACTTCATCCAGTGATTTAGTGAAAATGTCTGCAATTTGTTGTTTTGTAGGTACAAAGTGTAACTCTACAATACCATTCATGACATGCTCTCTAATGAAATGGTACCTGATATTAATGTGCTTAGTTCTCGAGTGTTGAACATGATTGTTTGTGATTGCTATGGTGCTTGTGTTGTCACAGAATATAGGAATTTTACTCAGCAACAGTCCATAGTCTTGAAGTTAGTTCCTTATCCATAAGATTTGAGCACAGCAGCTTCCAGCAGCAACATATTCAGTTTCAGCTGTTGATATTACAATTGAGTGCTGCTTCTTGCTATACCAGGACACCAATCTTTAACCAAATAATTGACAACTCCCTGATGTACTCTTTCGATCAATCCTATAACCTGCATAATCAGAATTTGTATAGCCAACAAGGTCAAAACCTGTATCTTTAGGGTACCAAATTCCAAGGTTTGGACTTCCCTTAAGATACCTAAAAATATGTTTAACATCTATAAGATGTGATTCCTTAGGGTCAGCTTGAAACCTAGCACACAAGCATGTGGCAAACATAATATCTGATCTACTTGCGGTTAAGTAATGTAATGAGACGATCATACCTCTGTAGCTTTTGATATCTACCCTCTTACCAGGTTCATCTTTATCAAGCCTAGTTGCAGTTGCCATTGAGGTTTTAGCTGGAGATGCATCTTCAAAACCATACTTTTTCGAAAGATCTCTGATGTACTTGGTCTGGCAAATGAAGATTCCATCTTTCATTTGGCTTACTTGGAGTCCAAGGAAGTAGTTCAACTTACCCATCATGCTCATTTCATACCTACTCTGCATTAACTTAGCAAATCTACTACACAACTGATAGTTAGTAGAACAAAATATAATGACATCCACATATACTTGCACTACTATCATGTCATTTTTATGCATTTTATGAAACAGAGTTTTATCTATGACACCTCTAATGAAACCATTTTCAAGTAAGAATACTGATAGAGTGTCATACCATGTCCGAGGTGCTTGCTTTAAGCCATATAGTGCTTTGAAGAGAAAGTATACAAAATCAGTAAACTCTGGTTCTTCAAACCCTGGGGGTTGTTCCATATACACTTCTTCCTTTAGCTCTCCATTTAGGAATGTACTCTTAACATCCATTTTATATACTTTGAAATTGGAATGTGCTGCGAATGCCAGAAACATCCTGATAGCTTCAAGTCTTGCTACTGGTGTATATGTTTAATCATAATCTATTCCTTCTTCTTGGGAATAACCTTTAGCAACCAGTCTAGCTTTGTTCCTCGTAACAATGCCATCTTCATCCAGTTTATTTCTGAATACCCATTTTGTGCCAATTACGGACTTGTTCTTTGGCCTAGGTACCAGTTTCCAGACTTTATGTCTTTCGAATTGATTGAGTTCTTCTTGCATTGCAATAGCCCAATCTGGATCTTCCAGTGCTTCTTCAACTTTCTTTGGCTCTATCTCAAAGAGGAAACAAGAGAATAAAAATCCATTATGTGAAGCATGTCTAGTTTGAACTCCATCATCTGCATCTCCTAGAATTAACTCAAAGGGGTGATCTCTACTCCACACCCTATGTCTAGCCATATTTGCTCTAGATGATTCAACGTGATTGTCATTATTGTGCTGAGTTCTATTAGTAGATCCTTCAGTTGCTCCCCTTGAGCTGCTGCTGGGTTGAGAATGAGAGTCTCTAACATCACTAGCCGTTTCATTGAATCATCCATTGTTTCCACTACTAGGGTCAGAATCATCATTATTGTTATTCTCAATTGGTGCTTGATTTTCTGTTGCAACTTCAGGTTCTTCTTCACCTTCATCTGAGTTTAAAATTTTAAACTACAGGATTTCAGTGTCCTTTGTGTTGGTGTAGGTGCCCTAGAGGCAATACAATGTTTATTTTGATAAACCTTTATGTCAATTGATTATTCAATAAACATATTTATTATGACTTTAATTACTGCGATATATTTGTTAGCATAATAAATGTCCTTAGAATCATGATACACGTTGTATAGTTTAGTACATGACTTGAACTTGAGATTATATAATATATCATATTCTTAAATGTCCCTAGTCGAGTATTATTATTATAGGACAATAATAATACATAAATAGACTAGTATGTTGTTTGACTGATAACCACATCTCATTGGTTATAAGTATGGGGATACTAAAGTCAATACATAGGTACATGTAGGAGTACATGATACTGGACAGACCCACAGTGAGATTCTTCATGTTTAATAAAGTCATAAGAAAGACTCACAGTGATAATGGTGTAATGATCCTTTGACTTGAGATCATTATATTTCTATACGAGGATTAATATACTTTGACTACATTAAAAGTTACCTTTGACCGGGTGATGATAAAAGTGGACATCGGGTATATCATGAGTCGTATGAGAAATATGAATGATAGATAAAGGATTTAACCCTCCTATAATTAGGAGAGATATTATTGGCCTCTTGATTGAGTGAGACTATAAAATGCATGGCCGTGCTCAAATAATGATTTGTTTTCATAGTCTACTCATGGATCAAGTAAACTCGGATTAAATGTTGAAGAGGATGACTAAATACATGCCTCGAGTTTAATCTATAATATATATGGTTAAAGGGATTATATTACACGGAAACATTAATCACGAAAGGTTTTATCGAATCACGATTTAATTATTATTTAATTGGGTAGCAATGATGTATTACTAGATACCGCTCATTGTTTATAATTTTATTGGAGAATAAAATTATTGCTAATTAAATAATAGCCTATAGGGTCACACACATAGAGTACTTAAAGGAATAATTAATTTAAATTATAGATTTAAATTAATTGATGATTATTTGAATTTTATTATATTAATTAAGTGAGACTTAATTAATTGAAATAATATAAATTCGAATTTGAATTCTGCCATTAATAATTAAGTGTGACTTAGTTATTAATTAAATAATAAAATTCGGTTTTATTATTTAATCCTAAACCTACATGGGTTAGGCTTTGCTGTTATGGGTTGCTATTATGGGCCTATTAACCAACCATTATAAATAGATAATGTAGGGTTAATAGGTATTAAGTTTTTGAGAA
Source organism: Oenanthe sinensis (assembly GCA_028671895.1). NCBI lineage: Eukaryota > Viridiplantae > Streptophyta > Magnoliopsida > Apiales > Apiaceae > Oenanthe > Oenanthe sinensis. The sequence continues at coordinate 17,158,454 of JAPMAC010000209.1, forward strand.
AAACGAACCCTAGTAGCAGAAAAGGCAGAGGCAGATTTCGAAATCATCTAGAGGAGGCTAGTACATCCGTTCCATAATCAAGATCGTGAGACGTTCTTGAAGGTGCTCGTGTGGATACCATAGAGGTGTTTTCAAGAGGAAGACACAAGTCGTGAAAGCTAGGATCTCCGTTGAGTTCGTAGTAGTCAAGACCAAACAAAGGTATGATTCCGTTTCACCATAATCTGTCAATCTTATACATGATCCTGCGTTAGGGTTCCGAAATTTTTCGTTATATTTACGTTTAATCCGCTGCGTTTTATGCCTCGGAACCCAACAATGGTATCAGAGCTACGTGTATAAGGGACTGATTTGGTTACGTGTTTTATGTATTTGATGCATACATGCCTGTTTTGGTGACTGCCATGCCATGCTACTGTTTTGTCATAATCTGTTATGCCACTGCCATGCTTCTGTTATGAGACTGCCATGCCTGTTATGAGACTGCTATGCTTCTGCCAATATGTAACTGTCAGAGAATGTATATTCTGTGTCTGATCAGAGTTTGTGAAATTGGAGCTGGGTCAGAGTTTAACAAACTCTGATGGACTCGCTCAGAGTTTAATAAACTCTGATGGTCAGGTCATAGTATAGGGCATGGTCAGAGTTTAACAAACTCTGATGGACTGTGCTGATCAGAGTTTAGCAGTAAACTCTGATGGACTGTGCTGATCAGAGTTTAGCAGTAAACTCTGATGGACTGTTCTGATCAGAGTTTAGCAGTAAACTCTGATGGACTGTTCTGATCAGAGTTTAGCAGTAAACTCTGATGGACTGTGCTGATCAGAGTTTAGCAGTAAACTCTGATGGACTGTGCTGATCAGAGTTTAGCAGTAAACTCTGATGGACTGTGATGATCAGAGTTTAGCAGTAAACTCTGATGGACTGTGCTGATCAGAGTTTAGCAGTAAACTCTGATGGACTGTGCTGATCAGAGTTTAGCAGTAAACTCTGATGGACTGTGGTTGCCGCCCTCGGACCCCGCAATATTTTATTTTGTGTACTTGAGCATGGTGCTGGTTATGGCCTTTAAACCCCTAGATTAATGGTTTTGGTTTTGGTTTTATAAATACGACTTGCATGTCGTTTTCTTCATTCTTGTAATTGTTTAACCTCGAATGTAACTCGAGTTTTCTTATGTAAGTACATTAGTATAGGTTGTATTCAATTATTCCATGTAATGTACTTGAAGATTGAAGGATGATCCAAGAAGAGGAGCAAGCACCCATGGATACAAGAAGAATGAAGACATGTAATTGTATTTATATTTCACCACCATAGATTGACTTTGATCCTTTCATTAGCTCGAAAGGATCACATAGGAAAGGGGCCATAACCAAGCACGTTTATATACTGCACTTTACATATTGATGTATGAATGTATGTGTAGAGTAGAAGATGCATGCTTTAATTAGATTAATGATGTATGCATGTATTAGATACGTCACCCATGCCATGCTTGCCATGCTAAACAAGATAAAATCTGTAACGATTTAAGATTTTAAAATTAACAAACGATCATGAGATACTTGTGTTTATGAAATATGGATTTTTAAAACACGGAATTGAATATGGATTTTGATGTCTATAATTGGGATTTTCTGACAAAAACGGATATGCGTATTCGTAAGGCTGATGGGTTTTAAGTGTGACCACTGGTATCCTCCATCTACCTGGGAAATGAACAATTTAAGATGTCAATTTGAAATATTTAGTTCAAGGAAAAATTGAGGATCTCTTCATGATGTGATCATGATCGTCGTAAATTTTCTAAACCCCTTAACAAAATATTAAGTTTTAATCGGATGCTTTCCAATGAATGAACACTCATCGAATCCTAGATCGATTAGGGGAAAGACTGTCAGTGGCAGGGGACTCCTATCTATCGTGGTGAGATGCGACGAATATAAACGGTTATATTCGGCCGTTGTATCATTGGGTCAAACTTAACTGAGTCGTCATAATAAGGTGAAAGTAAACGGTTATATTCAACTATTATGAACTTAGAAGCATAGAGTTTGGTTAAAAATCTATTAGATAGATAAGATCAATCGTTACTCACCAAACTATCCAAGAATTATATATGATATAATTGATAAATGTTGTCTACCTAAATAATCATTCTTAAGGACTTCCAGTGGTTGACTTAAGACATGACGAAATATGGATCTTGGCTCACTAGAAAGAATTATGGGATATACTTTCCAAATTAATAGTAAGGGCTATTAATTTGATAAAAATAGTGGGAGATATATTATGAATGTATCATAATCATTTGAACATAATAAATAACTCAGACAATCTAATGTTTAATTTTGTGCTTTTATCATTGTAGATACCAAGTAATGACAAACAACACAAACACACTATCCGTACGATCTGTCCTTGAGAAGGATAAGCTGACAGGAGAAAACAACTTCCTAGACTGGTAGAGGAATTTGAGGATTGTCCTCAGGCAGGAGCGCAAGCTTCATGTCATTGATATTCCTCCGGCAGGTCCCCTTCCTGAGGGCGCTACTGTTGAGGAACGAGCGGCCCATACAAAGGATGAGAATGATGCAACTGATGTTGCATGTCTTATGTTGGCAACTATGAGTGCTGAGCTTCAAAGACAACATGTGCATATGGATGCATATACTATCTATGAGCACTTGCAAAGCATGTTTGCAAGCCAAACTCGTCAAGAAAGGTTCAACACGAGTAAGTCACTCTTTAATTGCAAACAAGGGGCAAGTGAACCAGTTGGCCCACATGTTCTGAAGATGATTGGTTACATTGAGTATCTTGATACTTTGGGTTTCCCGATTGGTCCAGAAACTGGTATTGACCTAATCTTGAATTCTTTGAACAACAAATTCACTCAGTTTGTTATGAACTACAATATGAATGAATTTGACAAAACACCTACTGAATTGTTGGCTATGTTGAGAACATATGAGACCAACATGAAGACGGCTGAACCTGTTCCTATACTGATGGTGGGCAATAAAGGTAAGGCCAAAGGGAAAGGCAAGTGGAAGGGTAAGAAGAAGACAGGTTCTGATTCTACACCCAAGCCAAAGTCAGGTCCCAAACAGGCTTTAAAGCCTAAAGGTGGGGTCGCTAAGGGTGAATGTCACTACTGTAAGAAAACTGGTCACTGGAAGAGAAACTGTTCAGTTTACTTGGAGGATCTGAAGAAGAAGAGGGCTGAGCAAGCTTCTACTTCAGGTATAAATGTTATAGAAGTCAATCTGTCTATTTCTACATCTTGGGTATTGGATACTGGATGTGCTTCTCACATTTGTATAAATGTGCAGGAAATGCAGAGAAGTAGGACATTGGCTAAAGGAGAAATGGACCTACGAGTTGCCAATGGAGCAAGAGTTGTTGCTTTAGCTGTAGGAACATATTATTTATCTTTGCCCTCTGGGCTAGTTTTAGAACTGGAAAATTGTTATTACGTGCCTGCGATTCGCAGAAACATTATTTCTGTTTCTTGTTTGGACAAGAAAGGTTTTTCGTTTACAATAAAGAACAACAGTTGCTCTTTTGCTTTGAATGATTTAACCTATGGTGTTGCGCGTTTGTTTAATGGTTTATATGTTCTTGACTTAGATAATCCTGTCTGTAATATAGAAAACAAACGACTTAAAGTTAATGACTCAAATCAAACATACCTCTGACATTGTCGTCTAGGCCATATAAATGAGAAACGCATATCCAAATTACATAAGGATGGATATTTGGATAAGTTTGATTTTGAATCATACCAAGAATGCGAATCTTGTTTGCTTGGTAAAATGACTAAAGTCCCTTTCACTGGTAAGGGTCAAAGGGCCACTGAACGTCTGGAGCTAATACATAGTGATGTATGTGGCCCAATGCATGTGATGGCTAGAGGAGGCTACTACTACTTCATAACATTTACTGATGATTTCAGTAGATATGGGTATGTATATCTTATGAAGAATAAATCTGATTCTTTTGAAAAGTTCAAAGAATACAAGGCTGAAGTAGAAAAGCAAATTGGCGGAGGTGAGAGTATTAAAATCTTACGATCTGATCGTGGAGGGGAATACTTGAGCACAGAATTTAAAGATTATTTAAAGGAGTGTGGTATTGTATCACAACTCACTCCGCCAAGTACACCTCAATGGAATGGAGTTTCAGAAAGGAGAAATCGCACCTTGTTGGACATGGTGCGATCGATGATGAGTCATGCAGATCTTCCAATTAGTTTCTGGGGTTATGCTCTAGAAACAGCGGCTTTCACACTTAACCGTGTTCCTACTAAGAAGGTTCAAAAGACTCCATATGAGATATGGGAGAAGAAACGGTCAGGCATGAACTTTATGAAAGTTTGGGGATGCAAGGCGTTTGTGAAACGTCAAGTATCTGACAAGCTTGGACCTAAATCTGAAGAGTGCAATTTTGTGGGATACCCTAAAGAAACAAAGGCGTATTATTTTTATAGTCCTTCTGAGCAGAAGGTGTTTATTGCTCGAGACGCTGTTTTCATGGAAAGAGATTTTATTTCCAAAAGAAATAGTGGGAGAACTATAGACCTCGATGAAGATCGAGAACCACAAAATAGCATTGAACCTGAAGTGGAACATGAGCAGGATAATGATAATGCTCAACAAACACAGGTTGTTCGTAGAACTGGTAGAATTCGCCATGAGCCAGAGAGATATGGATTTCTTTTGACTCAATGTGGTGATTTGATGCTTATAGATGAAGATGAGCCTCTCACATACCAAGATGCTATGAACAGTCCAGAATCTAAGAGATGGCTAGAAGCCATGAAATCCGAGATGGATTCCATGTACGAAAACCGAGTATGGACTTTGGTTGATCCACCTGAAGGGGTAAAACCCATACGGTGCAAATGGGTTTTCAAGAAGAAAACTGACATGAATGGAAATGTTCAGACCTATAAAGCAAGGCTGGTTGCAAAAGGTTTCAGACAAATTCATGGTATTGACTATGATGATACTTTCTCACCAGTGGCTATGGTCAAGTCCATAAGGATTTTGCTTGCTATTGCAGCATTCCATGATTATGAAATCTGGCAAATGGATGTCAAAACAGCCTTCCTTAACGGAATCTTTGAAGAGGATGTGGATGTGTACATGACACAACCTGAAGGTTTTGTCGATCCAAGGAATGTTAGCAAGGTATGTAAATTACGTCGATCCATTTATGGATTGAAGCAAGCCTCTAGGAGATGGAATATCCGTTTTGATGAAACAGTCAAAGAGTATGGCTTTGTTCAAAACGAAGATGAACCTTGTGTTTACAAGAAGGTTAGTGGGAGCCATGTGGCATTCATAGTACTATATGTTGATGACATACTACTAATGGGGAATGACATACCTTCTCTCAAGGCTGTTAAGATTTGGTTAGGGAGCAACTTCTCTATGAAAGACTTAGGAGAAGCATCCTACATTCTAGGAATGAGGATCTATAGGGATAGATCTTGAAGGATGATCGGTCTAAGTCAGAGTACATACATCGATAAGGTTTTGCATCGTTTTGGTATGCAAAATGCAAAAAGGGGATATGTCCCCTTGTCTCAAGGGATAACGATTTCTAAAGATCAGTGTCCGAAATCATTGGATGACAAGGACCGCATGAGTGAGGTTCCATATGCCTCAGCAATTGGATCCATCATGTATGCGATGGTATGTACTCGCCCAGATGTTTCGTATGCTTTAAGCATGACGAGCAGATACCAATCTAATCCAGGTGAAGGTCACTGGACGGCTGTCAAGAATATTCTAAAATACTTGAAAAGGACTAAAGATTCATTCTTGGTGTATGGAGGAGAGGAAAAACTGGTTGTAAAAGGTTACACCGATGCAAGTTTTCAAACAGACAGGGATGATACTGTATCACAGTCTGGTTTTGTGTTTTGTCTAAACGGAGGTGCTGTAAGTTGGAAGAGTTCAAAACAAGAAACAGTAGCTGATTCTACAATGGAGGCTGAGTACATTGCAGCTTGTGAAGCGGCTAAGGAAGCTGTTTGGATTCGAAAATTCATTACTGATTTGGGAGTGGTTCCATCGATCGCAGATCCCATTGATCTATACTGCGATAATAATGGAGCCATTGCACAGGCTAAAGAACCTAGAGCTCACTCCCGAACCAAACACATACTCAGGAGATATCACCTCATTCGAGAGATTAATGAAAGGGGTGACATACACATATGTAAAGTGCACACAAATGATAACATTGCAGACCCACTGACCAAAGGCTTGTCGCAGAAGAAGCACGACGGTCACACTAGTTCCCTGGGTATTAGATACATGGGTGATTGGCTCTAGTGCAAGTGGGAGATTGTTGGTGTAGGTGCCCTAGAGGCAATACAATGTTTATTTTGATAAACCTTTATGTCAATTGATTATTCAATAAACATATTTATTATGACTTTAATTACTGCGATATATTTGTTAGCATAATAAATGTCCTTAGAATCATGATACACGTTGTATAGTTTAGTACATGACTTGAACTTGAGATTATATAATATATCATATTCTTAAATGTCCCTAGTCGAGTATTATTGTTATAGGACAATAATAATACATAAATAGACTAGTATGTTGTTTGACTGATAACCACATCTCATTGGTTATAAGTATGGGGATACTAAAGTCAATACATAGGTACATGTAGGAGTACATGATACTGGACAGACCCACAGTGAGATTCTTCATGTTTAATAAAGTCATAAGAAAGACTCACAGTGATAATGGTGTAATGATCCTTTGACTTGAGATCATTATATTTCTATACGAGGATTAATATACTTTGACTACATTAAAAGTTACCTTTGACCGGGTGATGATAAAAGTGGACATCGGGTATATCATGAGTCGTATGAGAAATATGAATGATAGATAAAGGATTTAACCCTCCTATAATTAGGAGAGATATTATTGGCCTCTTGATTGAGTGAGACTATAAAATGCATGGCCGTGCTCAAATAATGATTTGTTTTCATAGTCTACTCATGGATCAAGTAAACTCGGATTAAATGTTGAAGAGGATGACTAAATACATGCCTCGAGTTTAATCTATAATATATATGGTTAAAGGGATTATATTACACGGAAACATTAATCACGAAAGGTTTTATCGAATCACGATTTAATTATTATTTAATTGGGTAGCAATGATGTATTACTAGATACCGCTCATTGTTTATAATTTTATTGGAGAATAAAATTATTGCTAATTAAATAATAGCCTATAGGGTCACACACATAGAGTACTTAAAGGAATAATTAATTTAAATTATAGATTTAAATTAATTGATGATTATTTGAATTTTATTATATTAATTAAGTGAGACTTAATTAATTGAAATAATATAAATTCGAATTTGAATTCTGCCATTAATAATTAAGTGTGACTTAGTTATTAATTAAATAATAAAATTCGGTTTTATTATTTAATCCTAAACCTACATGGGTTAGACTTTGCTGTTATGGGTTGCTATTATGGGCCTATTAACCAACCATTATAAATAGATAATGTAGGGTTAATAGGTATTAAGTTTTTGAGAAAAACGAACCCTAGCAGCAGAAAAGGCAGAGGCAGATTTCGAAATCATCTAGAGAAGGCTCGTACATCCGTTCCATAATCAAGATCGTGAGACGTTCTTGAAGGTGCTCGTGTGGATACCATAGAGGTGTTTTCAAGAGGAAGACACAAGTCGTGAAAGTTAGGATCTCCGTTGAGTTCGTAGTAGTCAAGACCAAACAAAGGTATGATACCGTTTCACCATAATCTGTCAATCTTATACATGATCCTGCGTTAGGGTTCCGAAATTTTTCGTTATATTTACGTTTAATCCGCTGCGTTTTATGCCTCGGAACCCAACACTTTGTTCTTTGTAGACTTGGGAACTTGAGATCATCAAAAGTTACATTTATGCTTTCAATGACCTTCTTGTGTTCAATCACATAAACCATGTACGCTTTAGATTCCAGAAAGTAGCCAAGAAATATGCCTTCATGAGCTTTCGATTCAAACTTTTCAAGATGCTCATCATCTTTCAGTACAAAGCACTTTTCTCCAAACACATGAAAGTACTTCAGTGTTGGTTTCTTGTTTGCCATCAACTCATATGGAGTCTTATCATGATCTTTATTAATCAACGTACGATTCTGAGTATAGCAAGCTGTGTTGACTGCTTCAGCCCAAAAGTATAGAGGTAACTTAGCTTCATTCAGCATTGTTCTTGCTACTTCAACTAAAGTTCTATTCTTCCTTTCTACTACTCCATTTTGTCATGGAGTTTTGGGCACTGAATATTATCTTGAAATTCCTTTCTCAATACAAAAGTCATTCAGGGTTACATTTCTGAATTCTTTTCCATTGTCAGATCTTATTTTTCTGACAGGAAAATCAGCTTCTAACTCTATCTTCATTATGTGATCAATAATTGTTTGAAGGGCTTCATCTTTTGAGGCTAGAAACAACACCCACCCGTACTTGGAGTAGTCATCAACAATTACTAGGGCATATCTTTTCCTTGACATAGACAGGACATTAATTGGGCTAAAAAAGTCCATATGCAGAAGTTGTTGTGGTTCAGTAATGTCTGATGAGTCTTTGCTTTGGTGAGATGCTTTCTTTGACTTCCCATTTTCACATGCTTCCCACAAACCTTCTTGACATAATTTCATCTCAGGTAAACCTCTAACCAATTCCCTCTTAACTAAAGAGTTCATTGCCTTGAAGTTCAGGTGTGATAGTTTCTTATGCCATAACTAACTGTCCTCTATTGAAGCTTTGTTGTAAAAACATTGAACTTCGCCTTTGTTTGCAGAGAATAAATCAACCACAAAGAGATTTCCCTTTCTCACTCTTTGAAGAGCAAGCTTCGCATATTTCCTGTTCTGGATTGCACACCTTTCCTTTTCGAAAGTTACTTTGTAGCCCTTGTTAGTGAACTGATTGATACTTACGAGGTTATGCTCTAATCCATCTACAAGAGAGATATTTTCAATGATAACATTGCCAATTTCCAAATTGCCATATCCCGTTATGAATCCCTTGCTGTTATCTCCAAAGGTCACTATTGGGCCAACTTTCTCAATCACATCTAATAGTAGGGCTTTATCACCAGTCATATGCCTAGAACAGCCGTTGTCGAGAATTCACATGACACGCTTGTTCTTTGCTATACCCTGCAACCACAGATTGATTACTTCTTCTTTGGCACCCAAATTTGATTGGGTCCAAGAGGCTTAGATGATTTAACAGATTTAGCTACAGAAATTTCCTTGTCCTTGTCTTTCTCATCGACTGTGCCCTTTTCCTTTGGTTTAGCCTTGACAGGTGTCTCTTTAGGCTTAGGGACATGGGCTTCCTTCCTAGACTTAGGAGGACTAGCAGTCTTTGCCCTAACATGCTTTCTATTCATGTTTTCATCTGTATTAATGCAAGTACTAGATGATGCATTCATCAATTTTATGTATGCAGACATGATGTTGAAAGTACATGGCATACATCCTACTTTACCACATGGTTGATGAGGGATAGACATGCAGGCATGGCAGGCATACTAGGAATTTCAGTTTTTACTACTTTAATCTTTTTGCATGCATGCGTAAGATGTCTATTAGAATTACAGTTATTACAAACTTTCTTACTGCAAATGAGAGAATAGGCATAATCATTTTTCTTATTAATACCTATCTTGCCATTTCTGTTAGTTTTCTTCTTTTCATTCTTATTGCCTATTTCAGTTTTAATCTGTTTCTTAGGTTCTTCAATTTTTATAGATTTCTTAAGAAACTTCTCTTTATATTCTTTCTCTTTCTTTTTATCCTCAACAATGATTTCTTCTTTCATAGTGATATGTTCTTCATCTATGGTTTCAATGACAAAATTCTTGTATAGAGGCTTAAGGACATTTTTTAACACATGTGGAATGTCTTTCTTCACAGGACTTTCATCAGCAATTGATTTCTCATGTCTCTTTCCTGCCTTCTTATCATAGTCAAATCATATACCAGCTTTTTGACCTATGACCTGTTTATCTACTGCCTCCTTAACAAGATTAGCAGATTTCTTACAAGACTAAAGTTTTAACTCTAACTCGAAAATTTTATTCCTAAGTTCAGTTTCTACTTCTTGGTTGCATTTGTCTCTATTTTGTAGATACTCTACCTTCTGTCTAAGATCTTCTAAATTAACACATGCAAGTTCTAGTTTTTCATTTCTAGCCTCTAGTATTTTATTTCGTAGAAATATATTAACATTTTCTTCTTCTGATGCAAACATGCTTGTGTGTATATTAAACATTTCTATACTAAGATCTTCTACAGTTTTCTTGTAATCAGAATTAGACATTTCAACTATGGAAAGAAATGATACATTTGATGACTGAGGTGATACCTCTAAAGGGTCTTCCATAAGTGCAACATTTCCACATGTCTCTTCTTCATCATTATCAGAATCATCATAGCTTTGTTTCAGTTCGTCATACGACTCCTTTCTTTCCTTTCCTTGCTTAGGCTTCCGACATTCTATAGTAAAATATTCGGGTTCATTGTAGTTGTAGCACTAAACTTGCTACGGTCTACCATTCTAGTCTTGTAACCTCCTTTACTAAAAGACCTTGAAGATAAACTACCTCGGTTAGTGTTTCTGTTGCTGGAACCACTATAAATTGAGTTACTCTTGAACTTGTACTTAGGGTTCCTCCTAAAACTGAGGTTCTTGAACTTTCCTGCCATATAGGCCATTGTCTTGTTTTCTAACTGTTTAAGTTCTTCTATTGTGTAGAAGTCATCTTCGTCACCTGCTTGAGCATTTTCTGTAAATTCAGCTTCTAGAATCTCCTCTTCCTTAATTTCAGGCTTTTCTGTGTTGGTCTTTGTACTAGCAAAATCTTTAGATACAAGTGTTATAGTCTTCAACAAAGTTGTATTCTTGCTATCCACTATCCCTGAACCATAAATGATTTGTCTTTTCTCTTGCTCCATTTCATGAGTCTTTAGCTTCCCATATAAAATTTCAATAGACATGACATTTTTATCACTTCTCTCTCTTATTGCAGAGATTTTATGTTCAAGGTGCGCTGGTAGTGTCACCATGAATTTCCTGTAGATCTCCCTACTTGAGTAGGCCTTTTCGTGTAGAAACAAGTCATTCTGTAATTTATTGTATCTCTCAAAGACTTGAGTGATACTCTCTCCGGGTAGTGACTTGAATGCCTCATATTGGGATGTAAGAATATCCAGTCTATTTTCCTTCACCTCTACAGTGCCTTCTATTAGAAGATCAATAATATCCCACATTTATTTGGCACTAGTGCAATTTATCACTTGATTCAGCATTGTAGTATCCAGTGAATCCATTAGGATACATTGAAGATGATTATCCCATGCTACTCTTTCTTTTTCAATGTCAGTGTACTCTGAAGGATCCTTTGGGGTAAATCCTTGAGGAATCTGTTCTCCATCATCTAAGACTGTTTCTGGTGTCATCTTCTGAGGAACATAGGGTCCATTTTCCAAAATCGCCATGTATTGAGAATTAGCTGATTTGATGAAATTGGATATCTTCTTCTTCCATAAAATTTATTCAATTTTGTCAAAGACTGGGATTTTGATGCTAATAAGGTTTTGAGTACTCATGGTTACGAATAATTTTAAATCTCAAGAAATAATTAATTTCTTAAAAATTAAAATCAATTCGAATAAAAATTAAATTTTGAGAAATAAAATTTTAATTTAAATTCTTGACGATTGATAGCTTTTTAAAAATTAGTGGATTTAAAATCTTAAAAAAATTTGAAATTGAATTTTCTTTTTAAAATAAAGAAATTTCAAGATAAAATTTTCTAGATCTAAAAATACACTTTTTCGAAAAACTAGTTTTGGATCTTGATTTATAACTACAATCAACAAGCTGTGATACCAATTGTTAGGTCCAAACTATCGTAGAAGGGGGGTTGAAAACGATATATGAAGTTTTTCAATTGGGTTCGTGCTTATAGATCTGTTCTTGGTGAGCAATAAGTATAACAGTTATGATTTTAAACAACAAGAAAAATCTTCAGGAATATACTTTTTAATATATAAACCCAAGGTGCTACACTCTCACATAGATTTATGAGCTACAATGAATCTCACAACAAGAAATAAATATGAGCTTTAATGGCTATCTGTATTCTCTCTGTCTCTCTCTCTAAGCTGTATCTATTTATGTGTGTTGTGTTCTTATTGCATTCAAAATGAAAATATATTTTGTTTATATGTAGACTTTACAATAAAGTGAAATACAATTCTAAGTGTCGACTAATTCTTCTTCTGTGTTTACTTGAGTTGACTCTTAGATAATTCTCTATGCGTCGAAGAGTATTGCCTTGTATACTATACTTAGAAAATAATCAAGTCTTGATAGAAGTTGAAGTGCCGAATCCTATTTTCATGTATGCTTACCTTAGCCATTTTGAAGTTATTCAAACATATGTCGAATTCCTTTGCCTTGTAGAATCATGTGTCGAATAACTTAACACTCTTGTAGGACTTAGAATATTTTAGATCACATATAATGTGTATGTGTTGAATTCTAAGTGCCTTGTAAAGGTATGTGTCAACTTTGACATACTCTAGTAATACTTAGAATTAATTTCATCATCTAAGTTATACAGGTGTCGAATTCCATGTATCATGTTGTGTATGTGTCGAATTTGTTCACCTAGTAGTCACATGTGTTGAATTGATATCTTAGTATATGCCTTAGATTATTTTCACCCTTCAATTCATTTGTGTGTCAAATTCCACTACCTTGTATATGTATATGTCGAATTCTTTCACATGTAGCTTGACTTAGAATCTTTTTAACATAACTAGTGGCTATGTGTCCAATTTCAACTCCTTGTATAAATACTTAGAGTATTTTGATACCCTTAATATCCATGTGTCGAATTCTTCTACTATGTACTACTTGACTTGGATTCTTTTGGCTTGCATACTTGGCTTCTGTCAATTATTCTTCTTTATTGAATATGTTAATCAAATTCTTTGTGTTGACACTTAGTGCACTGGCCTAGTTCACAAGTGACTAACACTGTATCGAACTTCATATTCTCCATTAAAACAATTGACATGATTGTTGTATTCCTCTATTGCTTCCGGTCTTCACTAAAATCTCCTGGCACTGACTACTTGATCTTCACTACTTTCTGAAACACTAAATCACTTATTCTTCACTGAGGCTTGATCATAGTAATGAACTTCTTTTAGTGATTTTCAATATTCCATCAAATATCTTGATACATGTAGTTGCCTGATCTTCATTGTAGATTCATGTGATTATAATAATATTATTTACCAGTCCTTTACTTTTAGTTGTGTTACAGATCCTCGATTACATTGTGTGTTACATTATGCTTTACAGAGCATTAGACTGCTGTCAAGAGACACCTTTTCTTTATCTGTGTCAGTGTATTGAGTGGGGTCTTCGGGTATCCATGTTGCTGGTATCACATATGAGCCACTAGTTGTTTCAGGAACCAATGTCACAGGCATGAAGGGTCCATTCTTTAATATCTCAGGATATATAGAGTTTGTAGCCCTTATGAACATCAACATTTTTCTTTTCTATAGGTTGTAGTTTTTTCTGTCAAATGGAGGAATCTTGATACTGTTAAGTTTCTGTGAACTCATCTTTATCTTTGTATGATTTGTATGTCAACAGTCTGTGCTTTGATACCATTTGTTATAAATGAGTTATTGAGAAACCTATGCAGATGTGTATTAAAAGAAATGCAGAATGATAAACTTAGAACACACACATGTAAATTTTCAAACTAATTTTAATATAATGAAATGCTACAATCCTGAAATTTAAAGATGAATTTTAGCTTCTTGTTCTTAAGAGAAAATAAGGTATGATTTTTGTTAAAACAATTCAACATACCCTGGGCTGTGAAGATGTGCTTCTACTAAATAGACAACATGTCTGATGTGCACATGCTTCACAGACTTAATTGCTATAACTAGAAATAGAAAAAAGTATTTTACATATTACACAATCCATTTCTAACTATGTCCTTTGATTTAACAAACTGTAGCTTCTACATTTTATCTACTATCATTTGTCTTGTTCTCTCTGCAAGCTTCTTTGTAGACTTGTCTTTATCATTCACAGGTTTTACTGCCCAGAGCATGACAATGTTTTTGTAACTTGTTTGTTGTTTATGCATATCTCCTTGAAATTAGCTATTTCAAGTAGTCGATAACTCAAATGATTTCTATCTTCTTGATAAGTTATAATGTATACTTCTCAATCATCTACTTTAGGACTTATCAATCAATTACTCTGAAACTTCTCGATCAATTATGCTGAGATTTTTCGATCAATCCAATTTGAGACTTCTCGATTAGACTATTCTTTAGACTACTCGACCACTTCTTTGAAGGGTTTCGAGCATGAAAACGCAGCGGAATTAACGTAAAAATAAAAAAAAAATTCGAAACCCAATCGCAGGATCCATGTATAACGTTGGATGATTATGGTGAAGAAGTCTGTACCTTAACAAAGCTTTCGTATGCTGTTTAATGGAGGTCTAGAAAGATGAATCACAACAGTCCTTTGTTGTAAAGATTTGCTCTCTAAAGAAGTCAACACGAACGCCCGATCGTCCTACGATCACCGGAGTCGGTACTACCGGATTGTTTGCCTCTCTCTCTCTCTTTCTCTAGCCTCTCTTGATGTTGAGCAGCTAGGGGTTTTCTCTAAAACGAAATTTGACGATTAAACCCTAATACTATACATCATTATGTATATATAGGGGAGAGAGAGATTTTGGACCTAACCCTAATCCATGTGATTTCCAAAACCCATTATGACATTGGGTTATTATTATTATTAAATCTGAATTCTAATATAATTAATCAAGTCCCACTTAATTAATTCAATAATTAAATTTGAATAATAATAATACTTATTAAATCCGAATTCTAATATAATTAATCAAGTCCCACTTAATTAATTCAATAATTAAATTCGAATAAACAATAATATATTTAAATTCGTAATTTAAATAAACCTCCGTTTTGACGTTCTTTGTGTGTGACCCTTTAGGTTATTATTACGTTGACAATAATAATTTTATTATCTAATAATAAAATTATAAACAATGAGCGGCATCTAGTAATACATCATTGCTACCCAAATAACAATAATAATTGGTGATTCAATTAAACCTTTCGTGAATAATGTTCCATGTAATATAATCCCTCTAACCTTATATTATAGATCAAACTCGAGGCATGTATAGTGTCATCCTCTTCAACGTTTAATCTCAGTTTCCTTGATCAATGAGTAGACTATTTAAACAAATCAATATTTGAGCATGGCCATGCATTTCATAGTCTCACTCAATCAAGAGGCCAATAATATCACTCCTAGAATTGGAGGGTTAAATCCTATATCTATCATTCATATTCCTCATATGACTCATAGCATACCCAATGTACACCTTTATCATTACTCGGTTAAAGGTAACTTTGAGTGTAATCAAAGTATATTAATTCTGTATAGAAATATAATGATTTCAAGTCAGAGGATCATTACATCATTATCACAGTGAGATTTCTTATGACACTTATTAACATGTAGAATCTCACGGCGGGTCTTTCCAGTGTCATGTATTGATACATACACTTATGTTCTTGACTTTAGTATCACCATACCTATGACCAATGAGATGTGGTCATCCGCCAACAAACATACTAGTCTTATTGCATTATTATTGTCCTTAAATAATAATACTTGACTAGGGAATTTTAGGAATAAAATACTATTCATATAATCTCATTTCTAAGTCACATACTTAAAGATATATATTACGTATTAATATTCCAAGGACATTTATTATCCTTTCAATTTATAACGCAGTAAATAAAGACATAATAAATAATAATTAAATAATTACATAAAACATAATCCTTAATTGTTTTCAATAAAACATTAAAAGTATTGTCTCTAGGACACCAATACTAATAATCTCCCACTTGTACTAGAGCCAATCTCTCATGTATCTAATACCCATGGAACTAGTATGACCTTCGTGCTTCTGCTGCGACAAAGCCTTAGTCAGTGGATCTGCAATGTTATCATTTGTATGCACTTTACATATATGTATATCCCCTCGATTATTAATCTTATTAATTAGGTGATATCTCCTAAGTACATCCCCAAACAGCCTCCTTGGCTGCTTCGCAAGCATCAATATACTCAGGCTCTATTGTAGAATCAACAACTGTCTCAGCTGTGAACCATTCCAGCTTACAACATCTCCATTTAGACAAAACACAAATCCAGACTGAGAAATCGAATCATCCTTGTCTGTCTAGAAACTAGCGTCGGTGTAACCTTTTCCTACCAGCTTATCTTCTCCTCCATATACCAAGAATTAATCTTTAGTCCTCTTCAAGTACTTAAGAATATTTTTGACTGCTGTCCAGTGACCTTCACCTAGATTAGACTAGTATCTACTCTGACTTAGGCCGATCATTCTTCTTGATCTATCTCTATAGATCTTGATACCTAAAATATAGGTCGCTTCGCCTAAGTCTTTCATTAAGAAATTCTTACTCAACCAAGTCTTAAAAGCCTGTAAAGAAGGAATGTCATTCCCTATTATTAATATATCATCAACATATAATTATAGGAATGCCACATTGCTCCTACTTACCTTCTTGTAAACACATGGTTCATCTTCATTTTGAATAAACCCAAACTCTTTGACAGTTTCATCAAAATGAATGTTCCATCTCCTTGAGGCTTGTTTCAATCCATAAATGGATCGACGCAGCTTACATACCTTTACAGCATTCTTTGGATCAACAAAACCTTCAGGCTGTGTCATATACACATCCATATCTTCTTCAAGGCTCCCATTTAAGAAAGCGGTTTTGACATCCATCTGCCAGATTTCATAATCATAGTAAGCAGCTATAGCAAGCAAAATCCTAATGGACTTGACCATAGCCACTGGTGAAAAAGTCTCATCATAGTCAATACCATGAATTTGCTTGAAACTTTTTACCACTAATCGTGCCTTATAGGTCTGTACATTACCATCCATGTCGGTCTTCTTCTTGAAAACCCACTTGCACCCTATAGGTTTTACCCCTTTAGGTGGATTAACCAAAGTCCATACTTGATTAGTATACATGGATTCCATCTCAGATTTCATGGCATCCAGCCATCTCTTGGATTCTGGAGTGTTCATAGCATCTTAGTAGGTGAGAGGCTCATCTTCGTCGATAAGCATCACATCACCATCTTGAGTTAAGAGAAATCCATAATATCTCTCAGGCTCATGGCAAATCCTACTAGACCTACGAATAACCTGTGTTTCTTGAGCAGTGTTGTGGTCTTGTACATCCTGCTCAAGTTCCTCCATTGGTTCAATGTTATCTTGTGGGCCTCGAACTTCATCGAGATCTATTATCCTCCCACTCCTTTTCTTCGAAAGCATTTCTCTTTCAAGAAAAACTATAGTTCGAGCAACAAACACTTTGTTCTCGGAAGGATTATAGAATGAATAACCATTTGTTTCAATTGGGTATCCCACAAAATTATATTTGTCTGATTTAGGTCCTAGCTTGTCAGAAGTTAAACGTTTCACAAACGCTTCACATCCCCATATTTTCATAAATGACATGCTATGACGTTTCTTAGTCCATATCTCATATGGAGTCTTCTGAACCGTTTTAGTAGGAACTCGGTTAAGTGTATAAGCAGCCGTCTCCAGGGCGTAGCCCCATAAACTAATTGGAAGATCTGCATGACTCATCATCGATCGTACCATGTCCAACAAAGTACGATTCCTCCTTTCAGAAACTCCATTCCATTGTGGTGTTCCGGGAGGAGTGAGTTATGATACAATACCACACTCTTTTAATAAACTCTTAAATTCATGGCTTAAGTATTCACCTCCACGATCAGATCGTAGAGTCTTAATACTTCCGCCAGTTTGCTTTTCTACTTCAGCTTTGTATTCTTTGAACTTTTCAAAAGAATCGGATTTGTTCTTCATAAGATACACATATCTACTGAAATTATCAGTAAACGTGATAAAGTAGTAAAAGCCACCTCTTGTCATAGTACGCATAGGACCACATACATCACTATGTATAAGTTCTAATCGTTTAGTGGCCCTTTCACCTTGTCCAGTAAGAGGAGATTTAGTCATTTTTCCAATGAGACAAGGTTCGCATGCTTCGTATGATTCAAAGTCAAACTTATCCAAGTATCCATCCTTATGTAACTTGGAAATGCGCTTCTCATTTATATGGCCTAAACGACAGTGCTAGAGGTATGTTTGATTTGAGTCATTTATTTAAGATGTTTGTTATTCACATTATAGATAGGAGTGTCTAAATCAAGAACATATAAATCGTTAAATAAACGTGCAACCCCATAGGTAACATTATTCAAAGAAAAGGAACAATTATTGTTCTGAATTAAAAATGCAAAACCTTTCTTGTCTAAACAAGAAACCGAAATAATGTTTTTGCAAATTACAGGCACGTAAAAACAGTTCTCAAGTTCTAAAATAAGCCCAGTGGGCAATGATAAATAATAAGTCTCTACAGCTAAAACAACAACCTTTGCTCCATTGCCAACTCGTAGGTCGACCTGTCCTTTAGCCAAAGTCCTACTCTTTTATAGTTCATGTACATTTATACAAATGTGAGAACCACATCCAGTATCCAATACCCATGATGTAGAAGTTGACAAATTGACCTCTATAATATAAATACCTGAATCAGAAGCTTGACCAGCCTTCTTCTTCTTCAGATCCTCCAAATAAGCATGACAGTTTCTCTTCCAATGACCTGGTTTACCATAGTAGTGACAATCACCCTTTGCAACAACACCCTTAGGCTTTAAAGCCTGTTTGGGATTAGCCTTTGTCTTGGGACCAGAAGCAGATCCAATCTTCTTCTTTCCCTTCCATTTTCCTTTCCTATTAGCCTTACCTTTGTTATCTACCATCAACATGGCAGCAGGTTCAGCCTTTTCATGTTGGTTTCAGTAGTTCGTAACATGGCCAACAATTCAGTGGGTGTTTTGTCTATCTCATTCATATTATAGTTCATAACAAAATGAGTATAGTTGCGGTTCAAAGATTGCAAGATTAAGTCAATCTGAGCTTCCAAATCAATCGGGAAACCCAAAGTATCAAGATACTCAATATAACCTATCATCTTCAGAACATGTGGTTCAACAGGTTCACGTTCTCCCTGTTTGCAAGCATACAGTGCTTTGCTCGTGTCGAACCTTTCTTGACGAGCTTGCCCCTCAAACATTCTTTGAAGGTGTTCAATCATCTCATAAGCATCCATATGCTCATGTTGTTTTTGAAGCTCAACACTCATGGTTGCCAGCATGAGACATGCAATATCATTCACATCATCAATATGCTTCTGATAAGCATTTTGCTGAACGCGAGTTGCATTTTCAGCAGGAGGAGCAGGTGAAGGAATTTCAATGACATGGAGCTTACGCTCCTGCCTGAGGACAATCCTCAAATTCCTATACCAATCCAGGAAGTTATTTCCTGTCAGCTTGTACTTCTCAAGGGTTGCTCGTACGGAGAAAATATTTGTATTGTTTGCCATTTAAATATCTACAATGTTTAAAATGCATAAAATAAACATTAGATTGTCTGAGTTATTTATTATGTTCAAATGATTATGATATATTCATAATATATCTTCCACTATTTTTATCAAATTAATAGCCCTTACTATTAATTTGGAAAGTATATCCCATAATTCTTTCTAGTGAGCCAAGATCCATATTTCGTCATGTTCTAAGTCAACCACTGGAAGTCCTTAAAAAATGATTATTTAGGTAGACAACAGTTGTCAATTATATCATATATAATTCTTGGATAGTTTGGTGAACAACGATTGATCTTATCTATCTAATAGACTTTTAACCAAACTCTATGCTTCTAAGTTCATAATGGTTGAATATAACCGTTTATTTTCACCTTATTATGACGACTCAGTTAAGTTAGACCCAATGATAAAACGGCCGAATATAACCGTTTATATTCGTCGCATCTCACCACAATAGATAGGAGTCCCCTGCCACTGACAGTCCTTCCCCTAATCGATCTAGGATTCGATGAGTGTTCATTCATTGGAAAGCATCCGAGGAAAACTTAATATTTTGTTAAGGGGTTTAGAAAATTTATAACGATCATGATCACATCATAAAGAGATCCTCAATTTTTCCTTGAACCAAATATTTCAAATTGACATCTTAAATTGTTCATTTCCCAGGTAGATGGAGGATACCAGTGGTCACACTTAAAACCCATCAGCCTTACGAATACGCATATCCGTTTTTGTCAGAAAATCCTAGTTATAGATATCAAAAATCAATATTTAATTCCGTGTTTTAAAAATCCATATTTCATAAACACAAGAATCTCATGATCGTTTGTTAATTTTAAAATCTTGAATCGTTACAGATTTTATCTTTCTTAAGCAGACATGGCATGGGTGCCATATCTAATACATACATCATTCCAACACATACATATCTACACATGCATTCATATACATATATGTATTGTGCATAAATTAAACGTGTTTGGTTATGGCCCCATCCTATGTGATATTTCCAAGCTAATGGAATTATCAAGGTCAATCTATGGTGGTTTCAAATACTACACTATTACATGTCTTTATCTTCTTCATTGCTCCATCATCTGGATTGCCTCCTAGCTTCCTTGCTTCCAAGTCTCCATTGAACAATTACATTGAATAATAAATAAATCTATTCTAATGAAATTACAAGAAGAACTCGAGTTACATTCGAGATTAACAATTACAATGAATAAACGACATGCAAGTCGTATTTAGAAACCAAAACCATAAAACAAAACCACTATCTTATGGGTCTTTAGGCCATAACCATCCACCATGTTATCACATAACACATGTAATATATCTCAGATTATATAAACATATCATATAATCATATATAATAAATTTTGAAATTTCATAAAATCAAATAAATTTCAGAAAATAATAAATCGCCGTTTCTGGGCCTGTAACCTCATCAAACGGCTTATAGACGCAAAGCTGACTTTGTCAGTATTTCTCAGTGACACGATTCCAGTCAGAAAAATAATATCGTTTGCGAAAATCGGACACTGGACACAGATTTCAGAAAATCTACCGAAGCCGTTTCAGAATTCATATCAAATACGATTTCCATAACAAGAACAAACATGTATCATATACATACAGCAATACACACAATCATCCCATGATTATACAACACATGAATATCATATAAACAAAATCATATAAAATATATATATCAACATATAGTCATGGCATATCATATATATGTTTACATACATCGAAAAACTGTTAAACACATAACAAAATCATCCCATTATACACGTAGCTTTGATTCCATTGAATGGTTTCGGGTATGAAAACGCAGCGGATATAACTTAAAATAATAAAAAAACCGAAACCATATCGCAGGATCCATGTATAACTTTGGATGATTATAGTGAAAAAGTCTGTACCTTAACAAAGCTTTTCATATGCTGTTTAATGGAGGTCCAGAAAGATGAATCACAGCAGTCCTTTGTTGCAAAGATTTGCTCTCTAAAGAAGTCCACACGAACGCCTGATCGTCCTACGATCACCGGAGTCGGTACTAGCCGAATTGTTTGCCTCTCTCTCTCTCTCTCTCTTTCTCTAGCATCTCTTGATGTTGAGCAGCTAGGGTTTTTCTCTAAAACGAAATTTGACGATTGAACCCTAATACTATACATCATTATGTATATATAGGGGAGAGAGAGATTTTGGGCCTAACCCTAATCCATGTGGTTTCCAAAACCCATTATGACTTTGGGTTATTATTATTATTAAATCTGAATTCTAATATAATTAATCAAGTCCCACTTAATTAATTCAATAATTAAATTCGAATAATAATAATACTTATTAAATCCGAATTCTAATATAATTAATCAAGTCCCACTTAATTAATTCAATAATTAAATTTGAATAAACAATAATATATTTAAATTCGTAATTTAAATAAACCTCCGTTTTGATGTTCTTTGTGTGTGACCCTTTAGGTTATTATTACGTTGGCAATAATTTTATTATCTAATAATAAAATTATAAACAATGAGCGGCATCTAGTAATACATCATTGCTACCCAAGTAACAATAATAATTGGTGATTCAATTAAACCTTTCGTGAATAATGTTCCAAGTAATATAATCCCTCTAACCTTATATTATAGATCAAACTCAAGGCATGTATAGTGTCATCCTCTTCAACGTTTAATCTCGGTTTCCTTGATCAATGAGTAGACTATTTAAACAAATCAATATTTGAGCATGGCCATGCATTTCATAGTCTCACTCAATCAAGAGGCCAATAATATCACTCCTAGAATTGGAGGGTTAAATCCTATATCTATCATTCATATTCCTCATATGACTCATAGCATACCCAATGTATACCTTTATCATTACCCGGTTAAAGGTAACTTTGAGTGTAATCAAAGTATATTAATTCTCGTATAGAAATATAATGATTTCAAGTCAGAGGATCATTACATCATTATCACAGTGAGATTTCTTATGACACTTATTAATATGTAGAATCTCACGGCGGGTCTTTCCAGTGTCATGTATTGATACATACACTTATGTTCTTGACTTTAGTATCACCATACCTATGACCAATGAGATGTGATCATCCGTCAACAAACATACTAGTCTTATTGCATTATTATTGTCCTTAAATAATAATACTTGACTAGGGAATTTTAGGAATACAATACTATTCATATAATCTCATTTTTAAGTCACATACTTAAAGATATATATTACGTATTAATATTCCAAGGACATTTATTATCCTTTCAATTTATAACGCAGTAAATAAAGACATAATAAATAATAATTAAATAATCACATAAAACATAATCCTTAATTGTTTTCAATAAAACATTAAAAGTATTGTCTCTAGGACACCAATACTAATAATCTCCCACTTGTACTAGAGCCAATCTCTCATGTATCTAATACCCATGGAACTAGTATGACCTTCGTGCTTCTGCTGCGACAAAGCCTTAGTCAGTGGATCTGCAATGTTATCATTTGTATGCACTTTACATATATGTATATCCCCTCGATTATTAATCTTATTAATTAGGTGATATCTCCTAAGTACATCCCTAAACAGCCTCCTTGGCTGTTTCGCAAGCATCAATATACTCAGGCTCTATTGTAGAATCAACAACTGTTTCAACTGTGAACCATTCCAGCATATAACATCTCCATTTAGACAAAACACAAATCCAGACTGAGAAATCGAATCATCCTTGTCTGTCTAGAAACTAGCGTCTGTGTAACCTTTTACTACCAGCTTATCTTCTCCTCCATATACCAAGAATTAATCTTTAGTCCTCTTCAAGTACTTAAGAATATTCTTGATTGCTGTCCAGTGACCTTCACCTAGATTAGATTAGTATCTACTCTGACTTAGGCCGATCATTCTTCTTGATCTATCTCTATAGATCTTGATACCTAAAATATAGGTCGCTTCGCCTAAGTCTTTCATTGAGAAATTCTTACTCAACCAAGTCTTAAAAGCCTGTAAGGAAGGAATGTCATTCCCTATTATTAATATATCATCAACATATAATTATAGGAATGCCACATTGCTCATACTTACCTTCTTGTAAACACATGGTTCATCTTCATTTTGAATAAACCCAAACTCTTTGACAGTTTCATCAAAACGAATGTTCCATCTCCTTGAGGCTTGTTTCAATCCATAAATGGATCGACGCAGCTTACATACCTTTACAGCATTCTTTGGATCAACAAAACCTTCAGGCTGTGTCATATACACATCCATATCTTCTTCATTCTTCAACTGACTTCTCGACATGAGTTGTTCTGGACTTCTTGAACGGTTGATTAGCACACTTCTCTACATCCATTCTTCTTTACTTATCTACATACTTCACTTCTCGATCAGTTGTATTTTCTTGACTTTTCGAATGGTTCATTTCAGACTTTGCTACACAACAATGTTGAGACTTCTCGACTGGTTCACTCCTAGACTTCTCGAATAGTTCTTTTTCCTTGGACAAATCTTCCAGCTTTAAACTCCTTATTTGTTGAGGCCTAATTTTTATAAAGAGGTAGGCTTGTAAAAAACCCCATATGCTATCAGATTCATAGAATCTTTATTACAGGAAAGTAGACTAGATCTAACAATATATGTCTTACATTAATAAAATATATTTTTATATAGAATAAAATAATAATATATATTTAAAAATTTTAAAAAATGATTAGTGGATTATACCCGCTAACACTCGTATTTGCATGTGTTAAATATGAATACACTATATTAATACTCATTAGTATAATGAATAAGTAGCGAATAATTTTATTTGGGTGTGTGAATGGATGGTCGATCTATAAAACCTACTCTGAACCTTACCCATTGTCGCCCTAGATATAACAAACATATAACATTATAAAAGATAAATTTTAAATAACAAATAATGTATATAAAAAATATTATTAATTGATATTTGACACGATTTAAAATGTATAAAATATTAAAGAAATATTAATTGATATATATATATATATAGTAATTTACTATAAATATATGTTGAAATAAATCATATGATAGATTAACTGAAACTTATACCATTTAAAAAAATTAAAATTCTAAAGGAAATTTAATTAATATAAAAAATAAAATTTTTAAGAGACAATCATTTATAGTGTGTATGTGTGTGTGTGTGTGTGTGTGTGTGTGTATATATATTAGTTTATTAAATTAAAATAGAAACTAGAGTTAATCTAAAAAATTCAAATTTATAATTAATCATCTATAATATATAAGTATGTCACACACACACACACACACACACACACACATATATATATATATATATGTTAGTGTAGGTGCCCTAGAGGCAATATAATGTTTCTTTTAATAGACATTTATGTCATTTGATTATTCAATAAATGTATTTATTATGACTTTAAATACTGCGATATATTTGTTAGCATAATAAATGTCCTTAGAATCATGATACACATTGTATAGTTTAGTACATGACTTGAACTTGAGATTATATAATAGATCATATTCTTAAATGTCCCTAGTCGAGTATTATTATTATAGGACAATAATAATACATAAATAGACTAGTATGTTGTTTGACTGATAACCACATCTCATTGGTTATAAGTATGGGGATACTAAAGTCAACACATAGGTACATGCAGGAGTACATGGTACTGGACAGACCCACAATGAGATTTTTCATGTTTAATAAAGTCATAAGAAAGACTCACAGTGATAATGGTGTAATGATCCTCTGACTTGAGATCATTATATTTCTATACGAGGATTAATATACTTTGACTACATTAAAAGTTACCTTTGATCGGGTAATGATAAAAGTGGACATCGGGTATATCATTAGTCGTATGAGAAATATGAATGATAGATAAAGGCTTTAACCCTCCTATAATTAGGAGAGATATTATTGGCCTCTTGATTGAGTGAGACTATAAAATGCATGGTCGTGCTCAAATAATGATTTGTTTTCATAGTCTACTCATGGATCAAGTAAACCCGGATTAAATATTGAAGAGGATTACTAAACACATGCCTCGAGTTTAATCTATAATATATATGGTTAAAGGGATTATATTACACGGAAACATTAATCACAAAAGGTTTTATCGAATCACGATTTAATTATTATTTAATTGGGTAGCAATGATGTATTACTAGATACCCCTCATTGTTTATAATTTTATTGGAGAATAAAATTATTGCAAATTAAATAATAGCCTATAGGGTCACACACATAGAGCACTTCAAGGAATAGTTAATTTAAATTATAGATTTAAATTAATTGATGATTATTTGAATTTTATTATATTAATTAAGTGAGACTTAATTAATTGAAATAATATAATTCGAATTTGAATTCTGCCCTTAATAATTAAGTATGACTTAGTTATTAATTAAATAATAGAAATTCGGTTTTTATTATTTAATCCTAAACCTACATGGGTTAGGCTTTGCTGTTATGGGTTGCTGATTGGGCCTCTTAACCAGCATTATAAATAGATAATGATAGGGTTAAGAGGGACGACGTTTTTGAGAAACAAAACCCTAAAGGCAGCATCAGCAAGGAGGCAGAAAGAACAAAATTCGAAATCATCAAAGGAGGCTAGTATATCCATTCCGTAATCAAGATCGTGAGACGTTCTTGAAGGTGCTCGTGTGGATACCATAGAGGTGTTTTCGAGAAGAAAGCACAAGTCGTGAAAGCTAGGATCTCCGTTGAGTTCGTAGAAGTCAAGACCAAGAAAAGGTATGATTCCGTTTCACAATAATCAGTCCGAACTTATACATGATCCTGCGTTTAGGGTTCCGAATTTTGTTATATTTACGTTTAATCCGCTGCGTTTTATGCCTCGGAACCCAACAATATATATATATATATTATGAGGGTTACTCCAATGAGAACTAAGAACCTAGATAAAATCATCAAATAAAAACTTAAATCACCAAAATTTAAATATACACACATATATACATAAATACATACATATATTATAGTTTTATACAACACCATCATTATTACAACTACTAGTGTTAGTCTGTTACCACCACCATAGCTACACAATATTAGGACTATAAAAGATACGAATTCGAACCGAATATCTCAATTCTCATATTCGTATTCGTTTATAATATTAGTATTTAGATTCATATTTTTTTGTCTGAATAGTTATTTGGATTCATATTCAGATTCATTTATATTCATAAACTATTCGTATTCGTTTAACTATTTGTATTCGTTTAAAAAATAAAAAAGATTATATTTTATTGGGTTATTTTATGAGAATACGAATATGAATCCAATAAGCTCCAAATAATTTTATTGAGTGTGAATAAGTCCATAATCTGGTATATATATTATAGATAACAATATATGTAAATCATATTAAGATAAATATATATTTATTATACATATATATATAGTAATATATGTTAACAGGGAAGAGATTCTTGAAAAGAGAATACGCCTCATGACCTTCATGACTCCCTTGCCTAATTCAGAGATTCAACCCGTCAAGGAGTCAGACCTCAACTCAGGGTTTATGCCAGAAAGGTACGAATTTGGAGCTTACAATCATCAGATTTGATCATGCCACTAGGCATTTTATTAGGACATTGCACAATGATCTGACCACTCTATCGCATCTCTTCAATATAAATACAATAACGATCATAGCAGTACCTACTGGTACATCAGGATCCAATTGATCCATATCACTAGGCTCACCAACCAACATGGACTTTCCCCAGCCCGGGGCTGCCGCCCCCGGACCCCCGCATTATTTTTTTTGTGTACTTGAGCATGGTGCTGGTTATGGCCTTTGGACCCCTAGATTAATGGTTTTTGGTTTTGGTTTTATAAATACGACTTGCATGTCATTTTCTTCATTCTTGTAATTGTTTAACCTCGAATGTAACTCGAGTTTTCTTATGTAAGTACATTAGTATAGGTTGTATTCAATTATTCCATGTAATGTACTTGAAGATTGAAGGATGATCCAAGAAGAGGAGCAAGCACCCATGGACACAAGAACAATGAAGACATGTAGTTTTATTTATATTTTTCCACCATAGATTGACTTTGATCCTTTCATTAGCTCGAAAGGATCACATAGGAAAGGGGCCATAACCAAGCACGTTTACATACTGCACTTTACATATTGATGTATGAATGTATGTGTAGAGTAGAAGATGCATGCTTTAATTAGATTAATGATGTATGCATGTATTAGATACGTCACTCATGCCATGTTTGCCATGCTAAACATGATAAAATCTGTAACGATTTAAGATTTTAAAATTAACAAACGATCATGAGATTCTTGTGTTTATGAAATATGGATTTTTAAAACACGGAATTGAATATGGATTTTGACATCTATAATTGGGATTTTCTGACAAAAACGGATATGCGTATTCGTAAGGCTGATGGGTTTTAAGTGTGACCACTGGTATCCTCCATCTACCTGGGAAATGAACAATTTACGATGTCAATTTGAAATATTTAGTTCAAGGAAAAATTGAGGATCTCTTCATGATGTGATCATGATCGTCATAAATTTTATAAACCCCTTAACAAAATATTAAGTTTTAATCGGATGCTTTCCAATGAATGAACACTCATCGAATCCTAGATCGATTAGGGGAAAGACTGTCAGTGGCAGGGGACTCCTATCTATCATGGTGAGATGCGACGAATATAAACGGTTATATTCGGCCGTTGTATCATTGGGTCAAACTTAACTGAGTCGTCATAATAAGGTGAAAGTAAACGGTTATATTCAACCATTATGAACTTAGAAGCATAGAGTTTGGTTAAAAATCTATTAGATAGATAAGATGAATCGTTGCTCACCAAACTATCCAAGAATTATATATGATATAATTGACAACTGTTGTCTACCTAAATAATCATTTTTAAGGACTTCCAGTGGTTGTCTTTGGACATGACGAAATATGGATCTTGGCTCACTAGAAAGAATTATGGGATATACTTTCCAAATTAATAGTAAGGGCTATCGATTTGATAAAAATAGTGGGAGATATATTATGAATGTATCATAATCATTTGAACATAATAAATAACTCAGACAATCTAATATTTATTTTGTGCTTTTAACATTGTAGATACCAAGTAATGGCAAACAACACAAACACACTATCCGTACAATCAGTCCTTGAGAAGGATAAGCTGACAAGAGGAAACAACTTCCTAAACTGGCAGAGAAATTTGAGGATTGTCCTCAGGCAGGAGCGCAAGCTTCATGTCATTGATATTCCTCCGGCATGTCCCCTTCCTGAGGGCGCTACTGTTGAGGAACGAGCGGCCCACACAAAGGATGAGAATGATGCAACTGATGTTGCATGTCTTATGTTGGCAACTATGAGTGCTGAGCTTTAAAGACATCATGTGCATATGGATGCATATACTATCTATGAGCACTTGCAAAGCATGTTTGCAAGCCAAACTCGTCAAGAAAGGTTCAACATGAGTAAGTCACTCTTTAATATCAAACAAGGGGAAAGTGAACTAGTTGGCCCACATGTTCTGAAGATGATTGGTTACATTGAGTACCTTTAAACTTTGGGTTTCCCGATTATTCAGGAAATTGGTATTGACCTAATCATGAATTCTTTGAACAACAAATTCACCAAGTTTATCATAAACCACAATATGAATGAATTTGACAAAACACCTACTGAATTGTTGGCTATGTTGAGAACATATGAAACCAACATGAAGACGGCTGAACCTGCTCCCATACTGATGGTGGGCAATAAAGGTAAGGCCAAAGGGAAAGGCAAGTGGAAGGGTAAGAAGAAGATAGGTTCTGATTCTACACCCAAGCCAAAGTCAGGTCCTAAACAGGCTTTAAAGCCTAAAGGTGGGGTCGCTAAGGGTGAATGTCACTACTGTAAGAAAACTGGTCACTGGAAGAGAAACTGTTCAGTTTACTTGGAGGATCTGAAGAAGAAGAGGGCTGAACAAGCTTATACTTCAAGTATATATGTTATAGAAGTCAATCTGTCTATTTCTACATCTTGGGTATTGGATACTGGATGTGCTTCTCACATTTGTATAAATGTGCAGGAAATGCAGAGAAGTAGGACATTGGCTAAAGGAGAAATGGACCTACGAGTTGCCAATGGAGCAAGAGTTGCTGCTTTAGCTGTAGGAACATATTATTTATCTTTGCCCTCTGGGCTAGTTTTAGAACTGGAAAATTGTTATTACGTGCCTGCGATTCGCAGAAACATTATTTCTGTTTCTTGTTTGGACAAGAAAGGTTTTTCGTTTACAATAAAGAACAACAGTTGCTCTTTTGCTTTGAATGATTTAACCTATGGTGTTGCGCATTTGTTTAATGGTTTATATGTTCTTGACTTAGATAATCCTGTCTGTAATATAGAAAACAAACGACTTAAAGTTA
The DNA here is from genome assembly GCA_028671895.1 of Oenanthe sinensis. Classification (NCBI taxonomy): domain Eukaryota; kingdom Viridiplantae; phylum Streptophyta; class Magnoliopsida; order Apiales; family Apiaceae; genus Oenanthe; species Oenanthe sinensis. Next base: position 17,188,624 of record JAPMAC010000209.1, read on the forward strand.
ATGACTCAAATTAAACATACCTCTGGCATTGTCGTCTAGGCCATATAAATGAGAAACGCATATCCAAATTACATAAGGATGGATATTTGGATAAGTTTGATTTTTAATCATACCAAGAATGTGAATCTTGTTTGCTTGGTAAAATGACTAAAGCCCCTTTCACTGGTAAGGGTCAAAGGGCCACTGAACGTCTAGAGCTAATACATAGTGATGTATGCGGCCCAATGCGTGTGATGGCTAGAGGAGGCTACTACTACTTCATAACATTTACTGATGATTTCAGTAGATATGGATATGTATATCTTATGAAGAATAAATCCGATTCTTTTGAAAAGTTCAAAGAATACAAGGCTGAAGTAGAGAAACAAATTGGCGGAGGCACAAGTATTAAAATCTTACGATCTGATCGTGGAGGGGAATAATTGAGCACAGAATTTAAAGATTATTTAAAGGAGTGTGGTATTGTATCACAACTCATTCCGTCAGGCACACCTCAATGGAATGGAGTTTCAGAGAGGAGAAATCGCACCTTGTTGGACATGGTGTGATCGATGATGAGTCATGCAGATCTTCCAATTAGTTTCTGGGGTTATGCTCTAGAAACAGCAGCTTTCACACTTAACCGTGTTCCTACTAAGAAGGTTCAAAAGACTCCATATGAGATATGGGAGAAGAAACGGTCAAGCATGAGCTTTATGAAAGTTTGGGGATGCAAGGCGTTTGTGAAGCGTCAAGTATCTGAAAAGCTTGGACCTAAATCTGAAGAGTGCAATTTTGTGGATACCCTAGGGAAACAAAGGCGTACTATTTCTATAGTCCTTCTGAGCAGAAAGTGTTCATTGCTCGAGATGCTGTTTTCATGGAAAGAGATTTTATTTCCAAAAGAAACAGTGGGAGAACTATAGACCTCGATGAAGATCGAGAACCACAAAATAGTATTGAACCTGAAGTGGAACAAGAGCAGGATAATGATAATGCTCAACAAACACAGGTTGTTCGTACAACTGGTAGAATTCGCCATGAGCTAGAGAGATATGGATTTCTCTTGACTCAATGTGGTGATTTAATGCTCATAGACGAAGATGAGCCTCTCACATGCCAAGATGCTATGAACAGTCCAAACTCTAAGAGATGGCTAGAAGCCATGAAATCCGAGATGGATTCCATGTACGAAAACCGAGTATGGACTTTGGTTGATCCACTTGAAGGGGTAAAACCCATAGGGTGCAAATGGGTTTTCAAAAAGAAAACTAACATGGATGGAAATGTTCAGACCTATAAAGCAAGGCTGGTTGCAAAAGGTTTCAGACAAATTCATGGTATTGACTATGATGAGACTTTCTCACCAGTGGCTATGGTTAAGTCCATAAGGATTTTGCTTGCTATTGCAGCATTCCATGATTATGAAATCTGGCAAATGGATGTCAAAACAGCCTTCCTTAACGGAATCCTTGAAGAGGATGTGGATGTGTACATGACACAACCTAAAGGTTTTGTCGATCCAAGGAATGTTAGCAAGGTATGTAAATTACGTCGATCCATTTATGGATTGAAGCAAGCCTCTAGGAGATGGAATATCCGTTTTGATGAAACAGTCAAAGAGTATGGCTTTGTTCAAAACGAAGATGAACCTTGTGTTTACAAGAAGATTAGTGGGAGCCATGTGGCATTCATAGTACTATATGTTGATGACATACTACTAATGGGGAATGACATAACTTCTCTCAAGGCTGTTAAGATTTGGTTAGGGAGCAACTTCTCTATGAAAGACTTAGGAGAAGCATCCTACATTCTAGGAATGAGGATCTATAGGGATAGATCTAGAAGGATGATCGGTCTAAGTCAGAGTACATACATCGATAAGGTTTTGCATCGTTTTGGTATGCAAAATGCAAAAAGGGGATATGTCCCCGTGTCTCAAGGGATAACGATCTCTAAAGATCAGTGTCCGAAATCATTGGATGACAAGGACCGCATGAGTAAGGTTCCATATGCCTCAGCAATTGGATCCATCATGTATGCGATGGTATGTACTCGCCCAGATGTTTCGTATGCTTTAAGCATGACGAGCAGATACCAATCTAATCCAGGTGAAGGTCACTGGACGGCTGTCAAGAATATTCTAAAGTACTTGAAAAGGACTAAAGATTCATTCTTGGTGTATGGAGGAGAGGAAAAACTGGTTGTAAAAGGTTACACCGATGCAAGTTTCAAAACAGACAGGGATGATACTGTATCACAGTCTGGTTTTGTGTTTTGTCTAAACGGAGGTGCTGTAAGTTGGAAGAGTTTAAAGCAAGAAACAATAGCTGATTCTACAATGGAGGCTGAGTACATTGCAGCTTGTGAAGCGGCTAAGGAAGCTGTTTGGATTCGAAAATTCATTACTGATTTGGGAGTGGTTCCATCGATCGCAGATCCCATTGATCTATACTGCGATAATAATGAAGCCATTGCACAGGCTAAAGAACCTAGAGCTCACTCCTGAACCAAACAAATACTCAGGAGATATCACCTCATTCGAGAGATTAATGAAAGGGGTGACATACACATATGTAAAGTGCACACAAATGATAACATTGCAGACCCACTGACCAAAGGCTTGTCGCAGACGAAGCACGATGGTCACACTAGTTCCATGGGTATTAGATACATGGGAGATTGGCTCTAGTGCAAGTGGGAGATTGTTAGTGTAGGTGCCCTAGAGGCAATACAATGTTTCTTTTAATAGACCTTTATGTCATTTAATTATTCAATGTACGTATTTATTATGACTTTAAATACTGCGATATATTTGTTAGCATAATAAATGTCCTTAGAATCATGATACACATTGTATAGTTTAGTACATGACTTGAACTTGAGATTATATAATAGATCATATTCTTAAATGTCCCTAGTCGAGTATTATTATTATAGGACAATAATAATACATAAATAGACTAGTATGTTGTTTGATTGATAACCACATCTCATTGGTTATAAGTATGGGGATACTAAAGTCAACACATAGGTACATGCAGGAGTACATGGTACTGGACAGACCCACAATGAGATTTTTCATGTTTAATAAAGTCATAAGAAAGACTCACAGTGATAATGGTGTAATGATCCTCTGACTTGAGATCATTATATTTCTATACGAGGATTAATATACTTTGACTACATTAAAAGTTACCTTTGACCGGGTAATGATAAAAGTGGACATCGGGTATATCATGAGTCGTATGAGAAATATGAATGATAGATAAAGGATTTAACCCTCCTATAATTAGGAGAGATATTATTGGCCTCTTGATTGAGTGAGACTATAAAATGCATGGCCGTGCTCAAATAATGATTTGTTTTCATAGTCTACTCATGGATCAAGTAAACCCGGATTAAATGTTGAAGAGGATGACTAAATACATGCCTCGAGTTTAATCTATAATATATATGGTTAAAGGGATTATATTACACGGAAACATTAATCACAAAAGGTTTTATGTAATCACGATTTAATTATTATTTAATTGGGTAGCAATGATGTATTACTAGATACCGCTCATTGTTTATAATTTTATTGGAGAATAAAATTATTGCTAATTAAATAATAGCCTATAGGGTCACACACATAGAGCACTTCAAGGAATAGTTAATTTAAATTATAGATTTAAATTAATTGATGATTATTTGAATTTTATTATATTAATTAAGTGAGACTTAATTAATTGAAATAATATAATTCGAATTTGAATTCTGCCCTTAATAATTAAGTATGACTTAGTTATTAATTAAATAATAGAAATTCGGTTTTTATTATTTAATCCTAAACCTACATGGGTTAGGCTTTGCTGTTATGGGTTGCTGATTGGGCCTCTTAACCAGCATTATAAATAGATAATGATAGGGTTAAGAGGGACGACGTTTTTGAGAAACAAAACCCTAAAGGCAGCATCAGCAAGGAGGCAGAAAGAACAAAATTCGAAATCATCAAAGGAGGCTAGTACATCCATTCCGTAATCAAGATCGTGAGACGTTCTTGAAGGTGCTCGTGTGGATACCATAGAGGTGTTTTCGAGAAGAAAGCACAAGTCGTGAAAGCTAGGATCTCCGTTGAGTTCGTAGAAGTCAAGACCAAGAAAAGGTATGATTCCGTTTCACAATAATCAGTCCGAACTTATACATGATCCTGCGTTTAGGGTTCCGAATTTTGTTATATTTACGTTTAATCCGCTGCGTTTTATGCCTCGGAACCCAACAATATATATATATATTATGAGGGTTACTCCAATGAGAACTAAGAACCTAGATAAAATCATCAAATAAAAACTTAAATCACCAAAATTTAAATATACACACATATATACATAAATACATACATATATTATAGTTTTATACAACACCATCATTATTACAACTACTAGTGTTAGTCTGTTACCACCACCATAGCTACACAATATTAGGACTATAAAAGATACGAATTCGAACCGAATATCTCAATTCTCATATTCGTATTCGTTTATAATATTAGTATTTAGATTCATATTTTTTTTGTCTGAATAGTTATTTGGATTCATATTCAGATTCATTTATATTCATAAACTATTCGTATTCGTTTAACTATTTGTATTCGTTTAAAAAATAAAAAAGATTATATTTTATTGGGTTATTTTATGAGAATACGAATATGAATCCAATAAGCTCCAAATAATTTTATTGAGTGTGAATAAGTCCATAATCTGGTATATATATTATAGATAACAATATATGTAAATCATATTAAGATAAATATATATTTATTATACATATATATATAGTAATATATGTTAACAGGGAAGAGATTCTTGAAAAGAGAATACGCCTCATGACCTTCATGACTCCCTTGCCTAATTCAGAGATTCAACCCGTCAAGGAGTCAGACCTCAACTCAGGGTTTATGCCAGAAAGGTACGAATTTGGAGCTTACAATCATCAGATTTGATCATGCCACTAGGCATTTTATTAGGACATTGCACAATGATCTGACCACTCTATCGCATCTCTTCAATATAAATACAATAACGATCATAGCAGTACCTACTGGTACATCAGGATCCAATTGATCCATATCACTAGGCTCACCAACCAACATGGACTTTCCATTCTTATTATTCTTACCGGCCATATGGAAAATTAAGTAGTTATCTAAAGTGTAGCTAATACAGAGTAACAAGTGTAGCTAGGGGCTAAGGTGCTAAAGTAGATATTGAATCTAGAAGAGCCACTCACTCTGTAGTGTTGTCACACAAGATAAGCACGCCACCCGCCTGCTGGCCGGGCGAATCGAAGATCCCTCTCAGACTTATCCAATCGGGTTGTTCTTCTTTTCTCGTATCCCGCTCTTACACCAACTCTACCTGCCCGTAGAAACCTCTTTTGGCCCAACAAAGAAGTCTCGTGATCGGAAAGAAGTATTTGACTATGATGAGTATTTCTCTATGGCTGAAGAACGAGCGTGTTCTTGGGCCATCGTAGTAACATAGATAAGGTCAACGTGTTAGTATTGGTGTCCTAGAGACAATACTTTTAATTTTTTATTGAAAATAATTATGTTATGTGATTGTTTAATTAATATTTATTATATCTTTAGTTACTGCGTCATAAATTGAAAGAATAATAAATGTCCTTGGAATATTAATACGTAATATATGTCTTTAAGTATGTGACTTAAAAATGAGATTATATGAATAGTATTTTATTCCTAAAATTCCCTAGTCAAGTATTATTATTTAAGTACAATAATAATGCAATAAAACTAATATGTTTGTTGACAGATGACCACATCTCATTGGACATAGGTATGGTGATACTAAAGTCAAGAACATAAGTGTATGTATCAATACATGACACTGGATAAACCCGCCGTGAGATTCTACATGTTAATAAGTGTCATAAGAAATCTCACAGTGATAATGATGTAATGATACTCTGACTTGAAATCATTATATTTCTATACTAGAATTAATATACTTTGATTACACTCAAAGTTACCTTTAACCGGGTAACACTATACTAGAATTAATCATTATATTTCTATACTAGAATTAACCTTGAAGAGGATGACACTATACATGCCTCGAGTTTGATCTATAATATAAGGTTAAAGGGATTATATTACATAGAACATTATTCACGAAAGGTTTAATTGAATCACCAATTATTATTGTTACTTGGGTAACAATGATGTATTACTAGATGCCACTCATTGTTTATAATTTTATTATTAGATAATAAAATTATTGCCAACGTAATAATAACCTAAAGGGTCACACACAAAGAACGTCAAAACGGATGTTTATTTAAATTACGATTTAAATATATTATTGTTTATTCGAATTTAATTATTGAATTGATTAAGTGGGACTTGATTAATTATATTAGAATTTGGATTTAATAAGTATTATTATTATTCGAATTTAATTATTGAATTAATTAAGTGGGACTTGATTAATTATATTAGAATTCAGATTTAATAATAATAATAACCCAAAATCAGAATGGGTTTTGGAAACCACATAGATTAGGGTTAGGCCCAAAATTTCTCTCTCCCCTATATATACATAATGATGTATAGTATTAGGGTTTAATCATCATATTTCATTTTAGAGAAAAACCCTAGCTGTTCAACTTCAGGAGAGGCTAGAGAGAGAGAGAGAGAGAGAGAGGCAAGCAATTCGACTTGTATCGACAATTGGGCGTTCGTGTGGATTTCTTTGGAGAGCGGATTTTTGCAACAAAGGGCTGCTGTGATTCATTTTTCTGAACCTCCATTAAACATCATACGAAAATTTTTGTTAAGGTACATACTTCTTCACCATAATCATCCAAAATTATACATGGATCTTGCAATAGAGTTTCATTTTTTTTATTGTTTTACATTATATCCGCTGCGTTTTTATGCCCGAAACCCTTCACAACGATGGGACGATGGATGATGCACAAAATTGATTTGCTTATTGCATTCGACTTGAGCAATGAATCTCGTTTATCTTTCATATGTAGGCTAAGCGGAGCGAAAAGGGTTTTCCATGAGATGGGAAATGTTTTTTAATTTTTCAAATAATTAAGTGAATAACGAATACGAAAATTTATCTATTTTAATTCGTATTTGTATTCATTTATTAACGAATACAAATAATATTAAACAAATCCAAATACTGAACTATTCATTAAATATTTGTTTCATTAATAGCCCTACACAACGCAGCCTCCATCACCAATAAAATCATAAAATTCAAATCTTTATTAATTTAAATTTAAATTTAAACCTTTACCATTAAATTTTATCAACACCATAGACACTACTATTAACGTCATCATCACCCTGTCATTAATATTGCCATCACAATTAGAATCACAAAAGTTCAAACTAAATCACCCCAAATTCGACGCAAATAATAAGAAATTCAACGCAAATCACCAAAATCTAGTCGCAAATCACCAAATTTTTTAGATCAATTTTTTCAAAAAAACCTAACAGATATGAGTAATGACACTACAACCACCAAATTTAAAACTAAATCATTAAAATTCAAACCACTGCCACCACAACAGAATCACTAAAATAAAGTTGAACTCATTAAACATTTATGAAATCACTAAATTTCAGAAAGAACCACCAAATATTTATAGCAAATCACTGAAATAAAAAATTCTGAAACTAAAAATCTTAAAAAACATCATATATGAAGAGGTGATGATATCAAACATCGTTCTCAATGATGGTGGTTAGATTACTTGATTTTTATTATACCATAAATAGACACTATAGCTGAGATATTTGATTACGTTAATTGACCGGAGTGAAGCTGTAACACCCCAATCTCACATCGAGTAGATTGTGATAATTTGTTTAGTATATATGCAAAAGTACTTCTACTAAGTGCATCATGATCTTTTAGGGGCATGTGGTGGGCTTGTGGATTACCCAAGTTGTTGCATTTGAGCCAGTTTACTTTGGCTTATCTCGGATTCATAAGTTGGGACTTGACTCGATTTTTGAAAAAAACTCGAGATTTGACTCGGGTTGTCACATATGGTATCAAAGCCAACTCTCGAAAGTTTATTCGTCAAGTTGCCGGAGGTGGGGACACGAAGGCTGGTGGTATTATCCCACAATGGACAGAGGTTTGGAGGTGGGGACACGAAACAAATCGGTATTATCCCACAATGGCTAGAGAGGTTCGATCTGGGCCTATGAGCTATCTGTTCAGCCTGACGAGGACGTCAAGAATTTAAGTGGGGGAGTTTGTAACACCTCAGTCCCACATCGAGTAGATTGAGATAATTTGCTCAGTATATAAGCAAGAGCACTACTACTAAGTGCACCAATAAATCATGATCTTTTAAGGGTCTGTGGTGGGCTTGTGAATTACCCAAGTTTTTGCATTTGAGGTTGTTTACTTTGACTTGTTTCAAATTCAGAAATTGGGACTTGACCCGATTTTTGAAAAAAACTCGGGATTTGACCCGGATTATCATAGATGTGATCAGAGAGATGAGGAAGGGAGACCAAAGATATTTATATTTGAAATTTTGACGATTGATTACGGTTGTTGTGGTGGGAGGGAAGTTGTGTAAAAAGATGCAGATGATGGAAAAAGGATGGAGAAAGAGAGAGATTATGGTAGGATGGAGAGAGAGAGAGAGATGAGGGTAGAGAGAGAGAGATGGAATATACGAGTTAATTTACATTTAAATTCCAATTTCGGTAGTTATTTACTGGAGATTGACGGTGCTAGTAGAAATGGAGGTGCGAGAAAAAGTAGAGGTGGAGGGCGATATATGCGTATCTATATTATTTAATTGAACACTTCAGATTTAAAAATAATGAAAGACTGAGATTTGGTCTCAATTCTCATTTTAAGACGGGTTCTGAGTATCTGTCTATTTATCATTAACAAATTATTTACGTAGAAACTTTGAGTCGGTGAACTCTATCGATTAAGAAGTTAAATTTTAAATTATTTTAAAAATATATAATTAAATCAAACCAAAATATAAAATGAGAGGTTGAGGTTGGGTCTCGGTTCTTATTTTAATATGAATTTTCATTTAAGCACATACCTATATATTATTAACAAATTATTTATGTAGAAACTTGAGTCAGTGTATTATATCGGTTAAGAAGTTAAATTTTAAATTATCTAAAAAATATAAATAAATCAAATCAAAATATAAATTATTAAAAAATAATTAAATTTTAAATAAAACATTATAATCAAAATAAAAAATATATAACAAGAAATAATTTAAATAGAGGAATGGGCACCGACACTCCACTTCCACTAAATATCAGATATAGCCATTCGTATTATCCAGAACGATTACAGTACATAATTACTACATACATGATACATACATACGTAGTACATGTTTTACCAAAATAGATATAGCCCAAATAATCAGTCTCATAAAACTCTGCTTTGTGCTTACTCTCGGATCTCATTTCATTTGAAGATCCGACAATGGGTTCTCTCCCCCCACCACCACCATGTTCAAAACAACAAAGCACCCAAATCAACATTGACCCAAACAACCTTTTGAACCTTTTCAAATCCCAACAAAATCACCTCAATTACTTTTTTCAAAATCTTGATCTTTCTCAAACCCTAATTTTCACACAAACCCTTTTGAACTCCAATGGCACAATTTTCTTCACTGGCATTGGCAAATCAGGTTTTGTTGCCCAGAAAATCTCCCAGACTCTTGTTTCTCTCGGGATTCGAGCTGGGTTTTTGTCCCCCGTTGATGCTTTGCACGGTGACATTGGAATTTTATGTGATCAAGATGTTTTGGTATTGTTTAGTAAGAGTGGGAATACTGAGGAATTGTTGAGATTGGTGCCTTGTGCTAAGGCTAAAGGGGTGTATTTGATTTCTGTTACTTCTCTTCAAGGGAATGCTTTGATGGGTGTGTGTGATTTTAATGTGTTTTTACCTTTGGAGAGGGAGTTGTGTCCTTTTGATTTGGCTCCGGTTACGTCCACTGCCATTCAGATGGTTTTTGGAGATACAGTGGCCATTGCGATGATGGGTGCTAGGAATTTGAGTAGGGATGAGTATGCTGCTAATCATCCGGCTGGCAGGATTGGTAAAAGTTTGATTTTTAAGGTGAGATGTTTTATTAGAGCAAGTCCAATTCTAGATGGTGAATATCTATTGCTATTGCTATAAGAGCAAGTCCAATGCTAGATACTAAATATCTATTTCTATTTCTATAATATAGCATCAAAAAATGTTTTTTGATGCTAAAATAAAAGTTGCACTCCAATGCTAGTTTCAAATTTAACAATTTTTTTGAATTTTTACCTATTTCAATATACTTTTGGTATTTGATGATATACAATACAATAATTGTTTAACTTTTACCCCTATTTATAGCTATTGATTATGTGGTAAGGATAGATGGATCCATCCTTGGTTTCAAATATAGAACCAATGATGCATTTATGGATGTATGTATCCAAATATAAAACTCCTTTTGGAGTTACATTTTTTTGGATTTGGTGCTATAATATAGCAATAGAACCAAATATAACATTGCATTGGACTTTCTCTAATGTAACATCAAAATGTGTTATTTGGTTCTAAAATAAAAGTTGAACTCCAATACTAGTTTCAAATTTAGCATACTTTTTTAAATTTTATCTAGTTCAATATGTTTTTGGTATTTGGTAATGTACAATAGAATAATTATTTAACTCTTATCCTCCATTTGTAGTTATTGATGATGTGACAAGGATGAATGGATCCATCCTTGGTTTCGAACATAGAACAAGGATGCATTTATGCATGTATCCAAATGTGAAACCCCTTTGAAGTTGAATTGTTTTGCATTTGATGCTATAATATAGCAATAGAATCAAATATAGTGTTGCATTAGACTTGCTCTTAAGATTGGATTGTGTAACACAGTCTGTGTTGATATTATCGATGTTTGGTGGTCGTTAATTGTTTTATTGTGACATTGGTGTATGTGAGATCGTTTTGTGCTTTTGTTGCTTTATATAGTTTTTGGTTATGTTATACTCCTACTAATGTGCTAAGGTCAAGAAATCGTAGACTCAAGTGATTGCCGGTAGGTGTTTGGCATACTATCGATGGGAAAAGCAACTTAGTAGGTGGAACCATAGTTGTTATACCTGCACATAAGCCTGAATTCCACTTCTTCGCTCTAAGAAGAAGCACATTTTAGAAAATGTTGCTTAAAAAACACTTATCGGGTTTTGGGAAGAAAACTCAAATCTATTTTGTTTTAAGGGCGCACACATTTTGTCTGCTTTTAATGTATACTCGTAAAACCTATGACTTACATCATGTTCTTTCTTTATATTCAAATTAGTATGCTTGTGTCT